>CM049799.1:7649090-8366572 GCA_027422405.1 Ptychobarbus kaznakovi
AGATGTTTTGGCTTTTCAACTTCTTCTGTGAATTATTTTGGGAATTATAGACATTAATTTTGGCCAGAAGCAACACTTTAAAGTTGAAATGCCACAATAATGCATTTGTTTCTTACAAACATGCAGTTTTTCATGCACAAGACTTGTATTGATAGATTGGAGACGTTTGGATTACTTGTTGATTACTGTTTTTTTGTTTGTTTTTTTAGATGTTTGGACTCTCATTCTGACGGCACCCATTCACTGAAGATGATTCATTAGTGAACTGTACATTTTCATTTATGGGTGAACTTTTCCTTTAAGCAACATTTTTTAATGAAGCAGTTGAATAAATGATTTAACGACTGACTCATAATACAGCTACTTATTAGAAAAAAGTAAAACTGCAGAAAGATTCACTGAAATATCCCTATCACACACTGACAGTCCATCTTGAAAGAAGAAGAAGAAAAAAAAGGCCAACCAACCAAACCTCGAGCCCCTAGGGGAAAAACATTGCAACTTCAATACCCACCAAGCCCTCAATGAAAAACCTGGATCTAAATCAATGGCTTCTGAGATCTTCAAGAAAGAATAACTTTTTTGTCATCTGGCATCTGCTGTTGAAAATGCACAATCCCTTAGACAATACTTGTGGCTCCAAACTAAAATGTACCAGTTGCTATACTGGCAGTGCTGCCATGAATTATAAGTGTGAAATTTACACAGAGCTTTAGAGAACAGAAGGTAACATCAAATGAGTATAAAGACAGTGGGTAAAAAAAAAAATAAAAATAAATATAAACTTTGGTGGAGAGATATTACCACTAACAACTCAAAGCAATCAATGGACGTGTTTATCATTTCCAAAGATCCTATTTGTCTTTTTGGCTGAAAATAAATAATTGTATTAGCAAAAGCAATCATATGAAAAATGCTTTTAGGATTTATTTATTTTTTGGCACATCCTTGTGTGGATCCCTTTGCATTCATTTTTGGGGTACAATAGCTGCCATTTTCAAGTCGAAGAATAATTCAGAATAATTTATTTATCTTTGAATGATGAAGGGCCACAGAATGAGATGCTTTGTGATAAACAATGAAGCTGATATTAATCTCAAAGACAATGACAATGACAAAAGGTTCATGTGGAATAATATATGCCAGATCAAAAAAATAAGTCTCTCTAATGTTGCATTCTTTGTTTTAGAATGGCACATTTACAAATCTTAGCATCTGTTTATGCATGTTAAATCTATCTAATTTCCCTATCTGTCATTATGCATCAGAAGGCGGACAAAATAGATATTTGTGGCTGGCCAGTTCAACGAACCATGATAGTTTTCTACTAAATGTCACAAGGAAAGCTCCGCGATTTAACGTCACTCTAAATGAGAGCCTCAACCATGTGTGTAATTTATATATACAAAAATATATGACCGCTCAACCACACAATCTCAATTTTTTTTTAAATAATAAAAGAATAGAAAAGAAACGAACAGCATTTTCACAACTGGTATTAAATGTTTGGATATGAGATAAGGCCTCATTCCATAAAGTCATCATTCACAAGTGGTCTGGACTTGCTACAGACCTTGAGGACATCTTAAACATTCACTATGAGAGTCTTAGATAAGAGATGGACAGACATGATGGTTGATGTATGGTCTCGGGATGAGGCACAATAGGAACCTGTTAGCAGTTTCAGCATTCATCCTCCTCCTGGCTACACACTCCCAGTCCTATTGTGTGCTGTAGGTGGGCCAGTTGTTGAAGGGCCGATGTGACTGGTAAGTATTTTTTTCCATTACAATACTGAGATTATTGGAACTATGTATATTCTTTCAGTGTACATTATGACAAGTATACATGTGTTTAGAGGGCTGAGTATGTTTAAATAACTCTTGCATTTATTGCATGGCCTTGTGCTTATCACAAAACAAACTGCATAGTAATTTTGATGGTCTCGTGTTCTCCTCAGAAAAAAGTACCAAGTAATTTCAAGCATTTTTTTTTGTTGCAGAAGCTATGTATTTTATTATTATTTTTATTACACGTAAGTATAAATTAATTAAAAGGAAATGTGAAATAAATAATATTATATGAACCATAACTATTTGCATTATGTTAAGTGCTTTTCATATCTATTTACACACTTTATAGATTCATACCATACGTAAATGTTTGCAGCACATGAGCAATTAAAATTCATGTACTGCTAATTTTTAAGCGAACAGAGTCAGCATGTATCAGCTATGTTTAATCGACTGAGTTCTAATCCAGTCCTTTACAACTCAGCTTCTTTTTCTAGCAGCTAGTTAGGTGGTAGGAGAGTGTTAAAATATTTGGGAACACAAAGGTCCTGAGTTCAAACCTCAGAATGGCTGATTCATTCATCCCAGAGTGAACAAGCCACTTAACCCAAGGTCTCTCCAAAGGGACTGTCCTGCAGAAAGCACTGCAAAACCATGATAAACGTCCAAGTGCACATCCCTCAGCCTTATGCCCTGACTGACGATATTTTTGGCTTGGACATCAGAGAAACAAATAGACAGTGTTTTGGTAGGTCTTAAGCAAACATGACTTACATGTGACTCAAGTCGCATAGGGGAAAACCATCAACTAACAACTTCATTTCCACTTCAGTCCTGTTGTTTTTTATAGCATCTCCTTGTATTTTTGTGACTACCTATTCCAGCTCTGAGTAATGGCTGCTTACTTATATCTTATAGCTGACCTTTTTGGGATATTAGGTATATATATGATGTCTACACCACTCTGACTCAAAAGTGCAATTGCATTGCACAAGAAAAAAAAAGAGCTGACATTTGCTCAAAATACCTTTTTTTCCTCTTCATTTCAGTCAGCACTGTGTATTTTGAAAGAGTTCTGATAGTATAAACTGCTAGTATTACTCAGTCCTATACTCATATGAATGTACAAAAGCAAAGATGCGTCATAATATATTTATTGAAATTGAAAGCAGAGCAGATTAGTTGTTTTCTGCCATGTTTTGACACCTAATGATTGCAATATGCAGTTAAGTGACACTGCTCAGTCTAAAGTAATGAAAAAGCACAACCCCTTACATTTCAGAGGAAAGATAAGGCAACTTAGGTAAAAGAGAGAGAGAGAGCAAGATAGAGGAAGGGAGTTCTAGTGTTCTAATGGAAGTCTATTAATTGCCTGCATTAGACTCTAATTTATGCATGAAAAATGTCGGTAGTGGAATGTAAATGCAGAGGGGTAATGGACTCCTACGGATGCTCTGGTTCTTCTTCTCCCCATTAACCTAAATGCCTATAGGTTGTTTTATGTTGCCTACAGTTTACATCTTGCAAAAAAAGGAGTTTGTGCTGTTTGTATGCCATACAATTAACTTCCATTCATCGAATGTAATTTGCTATGCCCATTGCACTTGGTCCATTACATAGCTATATTATACTCAAAATGAAAAGGGTAGACGTGAAGCCATCATGCAGAAATAATGTTATACTATATGGAAATAATAATACTGGTCCATAAGAGCAGAACAATGTGCCCCAAATCACTTTCTAAAATCACTTAATAATTTAGCAAAAAAACAATCTTATCTCAGTGAATATACTGTCTACTTAGGAATGACTCAAGTAAATAATGAATGGCTGTGAAAAGCATCACAAATGTTCTCATGATGTCAGATGAGTCACACAGGCATGAATGGATGAATGGATGGATGGGTGAATGGATGAATGGATGAATGGATGGATGGATAGATGAACGGATGAACAGATGAACAGACAGACAGACAAACGGAAGGATAGATGGGATATGTGTCACGGATCTGTCTGTCCTCCACCATTCACTACGCACGCCCGCACCTGATTTCACCTGACATCAGAACCAAACATTGAAGGGTTAGTTTCACTCAGAAATTTAATAATTATGACATTTAATTACTCACCCCCACGCAGGGCGTTTCTAGCCAATTGACGCCCTAGGCAAAATCCCTATTGCCCCCCCCCCCCCCCCCCCAAAATATATATTTATTTTTTTCAGACACCAGTTTCTTGTCACATTCAACTTGTTTTTCATAGTAACGACACTAATTTGTGGAGTTCCACAAATCTGAATACATTATATGTAAATTGACTTAATATAAACATTTTGTACAATGTATTATCTGTAATATCCTTGTGTTGGCACTAGATGCCTGTATAGACCTATGTAAGAACCCTATTTGCTAAGACATTGCACATAAATAACATAAATTAATTACATTTGGATTTGGATACATGTTTAGATACTATAAATGGCTACTTTTTGTCTTTGTCTGTTTTTTGTTCAATTGTTTTATTGTTGTTGTTTTAAACATTGATTTAAAGTGTCAGTTATTGCATTATTATTTCAGTCAAACCTATAAAACCCTTTGTTACCGCAAACTATATATAAAAGCCTGATCATTGTCATAAAAGTAATCAATGCAGCTATTAATCCTTTGCTACTCATTAACGTGTGAACTTCCCCTTTGAATAACATGACGCTCTGCCCTCATGTGTATGATGCTGATCGCAGTAAGTGCTGTGTTAGAAGTTAATTAATTGATTCAACATTTTGACACCTCCGTAAGGATGCATAAAACTCGACAAAGCGGTTTAATAAAGGATGTACTGATCTCGTGAATTAGCTAATTTTACTATACCAATATTTTTCTAATTAGCTGTTAAAGTTTATATGAGAATATTACATGACATGCTGATTCTTTACCGTGCCACTCTTTATCACAACCCTACTACAATGTAGTGCCAGTACATGCGCTCATTGGCGCCCCTGTAGCTGGTGGCGCCCTAGGCCACCGCCTAGCTCGCCTATGCCTAGAAACGGTACTGCCCCCATGTCATTCTAAGCTTGTAAGACCTTCATTCATCTTCAGAACACAAATTAAGATAGTTTTGATGTAATCCAAGAGCTTTCTGAACCTGCCATAGACAATAACACAAATGATACGTTCAAGGACCAGAAAGGTAGTGAGGAAGGACATTGTTAAAATAGTCCATGTGATATCAGTGGTTCAACCAAAATGTTTTAAAACTATAAGAATATTTTTTGTGCACAAATAAAAAAAACTGACTTTATTCAACAATTTAATCTTCTTCCGAATTATTTTTTGTGCACAAATAAAAAAAAATACTTTATTCAACAATTTACTCTCTTCCGTGTCAGGAGAACACATGTACAACTTGTGTTGCTGTCAGGGCCAGAAAGCTATCGGATTTAATTAAAAAATAATTGTGCCAGAAGCTGTTTAATTGGATGTTCCAATTAGAGGGGTAATTTGAATGCTGTGTTAGAGGTTTGGAATGACATGAGGGTGAGTAATTAATTACATATTTTTATTTTATTTTATAAAAAAAATGGGTGGGAGGATATCCCTTTAATATACAAGATAAATTAATTAAAGTGTATACATGAGGGTGAGTAATTAATTACATATTTTTATTTTATTTTATAAAAAAAATGGGTGGGAGGATATCCAGGAGTCATTAATATACAAGATAAATTAATTAAAGGGAAGGGAGTGATTCATCTTTAAACACGGGAAAGTGTGTTACTGCGCAAAAATATATATAATCCAGGAGTGAGGGAAGGGAGTATTTCTTGCAACACTCTCAAGTTATTTTTTTCTCTCTCAAATGCGCAAAATATATATAATACAAGCACATGAAACAGGTGAAAAAATCAAAGCGTTCTATGCAACACTCTCAAGTGTCCATGTTTTTCTCTCTCATTCAGCCTGAATGTGGACACTGTCACAGGTGAGAGGTAAAAATCAAAGCGTTCTATGAATGCTATCATATCATTCAAGTCCATTGTCTGGGCTAAGCCTTTGTAAGTTCCGATGGCCACTGTCCTCACCCTGATTTCCCTGTATGAAAGCTATTTCATTGTGACATTCTAAGCTTTCTAGAACTGATAATTCTCACTATTTACTGGTATTTGAAACCTGGTGTTTTTATGAATTATTCTATTCAAACAATAGACATTCTAAGAGGGGTGTTGCAAACCATCTCAGATAATTCAGGTATTTACTGATTTGAATTAAATCCAGAGACGTGTTTTTATGAATTATTCTATTCAAAAAATAGCGAGGGGTGTTGCTTTAGAAAGGCTACAAACTATCACTGTTAATTCCCATACACTGTATGTCATAATTAAATCCAGCATCTGCAAATGTTGTATAGTTACTGTAACAGAAAACTACAAACTATCACTGATTAATTCCCATACACTGTGCAAAAAGGTGAGGATTATTCTAGACTTTGTAAAGGAATATTTTGTTGGTGTATCTTACACTTACATTACAATAGCGCATTTGAACATAATCAAAATTAAATTTAGGGAACTCAAAACACAGGACACCACTGAGGATTATTCCTCTTTTTGATCCTATTTGTAAAGGAATATTTGTTGGTGTATCTACTTACATTACAATAGCGCATATAATAGTAAAAAGTGGAAAGGTTTAGATGCAAAATTAAATTTAGGGAACAATCCAAAAATAGGACACCACTGGCCTCATTCCAACTATAATTAATTTATTCTATTTTTATATCAGGCATTGATAAAAAAATAATTTTAGTGTGATGCTATAGTAAAAAGTGGAAAGGTTTAGATGCCAAAACAAACAATCCAAAAATAGGGTTGATGCAGGATTCAGTATAATTAATTTATTCTATTTTTATATCAGAATACATGATAAAAAAATATTATTTTAGTGTGATGCTAAATGAAATAATGACCGGTATAACATAATACTATGTTGAATTTAATATTGAATATGTTGAATTCCAAGCATCACTTTAATTAAAAAGAGGCCACAATCTTTGAAAACCCCACGGAATTCCTAGTCCATCAAGAGAAATATTTCATTTAATTAAAAAAGAGGCCACAATAATAAATGATTCCAATCATTATGAAAGCCCAGAATTCCTAGTGATGGGAAATATTTCTTTTCTGAAAACTGAGGAAAAGTCTAATAAATGAGATTCTTACTCATTTGTTGACTTTTCTGAGGAGGAAAAGTCACAGACGAGGCGCTTAATAAAACTTCAAATCTTTACAAGATTTGTTTGACTTGTTGCATTTCCATTTGGGTCTACAGACGAGGCGCTTAATAAAACTTCAAATCTTTACAAGATTTGTTTGACTGTTTTTTAAAGGCACCAGAGAGCAACCATTTCCATAATAAAGCTGTCATTTCTACATTATAGAAGAGATCTGAAATTAATTGGTTGGTCTTTTTAAAGGCACCCAGAGAGCAAACCATCAAGAAACAGAACAAGTGTATTAAAGGGGTCTTGGTTGGTCAGTGTTCAAGAAACAGAACAAGTGTGTATTTGACACAGCTGTCAAGCTCGGTAGAAGCAAAATGTTATAGCATTCGGAGCAAGCAATCAATACTTGGCTTCAAGTTGCATACGTTGTCACATGGAAGTTATACATAATAATAATAATAATAAATATTTTCACATGATAAATGACCCTTCTGTGCAAATAAAAATAAAATATACACAGAAGCAGGTACTTGTCATGGAAGTTATACATAATAATAATAATAATAAATATTTTCACATGATAAATGACCCTTCTGTGCAAATAAAAATAAAATATACACAGATTGACATTTATGCAGCTTCATATATTAACATGTCCTGTTATCTTTCAGTGTATATGCAAACTTGATTTCATATATTAAACAAGAGGCAAATAAATTCTGCTGTAAAGCAGCTTTAGCAATACAATAGTTTCATTATTAAGCTCTGGTCAATTTACTGTTGGTTCAGATCAGTTCAATTACTGTGTAAAATGCATCAATTATAAAATAAGCTTAATTCACCAATAAGCAGCCCAACTGAAGATTTTTGTAATTTTTTGTCAATTGAACTAATTCATATTTTTTTCCCCAACATCAATCTACACTACATAAACAATAATGACAAAGCAAATAACAGGTTTGGTTCACAGTTTTGCAAATTACTTAAAATGCATCAATTATAAAATAAGCTTAATTATTAAATTGATAAGTATGTATACACCAATTATCTGACATTGAAGAGTTTTCAGGAGCGTAATTTTTTGTCAATTTAACTAATTCATATTTTTTTCCCAACATCAATTATCTACACTACATACACAATAATGAAAGCCACACCTAACAGAGTTTTTAACATCCTGTGCAAATTCAATTGAATAAAGATAAAAATGTAAATTATTAAATTGGATAAGTATGTATACACACAGTTGACTTAATAAAAGGTCTAACAGGAGCGGTAACATGCAAATAGAGTAAAGATCAAGACCTTAGTGAAGCTGCCTGTATTTGGTGTCTGAATTGTGCCTTCTTTATGATTTGAAAAAGGCTTCTCCATTCACGTCTTAATAAAAGTTATGAACTCCATTTCCCAGAGTAAAGATCAATTGTGATTGGTTACAGCTAAAAAAAAGTCTGCCTGTAGTAATTTGGGTCCATGGTGTCCAGCTGTGTGCCTTCTTTAGCCACTTGGAGAGGACAATTTTGTAATGTTACTCCAGCTGTGTTTGGCATTGCGCTATGAACTCCATTTCCCAACGATACATTGTGATTGGTTACTTTTTGCGATAATTTAAGCAAGCCGATGTACTGTTTGTCTCTACTTATTTTTAGTCTTGGAGGTTTGTATATTTTTAGGGGTCATTAAGAGCACACCACCACATGGCAAATCTGGCGCTAATTTCTGGATCGCATGCAGGGGTTGCCCTGTATACATTATATAGCATTATTGATAATTTAAGTGCATACGAGTATTGGGATACAAGAGAAAATTTATTTTTAGTAAAATGTATTTTTAGGAAAGCTTATAAAAAAGATCCTGCTTTAAAGGTTCACAGTTTTTTTGTGCAAGTCAAGGGGAGAAATTACAATTTCTTTAGTAATATATAAAAAAGATCAATGTTTAAGTTTACATAACATTTTGATCTGAACAAAAAAACATCTGCTAATTATCAATGAAAAATAAAGGGCTTGCAGGATTCCTAAAGAAAACCAAACCATTGTAAAATAAAGATGTTGAACATTCTCAGAACCTTTCAACTTGGAATGCACATGTTTTTTAGTTTGTATTTATGTTCCGCGTGGAATCGCCGAGACCGCGACGCAAGCACCGCCCCAACTGTACAAAACGCCAACACAAGAGAAAGCTGTAGCCGTGCGGCGACACTGCCGCGCCGCGCTCAAAGGCTCTTCACACGGGACGTGGCAAGCGGCAGAACCAAGGTTGCGCTCGTCCCGGGGCGGACGTTACCATAAAAGCCCAAATGACGCCACACTTTAGCTTTGTACACCGAAACGGGAACTGGAACAATTCTTTCATCCTCCATTACTGGCAGCAAACTATATTAATGCTAACATTAGTGGAGTGCCCTACTGCTAGTATTTCCTGTTACCTTTAAGTTCAGAGATAAAAACTGATCTCTAGGGGCAGGATATGAACTCAAAACGAAGCAACTGCCATGAATCCTGTATTTTTTTATATATCAGATACAGATATTTTCTTACACCCCTAATTGTTACACTGCACTTGAGTTATTTTTCCTTGCCCTCTGGAATTATTTATCTTTGTTGGAATGTTCTTGGACTGTTTACTTGGATGTTGCGCCGTTTCAATCAAAGCTGCACTTGGATCTGTAACTTATATGTCTTGGAGCAATTTATGTGACATGTAGAGCTCAGAGAAAGGATTGCATCAAATATATATATATATATTCTGCTGCATAGAAGGTTCACAGAAGCATGTAGTATTATAGAAGATGTATTGGAACAACAAGGACTCTTCCTAGAAATGGCCTCCTGGCCAAACTGAGCAATTGATGGAGGAAGGCTTTGGTTAGAGTGGTGACCAAGAAGTTGATTGATCACTCTAGTCTAGCTCCATGATCATATGTGAAGATGGGAAAAAACCTACATAAGGACAAACATCACTGAAACACTCCACCAAGCTGTGCTTTATGCTGGTTTGGCTAGACTCAATCCTCTCCTCAGTGAAGACCCATGAACAAAACACTTTGAATTTACAAAAAAAAAAGCATCTAAAGGACCCTCAGCTTGTGAGAAACAAGATTATCTGGCCTGATGAACCTCAAATCCAAGCAGAATCAGATTGAGCTTTATTGCCAGGTATGTTTACACGTACGAGGAATTTGTTTTAGTGACAGAAGCTTCAAAGTGCGTCAGAATGACCAGACAAGACACCGATAATAAAAGACAAATATACAAAATAGACAATGTGCAAATTACAAAAACACAATATACAAAATAGACAAAAGAAAATAGATCATGTTTGAAGAAAAATAGCTCTGCTCATCACCTGCAGAGTGCCATCACAAAAGTAAAGTATGGTGGTAGCATCCTCATGCTGTAGTTCAGAACGTCAGACTGGGCAGAAGGTTCACTTTCCAACTGGACAATGACCCTAAGCCCACAGCAAGAATGGCTTATAGTAAACTCTATTTTAAAAATGTACAAAGTTGAGTCAGTTCTGTTTTTGCTTTGCCATTATTGTTTATGGATTGTAGATTGATGTGGAAAAAAAGTAATTTACAGCAGTTTAACATAAGGCTGCAACATTACAAAACGTGAAAAAAATGATGGCTTTATGATGTGTCGGAATCCACATTTGCTAGTTTAACTGTTGGCGGGCCAGTTGCATGGTCCAAAAGGGTTGTACCTATTTTCTTAATGAGCCATGGGTGTGTTTTGGACATAATGCGCAATAAACCAATCAGAGTCTCAAATCCCATTCCCTTTAAAAGCCAGTTGTGCTTGCACCATGGTGGATTCACAATTTACATGAAATAATTTGCAAGAGCAAAGACTGAACGCTTCTCCAGAGAGGAAAAAAATCTGCTCAAGCGAGATGTTAAAGTGCACGTAATAATAATCTTGTACATAATTTAATTTCTTAATATTTGGCATGTTTGTGTGCTGATGCGCATCCATGTGTGTAATAAGCAGGGTGTACATGCATTTTGCACCTGCGGTCCATAATACGAACGGGCCCCTTAAATAAAAAAAGAATTCATAAATAAAATAGCCTACTGCGCCATTGACTTTAGACCAAGTTTTAGTTGGTCAATGGCGCAATTGGTTTCAGTTGCCTCAAAATTGCAACGTGCCGATAATGTGCCTGAACACACCTCGTTTTCAGACCAGTATGCTCATCGGCAAACAGATGGGCGCAAGTGCATTTGCTATTTAAACAAAATTGCGTTGGACATGAAAATGATAACTGCTTTGGGCTGAAACTGGCAAAAAACATTTGTGTCACACCTGGAGTCGCATTGTGCTGTGTGTATGATAGGGCCTTATGTCTTGAAATCCCAATTGCAAGCCAAAGGACAGTGGAAAGGAAGATTATCAAATAAATAAATAAAAAAAAACTTCCATAAAAAAATTAATCATAATAAATATTTTTAAGAATATATCTTAAATAATACCAAAATGTACTAAAAGGCTAAAAAGTACTAAATGTATTGATCAGACTCTAAGCCATAAACCAGCAGTAAGCACATCTTTGTAAATGCAATTATGCCTCCCCTCCAAGCATTTACAGCAATAAATAAAATGAACAACCATTCATATTAAAGCTACAGTCTGTACTAGATGTTTTGGTCTCCAAGTGGACAATACATTAAAAGGATACTGAAAAACAACCACTCCCAAAAACGAATGTACACGCTGCCTAAATCATCACTTCACTTTAGATGGAGACTCGGTATGCTCCATGGAATTGCTTTTAACTCATGAAATGTATTTGAATCATCCAACAGCTATTAGCAATCAACATATCCTTTTCCCAAGACAAAGCATATTTAGCTGTCCCAGACTCTCACAATTGGGGGCAATCAGAATAATATCTTTGACCTTTTCTGAAAATTAGAAAGCCAAACATGATAAGGACTAGTGACTGACATTTGGACCTAATTAGTTGTTCTGAACTAAGGGTGAGGGACTTGTTTAATGTCAAGCTTTAGAATACTGTGAAGGGAGTAATAAAGCCTTATCAGAAACTGGCTTACAACCAGTTCATTGTAAGTGTAACAGAACGTTTAGGCCATTTGCGCTGTCTATAAAAGAACAAATTACAGCAGCTGTTTCTGTGGCATTTTTTTACAGAACTACCACAACGTCTTCATCAGCCGAACTCTTCCACCCATTTTTTGAGCACACATTTTCTCTAGCGAGTTATGTGTCATGCTCCCCTGTAATACTGATTAATTGCTCGTTTCTAGCAATGATTTTATAGTGTCTTGCCAAAAAATTCAATTATGAAGCACTTCTGCTGTCACGCAGCTCGCAATCCAATGGTATTATTACAACACAACCAGCGCACTGACATATTGTAAATGGCAAATAATATGGGACATGTGCTGAAGTAATAACCTTGAGAGAGTGACGGATGGTAGTTGGGTTTATGCTAATGACTGCATTATTGTTATTTTGTGTGTAGAGACAGATGGATTGAAATGGCTTTAACTTCAAAGGAGTGGTGCTGAGCCAAAGCAAAGCTCGAATACTGACAGCGAATGCTGTCGGGGCTGATAAAAGATGTCATGTAAATGGAGTTTTTGCTCTTGGATCAAAGACATTACAAAACTGAAAATTGTACTCTTGCATGTTAAAAATACTCTGATAAAGATATACAAACTCTAAGACATAATATTAACTGAGTTATGAGTCTTTTATAGGCCTACATTTCTGGCCATATAGATTTACTAAACAGGGAAAATTAGCATTAGAGTGGAATTCCATAAAAGTGCAGATGGGAGGGAAAAATTCTGCAGGTGATTTACTGACAATGTGCACATTAAAGAACAGAGACACTGCCAGATCATTTCCATTATGACCAGCACAATCTACTAAGAGCAGCGCAAAGTACCGCCTACTTTAAGACATGCTTTTTGGGTGTTAAATAATTGTGCAAATACCAGTAATTAGACGAGTGCAAATGTTATTACATTTCATTGCATAATTCACTTTAATACTCTCCTCTCACAAATTTTGCTTCTGAAAAGTTAACTCCTACAAATGCATATTCAATATGGTCAGGTGCAAAAATAACTGTGTCCACACCAGTTCAGCAAAAAATATTAATTGTGTGTCTTTAGTAAATCCAGACAGTACTATTTTAACGGCAAAAGACAGTTTGCACTGGTGCAAGCTGTAAGTAAATCGGCACTTAGTCTCAAAGTATGGGAGCACACATTTGGCCCTATTTTAACAATCTAAGCACTTGGTCTAAAGTGCAAGGTGCAGGTGCACTTGCAGGGCATGTCCGAATACACTTATTACACTAGTTATATATGCTATTTCAATAATGGTAAAAACGGTCATGCGTGGCACATGGTCTAAAAAGGTTTTCCCTATTCTCTTAATGAGTAATGGGTGTGTTTTGGGCATAACGTGCAATAAACCAATCAAACTATCATCTCCCATTCCCTTTAAGAGCCAGTTGCACTCGCGCCATGGCGGATTCGCTATTTACACAGTGGAATTTGCAAGAGAAAAGACTGAACGGAGCTGCTCGTACTTGAGAAAATAGTTAGCCTAATTATTTATGTAGCCTACACAATAATAATCTTTTACATTGCAATGCTTTCATTTTTAATATTTGGCATGTTTGTGTGCTGCTGCATGTCCCTCTGTGTGTGATAAGCAGACTGTACACGCGTAATGGACCTGCCTATAGGCGCATATTACTAACTTGCTCCTTAAATGACAACAAAAAAAAAATTAATACTGCGCCATTGACATTAGACCAGGTTTTAGTTGATCAATGGCGCAGTCTATTTCAGTTGCCTCAAAATAGCAACGCGGCAACAATGCGCATGAACACACCTCGTTTTCAGACCAGCATGCTTTTCGTGTTTGTTTTGTGATTTCAAATATCAACATTGGCTTCCAGAAATTGCTTACTCTGCCTTTAATCCTAATAAACATGCCGCTACAATTAAAACCATTACTTTAAAATACATTTAAAACAGTGTATTTAAATTCAGCATTGTGCATAAATTATCCTCGTTTATCAGATTGTGGCGACAGCAGCGTGGACAATCGCTCAGCTCGTTCACACAATGTACCATATATCTATTATAATGGAAAACATGTCATTTTTATGACATAATATGTAATTATTACGAGAAAAAAATTACATTTTACTGAGAAAATTATATCATTGTATGACATATTTCGTTTTTAAAAGAAAAGATGTTGTTTTAACGAGAAAACATCTCATTTTAACCAGAAAACATCTCGTTATTACGAGAAAAGATGTCGCTAAAACTACATAACATATCATTATTACGACATAATTGAGTGAAAAAAATGTGTGGCAGCAATGCATCACCGTATGAAATTAATTTTTAACACATTTTGTCTCACTTAAAGCAGTGACCGATGAAGCATCCGGGCAACAGGTTAAACTCCTTTACTGCTGATTACCAACTTTCTACTGATTTTATAATACTTATGAAATCTGTTATTTAAAATTCATATTATTTGTTTGTTTTTTTCTTTTGACATTAAAGAGTCTACTGTGATTTCAATGCAGCACAACCACAAAACATGCCAAGGGGATGAATATGTTCAATAGCAGTAAAATGTATTCTAGTAATATTTCTGTTCTAATGACATTTATAGTGAGTTAAAGACTGTGAGAAAGATTACTATAATTTTGCCACTCTAACTCACTGTATGGGATAAGAAGTGTAAAGAATATGAAAAAATATATAGCCATGCCACCTTTACGTAAGGTAAGATGACACTTGGAGCTCTCTACTAATTACTAAATTGAGTAATCTCCCATCAAAGGACTAAAACTTAATTAATCATGCTTGCCTGCAGTATGTAGACAAATGACTACAATTGGGATATGATCAGGAAATGGCAGTAGTCACGAAGGCACTCCTGATTCATCCATGCATGAGCAATTAATAGCCTGTAAGCTTCAGATGAGCTGAGCCTGCAAAATAGGTGAAAATTAAAATAGAATTAGAATGTAAGTGCAAATATTCACCAGTGTCAATGAATATTCATGTCTCTATTTTATGGGTGTGAGATAATCCTCTTGTTAACTGTCCTTTAGATTAAAATGTCATATAAATCCCTCTTTCTTTAGCATGAGTTTTTAAATATTCATTTAGAAACCTCTACCAGGGTTCCTCAGCTTTCCCTGGAGGGCCAATCTGCTGCAGAGTTTAGCTCCAACCCTGATCAAACTCACCTACCTGTGCTTTTCTGATGATCTTGAAGCCTCTGATTGGCATACTCATGTGTGTTTGATTGGGTTTAGAGCTAAACTCTGCAGGAGTGGGCCATATTTGAGGATGCCTGCTCTATACCATGTATGCATAACAGTAAGTCACTGAAATTAAATTAAATTCAATATTATTTGTATAGCGCTTTTTACGATACAATCAGGAAATTCACAGGAAATTAAGTTTCTAAAATAGATTTATATTTTAGAAACTCAATATAATTAACTTATGGGAAAATTTGGTTAAGTCAGTATAATCGCTGATGGTTTGCTTCATCTGGGTCCCGAATCTCTTCTCAGGTGTTCAGTCATCTCAGATCATTTAAGGTGGATCCAGAGTCAAGTAATAATCCATGGAAAGGGTATCATTTGGGTTGGATCCAGACAATTCCAAGTGACACGGGATTTAATCCCGTGGCAGAAACAGAGTAACTGACAATTAATTCCAAGTAGATAATTATATGCGTGCTGATTCCATCCAGGCAAAAACTATCTGTTCAACCCAAGTTAAAGCATAATAATTTGTGTTTGATCAGATATAACTGCAGTACAAGATTGTGAGATGCATTATATGAATGCTTAGTTAAATCTTTAATCTAGAGAGAGTGTGTCTGAACATTATCAGGAAGGCTACTCCAGAGTTTGGGAGCCAGATATGAAAAAGTTCTACCTCCTTTAGTGGACTTTCCTATCCTAGGTACTAACAAGAGTCCAGAGTTTTGCTACCTTAGGGAGCGGGTTGGATTGTAGCGTGATAGAAGACTAGTAATGTATGCAGGAGCTAAATCATTTAGGGCCTTATAGGTAAGTAATAATATTTTGTAATTGATACGGAACTTAATAGGTAGCCACTAGCCAGTGCAGAGACTGTAAAATTGGAGTAATATGATCATATTTTCTTGACCTGGTAAGGACTCTAGCCGCAGCATTTTGTACTATCTGTAGCTTGTTTATTGAAGATGCAGGACAACCACTAGCAGTGCATTACAATAGTCCAGTCTAGAGGTCATGAATGCATGAACTAACTTTTCTGCATCAGAAACAGTTAACATGTTCCGTAACTTGGCAATGTTTCTAAGATGGAATAATGCTGTTTTTGTAACATGGGAAATATGATTTTCAAAAGATAGGTTGCAAATATAACACCCAGATTTTTTACTGTAGAGGAAGTAACAGTACATCCGTCTAGTTGCAAATTGTAATCCAAGAGATTCTGTGTACTGTTTTTAGGTCCAATAAGTAATATCTCTGTCTTATCTGATTTCAATAGAAGAAAATTATTGGTCATCCAATCTTTTACATTTTTACCACACTCCGTTAGCTTAGTTTAGAAGTTTCATCTGGTCTTGATGAGATATATAGTTGAGTGTCATCAGCATAACAATGGAAACTAATCCCGTATTTTCTAATAATATTACCAAGGGGCAACATGTATATTGAAAATAGCAAAGGACCTAGGACAGATCCTTGTGGTACTCCATACTTTACTGGTGATAATTGAGATGACTCCCCGTTTAAATAAACAAAGTGGTAGCGATCGGACAGGTAGGATCTAAACCATCTTAAAGCCTGCCCTTGAATACCTGTATAGTTTTGTAATCGATCTATGAGTATGTCATGATCTATAGTGTCGAACGCAGCACTAAGATCAAGTAAAACTAGCAATGAGATGCAGCCTTGGTCTGACGCAAGAAGCAAATCATTTGTAATTTTAACAAGTGCCGTCTCTGTGCTATGGCGGGGCCTAAAACTGACTGAAATTCTAAATAGATATATTTGCAAGAAGGAGCACAATTGAGCAGACACACTTAAAAAAAAAAATTTTTTTTTTGGCATAAACGGAAGATTTTAAATGGGCCTGTCATTTGCCAGTTCACAAGGATCTAGTTTTGATTTCTTAATAAGAGACTTAATAACCATCAGCTTGAATGGTTTTGGGACGTGACCTAAATATAACGAGGAGTTAATAATATTGAGAAGCGGTTCTTCTGCTACAGGTAACAACTCTTTCAATAATTTAGTGGGTACAGGATCTAATAAACATGTTGTTGGTTTAGATGCAGTGATGTGTTTATTTAGCTCATCCTGTCCTATAGTTGTAAAGCAATGCAGTTTTTCTTTGGGTGCGATGAATGAAGCTGAAGTACTAGACGCTGTAGAATCTACATTTGTTATTGTATTTCTGATGTTATCTATTTTTTCAGTAAATAAATTCATAAAGTCATTACTGTTAAACTGTGAGGGAATATTTAGATTGGGTGACTTCTGTTTATTTGTTAATCTAGCCACTGTGCTAAATAAAAACCTTGGATTGTTTTGGTGATTATCTATGAGTTTGCGGATATTCTCGGTCCTGGCAGTTTTTAGAGCCTGTTTATAGCTAGACATACTGTTTTAACACGCAATTCTAAAGACTTCCAAGTTAGTTTTTCTCCATTTGCGCTCAAGATTACGAGTTTCTTTCTTGAGAGAATGGGTATAACTGCTGTACCATGGCGCAGCACTTTTTTCTCTAACCTTTTTTTAATTTGATGGGGGAAACAGTTTCTAACGTATTAGAGAAGATAGACCCCATGTTGCTATAGTAATTTTGTCTAGTTCATCTGTATTTATGGGCACACAGAGCAGCTGAGATAAATCTGGCAGGTTATTGGTGAATCTGTCTTTAGTGGCTGGAATAATAGTTCTGCCTGGACAATAATGCAGAGCCATATAGTTAATATCAGTAATATGCAGCATGCACAATACGGAAATGGTCAGTAACATCATCACTTAGAGGTACAATATCTATATCAGTAAGATCAATTCCATGCGTTATAATTAAATCTAGTGTATGATTGAAATGAATAGTTTGCTCAAAAAACAAACAAACAAACAAACAATCTGTCATCTACTCACATGTATGCCATTCCAAACTTGTCTTAGAATGTCCAAGCTACTCTTTTAGATAGGAGAAAATATTTTTTTTACAAATTAACTATCCCTCCTATAATGCACATAATGTAGAGTTATTCTGACACTTGCTGAAACAGCAAAAAAACACACACAAAGCAAATCTTAACAATGATACAAAGATATTAAGATAGCAAATATATAGTTTGTTATACTCTATTTTAAATGCTCTGAGTCATAGTTCACTTCATGCTATGTTTTTTTATTTTAACACACTTTATCAAAATGTGTTATAGGCCACATGGCTCAGATGAGAAATTCCAATCTTGTCTTATTGCTTGAACTCCAGGTTATTGACTTCTGACACCAATTAGCTTCTCATGAAGACTTTAGCCTTGAAATTCACATATTTGTTCTATCCTGCACTGTGAATATTCATACAGTGTTCAATAAAGACATGAGAACAAATAATAATTTGTGTCATTTGTTTAAAAAGTCAACGTTTATCTGACTTGGTTGGATTTCAGATTAAACTTTAGAGCAGATTTATTCAGAAATGTATGGTAAGTTCAACATTACATGTATGTATGTAATGTTTCCTTATGTTTAACTTTGCCTGTAAAGGGCTTTAAATTGTTAAAAGCTAGAATATGCCGTTTTTTATTATTTATGTTTACTCTTCACCTCCTGATAGCAATCAATAATTAAAGCATATACAACACCATAATTATTGATTGCTATCTTATCTTGCTATCTTATATTGTGTGTGATATATATTTGATATAACCTTGTCATGGAAATCTTATAGATCACATATCTTCTGTTGGGTTCTCAGAACCATAAAATATTTGTCCAATCATTACATTCAGTCCAAATGAAATAGGGTGGCCTACCTGCCTCCACCCTCCATCCAGCATTGTATACAACCCTCCACCAGCGCTGTCTCTTATGGTGTCGGGTGTTAGCCTCTGGTCTGCCTGTGGTAGTTCATGTGTTTTGCAGGAGGCGTGGCTTTGGAGAGTGATTTGCAGGGAGTGTGGGATCTTATGCTTTCAAAGCTAGCTTGCTATTGCAGCCTCTCCAAAATTGTCTACCCTACCTTTAACCGTATTCCTAATATGTCGGAACTTTAAATGAAAGCAGGTTACATATTGAGACATGCCTTCACCTATATAGATGCTATAGATGCGTAGAAGCTGTGTTTGTGATGTTTAAGTTGGGAGAGGCGTGATGCGCAGAAGGGGCATTTGCAAAGGTTGTCTGAAAATATTATTTATTTTATGTAATTCAACTAATAGCATTAAAAACTTCAAGGGCTTAAGGCTCTTGTTAATTTACGAACATTTCAATGTGCTACTTGGGAGAATCTCTACAATGCTTTTGGGAATCATGCTGTAAAGATTACTGTAAGTACTATGCATGTAAGACTAACATTGTACTTAGTGCTTCAAGAAACCCAGCAACTATCATTTAAGGCCATCACAACAATAATTAAATGCAATTATACTATACATCTTGATTAGGCCTTTCAGTTTAACACATTAATTTAATGTGATTAGTTGGATGGAATAAAAGTAGGTAACAACATAAATTCAGGGCTTCTCCTACCATTGGAGCAATTCAAGACCAAACCACACTGAGAGCAGCCCATGCTATACTATTTTGAATAAACTGACAGCCTTATATATAAATATAGTGCACCCCAGCTGTCAGTCACAAGTTCACTTTTACTACAGATATAAAGCACTCTCAGTAAAGCCTTCCAATAATCCAAAATAGTCCAAAAGGTCTTGCTGTCTCATCCAGAAACTGAATTAGAGACTCGATCGGTGAGACAAGTCTCAAATCATACATGCCAAAGACCACGTCCACCTCCCGCCCTTCCTGCAAGAGTGAGCGAAAGATTAGCGTGTCCTGCGGCAGCACAAATATTTCCGTCCACGGGGTCCTCGGAGGCCCCAGAAAGACCTTGCTCAGCGGAACCCCTGACAGGCTGAAGCACAAAGAGGAGAGCCAGCTAATCAGCATCCAGAAGAAGAGCTCTGAGGCTGGGTCACGCCGGCTACATCTCCTTCCTGTCCTTTTCCAGTGCAGTCTAGTGAGCCATTAGCAGCACTCTTTATCTGGTGCCCATCCAGTTACTGACACTGTGAGCTCAAGCCCTGGCAGCAGAGCCGACGGTTAGTTTGAAGCTGTTGATTTCGCAGGTTTATACATGCAAGGTATTTTAGCTGCGTTTCTGAGGGATGTTTAATGAATAATTCTTGTTAATCCATCCAACAGACAACATGAGTCCTGTAATGTTGCAAAATTAGCATAATGAGGCATAATTAAGCCTTGAAAAAAAATATTTTGACAGCCTCATAATAAACACAGAGTTTATGACAAAGAGCAACTTAGAGACACAAACCGATGACTTATCATAAATAACAAAAATGCAGGTTGCAAGTGACAAGGGAACAACAACAGTAGATTAAATGTGCACATAACAAGCATTATGGTAGAGTGTGGAAACTGAATAGCATAAGGGTTTTCCAAAGCAGTGGCTTTACTTTACATTACTGTTATGTAGTTCCATGACCCAGAATGTTCTGTAAATATAAGGAGATTTCTTCAGCTATGTAGACAACACATTTTTGTATTGTAAGGAAACAACTTCCTAAATTTGACAACTCACACGCTGCAAATGCTCACAACCCAACCAAAAAGTCAAACGCGCCTACAATTAGAAAAAAAAACACCTGCATATTAAGAAAACAACTTCCTCAATTTGACAACACACACGCTGCAAATGCTCACAACACAACCAAAAAACACATTGAAACGCGCTGCAAATAGAACTTTCCCCCATTTATATTGTGCTGTTTTTCCTCTTGTGTTTGTGGAAAAACACCTACAAATTAAGAAAACACTTTAATCAATTTCACAACGCACAAGCTGTTGTTGTGTAGTTTTGCAAATGCTCACAACACTACCAAAAAGCCTGCTTCACGTCCCTTCAAAAGCGATGCAAATAACCGTCTAAGGCATAGCTTCTCCCGCTGTTTGGAGTGGTTGACTGTTGAACTTGTGCTTCAATAAATATTTGTTTCACTCACTCTGCATTTGGGTTTCTTCCTGCTGACCTTGACAGTTGGGGTAAGGTTTTTCACCTCAGTCGTTTCCTGCCGGATTTGAGATTTGTTTACAAGTCTGACGCTCTATCCATTAGGCCACGACTTCCCCAACTGAACCCAAGCTCTTTTAAAATCCATGCCGGTGACCGCATTTCTGCAAAATGGTAATATGGTGCTTCTTGCATGTAGTGTGATACATTGAAAGTGAAATGTCCAGTGAATGGAGCTAAACGCAAATAAAATGTTATCTTTAAAATAGATTAACCTAAATGTAATGATCAAATTCATTACACTTGTTGTACATCGCAGCAGATCAGACATGAAATGTTTGGTGAGTGGTGCTAAAAGATTAATGCTTGATTGCGTTTGAAAATCACGTTGAACTTAACTAGTGTTAACCAAAGCAAAGCTTGAAGTCACTATAGTATTTTAGCTGGCTTCTAGTCTTTGTGTTTTAGACTTGAGCATTTCACATCATGCTGTACTGTACCATGAGCTTCCGAGCAAATTTGCTGAAAAGCGCCTAATGTGACTTAATGTTTCAAAGCAGACATTAAATTTGATAACAATAAATCCTGATAAAAATTATTAGGCTAACATTAATAACCTTATTAATAATATTACTATTAATAAAGCAGCATATGAACGCAACGCCCTGCACGTTAAGCCTTTTCTTTCCAATAGAAAACGCTTAAGGTAGGCTAATGAAAGGTTCATACTCGTATGTTCACAGTGGAGCGGTTCATAAAGTTTTTATTTTTAACTTGTACTCAAGTATAAAGAAATACAGGTTAGTTCAAGGCACGGTTTTGGGACATTCTAAAACGCGTGGCTAAATGTGGCTTAATGTTTTAAAACGGCTGAAATATTAAAACATTGACATTGGACATTTATAATAATAAATAGGCCTACTAATAAAATCATTAGGCTAATGTTAATAACCTTATTAATAATATTACTATTAATAAAGCAGAAAAGCCCAGAATATGAAGGCAACAGATTTTGTACTTTTAAAATACCGTTTTCATTCATTATAGCCTACCTTAAGCGTTTTATGGGGGAGAAAAAGCTTATGTGCTTTCATGGCATTATGCATTCAGATTCTGGGCTTCTGCTTAGCAATATTACAATACGGTTATTAATGTTAGCCTAATAATTTGATCGCCTTTTAGTATTATCGAATTTGGTCCTCAATGTCACTGTTTTAAAACATTAAGCATTTTATAATGTCCAAAAACCGTGCCTTGAACTATGCACAGACGTATTTATTTACTTGAGTCCAAGTTTAAAATAAAATGGTATGAACCGCTCCATTGTGAACATACGAGCTGTAACCACTGCAAGCTGTAAAGTAAACAGGAAGAGTTTGTTCGAACTCAACCGGTTTTGCGAGGGAACACAAATGTCTTTGCGAGAGAACTCAAAAGTTTTGCGAGGGAACGCAAAGTTTCTCTAGGGAACTAAAAAGTTCCCTTCCGAAAGGGAACTCTACGCTGCGTCCTTTAGAGGCCGCTATGGGAAAGCCTTCAGCGTGACCGTGTCTGAAGCATGAATGAAAAAACGACAATGAACTTCACATTGGCAGGCGACAGCCTATGACGTAAGCGTCTGCGGGTATAAAAGAGCACCTGTGTAATACTTCATCCTCTTCTTTGTCTTCAAGCCCTTGTGTACGGACGCACACGTGTTTGACTTTCGAGAGAATAGGATGTGCTCTTTGTTTGCATTCACGTGGCTACTACCGGCAGAGGTAAAGCTTTACTCGAGTTTTAGTCAGCGTTTGCACGAGCGCGTTTGCTTCTCGAGGGAGTTGAACAAGCTTAATGCGACGTATTCTTGGCAGTTTCTGTTCTCTCCTGATTCTTGAAAAATGTAGGGTTTGAACAGAGTGTGTTTGGCTCTCAGAGGGGAGCTAAATGCACGCTGCGGGAAGTGATCGCATTAAGTATGCCTTGGATGCTTTATTTCTCTAAAAAAAGTTGAGAATTGAGCGCTTCCCTCCCGTGGTTTCAGGTCTCGGTGGCTGCCGAGGCAGTTAGACCACTCACGGGGATTGTAGGCGGGGCTTGGAAGGAATCTGACGAGGAGTACTTTCTCTTTCAGTAATTCCTTTTTGTTTCTATCTGTTATCAGAATAGGAACTGTGTAAAATGAATTATATCGATTATACTTCTTAGGTTGAGCATGGTTTGTGCTCCTCTCACCTGAGAGAATTATGCTGAGCACTCGGCTCTCCTAGAAAGAAAAAATAAAATAAAAATAGTTGCAGTTATATCCGGTTGTGAGGCTCTCTCTATAAGCCTCCCTGATCAGCTATGCTTGAGCCTGGTAGCACTCCCCTCCCTTTGATTACAGTTAACCCTAGAGCTCCGCTTAGGCAGTACTATTAGTATATAGGCTTTTTCTTTTAGCCTCACTAACTGTCTCTAGCGTTGAGTGTAGTCAGGTCTCCTCTCGCTGAGAGAGTTGTTATGCTGAGACTTCCACTCTTAGGAGCCCCTCATACTAGGCTTCCTCTTGTTTAAGAGAGGATTGAGCATTGTTAGGCTTCCTCTCATTTTAGCGAGATATTCTGCTGACGTCTCTGCTCTCCAGAGCTCCGCAGCACTATTAGTATGTAGACTCTATTGTGAGCCTCGCAAGCTGTCTCTAGCGCTGAGTGTAGTCATGTCTCCTCTCGTTTTAGAGAGTTGTTATGCTTAGACCTCTACTCCTAGGAGCTCCTCGTCTAGGGGTGAATGTTACTAGACTTCCTCTAGTTTAAGAGGATTGAGCATTGTTAGGCTTCCTCTCGTTTAGGGAGATATTCTGCTGAAGTCTCTGCTCTCCAGAGCTCCACCTAGGCAGCACTATTAGTATATAGGCTCTATTGTGAGCCTCGCTAGCGGTCTCTAACGCTGAGTGTAGTCAGATCTCCTCTCGTTTTAGAGAGTCGTTATGCTGAGACCTCCACTCTTAAGAGTTCCCCTACCAGGATCGAGTGTTACTCAGCTTCTTCTCGTTTAAGAGAGTAACTCTGCTTAGGCCTCCGCTCTCCAGAGCTCCGCTTATGCAGCACTATTAGTATGTAGGCTCTTTTTGAGCCTCACTGACTGCCTCTGGAGTTGAATATGTAGCGAGTTCTCCTCTCCCTTTAGAGAGTCGTTATGCTGAGACCTCCACTCTTAAGAGTTCCCCTACCAGGATCGAGTTTTTCTCTGCTTCCTCTCGTTTAAGAGAATCATTCTGCTGAAGCCCTCGCTCTCCAGAGCTCTGCTTAGGCAGCACTATTAGTATGTAGGCTCTATTGTGAGCCTCGCTAGCTGTCTGTAGCTCTGAGTGCAGTCAGGTCTCCTCTCATTTTAGAGGATCGTTATGCTGAGACCTCCACTCTTAAGAGCTTCTCAGGATTGAGTGTTGCTTGCCTTCCTCTTGTTTAAGAGAGTCATTCTGCTGAAGCCTCCGCTCTCCAGAGCTCCGCTTAGGCAGCACAATTAGTATGTAGGTTCTGTTGTGAGCATAGATAGCTGTCTCTAGTGCTGAGTGTTGTCAGATCTCCTCTCGTTTTAGAGAGTTGTTATGCCGAAACCTCCACTCTTAAGAGCTTTTCAACTTTGGTTGAGTGTTGTTAGGCTTCGTCTCGTTTAGAGAGTCATCCTGCTGAAGCCTTCTCTCTTCAGAACTCCATCTTTGGCAGTTATAGGAGTATGTAAAGAGCTTCCTCTCGTTTAAGAGAGGCATTATGGTGAAGCCTCTGCTCTCCGGAGCTCCACTTAGGCAGCACTATTAACATGTAGACTCTTTTGAGCTTCACTAACTGTCCTCATTGAGTTTAGCTAGGTCTTCTCTCGCTTAAGTGAGTCATTATGCTGGGACCTCCACTCTTAAGAGTTCCCTACCAGGAGTGAGTGTTTTCTAGGCTTCCTCTCGTTAAGAAAGTCGTTTTGCTGAAGCCTCACTCTCCAGAGCTCCTTTAGGCAGTATTAATGGGTAGGTTCTTTCTCTGAGCCTCAATTACTATATCCAGCTTTGAGTGTAGCTAGTCCTCCTCTCGTAAGAGAGTCATTATACTGAGACCTTCACTCTTAGAGTCCATACTTTGGTGGGTGAGCTAGTCTATGATGTGGTGAGCTTTTGAGCTTTCCTTTAGGAGGCTTTTATCTCAGGTTCTGGCCCCGGCAATTGCTGGGGCAAGGAGGATGTTCCTCTGAGTCTTTGACCTAGGGAATCCAGTATTTGGGCATTCATCACTCAGCATGGCAGCGTGGGTATATTGTTCCCATAGCAGCCTCTAGAGGACACATCGTAGAGTTCCCTTTCGGAAGGGAACGTCTCAGGTTACACATGTAACCATGGTTCCCTAAAGGTGCGTTCACACCAGACGCGAATGAAGCGTTATGCGCAAATGATTTACATGTTAAGTCAATGCAAAGGCGCGATAGACAATCCTGCGGCGCTATTTGCGCGAATGAGGCGGCGCGAATTACAATCAGGAGCTTGCTCTAGCAGTGACGTGATTACGAGCGGAGGCAGAAAATCCGAAACAACAATGGAGGACAAATTAATCGTGGGTACCCGGAGCTGTACGATACTACTTCGTACTTTTACAAAAACAGGAATACATTTTGCAATTAGACTGGAGCTGCCTGGCAGAAGCCCCTCCCATGACGCGAATTTGCGTCTGTTGTGTAGTGAATTTCACGTGCGAATGAAGCGAATTTCACGAGCGAATGAAGCGAAGTAAACTCAAAATGTTCAAGCGTCCAACTATGCGCGAATAGCGCAAATTATTTGCTTAATTCGCGTCTGGTGTGAACGCACCTTAAGAATAGGGAATGAGACGCTGCGTCTCTTGGCCATGCTTCTGGGATTCCTGCATCTCCTTCAGAAAAAGAAGAGGATGATGTATTACAGAGGTACTCTTTTATACCCACAGATGCTTACGTCATAGGCTGCCACCTGCCAATGTCAGGTTCATTGTCGTTTTTTAATTCATACTTCAGACACCAGTCATGCTGAAGATGTTCCCATAGGGACCTCTAGAGGATGCAGCATTTCGTTCCCTATTCTCAGGGAACCATGGTTACTTGTGTAACCTGAGACATTTTGCGAGAGAACACAAACAAATAAAAATAAAAAAATCCTCCCACTCCAATTTTTTTTGCACTCACCCCAAATTTTTCCCACCACAATGTTGCTAAAAGGGCTCCACACAAACACAATTATCTTCCTTGATGATGACTGTTTGCCCTGAAATTAAAACTCTGTCATGATTCACTTCCCATCATCTTTTACCAAGTTTCTTTTCTTCTGCTGAAATGCAATTAAAATGAATAAGGAGCATTCAAGGACACAAAAGTATCATAAATATGTGCTTATACACTGAAGCCACTGCAGTGTAATTTTGCATGTATTCCAAATGTATTTTATTTACAGGTTATTTGGTTCAGTACACATGTATTATAGACAAATACAGTGTTGTTTTATTACATGCACAGGACTTATGCATGGAAATAGAAACTCAGAGTTTCCACCATTTGATGGGACAAGACAGTTTATAATGATATACTGTGATGTTGTGAACACATCTGAAAAATAGCAAAGGACAAAGAGTGAGCTACTGCATACAAGTGCATAATTTGAGTTGTCCTGAACACGAGATGCACTTTATATTAAGTGCTTCAAACTACATCACAAACCTATGCGACTTTCCCTCCCCTCAGAGGCGTGTGCCGTTTAATGCATCTGAAACCTGCATACATTTATATCTTCCGGTTGTATCCTTATCTGTAAATGCTTAAAATTCACAAGTATATCTATTTTGCAAAAAGTCTAGTCCTGACAGAAAGTTTGTTTCTGTTAAACTTCACAGACTTCACTGAAGCAGGTGCATATGCGTGTCAAAAAGACAAAATGCATTAGAACGGGACACCATAATTCTAACATAAATATACATTTTACTAAAACATATTGCATCCAAAAGTGGAAGCACTTCATTTATAAGAGTACCATAAACTGCAGTGTGGAGTGTTTTGCAGCCGGTTTCAGCAGTATTGATACTTTTTTCTTTAAAGACAGAACTATAGTTTTTTAGTAAAATACTTTTTTTTTGCACATGTAGTCAACATTTTACCCCTAAAAGGAGTCAAAGGAGGTGAAAAATAAATACATTTGTTCAAAAGGGGTGGTTAGAAAAAAATAATACATATATATTTTTTTGTGGTCAATATAATATCCAGGCCACGGCAGTATTTTTTCATAAATTTGGCTAATTTCATTAAATTTGCCTATTAAAAACTGTTTTTAAAGTGTGCAAACGTATGCTGTCACCTGAAAACTCCCATCCCTCCATGCCAAAAGCAAACAATGAGGTACGGCAAACACCTATTGAAGATTTTTGTCACATCTTCTTTTGACAGATTTTTTTCACACTCAAAATAAGGTATTCAGTATGTTAAGAAATCAGTTAAAGGGTTAAAAGAGCACAACACAAAAGAAAGACCAGCACCAAAAATGATTCTTTATTCTAGCTCCGTGTCATGATCACTACATCTAATTTATGTACAAATTATTAATTTGAGTTGGATCTTTTGAATGAATTGAATAGCTTCAGAAGATTTAGCTGGCTATATGGACCAGTTTATAAAGTTTATAATGCTTTTGTGATCTTTTTTTGAAGCTCAAAAGCTTCAGTCCTGGAAACGAGATGGCAGAATTTCTATTTTTGGGCAAACCATCCCTTTAAATAAGTTATATTGCCAGTTATCTGTTCTTTTTACGCTATATCATGAATATTTTGTCAAGATTTTTATTTACTTTATTTTATTTACTCCTTTGGATCAACTAGCGCCTAAGGCAACTCTTTATGACAAGGCTTGACAAATCAGCAAAGAGGGCACAGCTCTACAGCTCTGGAGCTCCGTTTCAAAGTGGCGTCTCCAATAATCCCTGTAATCCATGATACCCTTTGCTTTTTTTCTGCTGATTCGGTGTTTGCTTGTCTGTGGTAAGATCTTCTTTATCATACACACAAAAACAGCACACAGCAGGCCTCTTTGGAGCAAGGAGGCGTGCCATTGCACAAGCAGGAGGGCATTTGTCTTGAGACATAAAAATTGCGTCAGCTGTTTTCAAGCCAGATCAGGTCCCTGTCAGCCCTTTCATTGTCTTGTCTTGATGGAAGGAAAAAAGCTCACCGGTATATACTTCACAGGTTCTGTGGCGCTGAATTCTTTATCAGCGGACTCTTTAGACACAGCTAGTCAGATCAAAATCAACCTGCAACAAGTCCTCCATGCAAGCTTTAACAGACGCCGCTGACTCTAAGCCAATTCAGTATTGATCTCTTCAACACCAGATACCTTCTTTTCCTACAATGTGAGTGTCTCTTTGGTTTTGTGTCTTTTTTGTTCTTTCATGTCCAATGATAAGATCTAAAAAATGGATTAGGTAAATTAATTCTGCACATATATGTTTTTCAGAAGCAAATGGAAAGACGTCAATGCTTGTCATTATTTCAGAATAGATGTAAGCAAAGATTTACACTGTAACAAACCTGTAGCTCAAATGAACAAAAAAGCACAGCCTGACATCATGCTTAAAAAAATGCTGAAAGATAAAATTTTTTTTCCTACTCAAGAAAAAAAAGAAACCTTTTAAATTAAAACTATAATGCGCTTATACTATGGACAACACACCACGCAAGATTTAAAGCTGCCAAAATACTTAGACAGATAATTTAATATTTCCATTCATACAGCAGCTTGCAGCAATGTTTCTTTAATTGATTGAATCTATGCTGAATTGCTAACTCAATTGAAAACAATGAGTGTAACCCAGCAGGACAGAGCAGGGAATGCAGATGGAGGGGCACGTGGCTCTCCCGTTCCCCAGGAACATGTCTTTGCTGGCAGCTAATCAATCAGCTGTGGTAATGGCTGTCTTTCTGCCTACAGTGGCACCTTTTAACAGCTCAGCTCAATTTAGTGGAAGACACTTTTGACCTTTTGTGGACACTTAGAATCCTGCTCATCAAGACAATTGGTGCAAAAGCCTGCATTGATAGTTTCGATCAACAATTGGATCAACAAACAAGCTTGTAAATATTTTCTGGCTGCCCATAACAAAAATAAATATGACCTGATTGGCCATAAATTCCAGTAAGAAAACAGTATAAGATAAATAAACGTGTGTGTGTGTGTGTGTGTGTGTGTGTGTGTGCGAGAGAGAGAGAGATATTAATCATCTACTGAAGCAAAATCTTTGATGTTCCTTCCTGTATCCCCCCATCCACCACAGTAATATAATGATATTTTTCAAGAAGTCTTACTAGAGCTGCATTTTTTTTAAATGACAAATATGGTTTAATTATTTAAATTAAAAAAATAGAACTGTTTCTATTTTTATATATTTTGAGATGTAGTTTCTCCCTGTGATGGAAAAGCTGACTTACAGTTACAAATGATTTCCTTCAAAATCATTCTGATGTGTTGATTTGATGTCTAATCATCAATGTATATAGCAGCAATATATATATATATATATATATAATTATTTAATTTGTAATAGTTATTTTAGAACATTTATTTAAAAAAAATATATTTATTTGATATTATTTTGTAACAATGAAAAACCTTTTAAAGCGTCTTTGCAAAATACAAGTAGCCTATAACATTGTTTCAAAAGCAATAAATACTGGCTTTAAAAATAATGATATATGTGCATAGACTCATTATGGACCAAAATATATCTTACAGTGGCTATAAAATTGCTAATTAGACTTTAATGTTAAGCAAAAACAGACAAGTGTAACATAACACCTAATTTGTCTCTAAATGAAACATTTATTCCTTTCCAAGTAATTAGAAAAGTAATCCGTTTAAACTGTCTTTTTTGCAACTAAAGCTTCAAGAGCACGCTCGTAGCATTGATTTGTCCAAAATCAAGTTGGAAAATGAGACTATGCAGACAGCAGTGTTCTCATTAAAGTAAATGAGATTTCGCAAAAGTGCACCAAAGCAACTAATTAATACATATGTAAACCTGTAAAGCCAATATACTATAATACAACTGAGAAACAACGATTAGTCAGGTTCCCTGATCTAGTTGCATGTTGCCTCTCTGTTTACAGCCTCTATAGACTCGGTTCTATTTCTGAAAGCTTTTGATTCTATACTGAGCAAGAGTGAGAGTGTGAAAGGGATGCAACCGCATGCAATTTGCTCAATCCATCCACAGCCCTGGACTGGAGTGTGATGCGGTGAGCAGTGGTAGTGGCAACGGTGCTGAATTCTAATTGTTTTGAAGGGTATGGAACTGAAGGGTTGCCATGGCAACATGCATCAGTCCAAAGGCAGGGAGCGATGGCTCTGTCGCCTCATTGCTATGATCTAATTCAGAGTTTCCAGACTGCCTGTTATCATTCACTTTAAGGCACAGAAGATTAAAACAGGGGTCTTGAGAGGTCAGCGCACGGTATATACCATTCGCACACATGTTTATCATCTGATACATATGCACATCTACATGTAAAGCATTTGAAAATGTGAACTGGATGGGTGTCAATGCTCAGCATGGCTGGTAATGTACAGTATCTCACAAAAGTGAGTACACCCCTCACATTTCGGCAATCAATTAAGAATATCTTTTCAAGGGACATTACTATAGAAATTAAACTTGGATATATTTTAGAGTAGTCAATGTGCAGCTTGTATAGCAGTAAAGATTTACTGTCCTCTGAAAATAACTCAACATACAGCTGTTATTGTCAAAAGAGCTGGTGACAAAACTGAGTAAACCTTAAGTGATAACAGCTATACATCGTTTAACCATGCAAAGCCACATGTCCTATTCATCATGTTCAATTCATTCACCATGGCTTCAAAAAACAGACGCATGAGTGCTGCCAGCATTGCATCATAGCTTCAAAAAACAGACGCATGAGTGCTGCCAGCATTGCTTTAGAGGTTGCAGAAGTGAAAGGTCAGCTTGTCAGCGCTCAGACCATGCACCACACACTGCAACAAGTCTGTTTGCATGGCCGTCGTCCCAGAAGGAAGCATCTTCTGAAGCTGACTCACAAAAAAGCCTGCAAACAGTTTGCTGAAGACAACCTGATCAAGAGCATGAATTACTGGAACCATGTCCTGTGGTCTGATGAGTATAAGGTAAACTTGTTTGACTCAGATGGTGTCCAGCATGTGTGGCGACGCCCTGGTGAGGAGTACCAAGAAAATTGTGCCTTGCCTACAGTCAAGCATGGTGGTGGTAGAATCATGGTCTGGGGCTGCACGACTACTGCTGGTACTGGGGAGCTGCGGTTCATTGCAGGAAACATGGATTCCAACATTTACTGTGACATTCTGATGCAGAAGATGGTGCCCTCCCTTCAGAAACTGTTTTCCAACATAACCACCCCAAACACACTGCCAATATGACAACTGCCTTGCTGCTGAAGGTGAAGGTGATGGAGTGGCCAAGTATATCTTCAGATCTGAACCCTATTGAGCAAATGTGGGGCATCCTCAAGCTGAATGTGGAGAAGCTCCATGTGTCTAACATCCCGCAGCTCTGTGATGTCATTACGGAGGAGTAGAAGAGGATGCCAGAAACAACCTGTGCAGCTCTGGTGAATTCCATGCCCAAGAGGATTAAGGCAGTGTTAGATAACAATGGTGCCCCTACTAAATATTGACACTTTGGACACAGTTTTGACATGTTCGCTTAGGGTGTACTCATTTTTGTTGCCAGTTATTTGGACAATAATGGTTATATGTTGAGTTATATTTAGAGGACAGTAATTTGTACTTCTATACAAGCTGCACATTGACTACTCTAAAATATATCCAAGTTTAATTTGTGCAGTATTGTCCCTTGAGAAATTATACTAAAATTGTTGCTGAAATGTGAGGGGTCTACTCACTTTTGTGAGATAATGTATATACTTATAATAATAACACGATGACTGATTAATGAAAAACATCACTGGATGCTTTTTGATAATGCTTATTTATTCCTCAAGGCTATGGAATTGTCATTAGTGATAATTAAGAGCAAAAACTTCAGCCTGCTGAAAACGACTAATCATTCATGGCAACATATTGCTGTGACAGCGTCTAACTCCACCGAATAAGCAGCGGGCTTTTAGATAAGATGGGAGCTCAGTAAGTGCCATAAGCTAAAAAAAATGAGCTCTATGCATTTGTTACAGATATACTCATAATGGAGACGCTGCAGAAAATCAATAGGTAATCAAGTCTGCAATCTAAAAGCGGGGTGCGCTGGCCTCTTTCCTCTGCCGCTGCACCGCACTGCTCATGCACCCCGGCGAAGATAGATGTGGAGGCTGTCGGGTTTTGGGTTAGTACCGTGAGGTGCACGCTTTTTAAATTGATCATTTTCGTTGCCATTCAGACACTCTTTGGGGAGGGAAAGTTACTCGCAATTTTGATCAGGTTGCACGGTCTGCCGATGTCTGCTGTGTTATACAAGGCCAAGCATAAAAAGTACTCTGCCGTCTCTTCCTCAGCTCTTCTCATGTGGCTGAGCAGCAAGTGTTAAAGACGCAGTGAGCAGCAAGTGGTTAAAGCACACAATACACTATACTTTTTTGTTGCACACAACAGGCACTAAATACTTTTTTTTGTATATTTATTAAGGACCCATCATTTACATCTGCTTGTTATTGAGAAATGCACTTGGGAAAAGTATAAGGCAAAACTTTATGATGATGATGATGAGCAAGCCAAAAAAGGCAGTTTTCTACATTTCAAAATTTTAGATAAGTTAAAATAAGGGTTAAAATGATCTGCATTGCCAAACATTTTAATAATGGTCAAGATAAGTTAAAATAAGGGTTAAAATGAGCATATAAAAAAGTGAGCTTCCACAAATTGGCCAGGAAATATTAAAAATACTATTGCAATATTAAAACATAAAATAACAAATTCATAATGAATCATCCACAAAGTATTAGTAAAACAGGAAATAGAAATTATAACACACACACATGGTATACTTTACTGTAATTGTTAGGAATGAAAGGATGCTGTTTGATGAAAAAGAAAATGATCAAACAACTACAGAGGGCTAAAACACTAAATAACTTGAAAAAATGCAAATCATAGTTTTGCATATTCTGGAATAAATAAAACCTATTTGGTCCTCAGATTTTAACACACACACATATGCATTGACAATGGGACATAAATGTGTTAGGAAGGTGTCCCGGGGTATTTCCTCCCAATGTGGACCAGGGCATGCACATGAGCTCCTGGACAGTGAAAAAGAAAATGAGGTGCAAACTGAGGGCTGATTCAAACTTGGACCCAAAGATGGACACAAAACATGAAAAAATGATAAAGCAGATATAAATTTTTGCTGTTGATAGGCAAGCATAGGGACCATAGCAACTCAAAATGGCACTATCAATTCTTCTATCTTCTCCAGGCAGCAAACTCCTCAGCACATGAGGCCGGGCATTGTCGTGCACCAGGAGAACCCAGGACCACTGCACCAGCGTATGGGGCATTCTCTTAATGTATACGGATATACCTGTGCCGGGTGCCATTTCCTCCAGTTGTGGACCTAGGGCATAAGCACTCCCCAGACCATCACTGACCCAACACCAAACTGGTCATGGCCCGCATGGCTTCTCCATTGACCTTTTCACGATGGACACAAACAATTGCTCGGGGTGAATGCTCTGACTATTGGATTTAGGTCAAAGGGCACCAGTGGGGACATGCCAATTCTGTATCAATTCCTTCTTCCTCCAGGTTCAATGCCCAATTGCAAACCTCTCAGTGAGGCCGGGCATTCTGGTTTGGTCACCAGGAGGAACCCAGGACCCACTTCACACCAGCACCAGCGTGGCCTGACAATGGAGGTCCAAGGATTTCACTCGAGGGCTCTGGCATGCTCATCCCGTTGCTCCTTGCAGTGCCAGAGCCTCCATGGTCCTGCTGATGGGTTAAGGACCTCCCCACGTTCCTGTCCTGCTCTACCATCACTGAGTAACTGCTGTTAACACCAAACTGAGTCATTGTCTCCATGACTTTTATTTTAATAATAATATATATTTTAGTTTTTCACTTAATCAGTCTGGTGTAATAGCGAAAAAAATCACGGAATAATTTATTAGATTTGTTATTGTTAAAACAGAAAATGTGGTTTTGAATGTGTTTTGCGGGTTCTATATATATTTTATACATCGCTTCGGCAGTGGGTTGTGGCGTGGTTGAAAAAAGAATGGATGAAACGCACCAGTTGTTTGTGGTTCACATCTCTCGAATCAAGGTTCAATGCAATTGACATAATAAATTATACCGGTATAATCAGAAGTGATATGTAGTCAAATCAGGTCTTGGACAGTCAAAATAATAACAAATAAAAATTAAATCACACCATGTTACACAAAACAGAGCATGGAGGTCATTTATATATATATATATAGCATATATATATATAGGTAAAGTAAAAAAAAAAAAAAAAAGACAATCCCCGAAATAAAGAGTAAATGATGTGCAAAAGAATAAAAAGTGCAGTACTGTCCTGCTGATGATGTGCATTATTGGGACCTGTCCTGCTCTAATAAATAGTAATATGAACCAGGGGATGAGAGGGATGCCTGATACGGGTTGAACCGGGAATAATTTGTGCATAGCAGCAATACGGATGACTGATGATTTTTAAGTTAATAATGAGTCATATATTTTGTAATTGCAATACCATTTTAATCAGAGACTGACTGTGTGTTAAGGAGCAGCCTGAGGGAAGAAGCTCCTCCTCAAAAAAACTTCAGTTTTTGCTCATGCATTAGCAAAAACAGAAAAGATAAGGTGGTTTGATTAGGATTTAGCATTGTTTAAAACTTTTGCAGAATGTTTCCAGCAGAGAGGGGAGAGCAGACCCTGAGATGCGCTCATAAGCGCACGACTCTCTGCTTTGCAGTCCTGGTTTGAAATTACTAAAAGATGCAAAGTACTATGGCCCCTGAAAGAAAGTTTTCAGCATTGTTGGTGAACCTGATTTTCCTCAATATACATCGCAGATCCAAGACATGTCTTTGGCCCTGGCTTTCTTAACCTGCAATGGTTGGGCAGGTCCGGAGATGTTTACCCGAGGTGGCGTGTTTCGGGGTCCCACTGAAAGAATGGATGCAAACGAGGAGTGTAGGCTGTTTGTGGTTCACTTCGTCTCTTCCTGAGAATCCACGATCAGCTGGAAAGCGCATAGAGAGAGACAGTTCTGCATGCTCATAGTCTCTCAAGTCATACCAAGAGGGCCTCATCATTGTTGTTAATGAGGCGCTCTGTTTTTATTTTTTTCATATATATATATCTCTTTGCATATATGTAGGTTTTTTTTCAAGCAAGATATGTATGATTTTCACATACATATATACATACATACATATATGTATGATATTTTTTTATGTAGAGAGGGTGATAGCAAATAAAATTATCATTCATGATAATCTGGCCAAACAAAAAAATTAAACATCTTTGGGAGCAAGGGGGCCCCTGGTGTTTCGGGACTTCTTTCAAAATCCGCTTTGTGATTATAATATGTGTGTTGAATTTATGTATATATATGTCATGTGTAAAAAATAATGTGTATATAATATCTGAACTATTTGTGTGCAAAAGTTTTTTTTTATCTTTAAACATTCAAGACTTCTTTCAAAAACATAAAAATATGAACTATTTCAAACTTTTGACCGGTAGTGAATGTACCTACAGAATGTTATACATGCTTTGTTGATACCAAGTTTAAGCAGATAAAGTAAAATATAATTAGGAAATATAATCTAATTTCTCTGTGCCTATAGGACAACATAAAAGTGACACAGTTTCCCTAACATATTTAGATAAAAGCTCAGATTTTTATATTTATTTCCATAGACCTGGCTTATAATTGTGCCACATGTGAGAAGTATGACATTTTAGGCTCATCTAGTAACACAAAACGTCTCAATATGGGTCAAACGGCACATGCATTTAAAGCCAGATTAGAAGAGAGTGAAGATCTGTCTGTGGCTTTGATGTAGCAGTGTGGGCTAACACGAGCTCAGAGGAGGACCTGACAGGGGGAATCGCTGATTGGCGCTGGAGGCTTTCTCTCTGCTCCTCCTGTCTCCCTGAGCATCTCCCCTTACCAGGGCTCAGCTCAAAAATCTCCTCTCTGACATCCATCAGTGCTGGATCAACAGTGCTCATAGATCCGTGCTCAATGCTATCTTCCCTCTGTCCATCCCATTGATCTCCTTGTACAATTATCAGCTAAATGTGTTCTGCTGTTTGACTTTTTGAAGGGGCTGGAAAGTTACAGGTAAGACAGATGCCATGGGAGAAATCTCACAAGGCCGACCGGCAGCAAAATGGGGGAAAGGTAAAAATCAAAAGGACACATGACATCTTAATGCATGACTTTTGTGCCTGCAGCGGGCATGTGCTATTCAGTGCACTCTTGACTGAACAAAGTAAAACACTTCAAAACTATCAAATGTGAGCAAATGGTGTTGGTGTTTAGAAATCTCTGGGCAGTTAAAGCAAAAAACTGACCAAAAGATGCCAAACTGACCAAACTGTTGAAACTGACAACAAAACTTAAGTTAGCGATGTAAAAATCGATATCACTTTACTGAAAATCAACATAAAAGTAAACATGAATCAAAAATAAATAAAAGAGAATTGTCCAAGTGCATATTTTCTGTTTATATTAACACTTCATGTAAAGATTGATTATTTATTTAGTTAGTTAGTTACAAAAAAATATAAATTCCCTTAAAGCTGCGCTCCATAAGTTTTGCCTCTTTGTCGTCATCTCTGTTTAAAATCCTGCAATTGCATTTATTTGCACAATCATCTTCATTACCTGGGTTGTGCACTGGCATGGCTCCAGCGCGGATTGAATCTAATGTTTGACGTGTATGTGTGGCTGTCAGTCACCGCACCAGCCTACGTCTTGGAAGTTTGATCCAAATAAGAATTTTCACCAGATATTGTCTTCTGAACAAGTAAGTAACAAGTCTGGCATGTTTGTTCTGACCAACTGAGGAAAAAAAACAATAAATCGCGCTACCAATGGTGATCAAATCTAATGATCAGTTACCTCATATCACATCAAACCGTGCAAATTATTATTATTGTTATACTTTGTTCTCAAATTGTTAATTTGAACAACATCAGCATTGCGTGACTGTGTATATAGTGTGTATTAGCGTGTAGATTCAATTTTCTGTATAGTCTAATCTCTAATTGTCACACCATTCAAATTTCGAATTCCAAAAAGCAAATTATTCTTCCATTAAACTAGTTGTCTTTAAAATCCAAATATTGTGTAATCCCAGGCTCTCTGTTATCATATGCACATTTAAAACTGGAATATAATTTTATTTCAGTCACATGTGTTTCATAAACACATAATCCTTTCTGGATTACAATCTCCATCAAAATGATGAATTAAATTATTCCAGCTGTTGTGAGAAAATAATTAGTGCTGTCAAATGATTAATCGTGATTAATGTTTAATGTGACTGTGTTTACATAATATATATGTGTGTACTGTGTGTTGACCATTGTTCATGTCATCTTATATTGGCAACTCTCATTTAATATAAATTACTTACTGTTGCTCTGTCTCTGGAAAATGACATCAGTATTATAATGCTAGACCTTTTTATTTTATTATTATTATTTTAAATCTTGGCTTGGTTTTCTCGCATTCGTGTTGCAATACATTCACGTCAGATCAGATTAGAGCACCCAGTTGTCTCATTTTAGTAAAACAAACAATATTCAGTCTTCTTGGCCCCAGGATAGTAATCCTAGTCCAGTAATTTCACTTACTCAAGTGTTTTGGATTTGAAGTTATTGACTTGCTGCACCTGCACTACTCTGCAAGCTAATAAATCAATAGAACGGTTCATCAGGTTATATCCTCATACCATCGACGCGTTCATTCAGGAAACTTCTCAGTTTCTGAGGAATTTATTCAATGCCTCCCTGAACAAAGAAAGAGAATATTTACGGTAGTTAGTTGCTCTATAATCACTTTCACCTCAAAAGCATCTCTCACTGTCTCAGAGGAATCATTTCCTCAGCGTTCAATTATATATTGACACGCTCATTAGGATTTTTCTTCAGTGGAAAGCAAGACTATTGTTCTTTTTCTGTCCTTTTTTCTCCAACACTGATGGGAAATTGATCAGAAACGCTGTGATCAGGGGCATCAGGCGCCTATGTTTTTAGAAAATGAACTGGAGGCAGTCTACACTCACTAAGCGAGACACAACATAAAAAGTAGACACTTTAAATACATTTAGATGTGAATGTGTGATTTTTGCCATAGTCAAATATCCAGGAATATAATTTAATTAATACAATTGCTTCACAATACTTTTTTGCGTTCCTGATTATAAAATACAATAAAAATAAAAATGTCATGATCTGAACAGACAATTGACTTTGATTCTGAAATGCACCACATGACATCATGACATTTCATCAAAACATACACCACACATCCCACTTATAGTGTCATGAGGGAGCACTTCCTGTTCCTAAAGCTGTCATACATGTCCAATTGCTCACCCATCCATGGGGGTCGTGAGTGATCGCTTGTGGCCCCTCAATGGATGCATCTCTTTAGTCCCACAATGTTTATCCCAGAAAGGCCCCTGTATTCTCCATTTCATCCTCTCTCCTCATGTCCTGCCGAGGCTTTGCTTATTATAAATAGCAGGCTAAATGTGAACTCAATTATCCATTATCATGCGCAACTGATGATCCTAAATTTCATTAGGCAATAAAACGTCATGTGGAGAAAGATGCCACTTCTGTGCACTCACAGATGATTGTTATTTGAGAACACAGAGAGCCTGTGGAGGTACTACATGCTTATCATTCACACTGAGACTGTGCTAATTCAAATATCACAGACCAGCTATTTAAAAAAACTAAAAATAAAAAAGTAAGAAACAGACACACCTGCGATCACTTTTTAAGTATTTAAAAAAAATCTGAAGTCAACATAAAATCACAACTGGCACTTTACTTTCTTAATGGACGTTTAAGGTCTTGCTGTGAATGATTTATTGGTGCATGTTGCCTAATTGAGATGAATGGGAATGATAAGATAGCTCACTTCAGCTGGAGAACAAAAAAAAAAAAACCTTGAGCAGTCCATTACAAAATTATATGATGTGATAGTTATTTTTAGACAATTTAGTATGCAAGTAGACTTGAGTTGAGATTCAAATTCTAACCTATTATGTACTTTTGTTTAATAAAGTCATATCAAAGGTCAAAAGTTTAAATTCTGACCAATATATGTCTTAGAGTTATTTAAAAAAAATGATTACTTCAAAATAATAATAAAAATAATGATTATGGATTAACACACACACACATTTAATAAAATTAAAATAAATGACAAATATTTCAGCAAAGTTGCCAAGGCAGCATTTATCATTTTAATAATATTACTTATTACATATACATTATATAATCTAAAGAAAATATAAAATGGCACTTTACTAGATGCAATTTGTTAATTAAAAGGTTATTGGTTAATTAAAACCATTATAACATATATTATATATCTGAATCTCAAATTTTTACTCAAAATAAACTTGACAATTACAACAGTCAACTCATAAATGTATTATAATAACTGCCCATATGTCTCAAACAAAGATAAACTATATATTTATATTTATGTGTTTTGTGTGTGTGTGTGTGTGTGTGTGTGTGTGTGTGTTGTTTAATGTAGTAATCATTTCCTTTTTTGGTCAATTTATTAGTTCTTTTGTTTTATTTCTGCCTTGCCTGCCTTGGAGTAATTTGCGTTCCTGTGGAGCCTTGTCCTATCTTGTCTTGAGTTATTAGAGTTCCTGTTGAGAATGTCCACACGAAACATTCTCAACATAGCAACGAATCGACGAGTCACTATGGAAACAGACTCTGAGCCTGCATCCCAATGTGCATACTATCCACCCTATCTGCCCTAAATAGAATTGAAAATTACTAATATCACATAGAATTTAGAATGGATAGTATGCACATTGGGACGCCAGCATGCCATACTACTTTCTTCTTCTGTTCAAAGGCCGTTTGCATACTTGGTTCATATTGCCACCTAGCTGGTGGTTGTGCAATCATTTTTTCCCCTCTTTAATCTTTAATCCTTGAGAATAAGAATTATATTGTTTGTTTGATGCTAATAATATAATAAGTCATATCAGATATGTATTTTTATTATAGAAATAAATTATAGAAAATGTTGATCCATGATGTGTGAGATGACAATATTACATTTAATAAATATATATAATAAATTAAACATTACCGTGTCATAATAGTGTTTTATAATTTATACAGACAGCTATTATATATGCCAATAAAATAAATATAATAACCATATTAAAATAACATATTACCTTATTTATGACTTATGCCTTATGGCCTGTATTAGTGCTTTATAATTAACATATCATACAACTACAGTATATATATATATATATATATATACACACTCTAGTCAGTAGATTTCGCATTCGCTGATAAGCTCTTAAATGAACTAACCCTGAAACAGAACCGACTCCGGAGCTGGTTATCTTCAGAGTGCAAGCTTCTATGGCTACTTCCATACCCTGAAAGTAACCTCCGTTTTTGGAACCGAAAGCTGAGTTTATCCGCTTGCTAACCCTTAAACATACCCGGCTATTTCACATAACCTGCTTTCTGGAATACCCCCCATTGTCTGCTTCAGAGTTTGTGGTCAATAAATCTGAGCTCAGCTTTATAGTGTCTTGCTGAGTCCTCTCCATCTGCCTGGTCTTGCCGCTTCCTCTGCAGCTATTCAGCCAGTTGATGTCCGAAGCTGTTCCAGTGGTCTTTCCTTGCTGTTTCGTCTCTGTTAACTGTGCTCCTACCGTTGAATCACCTGTGCACTTCACTACTCTTTTGTATCTGTCTGTTTTGTAAATAAAACCTTCTCACTCACTCTGTGATCGAGGTCCTCCTTCCAGATTTTAATGTGTTATTCAATAATTTTAGTATGCAACAATAATTGCAGAAATTAACATGTTATCAGTTCTTCTGCTCTCCATGCATAGTAGAGCTTGTGGGCTGTTAACTCTTGTCCTTTTACCTGAGGGCTTATCAAGCAGATTCTCGGACTCCACATCACTAAAACATAACAAAACACATACCGCAAAGCCCTCTAGGATGCTATACAGTTGGTGGTATAACCCCTTGCCAACGGTTACAAAATATTCATATCATTGATTGCTCCACTGTCGGCAGGGAGATAAAAGATGAGAACGTGGAGGTGAAGAGAGGGAAACAGAGGAAAGAGACGATATGGCTGTGATTCATGCTAAAGTAAATCAAAGTGTCTCAGCAAGGAATTCAGAGTCACAATAAGAGAGGAGAGGATGGGGGGGGGGGGGAGGAAAGGACAAAGAGGGAGGGCAGTGGCAAGAGGCAAAGATAAACTGCAGCAAATCCAGACAGGCTTTAAGTGATAACTCATTTCAATAAAAAGGTAAACATGGTCAAAACTTACCATCCCCTGAGTTTAACAAGACACAGATTGTGTTGAAATCAAATTAACTGTATGTAATCACATGAATCATATATTCGGGGGGTGATAATTAAATAAATGTCGTGTTTACTATGATTCTAGCAAGACAAATTAACATCTAAGCAGGCATTTACCCAAATATATTGTTTCACTTATGTTTGATTTTCTATGTGTTTAAACATTTCCTTTTCACTGCATTAACAATCATCTTGATCTAGCTTGGAGCACGCATTTAAATATTATTAATAAAAAAATACACACCTTAAATTAATAAATATGTAATGTTAATTAAATGTTAATAGTGTAAACTAATATAAATAAAATAAACTAATGAATAAATACAATTAATTTAACCTGTAAAAATATGGATCTTAAAAGGGAAAGTTCACCCCAAAAAAAGATCTGTAATTACTCACCCTCATGTTGTTCCAAACCTGTAAGACCTTCATTATCTTCAGAACATAAATTACGATATTTATGATGAAATCCGAGAGCTCTCAGACCCTCCATAGACAGCAATACAAGCTGACACATTCAAGGCCGAGAAAGGTAGTAAGGACAATGTTAAAATAGTCCATACATTACATTAGCCTAAATTACTTGTGGCAGTTGCTAATCAGGCCTTTTGTGCTCCACTGCACATATTCTTCCTCAGCACTTATAATGAGCGATATACAGTATAATGGTATTTATCTACACATTATTATAAATGGTTAGTGTTAAACACTGCGTTCAGGTGTTACCCCACAGCATTTGTCTTCATGGTCAAGTTAAAACTCATATACCACTGATACGGATAAATTGAACTAGGGGAAATTAGGCATTATAAGCCTGAAAGTATTTCTTAATAACTGGCAGAAAGAATCATCTCTCCTAAGCCTATATTAATTAAAACACGGATTTAACAAAAGCTGTGGGTATTAGAAGCGGTCTTCGTCATTCATGAGAATATATGATCCTGCAATATGCTGCAATGACAGTCTATCATAACACTGATATATTGAAAAGGCTCTAAGAAAAGATACAGGACAAACACTGAGCTGTCCAAAACTTTCACATCTCACAGTGTCTTCTGTTGTATACAATGCACGCCATTTCTCTGGTTCAAAGGTCAGGTGGATGCACATGTAGCCTATATGAGTGCTTGAGGCAATTCAACATTTTCTTTTCATGTCTCTTGCTTCTGTTCAGTGTTTTGTTCCTGGAGATGTTGCTGTGAATATATGGTCATGAATTACTATCGTTATTTTAAATCTTTTTTTTTTCTTAAGTGCAAGTGGAAAAACTTCCAATTCTGACCCAATATATATATATATATATATGCGCATATATCGATTATTATAATAATAATTCTTATTATTTTTAATAAATTAATTAAAATTCCAACTGAACTTCACATCCAGTAATCACGATGCATTATTGCTGTAGAAAAAAAAGACCACTTGACATAAAAAAGTATTCCCAATGAAAAAGCCAAATTAATTTAAACTAACATGAGGGCGGGTTAATGATGACAAAAGCTGAAGCAAAAAAAAAATGGCAAATGATTGCATGTGAACATATATAAATTCCCTGAATAGCAATGCTAAATCACATCTTAGATGTATCGACTGCTGCACATTAGTTCAGTTAAATCATTCAGGGAAGATCAAAACCACCTCCTCCAACATATTACTTATCATACTAAAGACCAAATGAAACATTTACTGGAAGCATCTATTCACATACTGGATTCAAACAGATATTAAGTCAGCTGGCAATTGCAGGAAAAGAACATATTTAGAGAACATACAGGGTGTACGTAAAGTAGCACTGTTATTGTTTGAAGGTGTTTGTTCTTGCAGAACTCTGAAACAGCCAGTAGCAGTTGTCACAGATGGCACTTTAAAGCATCTGCAGTACTTCACATGGGATTCAGCTCTTCTGAGAGAAGGTATTGCCTGGAGCTCCACATGAAATAAAGCGGTAGTGTTAATTATTAATGTTTTATTAATATTCATTTAATTTTTCTATTGACTTTTTTTCATATGTTTTTTTATCTCTCTTTTTTATTGCTCTAAATATTGTAGTAATTACAGATGGTCCAGTCACTGCCTCGAGAAGCTTCCAAATTCAACTCATTATTATTATGTTTCTTCTTTCTTAAAACTCTTTTAAAGTGGCCAACATTTTAATTTCATGAGGCTTTCATTTTGAAAATTGCCATTACTGCATAAAAACGTTGGTAGCATTTTTTGGCGGAGGTTGTATAAACCAAAACAAACCATAATTATGATATATAAACCAAAACAATAAAAGACTGCAGTTGGCTATATAACCATAACCTTTTCCCTTTTTTTAAGAGAATCCGCTTCCATACACTCATGCTTATTCCCTGATATTTTTAAATAGTCTTGATAATAGAAGACACAATAAATTCTGACCAAGACAACACTTCTTACAACAGTAAACAAATGTGACAAATTATCTAAGTATCTCAATATATACATATCCATAAAGGATTAAGTTCACCTATGTGCAGAAGAATTCCATCCCTCTTTCACTACAGAAAATGTATACGTCTTTCCGTTTCAAATCTGTAAGATCTTCCTAAGTCTCTCTTGGCTTGTCACTTGTCTTCACTTAATTACAAACATGATACTGAAAGCGTTTAATAATGATGCACAGATATGCAAGCTAATCTATGCTTATTTAAAAAATAAAGTTGTTTTAGTATTTTTCACTCTTATAGCAATTTAGTAGATGTATAGAATAGCTATTTTTAAGGAACCCACCCTGAAGTTTTAGAACTACAAATTAAACTGCTGTGTTTCAAATTGTATGACTTTTTCAGGAAAAATAACATTCATTATTCAAATTCTCATTGGTCAGCTTACTAATGAGAGGAGCCTTTAAGCTGTTATCTGTGTTAAAATTATTCTGGGTTCATTTATTTTTCAAAGTTAAACACATTAGAACAAACAACAATGAATTGTTCCACTTTAGTTGTTACATTCATTTTTAAATCACATCAAACACTACTGAAAAAGCACTGCCTCCCACCACTGCATAAATACTGAATTTGACGCATAACTGCACACAGAATAAAATCGATGCCCATTTCTATGCATAAATAGAGTTGTAATGAGTATGCCACTCATTGCAAACAGACGGTGAGCCACAAAAAAAACCTTAATGACGCTTAGAAGTATGCATTAAAAGCCATTTGTACACTTCCTAGACACAGAGCGATCATATTTTACCATGTGTAATGGTGTCCCTGTGGCCATACATAACTTCCTACTGTCACTTTCCATTTGATCTGTCATGAGAAACATTATGAGTGCCTTCACGCTTACGTCGTTCGGTATAAAAGAAAGGAGGGGATGACATATTGCACAAACAGTCCAAGGTAACAGACAAACGAGCCATTGTGTGTCTCATTTTTCAGCCGCACTCTTCGTGTCTTACAGCCGAGGCGGAGTTGAAAATGAAGTGCAGTTTTTGTGTCACGGATGGAGGACACATGATTACTAGCCTAGCGAAGGTGTATGACAAGTCTAGCTGGTGGAATCAAACAATAGACTAACGAGAACATGAGGGAAACAGTCAGTTTAGGCTGAAAGGTTGGCGTTAAGAGGTTAACCTCTACTCGAAGCTTAGTCATATAATTTTGGTTGTTACAACCAAAGCTTAGTCATAACACTTTTGGTGTGAGTTACTTCAATACATCGACCTTATGATCACTGCATAATTAAGAGAAGCTTGTCAAAGGCACTTTTCTCGAACAAGTGGATCTGACTTTCAATAAACCGATTAAGGACGTCAATTAGCAATCGCCCCTCCTGCTAGCAGCAACCCTTCATGCAACATAGACATGAAAACACTTTGAGAGCTTTGATCTGTGAGCGTGTGTGTGTACAATTGGCCAATTTAAGATCTTTATACAGCCATTTAGAAAATGGCAAACTGGAAGTACAAAGGTAGCTGCGGCAAACACAAAAATAGCCATGAGAAAGACAGGTAAACAGCACCCTGAATAAACCCAGGCGCCTAGCTGGGCGATAGATAAGATGGCTAGTCTAACAGCTAAGAGATGAGAAAAAGAGAGGCCGTTCACCCTATGTGGCTAAGCCACTAAATGGAACTTAGCCCTTATCTGAAATGATGCAGGGATTCCTCTGATTCCCCAGCTTTGCTTTGATGTGCGCAGCTTTAGCAGTGGTTGTGAAGCCACGCTACCCGCCGCCGTACATGCTTTTATCTATGCTATGCAACACAATGCCGCCAAGCTCCGACTAGCTCTAGATGGCCTTAGCGGAGAGCAGCCGTGTGAAAAGAATGTTAAAAATATTGTAGACCGAAAACATTTCAGGCCTCTCTTGTATGCATAGTCAGATCAACCATTTCAGTTTTAAATCTAAAGTTATACGAGCCAAGCTTCTAGCTCGAGAGGGTGAGAGAGTGAAAAAAGGTAGACTTTTTCTTTTCTACAGATCAGTAACCTGCATTTAAATGAAGTCAGGATGCATGTTTCAGGCTGAACTTGCTCCTTGCTGCCATCTAGCAGAGGAACAGCTGCAGACCAAGCAAAACCAACAGCTTTAAGCCTTTGATCAGAAGCCATGCAGCAACTTCAACAGTAATGTTTAACAAATGCAGGTAACGCTCTCTCTCTCTCTCTCTCTCTCTCTCTCTCTCTCTCTCTCTCTCTCTACACACACACACATGTGAGACTGTACAGGCTAGACGTTCACTCTAGTGGGATGAGTCTTGTTTAAATGATTGCTAGATAAACATTATGTGCGTCGTCTATGGGATTATACAGGGATGTTATGCGCATAAAATTATCATCGGCGCACAAACATACCATTTTCCCCTTGTGTACATAGAGGTTGTCAACTCAAATACACAGTCATCCTTCAATTATGATGCATGAGTTCTACACTGACTTTATACATGATGTTTAAGCATGTGTACCTTTTCAAGACAACACAGGTTTCTGAGATTCCTTTGAAGAATACATTTTCATAATCTCAAATTTCTTATATTTTTCTCTCTATTTTCTAATCTAGTGTTGTCTCATATAATTGCTTCATCATAAAGGAATAATTAAAACCATGAAATGATAGAAGCTAACTAAAATAAAAATCTAAGTTTGATTTGTTTATCTTAACTGTAAGCAATCATCATCATCTTTTTATAGCAGCTAATGTGTAATGGCAGTTATTGTTTCTTCACAATATTTTGTTATTTTATATTATCATACACTCCATATATGAGGAATACAAATAACAGACAGAGACTACCATTCAATATTTTTCACATACACAGCATTGAAAGTACAGTCATAAATTGATATGCATGTTCAGTAAATCAGAAGACAGAGCAAATAAGATATGATGATCCCTACCACCATTGTGAAACAAAACAAAACAAAAATCCATGATAAATAAAAAAAAAATCATTATAACACTGGAGCACAAAACCAGTCATAAGTCACATGGATATATGTGTAGCAATAGCCAAAAATACATTGTATGGGTCAAAATAATCGCTTTTTCTTGTATGCCAAAAATCATTAGGATATTAGGTAAAAATCATGTTCCATTCAGATATTTTGTACAATGTCCTACCTTAAATTTATCAAAACTTATTTTTTGCTTAGTATAATATGCAATGCTAAGAACTCCATTTGGACATCACATTGGTGATTATCTCTCTCTCATTATTTTTTTTTGTAAAATGGAGACACACAATTAAAAAAAGAGCAATATCAGGATAAAAAAATGATTGAAGAATTTAAAAAAATCACTTTATTAATTTTTTATTAATTTATTTTAAAAATGTTCAAACAATTAAATAATTGTGTTTTTTCTTTCCCCACCCTGTTCCACAACCTTAAATTAACAGAAACCTGAAAAATAATAAATAAATTACCAAATAAATAATTATATTAATAAATGACAGAATTTAATTTTTATTCCACAGTGGGGACCAAAAGCGTTTCATTAAGAGAACTTCTTAAAATCCCATATGTCAATGTGCGGTGCACATTTACAGGTAGAAAGGCAATGCAAAACTGCTTCCTGTTGAGGAAATTTCTTTGGTGTCAACATTTTGCCGCTCACAAAACACATCCATGGCTCTGCTTTTCTCATCTCATTCAGTTACAGAACAGTTCCCTTGAGTTGCTGTGGAGATGGTCAGGTGGTAATAACAAAATTACCTCCACACCCTGGAGCCTTCTACAGAGCCACGAGAATGCCTCCCACAGCATTTTAAAACCATTCTACAGTAGTGCTGCACAAGGTCTAAGAAGTCTGTTATTTGGGAAAATACATAAATAAACCCCAGGAGGCGAGCGTATGAACCCGCATAAACTTTCACCACACGCTGGATCAAAAAAATATCCAGTGCCATTCCTGAGAGACTCAAAGGACAGTGCGGAGAGCAGGAAGTGTGTGAACGGCTTGCCGAAGGCATGTGTCTTTTCCTGTTTGGGAAATGAATTATGCATTGTCTTAATCAAATAAATACAAATGAGAACGCCTTGCCAATCAGCGGCAGAAGCCTGAAGAAGGACTAAGAGATACTCCCCTCTCCTCCCCCTCTGTAACAGTTGTGTGCCTTTCATCTACCCTCCTTAGACAGACTATGGAGAAATGAACACCCCACCATTTCTGTCTCAGGTCTCTGTTTCTCCCTCCTCCCCGTTCCCACTCTCCTTCACTAAGCACAGAGTGGGCAGAAGAGAGTTCACACACTCCAGCAGGGGCTCGCACCATTCCACAGGCCTTGTTTTGCTGTGCAATCTGTGTATGTGCACAGATTCCAGCCAAAATTTTGTTTTTATCTTAGCTTTTGAGTGCCAATATACACTTACATGGTTATTACTTCTCAAACATACATGTTTTTCAATAAAATAATAATAATAATAATAATTGTATGGCATGTTTACCATGGTGTAGCATCTCCTCTTCTTTTCAAAATGGTTTGAAGACGTCTGGGCATCGAGGTTATGCTGTTTCTGGAGTTTTGGTGTTGAATTTTGGTCCCATTCTTGCCTTATATAGGTTTCCAGCTGCTGAAGAGTTTGTGGTCGTCCGGTCTTTGACATTTTATTTTTAAGATGTGCCAAATGTTTCTATAGGTGAAAGATCTGGACTGCAGGTAGGCCAATTCAGCACCCATATTCTTCTACCTGCGACCTTCGGGTTACATGTCCGATTCTCTATACATTAGGCCACAACTGCCCCCATACCATCAGAGATGCTGGCTTTTGAACTGAACGCTGATAACACGCTGGAAGGGCTCGTTCCTCTTTAGCCCGGAGGACACAGCGTCCGTGATTTCCAACAAGAATGTCAAATTTGGACTCGACTGACCATAGAACACTTTTCCTCAATGAAACAGTCAATTTTAAATGAACCTTGGCCCACAGGAGACGACAGAGCTTCTGGACCATGTTTACATTTGGCTTCCTTTTTGCATGATAGAGATTTAGTTGGCATCTGCAGATGGCACAGCGGATTGTGTTTACTGACAGTGGTTTCTGGAAGTATTCCTGGGCCCATTTAGTAATGTCAATGACAGAATCATGCTGATGAGTGATGCAGTGTCCTCTGAGGGCCCGAAGACCTCGGGCATTCAACAAATGTCTTTGGCCTTGTCCCTTACGCACAGAGATTTCTCCAGTTTCTCTTAATCTCTTGATGATGTTATGCACTGTAGATGATGAGATTTTCAAAGCCTTTGCAATTTGATGTTGAGGAACATTGTTTTTAAAGTTTTCCATAATCTTTTTACCCACTCTTTCACAGATTGGAGAGCCTCTGCCCATCTTCACTTCTGAGAGACTCTGCCTCTCTAAGACATCCCTTTTATAGCTAATCATGTTACAGACCTGATGTCAATTAATTTAATTAGTTGTTAGATGTTCTCCCAGCTGAATATTTTCAAAATGCTTTCTTTTTCAGCCCTTTGTTGCCCCCGTGCCAAATTTTTTGAGACCTGTAGCAGGCATCAAATTTGAAATGAGCTCATTTAGTGGATAAAAATGTATCTGTTTAAACATGTTATGTTCTCTATTTTCTATTGTGAATAAAATATTGGCTCATGTGATTTGAATGTATATTAGTTTTTATTTTATTCAAATTTAAAAAACGTCCCACCAATTCCGGAATTCGGGTTGTATTTAACTCACTCAAATGTGGAACTTTTTGTCTTAAAGTCATTAATAATTGTTTAAAAAATGCAGTTAAATACATTTAAAAACGTAATGCTTCATAGTGTCACGAATCCCGTGTCTGCCCTTCCGTTCGCTTACCACCAGAGATCACCTACTCATTACGATGGACTCTTGCACCTCACTACTATTGCACTTCACACAGGACTACATTTCCCATCATCTATTGCACTGATTACTCCCATAGCTGTAACCAATAAAACACACTTCATAAGCTATGGGCTTCCTCTTTCTCACCACCCAGTATTGTTTGCGCATATCGCTACATTAGTGATAGCAATGTTACGGAGCCCTTTCTAAGTCTTGTATTAAGTTCCTACTTCTACTCTTAGTTTAGTCTCATCATGTTGTCTATTGCCTGGTTGCCTGATTTTCTACCTGCCTTGGAATTCTCTTGTCTTGTCGTTTGGACTCTGTTTGCACCTTGCCTGGACTATTGCTCACGTTATCGGATTACCTCTCTTGTCAAGCCCTTTGGATGTTGTTCGTCGATTGAAGACCCTCGCCTGCCCTAGGAATATTCTTTGCCTTGCCTGTGTTGTACCTGTCATGCTATCTGACCCTTGCCCGTTTCATGACCACGTCTTTTGAAATAAAGCCTTGCACATGAATCCGCACGTCTCATGTTCTCATCACTCCGTAACACAGACTACATAACTACAATATTGATAATATACTTTTTTTCTGAAATTGCACACTTTTACAATGGAAACAAACAGAGGCAGTATATACTGTTTTAGGTGAATAAACTAGTATCAACCCTACAGGTTATTAGTTCAGAACTAGTACTCTACCAGCAGCCCCATGGTAGTTAACTGGAGTTTTTTGTATGTTTTTCAGTGCCGTGAGTTGAGAGGGACTATTTTTTTACTCCCAATAAACGGCAACACATGCCATCAATTGTTACTATATAATTAAATTCAGCATAGGAAATACTCCTATTTACATTGCATTCACATTTATTAATTTGGCAGACACAAATTGGCAATATAAGCACAGCAGAAGCACAAGGGTTTCAAAACTGGCTTGAAAGATACATGCTAATGTAATATATAATGTTTGTTCCTCTCAATTTAAGTCTCAAGCACCTGCATTACCCTAGTAACAATAATAATAATAATAATAGGTATAATGTTATTGGTATTTTTTCTTAAATTAATTAATCAAATAAACAAGGCTCATTAAAAATGCTTGTTTAACCTCCATATTATTGTGCAGAGTGGGCTATTTATTTCTGGACTATTGCATGTTATTATTCTTCAACTAGAAATGGCAATGAGTTCAGTATTTAACTGTGATTAATTCATGCATTTATGTAAAGACAACGAACAGAAGTAGATGTGCTCCTTACTTGTCTCACAAAAATATGCATCACAAATATGCAATAAATTAACAGAAATGTTAACCTAAAATGCAAACATGCAATAAAAATAATACTATAATAAAATTTATGTTAAAACAACTTTATAGGAGTAATCTTAAATGCGTAACATACATATGCACATTTGTCCTCTTGCCAGTGTTTCACATTAACATGTCTATGAATGACAGAGTTTAACTCGTGGGGATATTTCAGTTGTTGATGATAATTAAATTTCACCGTGCTAAGAATGCAAACGACTATCCCACCTGGGATATTTGAAATTATCCGTAAAAATGTATTTTCCCATTTACTGAGAAACACATGCTCAGGGACTTTTGTGTGTGTGAGAGAGAGAGAACTTGAGCTACGATCAATTTCAATCAGCTCCAAATGTTTCAATCAATTTTTAGAAATCGCACTGAACAGAATGAAAATGTTAATTTGAAAACTGAATACAATGTATTAAAAATACTTTAAACATTTTCAATCAATAATATCTGCTAACCTTGTCAGCTGTAATAAGAAATAAAATATCAAATATTTTAATAATCATAATTACAGTATGCAGCACACAGATGTACCAAAAAACTAATGCTGGGTACACACTAAAAGATTTTTAAAATGTGAGAGACCACACACATGAGGACAAAACAATCCTAGATTTAACCGTTTTGCTCCTATAGTGTGTGGTGTGCCGCAATGTGTCAAAGACAGCACACCACACATCAACAGATCTTCAACCAAGAGTCGAACTCGCGAAACCTCGCAAAATCTCTGGAGACTTGAGAATAAACATGATTTATTTTTTTATTTCAATTTTAGAACAAAGAACATGCAAGGGCAATAACATATAAATTAAATCAAATACAATAATAAACAGAAAACAATAATAAAAAAGAGAAAAAAGAAAAACAATAAGAAAGTTACATTTCCTTAAACAAGTATAAATAATTACAAATTATTCAAAGAATGGATTTAAGGCTTTAAAGTAATGGCAAAGTCCCAGTCTTTGGTAATGGCAGGAAGAAATTGCGATGATGGTGTATTTATTTTTTTTTTATTGAACAAACAAAATATAAACAGTCACAGCTCAAAACAGAGTATAACAACAAAACTAGATATAACTGAAAATATACAAAGATTTTGACAAATAACAAAAAAAAACATTAAGCCAAGAATATTTTGTTAATTACTACTAATAACGTAATAAGTAAATTACTATTAATATTACAATTACTTACATTTCACTGCTGATTACATTCTGTATAATTGTGTATGTGACGAATAAAAATCTTGAATAAAAATAAATAAATCCCACCCTCCCGCAATGATAGTATCCAAATTATTTTGTGCTGCGCCATGACTGCGTTTGTTATGCTTCCGTCCTTGTCAGCTTGCTTTCTGATTGGATATTGTTTCGTTTCACGTGATAATCTGCAGATCAAACACATGTTTGTCCTCGGGGATCCCCCCACACAGCAGAACTTCTGATCGTAAATATTCAACATGTGAATATTTACGATTCGCGATCGGGGCGCCTCCGACATTCTTCAGAGTGGATTCAGTCACTCTTAACACACCTCACCAAAGAAAAATCTGAGAAGATAATCCTTAGAACCACCAAGATAATCGGGACATTACCTAGGATTGTCGGAAGAGGAGAAATCGGCCCAAAATCAGCCCGATTATCTTGTGGTGTGTACCCAACATAAATTCAAAAAAACTATCTGTTCAAGTCTTTTCATTGTGATGCTAAAGCTGTCAGGGAGTCTCAGTCACCTCAGTCACAGCCAACTACACACACCAGATCCAACTCACCTGATTACTGATCACCACCACCTGTCACAAGTCATCAAGAGCACTATATCAATGCACTCCTCCCGAACAGTCACTGTCTAGTCTCAAACATCCTATGTTGACTCATCTGACCCTCTTACCTTTTGTCAACAATCTCGTTGTTCGTGTGTTCCGTTCCCAGATCTCCACCGTTTCCTATAGCTCCATTGCTCCCGCTGGTCCCCCTGGATAAAGTAAAGGGTTGATTACTCACAGATAAGACTCTCTAGAAACTTCTCCATTCCTGATTCACTTACCTGGACACGCTGCATTGCTCCATTTCCCTGCCATAGTTCAATACACCGGCTGTTGATTTCACTTACCTCTGTGTCCCTTGTCTATCTGCTGACAAAAGCTTGGTTATACAATTGAGTGTCAGTTGAGTGCTAGCAGATAGATAACTGAGCAACCTTACATTTACATTTATTCATTTAGCAGATGCTTTTATCCAAAGCGACTTAGAATTAAGGAATACAATAAGTGATACATTATAAAGAGGCAAACAGTCACAGGGAGTGCTTGTCATACAACATTTCAGGCATTGTTCAGAGCAAAACTTTGCAATGTGGTTTTTGAAAGTGAGCTGGTCATCGAAAATTACCCCAAGATTTCTGACTGAGCTTGATGGGGTAATTGTTGATGAATCTATCTGGATAGCAAAATCATGTTGTGGAGTAGGAGTGGCCGGGAAGACAAGAAGCTCAGTCTTTGCCAGGTTGAGCTGTAGGTGATGTTCTTTCATCCATGCTGAGATGTCAGCCAGGCAGCCTGAGATCCATGCAGATACCGTTGGATCATCTGGTCGAAATGAGAGATAGAGCTGTGTGTCATGAGCATAGCAATGGTAGGATATACCATGTGCTTGTATGATGGGACACAGTGATGTAATGTATATGGAGAAGAGGAGGGGTCCAAGAACCGATCCCTGAGGAACCCCAGTGACCAGATGATGTTGCTCTGGATTCCTCCCCTCCCCAGGCCACCTTGAAGGACCTGCCGGTGAGATAGGATTCAAACCAGCGAAGTGGAATCCCTGTGATGCCCAGTGATGTGAGTGTGGACAGGAGGATCTGATGGTTAACTGTGTCAAAAGCAGCAGATAGATCCAGCAGAATGAGAATCGATGATTTGGAATCAGCTTTTGCAATCCGCAAGGCTTCAGTGACTGAGAGTAGTTCCGTCTCAGTTGAATTTCCATGTCTGAACCCTGATTGGTTAGCATCCAGTAAGTTATGCTTTGACAGAAATGAGGATAACTGGTTGAAAATAACCCGTTAAAGCATTTTCACTATGAATGGAAGGAGAGAGACAGATCTGTAGCTATATGTGAGTGAAATGTTAAATGTGTTTTTTTTAGCAGTTGGGGTTACCCGAGCCTGCTTGAATGCAGTTGGGAAGGTGCCTGTAAGGAGAGATGTGTTGATGATGTGTGTGAGTGCTGGTAAGAGTGTAGGAGAGATTGCTTGGAGAAGGTGTGAGGGTATTGGATCTCGAGGACATGTTATAGGATGGCTGGAGAGGAGAAGTTTGGATATTTCGGCCTCCGTGAGGGGACAGAAGGAGAAGAGGAGAGTTTTATCAATGGATGTGGTTGGTTTGAGATCCTGTGTGTGTGGAGCTGGGAACTGGCTACTGACCTAGTTTTGTTTGTGAAGAAAGTGGCAAAGTCATCGGCTGTTAAGGAGGTGGTGGAGGAGGACAGAGGAGAGAGTTGAATGTTTTGAAGAGATTGCATGTGTCAGATGCGCTGTTGATATTTTTGTTGAAGTATGAAGCCTTGGCAGTGTGGACTTCAGCAGAGAAAGATGAAAGCAAAGACTGATAGATACTCAGGTCTGACGGATATTTCGATTTTGCGCCATTTTCTCTCTGCTGCCCTGAGTTCGGACCGATGTTCATGAAGAACATGGGATAGCCAGGAGTTTGAAGGGGCAGCACGTGCTGGCCTGGAGGAGAGAGGACATATATGGTCTAGACAAGAAGTTAAAGTGGAACACAAAGTGTCAGTTGCAGTGTTCACATCCAGAGCTGAGAAATGGGTGGGTGATGGAAGAGAGGAGGACACTACAGAGGAAAGATGTGAGGTTGAAAGGGAACGAAGATTTCGCCTAAAGGTAACTGGTAGAGGTGTTGGTGGCTCGGAGGTAGCAAGATGTAGGTTAAATGTTATGAAGTAGTGGTCAGAGGTATGTAGGGGTTTTACCAAAATGTTGTCTGCAACACAATTGTGTGTAGATTAAGTCTAGCTGGCTGCCAGATTTGTGAGTGCTTTGTGGTGGTAAGGCGTTTTAAGTCAAATGATGTTAGGAGTGAATGGAAATTTGCAGCATAAGGCCTGTCCAAACCTTGAAATCATCTACAGGCTAAAATCGATTGAATGCTGTGAATATATGTGAACATAAAGATACATGCCCAGACAGCTTGTCTGCATACGAGAGAGTAGAGCGGAGCACACCAGCTCAAACAATGACAGCAGATGGGCTACATGGAGCTAGTTTTTAAAACATAAAAACTGACTGATAACAGCAATCAGCTTTGAGAGTGCAAAGCATAATATGGACGTCGACATACTGTAAATGTCTATGTTGCCTAATACTGTGCACAAGTCGGTAATCAATTCTGCTGGATCAAGCAGGCCTGGATCCCTTTTTGCCGACTTGCATCACAGAGCAAGCATCAGTGTCAATTAGTGATTCAGTTATCCAAGACCATATTTATGGCCACTGACTAAAACTTTCTTGTTGAAACAGTCCTAGGGTGTAATTTATGGTATAGACATGTTACCAACTACTTTATTTTGTCATAACCAGGTATATCCCAACCATTTTATTCCTGCATGGTACGAATTAGGTTTTAATGGTGGAATATTTTGTCCCATTTTATTTTTTGACATAAAACAACATAAAAAAACATAAAAGTAGGAAAGATTTCTCACTGTTGTTAAAACATGGTGTCACCCTTTTGCTATTTCCATGAACCATTCCCGTTCTCAGTTACTTTCTAAAAAGAAGAAACAGTAATCACAATTATTTATGTATGAATTAAATTATATAATTGTGAACACTTTCACATAAAATAATGCATGTAAATCTGATGAGAGCATGCATTAGTGCAATTCCATTACAGTTTGTCATATGGCAAGATTCATATTTTCATAATTTTCTGTAAAACCATGTTAGATGATCTATTGATCGGGTAATAACATCTAAATAATTTCCAAACATGCAGCAAGAAAAACAAAATTAAAGCCCCTCCTCTGTAATACAAAGGAAAACTGATTAGCTCTTTTTCAGCCCAAAACTAAAATGTTACATTTATTATGATTAGATAAAATATTTCAAATTCTGTAAGGTTTAAGTTACAAGAGCATATGTATGGCACATGGCCTTTTTACAATAGAAATATACATGCTATTTACAAAGTGGGAGAGTCATAATTTTCAATCAATTTAAGTACTTAAATGTACTTGACATATATTAAACATTGTGCTTAAATCTGACACTGGCATATGTGTGATGGCATATGTATATTGCTCTAGATATATACGTTTTTAAATGTGACAATATGATGACTTGAGAGGTATAATGTAATAAGCATAAACATAATGTTTAATACATTGAAATTGCAGCTGAATGTTCAGTAGCTGTACATCATGAACATGTGCGTGCCTGTTCGCTTTTTATTTCATGATATTACTGGACCAAACAGTTGGCTGCAGATATTTATATATATATATATATATATATATATACTCTTGTGTTGTATTACATATTTTGCACTGTCCATTGAGTGGACCTGACCTGACTTACATTTCACTACTGATTATATCCTGTATAATTGAGTATGTGACGAATAAAAAAACCTTGAGCAACAGACAAGGAGAAAAACAACTGCAGCACACAGCGACACATTATAATCCATCAAATTCAAGTGGTAACATTGCCATTCATTAGAACCCATATTAACACAATGAAAACTAATGTTCTGTTTTTTATTTGGAAATACAACCACATAATACAACCAATATTTGAGCACTAAATTACCCTTACATGTAATATTTTGTGTTTTTACTATACAACAAAACATTAGGAATTATTAAAACGAGCAAATGCACAACAAATGCACTCCATGTAACTTGACTTATTTGTTAATGAGCAAAAATGACATACATGGACATTTATAATTACTTTCCACTTAAAGGCTATGCAGTCTTTGTCGTTGGCATGGCAGCACATTGAATTACAAAGCAGATAAAGAGCAATGTGTGTGGGTGTGCACGCACACACATTTTCTTTAAAAAATGAGAAGGAAAATTAGAAAAAAAACTCAGTTGTTTGAGACAGAGAGATTAGAAATCTATTACCAGAGCAGATAACCATTGGCCTTTTTCAAGCCATTTATCTAACTGTCCTCTCACATGGATCTTAAAGTTTGCATCTCCAGCCCTCAAAACTCAATATCTGAGAGGGGCAGTTACACCACTGAAAGTGTAATGAATTTCACAGGGGTTTGTGTGTGTCATCAGTTAACCAAATCGACTGCAGCCATAAAAAATGGGCTGGGCTGAAATCACATAACAAATTGCTGGACGAAATAGTGTTTGGATGGTGTGGTCAGCTACACCATCATCCTTTTAGCCTCTGTGTATGTAACATTTCTGTCAGTAGTGAGATGAGTAGGGCGGGTTTTACTTTAGTTAAATAGATGTTCTGAGTCATGCAGTCTGGATCAGAATGATATATATATATATATATATATATATATATACATAATAAAGATAAATGAGCACAAAAAAGAAAGTGAAAGACTAAATTTAGCAGGCAGCAACCTAATATCACAGATGACATTCTTCATGGAGGAGGTTTAAAGAATATTTTAACACTAAACGTTTGACACTAAATATTAGATATTATTTTGAGAATTATGAGACAATGTCGATATTATTTTATGAGAAACAAAAGTCAACAAATCATTTTGACTATTAGAATCAAGTTTTTTAGGTCGTAATTTCATGCATTTATCTCACAATTATGAATTCAGGTCAGACTTTTGACTTTTTGTCTCATTATTATAAATAGCTGACATTATTTTTCAAAGTATTTTTTTCTTGTATGACGGAAAATGGCGGTCCCACTTTATATTAGGTGGCCTTAACTACTATGTATCAGTGGCGGCTGGTCAATAGGGGCGCCCCATCAAGCCAGGGAAGAAGCCGACTTCAACACGTTAAAAAGAAGTTAAATATATATTGCTAATTAATCACGAAATTGCACTGTTTACTCATACTATTCGACTGGTAATAATTTTAGCACCTATTAAAAATAAACATAAAAATAAAAACTGTATTTCGTTTGTGTGGGGCGCCGGACTAATGGGTGTCTATTAGGTCTGTTAAACTTTTGAAATGCATGTGACTTGAGGCTGAGCTCTAATTGGCTTGTTTCAGATTGTAGTCGGAGCGCAGATCGCTGCACCCAAAACCCTCCCACTTTTGATCTTAGTGAATCAATATTGTTTTTATATATTTTGTCCTCATGTGATTGGACCGTTCTCGACTGTCAAGTAGGTGCAATCTCTCTTCTGAGAGGAAAGTAAATTCGATTTTAACTTTACAAAAAATACTTTCACAAGGCATTCAAATGAAGAAAAAAATACAAATCATGGAGATTTGACGGAGTTGGCGAGCAGAATGCGATGTAAGTCATGCCTTTTATTGTTTTTCCTGATTGTTATTGTAAAGTCCTGTCACCGAAGCGTTGGCAATGACACTGAAGGTAATTAGAACAATTCAGTTTAACTTGAGCCGATCATCGAGATCCAAGCACAATTGGCTTGTGTAGATCATGTAGTTATACAATGGTTGTCTCTTTTCAAATAAATGATGAGTCTTTGTGTAAGGATTATTATGCAAATATATAAATAATATCATGTCCATATTCAGTCTGACATACATGTCTGACAACGTGAATAATATATAGTCAATAACATTAAAATTAAAAGATAAAAAACATAAAGGTCTATAAGTCTCTATAGGAGATTAGTTTTTGCATACTTATTACATTGGACTTTATTAAACCGTATGGAAATATAATGAATTTATATGCAATTTTTTTAAATAAAAAGTCAATTTTATTGAACTATTTTCAGTTCTTATCATGGATGATTTGCTATCCTGTGGCTCCCTTGTGTGGACGATTATCTCTGAATTAAGTTAATATAAATGGATAATATTTTTTTGAATGATTACAAATACTGACAGATAATATACACAGTAAACTCAAATTCACTGATTTTGTATCTTATTTTTACACTTTAACAGTTGAATTTTCATCTCATATTTTTAAGCAGTAATGATTCATTATTGTGTCACTTGTCAAATGGTTATCTTACAATTGCATTCAGTCATATGCTGTTGCATTAACAGTGTGATTAAGTTTGTCTGCCCCCCCCCCCCCCAAAAAAAGGGCCCACCCTTTTTAGCACCAGCCGCCACTGCTATGTACTTACATTTAAATTAATAATTTGTACAATGCACTTATTGTGTACATACATGCTTTTACATTGTACTTATATTTAAAATAAAATACATATATGTAATTACATCTGCAATTAATTTCTGTAATTACATGTATAATTACACTGTTGACCCATCCCTTACACCTTAACCTGTCCCTAACCTTACCCATATCCCACCTCAATAGCAGCAATAGTGTTTTGCAATGCAGTATGAACACAATAAGTACATTGTACTTATTTTTTGATGTAAGTACATAGTAGTTAAGGCCACCTAATATAAAGTGTGACCAAAATGACATCCTTAAGTATTCAATACAATGTATTGAAGACAAGAAGAGGAAGTGTAGTTGCATGATGGAAATTCATGAAGTGTCAAAAAAGTGACACTACAATAAGAGATAGTAAGACATTATATAAAGACTTTTTTATCTCATAATTATAAATAACTGACATTTAGCATGTTTTTTTTTTTTTTGTGAAAGAAAAGGATTCCATATAAATATTCAATACAATGTATTAAAAACAAGAAGAGGAAGTGTTTTTGCTGGAAAATCATTAAGTGTTTAATAAGTCACTAAAATATGAGATAGTAAGTCAACATTTTGAGACAGTTATTAGATAATAATTTGGAATTATGAGCCAAAAATAATGTTTTCACGTACAAAACATTTAAAGTTTCAGAAACAAGACTTAATAACATAATTTGTCTTAATCTTATGATAATGACTTTGTCATAATTTTGAATATTTCTCATAATTGTGATTTTGGAATATAAAAAAATCTCATAATTATGACCATGTCACCATTTTGAATTTGTATCTCATAATTATGACTTATGGCATGAATTACGGCATAATTATGATTTAGCAAGCATGCTATTTTCTTGTGTGGCGGAAATGGGTTTCCATACATATTGAAAACAATGAATAAAAAAATAATAATAATATGAGAAAGATCCAATAATTAAATACTGTTGCATGCTTTAAAGGATTTCAGAAACTTAATATAGTGTATCGATGATTTTGAATGTGGCTCATCCAATCGTATTTAGAGCTTGAACAGGGCTATTTAATACATAAACAATTTACAGCAAAACTGCTCCATAAGTATGTTGCAAAATCTAAAATTGACCTTGGGGTCTCTCAGAGCCCAAATAGGACTTGAGGTGGTTTCGAGGTCTACACTAGCTCAAAAGCTGCCCACATCACATTATTTTGTGTGTAAGAGTGCGCATCTATGTGCCAGTATGCCTTCTGTTCTCCATTGATTGCCTGAGGCGGCCACCTGACCCGATTAATAAACTGCTGTTGCCAGCGCGGCATCCCTGCTTCCCCGCACACAGAGGAACGACACATCCATGATGCATGATGCAAGCTGGCTCCAAGTAGGAAGCAGGAAGGGGCTGGGGCATGGCCTGTGGACAGAGATCTGCTCTCAGCTGGCATCCACTTCACTCCGCTGCAGATAGAAATAGAGAGAGAGAAGATAAGAAGAGAGATATGAGAGAAAGGGTTATGATAGAAGAAGAACATTTGGAAAGAAATAGAAAGATGAAAGAGGGGTCTGAGAAAGGAAATGTAATGTTCTCTAGCTAGATGGTAACAATGATTATGGTGTTAATCTTTTTGGGCAAATACAATACTTTTGACTTTTGACTCAGTGGTGCCTGCAGCGTTATAAGACTAGATTTCTAATGTATGTTATATGATTCAGGTAATGAAGTACAGTAGCAAAAGTCCATCAGAACAGCCCCTTTTAAGGAATCAAATGTATCCAGAGATCAGGCTATTGTAGGGATCAACTGTAACTATGAGAGGTAAGCATTACAAATAATGACTTCCATCAGACTAATGTGGAGTAATGGGGGAAAAAAATCCTAGCACTTTAACATATATTTTCTACTAATATAGTATTGGTGCTCCATTAGTGGCACAAAATGTTTTTGTAACAATTATTAGATATTATGGATAAACTATTGTCTAACACAACTTTTAACATAGCAAAAAAAGTAGACTGTTTTTGCTCTGTTAAACTTTGTTGATATTTATGAAAGCCCATTTCTGTCACATAAAAAAATACATTTGCTCAATTAAATCTTATTGATGGCTTAAAAAGCCATGATCGTTAATAAAAAAAATCTAAATTCTAAAAATACTAAATCATAATTGACATTATAACAAAATTGAGATTATCAAAATGACAAGTCATGAGATAAACAGTCATAACTGACTTAATATAACTTGAAATGTCATGATTATGACAGTCAAAATCATGAGACATTAAATCATCTTAATATTTCATAATTGTAACATTGTCATAAATATGATTTTTTTTATGTCATAATTATTTACCAAAGCATATGGAGTACACCGCACAACATAACAGGACAGGAAATTGAACGGATCCCTCAGGGCAAAAGAGAAGCTTCCCAGACCAAAGAGAATAGGAAGAACAAATAACAAAAAGAGGCAACAAAAGACAACAGCAAGGCCTAGTGATGAAATTATTTCTTAGCTCAATTTCTGTCAGTAATGATCTGAGTAAGACAGGGTTTAATTTATTCAAACAGATTCTCTGAGAGTTGCAGCCTGGATGCAACAGAATTATAGAAAATCAAATAAATAAGCACTAACCACAGAGTAAAAGATGATACTGCAGACAGCAGCCGAGACGTGAGGTAACGTTTTTCTCTGAGGACGTGTGTAGAATTGTATTAATTTGTGAGTGAACTTCTAATCCAATTAGGAAAAGTCGTTAAGTGTTGTTTGGCATGATGCAAACTGGAATTTAGAAATTTGACTCATTAAGGTACTGTAGCCAATAGGTAACTGGTGCTTTGAGGCGACCCCGCAGCAAATGGATCGAGGGGAAGACCCGCCCTGAGTGAGCTGAGTGCTGTCCACCATTGTGTTAACTCCGGTGCAGGGGAAGACAAGAATGTCTCCGACTGAGCAATTAAGGTGTTCTGTTGTTGGATGTAATAATGGATATGAATGATGCATTTATATAGCGCTTTATTGTGTATAGCTGTACACCCAAAGTGCTTTACAATCATGTGGGGGTCTCTCCTCAACCACCACCAGTGTGCAGCATCCACTTGGATGATGCGACGGCAGCCACAGGCTCACCACACACCAGCTACAGGTGGAGAGGAGAGCGAGTCATAGAGCCAATCAAGTGGATGGGGATTATTGGGAGGCCATGATTGACAAGGGCCAGTGGGGGGAATTTGGCCAGAACACCCCTACTCTTTACGAGAAGTGACATGGGATTTTTTTAATGGCCATAGAGAGTCAGGACCTCGGTTTAACATCTCATCCGAAAGACAGTGCTTTTTGACAGTATAGTGTCCCCGTCACTATATATAGCAGTCGTCATTTACTCCTGACGTGTGAGCCGCTGAACACGCAGTGGATTACGTTTGTTTCTGAAGGGAATACGGCACCCCCTGATCTACCTAAATGCGTCTATCTTCGTGCAAATTATTTGTGATCCAGCTTCACCTACAGAAGAAGTGAGTATAAGAGTTTTTAATGAATCTTTGCAAATCGCCTTTCCTAATAATGCGCTAATTAGCAAGTTTCATGATGAATGCGGCTAAAGTAAACAGTCGCTCAGAGAGCGGCTCCGAAGAGAGGGGCGGAGTCAGCAGAGCTCATTAATATTTAAAGGGAAATTATACAAAGCGGCTTCCTCTGACAAGAGCTGTTTTTGACAGGTTTAAAAAGGTGTTTTTTTACACTACCATTGAGACATTTTCAACTATGTTACAGACTTTTCATTAAGACCCTAAAATATAATATCAACTTGTGGAAAATGGGCATCCGATGACTGGGTTTAAAGGTTTAGAGAAATGTGCCTTTGTTTTGAGAACTGACTGAACGGTTTGGGAAATTGTACCAACGGAATCAGTTAGCAATCAAGAAAAACCCTAAAAATGTTGAGATTTTTCATTCAATGCTTCTAAATATTATAAACAACATTTTTATTTATTCACTCTAAATTCAATACTCAATACTAAATAAAAAATGAAATAATGAAAATTTTCATTTGAAGAGGCTACTTCTGTTTCAAGACTATAATAAACAAGAGTATAAAATTAATCAGTGTAAAAAAATACATTCATTTATTTTAAACTTTACTTTTAAACACTTGCCTTTATTTTACTGTTCCATTTCGTTTTCAGTTTAATCATTGGAATAATTTATGAACAAATCAATTATTTTTATTATTAGAGCCACTTTAGCTCTGTAGGGCACTTAACATTGGATTTGCCAATGGATTTTCAGAAAATGTTAATTCCTCACTCAAAAACTCCAGATCAAAACGCATAGCAAAGCGAGCTCTTGAAAAGAAACAGCATGTGCCCTTGATATCTGTCCAGCTACAGACTCCCCAAACTAAAAAGCTACTTTAATCAACATCATTGGAATCGACAATAAGCTAATTGATGGGAGCACAGTGTGTCCATACCGGTCTGAAGGTTTGGAGATTTTAACTGCATATTGGCAATTTGGAGTCTATAATGAAGAGGAATGGTCTATGGTTTTCATCGATATCATTGGAGAGTGAGCATTTAAAGGTGAACGATAACACCGCCTCGCCAATTACTGCCCGTCTGACTAAGCAGGACTAACTGACAGCAGGATGGAATGAAGGAATATGGGAATATCTAAAGCAAAGTAAAAGCATTAATTTCTACAAATCAGAAAATAGTTAAATAATATAACTTGCATAGCTAACTTAATTTATTTTCTACAAAGAATCCTTATAAAGTGAAAGTGAAGTGACATGTGGCCAAGTATGGTGACCCATACTCTGAATGTGTGCTCTACATTTAACCCATCCAAGTGCACGCACACACAGTAGTGAACCCACACCCGGAGCAGTGGGCAGCCATATTTCTGTGGCACCCGGGGAGCAGTTGGGGGTTCAGTGCCTTGTTCAAGGGTCTCACCTCAGTCGTGGTATTGAAGGTGGAAGAGAGCGCTGGTTATTCAGTCCCCCCCACTGACAATCCCCGCCATGACCTTCGGGTTACAAGTCCGACTCTCTATCAATTAGGCCACGACTGCCCCCATAAGACATGGATTATGGATCTTTCCCTTGGGACTCTCAGATTGTCAGTGAGCTTCATAAGCTCAGGCCATGTGACCCTGACCCAGACCTCACTGATGGAACCACACTGCACTTAGTGTGACTCATTAAATATATATACAAATTAAATAATTAATAATAGTGATAATATTATTGCATTTATTTATTTAGTATTTTAATAAAATAAATAAAATAATGAAATGTCAGTTTTGCAATTTGCTCTGAAACTGGCAGCACATAGCTCGAGGCACTTTTGGTGGACAAGATCTGCTATGCTGCTACACAAATAAAATGATTTGTTCAGCTTATTTAAAATAACATACTGTACTTATTAAGGAAACATGCTGCTGCAAGAAAAAAATAGAGAAGATCCCTAGCAGATCTAAACAGGTGGTGCTGTCTAGGTGGAGTGATTTTCTATTTTATAAAATTATTTATTTATATTAAGATGTGTTTAATTAATTCATTCATTGATTCTGCATAAAGTCTGAAGAGGCCCGGGACCATTATACAGCCATGCAGGAGGCATTCATCCATCTGCTTTTGCAGTAACCTTGACGAAGAACCAGAGGTAGGACTTTACTGAATCTTGGGGATAATGACTTATTAAGAATCAGATTAAGGACAACAAAGAGACCCATACTGTGTGACTTGGCTCAATAAGATTGTAAACCAAAACTTTGTAGAGTCCAAAAACACTTATAAGTGATGAGTGTGCCTGCCAAGGAACCATCAGCTTTGGCAAACCATTTGATATCATAATTTAGGGTTGAGGCATTTAATTAATATGAAAAACAATCTATAATGAAAGTTTTACTGTCCCTTCTGTTGCCATTTGTTAATAAACTAAGTCTACATTTTTAGTTTTTAACATATTATGCCAGGGGAAGCTAAGTCTGGCTCAATTGAGTCTAGATTGGATACTGCACTCACATCCTGTGGTAAATCATCTAAGATGGATTCAAGCAATGGATCTGGCCATCAGAGGCTTGACAAGCCCAGATTCATGTCACTGTATGAGCAGCACAGATTATAACTGACTACGTCACACATTCATTTCCAAATAAACCTCAATAAAGTGTTACTAATGACAACCTCAGTCAGGCTTGAGTAAGGGTACAGTCCTTCTCACATAGAAAAGCTCATATGCTCAAGTAACACACAAACACTATCTCCCCAGTATACCAGCCAATGTTAAATGTATTAACTGTAAAAACGGTGTTGTAATAACAGTTTTACAGTACTGCTTTTGCCATTTGGATAATTGACTGTGAGCAGTAACAGCCATCAAGTGAGAGGAATATTTGACAGTATTTGTGACAGAGTAACAAGCCGTCTGTTCGAACTGAAGTGCCACTTTGTTATTGTAGTGAAAAAAAAAATATAAAAATATAGTATTGCCTGTACTAAAAGCTGAAGAATTCCATATAAAACACTTAAGCATTACAGTATTCTTCTTATTACTTAACTTAAAATATGTATTGCATTGCATGGCTTATTCTCTAAGAGTTGCTTTCTTTTTAAAGCTTAATTATATATATATATATATATATATTTTTAAACGCAACAACTTTTGTTTTTGCCCCCATTTTTCATGAGCTGAACTCAAAGATCTAAGACTTTCTATGAACACAAAAGGCCTATTACAATCTCAAATATTGTTCAGAAATCTGTCTAAATCTGTGTTAGTGAACACTTCTCCTTTGCCGAGATAATCCATCCACCTCACAGGTGTGGCAAATCAAGATGCTGATTATTGCACAGGTGTGCCTTAGGCTGGCTACAATAAAAGGCCACTCTAAAATGTGCAGTTTTACTGTATTGGGGGGGTCCAAAAACCAGTCAGTATCTGGTTTGACCACCAACTACCTCACGCAGTGTAACACATCTCCTTCGCATAGAGTTGATCAGGTTGTTGATTGTGGCCTGTGGAATGTTGGTCCAATCCTTTTCAATTGTGCGAAGTTGCTGGATATTGGCAGGAACTGGAACACACTGTCGTATAAGCCGATCCAGAGCATCCCAAACATGCTCAATGGGTGACATGTCGGGTGAGAATGCTGGCCATGCAAGAACTAGGATGTTTTCAGCTTCTAGGAATTGTGTACAGATCCTTGCAACATGGGTACATGCATTATCATGCTGCAACATGAGGTGATGGTCGTGGATGAATGGCACAACAATGGGCCTCAGGATCTCGTCACGGTATCTCTGTGCATTCAAAATGCCATCAATAAAATGCACCTGTGTTTGGTTGTCCATAAAATATGCTTACGCCTGCCCATACCATAAACCCCACCGCCACCATGGCCAATCGAACCACAACTTTGACATCAGAAACCACTCACCCACACGACGCCATACAATGCGACATCTGCCCTGTACAGTGAAAACCGGGATTCAACCGTGAAGAGAACACCTCTCCAAATTGCCAGTGCCATGAATGTGAGCATTTGCCCACTCGAGTCATGTCACGTCGCCATACGACGATGAACTGTCTGCCATTAGCCCTCAGACCCCGATGAGGATGACCGGGAGCATGCAGATCATCGTGAAGAACTTCCCTGACCTCTCCAAATGGTTTCAGACGCCATTACAATGTGAGGATTTGCAGAAATTGTTTGGTTATGCAAACCGATTGTTGCAGTCTGTGAGCTGTCCGGTGGCTGGACTGCAGTCAGGTCGAGACCCGATGAGGAAGACCATGGAGGTGAAGATGCTGATGTGGAGGTCCTGGCTGGTGTGGTTACACATGGTACGGTGACATTTGAAGCAGATTGTTTGGTTATGTACTGCTTCAAATAATTGTTGTGGACTCTGAAATGCCTTTGGAGAAAGCTTATGGTACAGAAATGAAGATGCTATGTGGAGGTCAATGGGCTGGTGTGTTACGTGCACGTGGTGCGGTTGTGACAGCTTGGTGGACTGATTCCTGCATTCTCTGAGCATGCCTTTGGAGATTGCTTATGGTACGCTCCCTAAATGAACTTGCGACATCTGTGGTATCCATCTCACCTTCTCCTCAAAGGGCAACAGCTTCAAAATGGACATTCTGCAGTCATCATGCAATGCACGCTCCCTAACCTTGTAAACTTGCATCTGTGGTATCACCTTCTCCTCCAAGTTCAAAATCATCACATCATTGTTTTACCTTGTAACTCGTTGAGTTGTACCCCTTTTTGTAATGGTGTTTGACTTAGTATTTGCATGTTCAACTTGTAAACACTGACTCTGTACTTCCGCCTACGTCAAGCATGACCTTTTCAACGTTTTTACATGAAGTCTGGGACACACATCACAGACCAGGCGAGCATTTGTGTGTTTATATAGCATATACATGTATTTTTTTTTTTTAAATGGCCGATCGTTTCGCTAGATAATACCCTTATTCTTCGTCTGGTATTGTTTATAGCCCTTTGAAGCTGCACTGAAACTGTAATTTTGACCTTCAACTGTTTGTCTACAAACCCGATTCCAAAAAAGTCCATTAAAGTAATAATTTACAAATCTCATAAACATATTTTATTCACAATAGAATATAGATAACTATATGGAGATAATCATGCCAAAAACCTTTTGGAATTTATTGGGACAGGTAGCAATAAGAGGCCGAAAAGTTAAATGTACTGAAGAAAATTTGAAATACATAAATGATTGGGTATAAAAAGAGCATCTTGGATGACATGGGGGTGAGTAAATTCCCCCAATGCTGCGGCGAAAAATAAGCAATATCAGAAAGGAGTTTCAGAGAAAAATTGCAAAGAGTTTATTTCATCATCTACAGAAATATCATCCAAAGTGAACTAATCCTTTAAAAAATAATAGGCCGGAAAACCATTATGCCCATCTTCGGGCCCTTAACGGCACTAAAAAATAAAAATAAAAATACCAATATTCCAGAAAACATGATATTCGCCGTTGCCGGCTACAACAAAAAAGAAGCCATATCCTTAGAAGCGCAGGCGTGAGGTTGGAAAAGGATCAATAAAATTTGAAGTTCTTTTTGGAAAACAGGTAAAAAGAGGACAAGGACAACCCAAGTATTGATTGAGTGATATTATTTTTGTACCACACATTGGAAAGGCACCATCATTTATTATTAGAACAACATATTTTTTTTTCAGGGAAGACCTTATTTTCCAACATGGCCAGACCACATACATCACCAAATTCAGAAGAAGGATAAGACTTGAATAGAAAACATCTCATAAAGAGGAAGATGCGACAAAGAAGACCTCCATAGAAAAGACAAGAATATTTCCTAAACCACTTGTCTCCTCAAGCTCTTTAAAAAAGAAGAGGGATGCCACACAGTGATGTTTCCCAACTGTAAAAATTTAAAATCAACTTATTTTTCCCTTTAAATTATACATTTTCTCAGACAAAGACCATTTATCAATAAAATATTGAAATTTGAAACACTTCATTCTGTTTTTAAAATTTGTACTTTTTTTTGCTTTCAACAGTTGTTGGCTTATGGCAAAAACCTTAATTTTTTCGTGAAGAAAAAAAACATATAATGCTCTCTAGCGTCTCATCCATTCTTGCAGACAGGCACACTTATCCAATTATGAGAAATTAGAAATCTCCTTAAAAGGCAGCTAAGCTGGAAACAGGAAACAATGGGCTTTAAAAGAGATGAAGAGGTTCACGGTGTCATTTTCCAGCTGGATTAGTTTATTTTACAACAAATATACATAAAGATATCATATTTGTTTGAGTTGCCTCATCAATGCTGGATCATTTGCTCTTGTTTCATGTCACTTTAAAATAACCTTTTATCAATATTAATACATATTAGTGTATCTTGTAACACTTAACAGATCATTAGAACCAGTTGTGTGTGTGTGTGTGTGTGTGTGTGTGTGTGTGTGTGTGTGTGTGTGTGTGTGTGTGTGTGTGTGTGTGTGTGTGTGTGTGTGTGTGTGTGTGTGTGTGTGTGTGTGTGTGTGTGTGTGTGTGTGTGTGTGTGTGTGTGTGTGTGTGTGTGTGTGTGTGTGTGTGTGTGTGTGTGTGTGACATCATGATAACTGAATATGTCCTGAGAAATCGCATCTATCTCTGTGACAGCAAAAAATGAGTCACCGGAAAAGTTCTGTCGTTGTGCGTTTTCAAATTGGGTTAGCTTGCGTGTTTTTGTGAAGGGGGCCTACTTAATTTCATTCTGGAAAACTGCACATGATCATTAGGGCGATTCCTTAAGATCCTGCTTAAAAGGGGGGCTGCATGCAGAATTTCAAAAGGAATCGAAGACATTTGAAAAAAAGTAAAGAAAACTACAGTCTTACCTTCCTAGCAGTCTGTACAGCCCTCCCAGCAACTGCTTGTCAAGCAGACAATTTGATCACCATCAGAAATCTTTCCCCCTCTCTCTCTCTCTCTCTCTCTCTCTAAACTCTGTTTCACGCACAGCTCAGCAAGTTGACATGCCCTCAGAAGGGGTCAGGAGCAAACACGTAAGAGCTTATTCTTATCTCCACTGAATCTGTCCATCACACCAACAAGTCTGAGCCCTAGTGTGGGAGAGGTTTAAATTACCTCAGCTTCTGAGGGCGAAGGCACAGACAACGCACCTGAGCAGCTCTGCTCACCTTTTTCTCCCTGCTACTTTGTTATTACATGTTTATTTGCTATTGTCTCTTAAAAGACTGTAAAGATTACATTTATCAAGGTAGTCCAAAGTGTGGTGTGTGGGTTATCTAGATTTGGTTTAAGCTGCAAGACGTTTCAGTTAGTAGGATGACAGATCAGGGTTTTGAAACTTTTTGGGAACAGCCCCCAAATATGACAAATATTTCCTTGTAAAGTACCCAATTCCTAAAATATAAAGACAGTTACTTATTTTACTGTGCGGGGGAAAAAAATCTATAAGTGGGAAATACAATATGCTAAATATTTAGAATGTATGCTCTCATTGTACTAAAGCCAAAATAAGTTCTTAAATTATCTGAACTTTAAAAAAAAAACTTGATGTACAGACTTTAATAAATTGTAAATAAATAAATAAATTAAAGAGTGTAATAGTTTCCACAAAAATGTTAGGCCTTTCACTGTGATAACTGAATAGTATATTAGAATGATTTCTGAAGGATCATGTGACACGTGATTCAAGAATAAATGATTATTACATTTTCAAATACATAAAAATATAAAACGTTACTTTAAATTGTAATATATATTACTGTTACTATTACTGAAAATATTACTGTTTTTACTGTATTTTTGATTAAACAAATGCACCCTTGGTGAGCGTTAGAGACTTCTTTCAAAAATATATAAAAAATTCTACTGACCCCAAACTTTTGAATGGTAGAGTAATTCTACTGACCCCAAACTTTTGAATGGTAGAGTACCTGAAGAGAAAAATAAAATACATTTGATTCTAATTAATTAGTGACTTTTCACAATAAATGTCAATTCAAAGCTGATTTGCAGAAATTACAGCATATTCAAACTATAATGAGCAATGCACAAACTTTTAAAATTAAGATAAAGATAACTTTTTCATAAAACATTTAATTAACTTTATTAACCACTAGCCCACCTGGTCATTTGAGGTGAATACCAAAATTATTCTATTTATGTAAACATAATTGCTAACCTGGGCTGTGCTCTACCGCCAGCAGGGGCGGAAAGGTAGGCAACTGCCTTGAGCCCCCAAAATCCAAGGGCCCCCTAAAATGCTTTTCATATACGAGATGTGCATTGAGCGCGGACACGCAAATGGTTGCTGTTTAAGGTGGTTAAAGGTGTTTATTACCACGACAACCGTCTGCGTGTCCGAGTTGAACGTGCTTCTTGCGTATCCTGCTTGTGGCAAATATAAATATAATGCATCTGAAGATGACTGCCGCGCGAGCGTGAGGTCTCTCTTTCCCAGCGCGCGCACACCTCTCTCTCTCCATCTCTCTCTCTCTCTCTCTCTCTCTTTCCCAGCGTGCACACACCTCTCTCTGTGCGTCTGCTCTGTTCAGCGCACGACTGAAAGGACCTTCGCTTTCAGTTAAAACACAGATATGATTTCTAATTTTACATGCAAGTATAGCCTAAATCACAGCACAGCTATTGTATTTATGTTATGTGTAGCCTATTTGATTTTATCAGACGACAACTCTATTATGAATCAGAACTTTAGTGATTAACATCTTGGAAATGGGTTGCGTTTCAGTCACTATATTTCATATTCATTCCATTGTCTGACAACAGAAAGAGAAATAGTATGTATATATATATATTATATATATATATATATGTCATTGAAAACAGTTTTATTGAGAATTTAGCTGCATCAAAATGCAGTATTGTGATTATTCGGCAGTTAACTCATGACATTCATGTGATTAATCGCGATTAAATATTTGAATCGATTGACAGCCCTAAGTTAAAATTATTAAAATTAAATGTAGGCTTACTAGTAACTCATCAGTGGACTTTCCTCGTAATATAGGCTATATTTTTTAATACTTTTATCATTCTCGCTAATTCAAGTTTTTATATGAATCAACCTCTGAAGGGAACCGATTGTCTTCAGAAACGTTTGATGGCATTTTCATTTTACCTGATAAAGTATTATATTATGAGCTGAGCACTGCTTTGTTTACAGCCGTTACCGTTTTAAATAATTTATACTTCTGACTCATCCCTTTTCTTAAAAAAAGGTTTAAATGTTCAATTTTGAGGTTTATAATTGTATAATTGATTAATTTTGTAAAAATGTTATCTCTATGGTAAATCGATTGCTATTTTGTGGTCTACAACATGAAATAATAAAAGTGTCTGCTAAATGAATAAATGTAAATCAAAATGAAAGAATCACCATTATAACATGTACATGAAAAATGTAGAAACATTGGACACAATTATGGGGCACCATTGTGCAGCAGCAAGCATCACGACAAAAAAGGAACCTCAAGGTTGATCTCTAGGTAAATGTGTGCAAATGTATAAATCTATATTTTCCTGTGGCCCCCAATTCACTAAATCCGCCCCTGACCGCCAGCATGCACATGTTAAATGTATAAAAGCTCTGTTAGTGTAAGCGTGTATAGAAAAGCTATTAGAGTCCTGTTTTAATTCTCCAGTCGGTCTTGATATAAAAACAGTCATAATTGATAGGTAATAATGACCATATTTTAATGGCATGGTAAGTGCTGCAGAGATCAATGTCAAAAACAGGTACAACAAACCATTTTCCTCTAAATCGTGAATAAATTTAAGAGTTTTACAAATTGTAAAACTAGTCTAATCAGCCTATTAGTAAACATGTGAGATCATTTTATGTTTTGCCATCATAAGAGTGAGATGGCAGCATGAAGCTTCATTTTTTTGTGCTCTTCTGGAGATTTTGGGTCATTACAAGCTAGAATGCATTTAAAAAGTTAAGAATAAAAAAAAGCTAAAAAAATAAATAAAACTATATTTTAAACAGTTATTTGAATTTCTTTGTAATTCATTTCAAATCTTCTTTTTCTTACTTTCTTAATGGTTCTATTCTGGTATTTTGAGTAATTTAAGCTAGCGTGCATTTAAACAATTAAGAAAATATAATTCTGTTTGCTTCTTCAGTTTAAACTCTAGAATTAAATTTGCAATTTGAAATGTGCTCTTAATTAATTTCTGAATAATGCAGTCTTGGTATACAGAGACTTTCTTTGGCATATTTTATATTCCATAGGATGAGCTGGAGGCCTCATCATACCGAGGGCAAAGCCAATGCAACAGAGATGCACTTCTAATTACAATCACTGTGGCAGTTTCATAAACATTTGATTGCAATATCATCTGAGAGCAGAAGACTTCTCCTATTTATATTAATGTGAGCCATCGAGCAAGACTGAAGCACTAAATTAATTGCATTTCGAAGGAAATGAGAGGGAAAAGGTGGATTTAATTGAAAGGAAATGTTGAAAAAAAAAATTTTTTTCCTCTAATTTTGCTAGCTCTAAATCCACAAAGAGAGACAGAGCAAGGCAGGGAGCTATGGAATTAATTGTAGAAAGAAACTGAATGTTGGGCTTTGAGATGAGATATGAGAAAATAGCAAAGGATTATGGGATCGGGGAGGGGCACAAAACTGAAAATGGTCTGAGTCAAACACAGAGGTTTAAAAAAAAAAAAAATAACCCAAGATGAAAGATACAAGTGAATGAGAAATATTTCTACTGCACCTGAGTAAAATCGCAAAATGTGAGAAGAACAAAAGAAACACTAGACTGGCTGCCGCATTTTTTTTAAAGGATAGTTTTACACTAAGATGACAATTCTGTCATCATTTACACACTTCCATGCTGTTTCAAACCTGTATGAAATCCATTTTTTCCCCTGGAATACAAAAGAAAGGACTGTTAAAGATTTTCTATGCAATTAGACTGAAATAGGACTGGAGCTTTCAAGCTTAAAAAAGGATGCAAAAATTGCCCTTGTGCACTTAATACAAGTCTGATTGTATTGATCGCTTGTTGTTATTCCCTGAACCAGATTTGCCGCTCACATTTACACCTGATCAATCTAAAATTTAGAAGGACTCAAGAGAATTATTCATTCATTCAAATTGCATAGAAAAAGTGACCAGTACATCCAACTGTTCCTTTGAATCCAACATTTGTAATTCAAAAACTGGCTAAACTTAATCACTTCAGCGATTTTATTTTCCAGAGGAACCTTTATGCACTATCTGCACAAGTAATTCACTCACTCAACGTCAACCTGTCTATCATGCAGACATCCTTCAGGACCAAACAACCCGGCAGGGCGTAGCGTGTCACCAAAAAAAAGGGAACCTTTCGAGAGCAACAGCTCCATGAGACAGGAGACATGAAGTCATAAAAGTGAAAAGCAATTAAAACAGAAGAGTCACCTTGGCCTTCACAGCATTGAACTGTCAGAGCTTAGGAGGGATCTCCAAATATTTCCCCCTCCTTGATTGATGACAGGTGATTGGGGCGCAGTACTGCAGGCCCTCACCTCTGTTATAAAAGCGGCCTCATCAGCAAAATGTAATTGAGCCGACTGCCTCGGTTCATCAAAGCATTACGTTATTGGTCTGATTAAGGTTATTAGAGAGGCTGAAGAGGAGGCGGCTTCTGAGAATATAGGAATGTTGGACATAAGGGCATTTCTCCAAAGCAAACGTTTTTTCACTTAAATGCAGGAATGAGCAATTGAAAGTGGTCAATGCTGAGATCAACCACCGTGTAGCTGGGCAATTTAGTTAGCGTTTAAAACGTACGATTTGATATGCACAGTGATTCTGACAATGCGAAAATAATGTGTTGGTTGAAGGGGGATGAAGATAGAGTTAGAAGTAACTATTCAGAAGTGATATTACGGCTGTCATTGAAGACTCCTAATGGGCCCACAAGAGCGTGTTGCTTACGCTGGCAGACTTTATTGCATTACTCATTCAAGCAGAGGAATGGCATGAACTGCAAGGTTTCATATACTAGGGTTCCACTATCATTGTTCATAATAGATATCTTTCATTTAATTGTATTTTTCAGTAAGTGTTTATTGGATCAATGGAGCACTTGATTTCCTGTGTAATTTTAAAACTTTTAAAATTTCTAGATATTGTGGCAAATATAAATATTATAAATATGTATCATATAAATATATTTAAAAAAAACTTTGAAAATAAAATGTGTGATACTACTACTACTACTGCCATTACTACTAATAATAATAACAATAGTATATTTTTGTTTAATATTTTGCATAAAAAAAACATTAAAAAGTAATTGTTACCAAAAATAAATTTACATAAATGGTTTTCATTAGATGGAAAAAAATAGAAATATTTTTTTTATATACATTTTTTTTTGTAGCTAATGTAAAATGTTTACCAGTGTGTTCAGTCATTCAACTGCAAGCTTAACTGTAAGTTTATCAAGTGCTAGGGCAAGGACATCTTTTACCACCATTGATGAGAATATCAATCAAACGCTGGGAGGTTAATCAAGGCCAATGCATTAATTGATTTATGTTTCATAGTGGACAGTGAAATACAGAGTCATGGAGGTTTATTCTGACATTGTCCTTTCATCGAAAAACAAGCGGTAGTGAAATTGATGGCTAATTAGTAATGAGGGAGATTGATGGTGTCAGTGAAGCTGGAACAGTGCCCTGTTTTCAGAACAGTCACATGGGAAAATTAAAGTGAAAACAGAAAGAACATTCACCATATGCTGCTTTTCGTTGTCTTCTTCATACGAGTCACTAAAGTACGGCCATCCTAGACGGCTTCTAAATATAATCTGCACTTTGTCTACCGAATCTTTGACAGACAGTTAGTGAAACTCCTATGGCTACTTTCTACTTCTGTAGGACACATGCGAGATGCATTTTTAAACAATACAAGGGCTTGGTTCCAAGTGGATTATGTACTGAAGTTTAAATGTGAAGCTGCACTGTGGACTCATTACATCTGCAAAGCGGCAGCTGAAATCACAGGTGCGTTCAGTGTGTGACGCAGCACATTATCAAAAATTAACAGGAGCTCAGTCAACTAAGAAAATTCATTATTAAATAAAAAAGAAAGTTTTAAGGAAGTGAGCTGCCTGATAAACTCATTAAAGTGCCAGCAAATGAGTGGACGTTTTTCACCCTTGTTTCCCCTTTCAGTTTTGTTCAATATGCATTTGTTCTTATTTAACTCAATATTCATCAGGTTTTGCACTAGTGAAGTCTTGACATGTAATAAAGGTATCTACAGGTTATTTGCACATAGTAACAATTCTATTTAGAACTATATATATATATATATATATATATTATAATTTTTTTTACAGGTCTTTGTTTAATGTTCTTTATTCTTGCCTTTTCGGATTTCAAATCTGTAAATGTCAAAGCCTCCTTATTACTGATTTTCTGTAGCTCAATCATCTAATTACACACGTCAACACATTCTCAACTGGAAATGTCTTTCTTAAAATGTCTATTATTTTAGCTTTCAAATTATAACCAGTTTCCTACCAGTCTTTTTAGTTTAACAGAACAGAAAATGAAAGCCCATGCCATGACTTTATATCAATTTCCTTTTAACATTGTGAAAAAGTCACATACTGTCTATTTTGTGCTACTTTTATCAAGATTCAAGATTCTTTATTGTCACTATACAAGTAGGCTATAGTTAAATTTGAGCAATCCTAACAGTGCAGTCACATGTAACTTAAACATCTGCAATGCAGACAAAAAATAAGTCCAAATTAAATACTATACAAAACAAGACAAACAATACACAAAGCCAATACAAACAAGGTGATGAAAATGTAATTGTCCTCCATAAACATATTTTTTTACATAAACAAATAGAATAAACAAACTAAATGTAATTTAATACAAATAAAATATTATTAAAACAGTTATTTATAACACCATTAAGGTCTTAAATAGCTATTCCAAAGCATTCTTTCTGGAACCTTATAAAAGGGTTCTGCTATTGTCACAAGCCAAATAACCATAATTTAGTAGTGTTTAAAAAAACTATTCTCAAAAGTGTATAGTACATAAACAGTGTCTTATTAATTTCTTTATTTTTTTAAAGGAATATGTGTATTGTCTACAAGCATGAAGCCAATATAATCCTGCACCGAATTTGGTCAGCGTGTTTGGAATATGGAATATGAAGCTTACCTCGAATAATCATGTTTATATTCTACATGGAGGAACTGACGAGAAGTTGAGTCTACAGCCGTCAGCTTGATAATAGGATCCTCAATTTTCAAGACATTCTCATGTCCCTGGTGTGAGAACCTTTGGTAATTACTAGAGATAGCACAACCTGCTGGCAGCCATGATGGATCGAGAGGCACGTTTTCTGGCCAATTTTCCTTTGTAGCTTGTGTAATTAAGTGAGAAATATAATGTAGTGATTTAATTAAGATTAATGGTGCCGCTTCCAACAGACATATTAACAGCAATGTTTTAATGTTCTCATATTTCACCTTTTATGATGGCGGGAAGGATGAGTACTGTCTTCCAAATGGTTTTAACTTTCAAAAGATCCCAGACAGGGCGATAAGAAATTGACAAAACAGCAGACCAGCACAGTGTGCCTTTTAAACAAAGGGTATATAAGGGCCATTCAATGTACAACTTTCATAATAATGATTTGAATAGTTGACATTTGCATGTTATGGCATCAATAACAATTCATTTCCATAACTCAGAATATAATTCTGATGGGCTCTAAAAGCTCTAGTGTGAAAAGCATTCAGACTATTTTGTGCCACAGTGCAAATTACAGTGATGCACATATCTGTACAGCACATATCATGGAATGCTGTGTTGACGCAAGAATGTCTGGGACATTTTGGGAGTGTATTAAGCAGTAACCGATGCAAGGCTTAGTGTTTGAACAGCTCTCTAGATATAAATATATTCTCTCTGTAGGAGACTGGTGGTGAAACAGCAATGTGAAGCAAAAATGTTGCTGAAAACTGTTTGCTCAGCTGATACTATACAGCAACTGTCAATACACGGCTGAATTTATAATGAAAATCATAAAGACAAACCTATAAATAAATTTCAAACTTTGTGCAATGTATATTGTGATTTGCTTATAGCACACTGCAGTATAGCAATATATGAATAAACCAGCTAGTCTACGTGAAAACTCAAAATGTTTTGCCCTTAATCCCCTTAATTTTGTGGTTAAAAATTATTTTTCATGAATCTTTGATAATACTTTTGATCACTTTTTATCCATTTAATGTGTCTTTCCTGAACAAAAGTATACATTTATTTGTCTTTAAATCTTTTTTATTGTAGTGTGTCATGGTTTTCACAAAGAAAAAATAAATACAATAAATAAATATAAGCAAGCAAAAAGGCAGCAAAATGTTTTTAATGTTAATAATAAAAATAAATGTGTCTTGAGCAGCCAAATCAGCAGATTCCAATGATTTCTGAAGGATCATGTGGCACTGAAGACTGGAGTAATGGCTGCTGGAAATTCAGCTTTATCATCACAGTAATACATTTCATTTAAAAAAAATATATATTGAAATACAAATATTTACGACTTAAATGTCAGTCTGTTCCTCACACAAACCCATTCTATGCATTAAAAAATATTAATGTATAATGTCAATTATATTTACATTTAAATGATATAATTGAATGCTCATTCACAGAAGTAGAGTTAAAAATAAACGCACATTTGTCAGTCCCTGACGTGTTTCACAAAAAGTAATTATAGTTTTTTTTTTTTTTAAAACAATAAACTGCATATATGCAATCAGCAAAATGGTTACAAAACTCAAGGTCACCCATGGAAAACGTATGTGAACCTCTGGTACAAAAATATATTGAAAAACCGGAGAGATCTGAATGGAACGACAAGGACAATCTTGATGAATTGGCCTTAAAGGCTTTGTGTCACACGGGATGGTGAGAGAACCACGTAATGAATTAATGCACAATTAGCATGAAGTCATTATGAGATATGTGTGCTGAACCATACTGCTGACGTGACTGAGCCTCCAGTCTAGAAACACGAGACTGAAAGGTCAGAATGAGGGGACGTGGCATTTTCTGAACTCTTTACCTCAATGTTTTATCTTCTGCGAGAAAACAAGTCATGGATGTGCTTAAACTGCTGCTAAATGACTAAACCGATGACGTTTGGCATCAAAAGAGTGAGAAATCATTCACAGAGTCTTTTAAAGATTCCATTCTGTGACTATACAAGATAATGACAAATCAATAAAATCCTTGATCATTAAAAATATACAGAAAGTATCTGCACTTCAAAGCACAACAAGAAAAGGCAAAAATCTAAACGTATAATACACGCATGCATGCATGCACGCACACACAATGGAAATTTGACATTAGCTTATTTTTTTTTTTAAATGACTCCGATACATAAAAGTACACTTAATTGAAGACACTTCCATTCATACATATATTACTTTCTGAGAATGAAAAATAGCTGAGGGCAATTTGTATGTCTTTTCTCATTTCATTCCATTAAACAGCATGAAATTATTCTGTAAAATGGTCATATTTTGTCGTTCCTGTCTTTAACTCTGCAGGGGAACTGCTCCAGATTACAGAGTGTGACAGTTCATAAATCGACTTTGTCACCTGAAAGCTGTGAATGCACAAGATTTTAAAACAGGTACAGCAGTCAGGGTTTTCTTGATTGTTGGCTATGGTGTCAAAAGACTCTTAGGCTTGTCAGAGAGGTGTTTTACAGTCATTTATCAATCATTTGAACAACACCGCTTTTGTCGTCTGCCACACAAGAAACATTAACTGCCTCACAAAAATAGGTGTGCAAAGTATCTGGACACAATATAATATTCTAAGAAAGACTCAATTGCAATAATAATAACCTTAAGCTTTCTGATTAAGAATGCATGAATCTAATAGCTTATTTTAAAAATGAATATCCATAGGAAAAATGTAGTCTTTTATATTCTCCATACTTGATTAAAGTCTCCATAAAAGGGTCATGAACAACCGGTTCTTTTTTTTGTACTGTTCTCTGAGGTCTACTTATAATTTTATCAAGATTTGATACACGCTCTGTTTGATTAGGCACAGCGGATTGTAGACTCAGAAGTAAACGCCCACTGCTATGATTGGCTATTGCGTATGTTTGCCAGCCTACATCCTTCACAGATGGACGCTGCAGTGATTTATGTTTAAAATGCCAAAGTTAAAGTGACGTGACGTGACATACAGCCAAATATGGTGACCCATACTTGGAATTGGTGCTCTGCATTTACCCATCCAAGTGCACGCACACAGCAGTGAACACACACCCACACCGTGAACACACACCCGGAGCAGTGGGCAGCTATTCATGCTGCGGTGCCCGGGGAGCAGTTGGGGGTTCGGTGCCTTGCTCAAGGGCACCTCGTTGTGGTATCGAAGGTGGAGAGAGTGCTGTACATTCACTTCCCCCACTGACAATCCCTGCCGGACCGAGACTCGAACTCGCAACCTTTCGATTATGAGTCCGACTCTCTACCATTAGGCCACGACTTCCCTAAATAATACATACTCAGACATATCAAATGATCTTTAAGAACATATAAAGCAATAGTGATCACGTAATAAAAACTTTGTTTTTTTGGACTTTGGAAACTTTGGAAATTACTGTTGGATTCAATATAGTCGGCACAGCATTATCTTTTAGTTTCCATCTTTATGAAAATCCTGTGTTGAAATGTGTTTTTACACCAATCAGTGGTAAAATGAATTGAACAAAGGACCAAGTTCTTGCTGACAAGGTCTGGAACTTCATTAAAGGGGTCATCAGAGGCCCATTTTCCACAACTTGATCTGATTCTTTAGGGTCTAAATAAAAAGTTGATAACATACTTTGGTTAAAATCTCTCAATGCTATTGTAAAAACAACACCCTTTTCACCCTGTTAAAAACAGCTCTGTTCACAGCAAGCCATTTCAGTGCATGCCCCTTTAAATGCTAATGAGCTACTGCTGACCTCGCCCTCTCTTCCGTGGGGTGACGAACCATTCTCATGAGACTTTAAGGCGACTTTTTTCGCATTCATCGTGAAAATCTCTAACTGGCACATTATTAGGAAAGGTGATTTGCAAAAATTCTAAAAAAACAACTTTATATTCGCTTCTTCTGTAGTTGAAGCTGGATCACGAATGATTCACACAAACATAGAGTAGACGCATTTAGGTAGATTGGGGGGAGCATTCCCATCAAAAACAAACATAATCCTCTGCGTCCTCAGCGGCTCAGATGTCGGGAGTAAATGACTACTGCTATGTTTATTATTACATCCAACAACAAAACACCTCAATCTACTCCTGCTCCGGCGTTGAAGACAAACACACAGCTTGGCATTGCACATCATCTTGTTGTCTTCGGAGCATCTTTATCGTATAATTTCTGCAGAGACCTGCATTTGACTCTCTTGTTATTTACACTACATGCATGAATCAGTGGGCAGGGCTAAACAGGCACAGAGGCAGGTGTTGGTCTTCTTTTTGTGGAGGCGTAGTTTAGCCACACTATTAAGTCATAAAGTGGCACATTCCACAAGCTGTTGTTTTGGCAAATTGGCTTCAGAAATAAGCTGTTTTTAAACTAATAATGAGCAAGTTTTGAGTTCCGAAACTTACAGGATTTTTTTATAGTACAAATATCTCTTATATTTCAAAAGTTTCTCAGTTCCCCCTTTAAAATAAAATACAATAAAATAATTAACTAATAAATAACAAAATGGTAATGTTCTAGTTTGGTGGTAAGAGACATTTAGAGAAGGAACATGGAGATGTTGGTGTGAAAAATATTAATAACATGGTGTCATCGTGCTATAAAATTATCTGAAAATAAACATATCTTCGACTGTTTATTTAACTGATATGTCAAACCAACCTGAGAACCTTGGAAAAGCCATCTCTCATGCATTCTTTCAAGCAGAGATGTGTTTTGCATGCTGGTCACACTCTGGAAATGTACAAGAGAATGTAAAGAGCAGTAAAATAGTCAAACATGACAGGCATTAAAATTCTAAAATGTGATGGGTCTTTTATACTGCTCTCAAGGAGCTGTAAAATGTTCATTATCCACACTAAATGTTCAGCCGAAGAAGAAGTGTCCAAAAGGTTTTCTGTTACGGGGTTCTTTCATGTCTTTAAACAACCAATCAAAGAGTTGGTTGTAAGTATATAGTTGAGAAGTCTAGATTTGATCAGACTTATGTAGCTTTATTTTCTCCTTGGTGCCCTGAGGAAAGAAGGTTATTTTTTATAGCATATGGTGCTCTCAGATATGTTTAATTTTGTATCTGTCAAGCATTTGTCAAGTATGAGATGTTGCTCGTAAACTTCTTTATATGATGAATTAAAGCAGAAATAGATCATTGTTGGCATATTAGATTAAACTGAATCAATGCAGATGTCTGTTCATTGAAGGAGTTGATGGAAAATATGTATATAAATCATTAGTTTGATTGCATGCTTTAATAGTACACGACTACCAAGAAGAACATAACAAATAAATCAGAAAAGCAAGAGACTTAAAAGCGATAGTTTGCCACAAACAGAAAATAGAGGAATGCTAAAAATGTTTTAATGATACAGTACAAATAAATGGGGTCAAAAACAACACTGAACCCCACTGAATTTAATTGTATGAACAAAACAAAAAAACCGAAAAAATGGTGATTAAAACAATGACTAATTTTTGTCTGAACTATCCATTTAAACTTAATTTTACATACCTAGGAGAAACAACTGATATATTAGAGATCATATTTATTTATTCATTATAATTCATTAATTATCTTCACAGTGTATTTTTTTGCTTTACCCCTACAAAGAAAACGCTGAAAATAATAATGCAAAATACCACTGGACCATCAACAAATTTCATAAGCCAGCGAACCTGGACATATTTGCTAATCTGCCTTCTGTTTCACAAGCTGTCTCCTTCTCCGCCACGACACCAGAATTATTTAGAGTCCCTGGCTATGTGGAAACAAACACTTGTCGCCATGCCAACAGGGTTGCCCACTGCTTGGCAACAATTTGCAAGCAGCTGGGGGGGTCTAACCTTTGCTGGCATTGACTTACAACAGTGTGTCCAAACAATGCTTCATAAACACAAGGCAAGATCTCATTCCACTGTATCAGAGGCTCTGGAGGAGCTTCAGTGGGTGCCGCCCACCCACGGCCGACCAATCTACCAATAAGACTAATCAGACTTTAGAATATATAGTGATATTATTCAGTGACACAATCTGAGTTAAAAAAATTGCTTTGGCTTAAATCATAAACAATTTTAGGCCATTGTCCATTGATTTCCTCATTGCAGCTATTTGTTAAAGGCATTTTCAGGAGCTTACAACTAACCCGGGATTTCTCATGTGCACCCACGTAACATAAAGGCAAGCCACATATCAGAACCATTAGGATTAAAGGACATTGTGTGGAATGAAAAACTCCCTCACAAAAGGCTTACATTCCACATTAGGTAAACCATGAAGAACAGGAAGGAAAAATATCTGGATTTAATGTTAACTTTAATATTCAGAATAGTCTACCTTAGTCAGTGTAGAACCATATGTAATTTTTGACAGGAATGAAATGTGGCTGTGAGGGATAAAAGTACAGTGTGTTCAATACTGTGTTTAGCAGATACTTATAAGCTGCTTTTTTGTCCCAATCAATTAAATTGGAGCTGCTTAGACAAAAAATAGAAGAAAGACACATGCAAGAGTGAGATCTCAATTTAATCTGTTAATTATGATAGAGTATAGTTTTCACTTCACATTGAAATATATATATACACACTAAATGATTTATTTATCTTTGCCTTCGTTTAAAATATTACTTTTGACCTTTTGTGGTTCACATTTAGTTGTTACACATTAAATAATCATAGCCTTGGAACGGATACCTCAAAACAAAGTATTTTCCTGATAAACACTATCATTATGTTGAGTAAAGGAGAAAAAAAATCCCATTGATATTCTAGTGAGTGAGTTGGGGTTAAGGTTGAAGCAAGATTGTCTGCTGGATCTGCAAACAAGGTAATCAGATTTTGCATCTGCTAGTTTGCGGTTGTGGGTAAACGAAGCTTCCAGTGGCACTGGCTGAAACTCTGTGTACTCATTAGGCTAATTGCGTCAATCTCCACATCCTCTTCCCCTTCACCTGCATGCTTATCCGGCACAGTCTTCGCATTGGTGACAGGTCAATTGCTTGGGCAGTTAGCTCCTGGTTAATCGCTCGTCAAATGGAAACAGCCGCCAATTGAGTTCTGGTCACTGGAGTTCAATGGAATTGCTGTGAGCTAATGCTAGCACCTTATTATTGAACTTTCTCCATTCCTTATGTCCTGACAACACAATACATTATGAATGGATTATCTATGAGGAAACGCAAGCCTTAATGATTGGATTACTGGCACACACACACACACAGCACACACACAACCATGTTTCGCTAACAAACAAAACTGTATAGTGTCAAACTGTAGTACATTATAAAACAGTACGCAATAATAACGTTTTGAGTGTAAATTATAGTTTTAATTCAAATTGTTAAATAGATGCCACCTTACTGGGACAAAGCCCTCCCTACACGATACTTTATTTTCAACGTTTTGATTATTTCCTTCATTTTTATTTAAAATAAATGCCTTTCTGATGTGATATGACATTTGAAAAGAGAGAAAAAAAATCTGCAAAAGGCTGACTCGAACTCGGGTCGATCGCGTCAAAAGAATACGCCTTACCCAGTGGTGGAAAGAGTACTGAAAAAACATACTCAAGTAAAAGTACCATTACCTTCCAAAAAATCTAGTGTGAGTAAAGTGAAAGTACTTGTCCAAACAACTACTTGAGTAAGAGTACAAGAGTAGCCTATTTAAAAGTACTCATGGGTTTTAATAGTGAGTACTGAGCTGTGGATTCTACCCCGTCATAATAAACCCTGTACACTGCATTTTTTTTTTAAAAAACATTGTACATTCTGTAATTCACATTATCTTGTTTGTCATAAAGAATGAAGAATATATATCATCCAGCAGTTTTAATTTTGACTGTCAACTTTTTTAATACATAAAACAGCACAGAAACAGTATTCATTTGAAGAAAAGATGAAAGTTATTCTCAGTACAATCATCCCCATTTAAATCATAAAGTTTGAAAAAATAATCTCCACTGAGACAGCATGCAGTTGTTGCACATAAGATATTAATGTTTAGTACAGTGCAAATACAAACACCTTTAGAAATTCATAGTTCACTATCACACACCATGATATGGGTTAAAATGAAAGCCCATTTCTCTTTTAAAATAAAGAATAAGATAAATAAACTTGAATAATTTATGATACAATTTTAACATAAATGCGCATTGTTCAATAAGGATGACATCATGCCATATCGTTTACACATTTACTCGAATTGTTATGCTGATAAAACAATTTGTAAGGAAAAATGCATTAAATAGCGAAGTATTTCTGGGGAATCTTTTTCAAAAGAAAGCAAACGCACGTCTCTTTGCTGAGCCGCGGCGGTCTCTATGAATCAGAAGCATCCACAACTGAATGGAACAAAAAGTGTTGAACTTGAAATTGTTTATGCGCTAGTGCACTTGCTAAATGAAGGCGGATTGTATAAAATGGATCAAACCAAAAAAAAAAAGATTAACGAGCTGCAATTTTATTACATTACGCGCTGACACAGATGCAGTGTATTAATGCCACGGGTCATCAATAAGGTGCATATTGGTCCTCAGTTTGAGTAAATTATTTCCAAGCATTTTAGTGTTTCCAAAACACGTTTTCACAGCGCGCATCACGTGCTCAAACTCATCAAAATTCAACAAGGAACAACGACTTAGCCAAGTGACTGCTGCAGAACGCACGCAAGGGAGAGACGAGGCAGCGCACATCGTGGGAATTATACCGAATATGGCACTTGCGGGACTGTATGCAATACTCGCAACCTCACACCAAATGTCAGGCCTTGTAGATAGGCAAGCATATTTACAAATAATTTAGTAAGCAGAAATCCGAAATTGACCTTAAACATATTAGAGGAAGATGCTGATAACTTGACTGAATTGATGCTTGAAGAATGCACTTCCAGCAGCCATGATAAAAAGTAGTTAGCGGTTAAAGTTTTCTATGCACAATAATAAGCCTGTAACGACCACAAATGGAGGAAAATAGATGAGTAAAATTACCGATACATTACTTAAAATGTACTCAAGTAAAAGTACACAATTTTCAAACTACTCAAAAAAGTACAATTACTGATAAAAACTACTTAATTACTTATTGAGTATTTGTAATTCGTTACATCACACCCCTGGCCTTACCATCTACACCACGGAAACTGATGCTAAATCAGCGTCTTTTTTGTGTTGATTAAAGGCCAAAGTATACTTCACTTTATAGGCGTACGCGAATTTCATCATCAGAATAGTACGTGTGTACGCACAGGGGTACGTGCACCCCCTGATTTTTGTAACCGCATGTACGTGCAGGTCGCACATGCGCATTAAACTCTCTTGCAGTAATTAGTTTATCCGCAAGGTGGAAACGCTGCTGTGGGGGTATCGATTCACAAGGTAGCCGAAGAAAAACTGCATGAACATATGGCTTCACACACCTCCGGAATAAGCTTAGACACTGTCCGGCTTCCCAAACGGTAGCTTGCAGCAATACTTGGTCACGGCTAGCCTTTCCGCTGTGCTTACCGGACTTCTATGAGTTTTTCTTCCGTGTCCTTCGTCACACTGTAATCTTCATAACTGCTCCCTACGGGCCTCGCTAGGCCAGGAGAGGTATTGCAATTTGGCACAAAGCGCATGCGTTGAATGTCTGTGTACGCGTACGAGTCAAATGAAGTATACTTTGCAAGGCTGCACGTACGACTGTGCGCATACGCTAACGTACGCGTAAAAAAAGAAGTATACTTAGGACTTAACCCAATCACACGTTGGTGGGCGGAGTTAGTGTCAATAGCCTTTGCCAACAAGGCGGGCTATTTGCATTTAGTGTAAATAGACACTCTGTTTATGTTATATACAGAATCTGTAGCAATGTAAAACTCTATAGTGTCATTTTTTATAAATTTTTATTTAATCGTAAATTAATAAATGATGTTATTGATTATCAAATTTCTTTAATCAAAGACACTCTAAACTAAGAGGAAAATAAAAAGTTGTATCATCATTTATTTTAAATGACACAACAGACTGTAATGGTGCAGTGCAAAAAAAAATATCAGAGAAATAGTCATAAAAAAAAAAAAAAAAACTCATGTCCTTTGTGTCTACTTTATAGTCAGCCACATCAGAAGTTACAATCAGAGTTTAAATAATGCCTTTCTATGATCTCATTACACCCTTGCTTATAGCTTCTATCCCATAAGGGAAAAGAGACGACATTGACAAAACACGATACACATCCTGCGAGCAATGAATCAGAATACATTTACAGTTTGAAGCAGAGAAGAGATCATTTGCGGCATGAGTGTTCTTTTATCAAGTGAGAAAAGGCAAATGTCTCCCTCAGTGCCACCCATTCAGAAGAAAGTGAAAAGTTAATTGGCTCCTTCCTGGTCAACTGGGATTCATTTCAATTAACAGCCAAAACAGCTGTTAATTTTGTGCCACAAAGAACGTGGTCCTCTGTTTAATTGTTTGCAGCATGGTGACTTCAACAAGCATTCTCAAAGAAGAGAGTGAGTCTAGGAGGAATACAAATTGAGTGGATATTGTAATTGCACTCTCTGTCTTTGAAACACATCTTGTGCTTGTGAATAACATGTTCAGCATTTTAATGTGCGTCACTGAGATTGTTTGATTCCAAAAGGCTAATGACTAAATCTCGGCCCACAAAAATGGCCTACAATCTGCAACTAGTAACCAAGGCAAATACCACTTATGTTCTTTTAGACCCGACACCAAATACTCTAAAAGTCAGTGTTGCCAATGTAAAAGGAAAGTTTTTCCAATTTCTCTGGATAAAAAGGGTAATTACAGCAATTTAACATTATGAAAGCAATAATTTGTAGCATTTCATTGACCTTAACTGCACATTGCCAGAGCTGTTTTGTTTATCATTTTTCAAGAGTTGCAGTAAAAAAACATCAATCTTTTAACAACTTCTAATGTCACACTAAGCTTTGTCATTATTTAGTATGAAATGCGTCCAGATGAAGTTTGTCAGTCATTACCTCTGTCAAGCTTAACTCTCTGTTGAATGACGGATCTTTGTCAGTGACTAACGGCGTTTTTCTTTTCAGCATTTTTGAGCGATAAGATAAGCAAACGGCAAAAGTTTATTTTCTATTCTAACTAGCTTCTTTCCAACTTTGAAAAGCTAGTGATGTGCAATACTTTTTGTTAAATAAATAGTAAGGCTGATCTTACAAATATTATGTTATGCACAAATAATTTTCTGATGAATCAATGGTCCATGTGATGTATTGATCCATAAAACAGGTTTGTAGAGTATTTGCTCATTTCCTAGTCAAAACTGAAATGTAAACTAAATACATTCATAACATATTTATAACAGTTATAAAACTCATTTTAAACATCAATTTCAATCTCACAATAGCACAGGGTTGCTATTTTTCTACATAAAAGTTCTCACCTATCAAAGTGATTGAATGTATTTGTAATATGTTCAAATTGATAACTTAATTCCTACATCTGTCAGTACAGGTCACAGTATTCTGTAGGTCAGAATTGAAATACTAAGAGACATTTTGTTATAGTGATGTTGTTTAAACTTTAAATATGAGAGGTTATTTTTTTAATGAGAGGAACTTTTTCCTTTAATAAATACAACTTTGTCACTAATGAACTGCAGAAAACTCACAGCAAAACAAATTCTAGTGCTGGACTAACACACGTTATAAAAAGTGCAAAACGTGCTGGGCATTTCTCCACCATGAACGAGGCATAACAAAGACTTTGAGGTGGTGAGTTCAGCATAGCCGAAGGAAGGAAATATCAGAGCTAGCATTGGTCACGGTCTTCAATTTTTTTTGTGTGTACACCACAAATAGTCCCAAAAACATTATGTATTTGCTCCTTCATCTTCTTTGCTTTTACAGAAAAAAACTAGCTTTGAAATTGTACACAAACAAGCTCCAGTTGATGATTGTGAATTTGCTAAGTGCAGTCACTCAAGAAACTACAGTACGCAAGCAAGAGGTTATGAAAGAACTATAGCAAGAGACTAATGGAAGCTATTCTACACAACTTTAAGTTTTGGATTTCAGTATGTTCAACATACAAAGTGTGGGATATCTTCAGAAAAGCTTAAATTGCATTAAAATACAATAATTGTGAAATTTTATTTTTTTGTAAACCAACTCATCAAAATATGTAGCTTCAGGTAGAAAAATATGAAATCTGCCAATTTATCCATCCGAGTGAGCATAGATGATGATGCCGCAGATGAGCGAGTGGTTCAATCAATTAATTACTAAACACTTAGAAAAGGAATTGGACTGAGGCCTTTGAGATGGAAAGCACACACAGTATATATAAAGATAAGAGTTAGAACCACTGCATTGATATTACTTTGTCTTCTTTTTCTAATTGTCTTTGGGTCTCTTCCCCAAAATAGAATGGTGGGCAGAGAAAGAATGACCTTCAGATGAGAAATCTGAAATAGGACATACTCGCTAGCCAGAGTTGCAGAGTTTGCTTTTCTGAAGTTTGAAACGAGATGTTCCCCCAAGCTCCCCACAAAACATAAATATCACCTAGGGCCCAAGAGAAATGGAGCCGACAGTAAGGCACTGCTGCTATTAACAACGCTACATACAAAAAGACGCTAGTAACCTTTAAAAAAAATAAACATCCGCACATCTGCCGTCTGGAGCGTGTGGAAAGTTTTCTATAAGTTGACAGTATTGTAGACTTTTAAATGTCACTTTTTTCCTGATGTTAAGAACAACGGGTGACATCTGGTTGTTGATGTCTACCATGGGTGTTTTGTTCGAAGAGGTAGTGCCTGCTGAAATATATTGTTGTTGTTTTATACATTATATTACTATTTTTATGAGCTTAGCACAATCATTTGCACATTTTTCCTGTTCAACAATATTGAATGCGCACTAGAATTAAAAAATAAATACAAATAAAATAAATAAATAAAAAAAATTCCCCAATCATCCCCAGAAATCAATGTGCACACCTATGTGATTCAGTGAGAGCTATCCTTTAAATAATGACAACAATTCACTGACACAAAACAAAGTGTGAAGTAAATGTTAAATTGAATTGCAGCATATGAGGGAGTGGAGAAAAAAAACATTTTCATAAACTAGTACATTTTGAGCAACTGTACAAAGACAAACATAAAAACTACTGTGTTACACATTTCAAAGATCAATGGTGAAAATAAATTATCAACAGAGACCCTGCTGGTTCCCTGAACTCCCTACATTAAAAACACAGCAATAGGTAAAGCAACTGTAGCAATAAAGACAAAAATCCTGCATGTCTTTTAAGAATAAAATTGTTACTGACAGCCAAGGTTGTTGTTTTTTTTTTAAATAAAGCTCCCAATCAGTTTGGTGTTTCATATATTTTAGTTTATACATCAAACTATAAACACAATGAAAAGTATGTAAATTGAAAAACAAACAAATAAGTAAAACGAAACAATTCAAACAAACAATGAAGCTTTTGGAATCACAAAAGGACTAATATTTTTGTTATTTTAATACTCTGTCTCAAGGTTATTTTAATAAAGATTTTTTTTAAACAAGCAACTGTCACAGTGATTACATGATTACATCAGAAAGAAAATGTGTATCTCAGAAAATTCATATATTGGGAGAAATAAATAAATTAAATCATTGTATATATATATATTCAATTCTTAAAGGGCCACTCATTACTCTGTTTCTTTGCTTGCGTGCAATAGTGGCACGTGTGTCTAAGTTCGCCGTTCTCTGTCCTCAGTTAACTCCCACTGCTTTTCATTCCAGAAAATGAGAATCCTAATTGCATTAATTGGATCTTTTTAGCAAAGATAATTTATATTTGCTTCATTGCTACGAGCTGGAGGCATTCAGTACATTCCCATTTGTGTGTGTGTGTGTGTGTGTGTGTGTGTGTGTGTGTGTGTGTGTGTGTGTGTGTGTGTGTGTGTGTGTGTGTGTGTGTGTGTGTGTGTGTGTGTGTGTGTGTGTGTGTGTGTGTGTGTGTGTGTGTGTGTGTGTGTGTGTGTGTGTGTGTGTGTGTGTGTGTGTGTGTGTGTGTGTGTGTGTGTGTGTGTGTGTGTGTGTGTGTGTGTGGTATAAGGCTATTTGTCAAGGGAGTGGAAGAAATCTCATCATAAACTGGAAGCTCTTTTCAGCTAAATCAATTCTCATTTCAGTTTACAGGGGTCGCAGCTAGAGCTAATACGTGCAGCAATTTAGATAAAAACAAATTTGGGGAGCATCATATTAAAGCAGAGAAGAAAGCTGCAGGCAATTGCTCCTACTCGACAAAACCAAGCCTAAAACCGCTCCCTCCTCCCATGGGAGCTGGACGCACAGCGCTTCAGAGAGCTATAGCAAGAAGTGAAATTTGTGAAGTGAAAATTACGGTGAGCCCAGCTTGATTGACAGATGTCATGAAAATAGATTGCATTTGCAGTCAGCGCAGGAGATCCATCACCATTAGCCGGTTATGTATATGTGGCATGAGGCACAGGGTCACGTAAGCCTTGCCAATACCTGTAGTCAGCGTTTCACGCACGATAAATCAACCCCAGCCATATATCTCTGAGTCAGGGCACTATATTATATCAGAACACTGCTGACATCCTTGTTATGTGCACTAATCCAGGGTTGCGCTGCTCTTTGAGCTTTCTTTAAAACTGAAAGAGTGTTTTATGAAGAAGAAGAATGATTGAGTGAAAGGGGAGGCCTGTAAAGCTTCCTTTTAACATTTTGCATACAAATTTCTAGTTAGTTTTTTTTGTTTGTATATTCCTAAACATTATTATTCATAAGGCATGCCATGTTTGAAAACTGGTGGCACCTTTCCATTTCATCTAAAATGTCCACAGTACCAAAGTAGCAACTAACAAAAAGTGGCTCCCTGCAACAGGTAAAGCATTACCATAAGCCATTCAGCAGGATGGATTGTGTGCTATCCAGACTTGAATTGACAATGCTTTATACATTTCAATTCAATTGCTGAACATGAATTGAATTTGAATTGAGGTAGAAAGCAGAATGCAGCATTATAATTTGAATATAACATAGTCCTGTAGCTCAAACAGTTCAACTGGGGTTCGATTGGGTTCAATTCCCATGCATGAACTGATAAAGGTATGCAATGTAAGTCAATCTGTTGAATTAATGAAATTCAAAGTAAGTAATGTAACTGCTGTAAAATGCACCAAATCTGCATATTAAAATGATTTATGAAGGATCATGTGACACTGAAGACTGAAGTAACAGATGCTGAAAATGCATTACATTTTAAAAGTCTATTTAAATAGAAAACAGTTGTTTTAAGTTGAAATATCTCACAATATTAATGTTTTCACTGTATTTTAATCAAACAAATGGTACGCATAATAGACTCAAATTACTTTCACACATTTTATTGCAAGGGATATAACATTTTGTGCACTACACAACACAATATTAAATGTTTACTTTCAATAAAATTGTGTGACTGTTTTGATTTCACTTCAAATTGAACAGTCTGTGGGCCATGGCCAGAAAGAAAGCTCATTCTTATAATCTAAAGTTTTCCTAACTCTGCCATCCAGGCAAATCTTATACTATACAGTAGTTACTAATGATTGCAGATGATTTATCCATAGCAACAATACACATATTACAGAGAAAATCTCCATAGAACTTGGGGTTAAAATCATAGATCACTTCTTGAACAGTTTAAATCTGCAAACTTTTGGTTATTAGCCTAGAGCTTAAAAGGGTTAGTTCACCCCAAAATGAAAATCTGTCATTAATTACTTACCCTCATGTCGGTCCAAACCCGTAAGACCTTCGTTCATCTTCGGAACACAAATTAAGATATTTTTATTAAATCTGAGAGCTCTCTGACCCTCCATAGACAGCAATTCAACTGCAATGTTCCCAGACCCAGAAACGTAGCAAGGACATCAGTAAAATAGTTAATGTGACATCAGTGGCTCAACTTCAATTTTGTGAAGCAACAAGAATACTTTTTGTGCACAAAGAAAACAAAAATAACAACTTTATTCCCCCGAGTTACTGCCTTCCGCCATTTTGGAGAGTATCACAACACATACGCATGTTTTCCCCCCGAACGTAAACAACGCTGATTACGTACATTACAGTCTTGGGTACTCTACAAAATGGCAAAAGATGTAACTTGGGGAGAATAATTGTTAAATAAATTAAAGTTGAGCCACTCATGTCACATGGACTGTTTTACCATTGTCCTTGCATACGTTTCGGGGTCTGGGAACATTGCAGTTACGTTGCTGTCTATGGAGGGTCTGAGAGCTCTCAGATATTATCAAAAATATCTTAATTTGAGTTCTGAAGATGATTGAAGGTCTTATGGGTTTAGAACGACATGAGAGTGAGTAATAATTTCATTTTGGGGTGAACTATCACTTTAACCACTAGGTTGTACCTAACTCGGTTGTGCCTCAGTAAGATATTCTGTACACTGCATTGGATAAGTCGTTTTCTCCTTCTAGGAGAGGTCCTTGGCCTCATCCAACGGTAGTGGAAGTCTTTTACCCTGTACACTTCTTGGCTGCACAGTACATTCATAGTTCTGTGCCAATTACGGAGCTCTAGGTTGCCTAAAGAGTCAGCCTGACCTACTGCCACCCCTCTTTTGGTTGTCCGCTCTGAGTCCGGGTGCAGACAGCCCTGGCCCAGTCTGCGGGTCTGGGACCCCTTCTGCCAGCCAAATTGCAGCCCAGCGATGCCTCAGTCACATACAAATGTCAGCTATTCACTGGCTCATAAAGAGGCCAGGAGTTAAATGTCAAGTAATGCCTTTTAAACTAATTGCCTTCAGTGTTTCCCTAAGAAGTGAGTTTCTATTGCTAGTGCTGATTAGTGGGAAGGTCTAGCTTTTAGCCTGATGTTAGCAGGTGTCCTCTGCGTTTTAACTATATCCCTCGGGGCACATATTCTACCGGAACACAATACTGTGTTGAAAATAAAAGCTGTTGGAGGTGAGATGATGTCCAGATGGGGTCAGAGGACTAAGTTTATGGAAATATTTACAAGGCAATTTATGAACTCAGTTATCCAGAGATTTACACTCTATAATGTCCAAGATAGTTTCTTAATATAATAACCAAGAGGAATGTAATGGGCTTTTTAAGACACACAGCTAAGAAAGTCCTTTGGGGCTACTTGAAGAGATGAATGTATATGAATATGGAGGCCTACACATAATGTAAAATGCACTAAAAAGAGAAAAATTTGTAATTTGGCTATACAATGTTATAATATCTGTAATATGTAGATGTGACCAAAAAACAAAACAAAACATAATTTAGCCATAAATATACAAAAGAGAATATAAACCATATGAGTGAATCTAAATAAATAAATTATATTATATAAATAATTCCTTGATTAGATAAATTAATACATTTTGGACAATTGATCTACAATTTACTATTTAGTGGAAACATTGATACATTTTTCCAGAATTCTTTGATTAAAAAAAAAAATCTCTATTTAAAATTTAAATCTTTTGTAATATTACAAATGTCCTTACTATCTGTTTTGATTAATTTAATGCAGCCTTGCAAAAATAAAGCCATTAGTCTGTAAAAAAAATTAAATAATAAATGCTTAACATTTTCTATATCAGTTTACTCCATAAAACGGCATTCAACCTATCACACTGTGCACTTCAGTACACTGACATTAAGAGCAGGGACCTTCATAAATGGTAATAATTTCACATAGTGAAAGGCTGCAGAATTATTTGCCACAAAGTCATCAACAATTACAGATACTTCACAAAAGGACAGGCAGAGACATTAGATAGTTTTCAACAAGCGTTTTCAAAACATCAAAGTAGAAGCCGTCTCCGCTGACAGCTCTAAGTTCTTGACTCATATCCAATGCATTCACAGCAGCACGCCAGTGCAGACAACAGTGGAAAAATGACTAATTAGAGTGTGTCACAACTTCAGTTTCACAGACACTTTCTGTTTACTGCTCGGCACAGGAGGAGCTTGAATAACATGTTGGATGCAGCAAGAATAATTATCTCTTAAAAGGCTCAGTGGCTAATTAAACACTGAATCATTATTCTAACACTTCAGAGATTCGTATAGTGGCTGAAAGTATTGAGATCTAATTTTTGACATGAGTAACGCGGACACAAACAGAAATCCCTTTACATAAACCTTTGTGGTTGGTTTATCGTGACTGACTCACAATTTCACAATTTGATAGAAGATGTACCGAAGCCAAAATGCCTATCGTAATCCTTCTCCATGGGATTTGAAATGATAAAATGGCCTTCGCCTCGGCCTCTTAAGCTTCTGCTTATGTTTAGCGGAGGAATGAAAAGGGATTACATGCACATGAATTAAAGAATAGAAAGAGAATAGGAGAATACTCTGGATAAATGGAGAGTGTGACCTGTGAGGTTGGTAAGTGCTGGTGCGTTTGAAGCTAATTGTGGTCAGGGTTCATGACTGTAGATTTCAGTTTTAGAGACTTGAAGTGCACAGTAAAGTGGTTGATTACTCACACTCAGGTTCTGGCCCAGCGTTATTTGCTGCTACACACTTCCTAGCTCCTCGCTTGACATATCCTTTGGTCTCTGAAACACATAAAAAGGCAAAAATGTTGTGTTAAAACTATCTCGGAGGGGAAATAAAAGTAGTATAAAGTACGTGTATCACCAATACACTGACGAAGTATAAAATGGCTACATTAGTTATATGAGTCAGTCACCGCATGTCGCAGTTGACAAAGAAAACCTATTTTTTGGCTTTGTTTGATTTTCCAGTATTTGAAACTGACTCACAAAGTGGGCGAGCTGTGAAAATTAGCAAGCTTCAAGGCAAGACGTCATAAAATCTGATTACACTTCGGTCCATTGCTCATGTGAAGGCGTACCAAAAAAGAACGCACAAAACTGGATGCTTTAAACAAGCCATATCCGATAAACTTCATTGTATTCATTGGTAATGAGATAAAAACATAAATAGAAGGGAAAAAAAAGTTGAACGAGAAATCATCAGAAGTTACTGAGATTTATATCAGTATGTGTGATATGATGTGCGAGCCACAAACAACATGCAAATGAAAAGAGGACCAAAAAGAGTCTCCATTCAATCGATTTCCTCCACTGTACTGAAAAATCTCTCCAACCTCGCAGCACTAAAATAAGCTCACTTAAAGGTCACAGTTTTTCAATCTGCATCTTTGCAAGATTGAATCGCCCTTCTGAGAGGTGGTAAGAGAACATTGTATAGATGATGAAAATGAGGATGTGTCATAAGCAATACTGGACCAATCAACGTTTGCACACATACTATAGCACATTTTGCAAACTGTGAATACAACAATAACAACAGATTACTGAAAAACACCAGAAAAAGTGGCTTTCTGTTTTTTTTCACTCTTTCTAAATATGTCTCTAAATGTACGGTTTGCACATTGAATTATCTTTTTCCCCCAATTGTTTTTTATGACTGAAAGTCATTGCACACTGAGTCTGAAATTCTCTTCCAAAATTTTTGCACATTAAAAAATAAATACGACCGCACATGTCAATCATGTTTACAGTACATAATGCCTGCGAAACTTTCGGCCTCCATAAAAAATTAGGATCAGCTTCGATTTTCTGCGTTTTCACATCCAAAGCAAGCATTTTCACAGGAAATGATGGCGAATACGAAAAAAATGGAAAAACACACTCGGAAATTTCAGAATCAGTGTGCAAGAACCTTTAGCCTATAATATTCTTGTGAGTTCTTGCAAGTCTCTACTTGTTGATCTCCTCTAATAAGCACTTCATGTTGTTTGTTGTTTGCATTCTCTTCTCGGAGTCCTTTTTTCTTCTTTTTTCTGAGGCATGCTACCTTTCTCCTTTGATGAAGATAGAAGACTTTTTTACTTTGTAAAGATACTGTTTGAAAGATGAGTGTTCATTCTGTGCTTTTTAGACATAAAATGGATAGAGGAGTTGAAGGGACTTCATTTGGACTCCTTTATGTTATGTTACAACATTTCAACTGTTGTTTGTTCCTAAAATATAAAATAATTAAATAAAATGAAATAATAATTGAAAATCTAAAATCTAAAATCAGCAGATCACACCACATGCATTTGAATGTTGGACACTCAAAGTGCTGCACACAGCATTGTGCACATTAATAATGAATAATAGGAGGAAAAAAAACTGTCATATACAAAGTCTATGAGGTCATTGTTAGCTGAAATGTCAAGTAACTTCTCCTTTCTTAGCATCGGCAGTGAGACGCTTATTATTTGCGCCACCGGTGATTAAACAGCCTCTGCTGGCCCAGCTGACTCCCGAAGGGGAAGCTGCCAAAAAACAAACAAATGCAAGGGTCGACTAGTAGAGAGGAAAAAGTCTGGAGCTCTTTCCACTCCAGGAAAGAACCAAAGAACAGGGGGGGGGGGGACAAAAGCTGAGACAGGGTACCACAGGGAGTTTAAATTATTTTTTCTTATTTAGACCCCTTGGTCCCATATTTAAGTAGATGTAAACAGTAGGCCGTGAGGGACCTTCAGTTTGGGGGTTGTAATGCTTTTCAAAAGACTCGTTTTTGAAAGTCTCTTCAAATCCACATTTACTGTACTTGGAAAAAAAGAAACAGGAAAAACACCAATATTGTAAAATATTATTAATATTTAAAATAACTCCCTATTTTAAAATAAGTTTGTATCCCTATGATAATGAAGCTCAATTTTCAGCAGCCATTAATCCAGTCTTCAGTGTCACGTGATCTTTCAGGAATCATTCTAAAGGCCCATTCACTCCGAGGACGATAACTATAAAGAAAACAATAAAGATATAGTTCTAAAAATCGTTGTCAGCATTAAAGAATAGCAGAGTTCACACCACAGCAATAACGATAACGGCACAGATAAACGATATCCTTGGAATCACTTTCAGAACGATTTTATCCAGTTGATGAACAATAAAAACATTGACAACCAATCAGAATCCATCGTGCTATAACGAGCTCGAGAATTTAAAGCGGCAGAGTAAGGTGCGCTTAGAATAAACAGACAATATAGTTCACTGGTGTGGCACTAATATAGTTATCTTTATACTTATCGTCCTTGGTGGGAATGGGACTTAATGTACTTATTTGTTGCTGCTTAATATTTTCTGGGAAACAGTGAGACTTTTTTGGGAATTCTTTGATTGAAAGAAATTTCAAAAGAACACAGTTTATTTGAAATAGAAGTACTTTGTAATACTATAAATGTCTTTTTTTGTCAATTTTGATCAATTTAATGTGTTTTTGCTGAATAAGTATTCAGTAACAAACTACTAAACAGTCTGCTGTTTGATCCCTCACAGGGTCATTTCATTAATGTAAAACTAAACAAGGCGTCTACCCTGACTAACATCCATCTGGCCTCTTCTAACTGAAGTGGTGAAGCCTGCAATTCTGTGACAAGAACTTCTAGCCACCAAAACCTTCTTAGCTAAGCAGTGTGAGAAGAAGAAAAAGAAAAATACGCTTGGAGACTGAACAAAGAATGGAGACGAGGCACGGTCAGCTGAGAGCCTTTCCGAAGTTGGGAGCTCTAAAGAAGAGCCATTGAAATGGGGGAAGGATTTGCGTGTGTTTGTACGTGTGTCAGGTGGGTAGAGGCCACGCTTGGCTGTTTGACATGCAGCGCACTGGCATCAGGCTGCAAGCATGGCAGAGAGGCAGGCACAGATCCTGTCCTTCTGCACAAAGCTGAAGGATTGAGTCTGTGCCCACACTCTGACATCTCTCTGAGTCACCTCCATCCCTCAAAGCTCCAACGCTTCAAATGGGCCTCTCAGGAGTCAGCAAGAAGGACAGATTGCTGTTTCTCCGCTCTTTCGGCAAATGCCTCAACCCAGGCTGTCAACTTTGTCTGAAATAACAGGGACAGGGTTTTCAGAGGTCCTAAATAAGTATTAAAATGTCTCAAATTCACTTTTTTAAATTTAAAAAGCTATTTTAAAAACTAGGATGAGTTTAATACAAGCTCAATAGGGAAAAGCCTCACATATAAGAACAGAATACTGTAGAATACTGTAAACCTCACATATAAGAACAGAGTGTGAAAAGTTTAACATTCCAAGGTCAAACCATTCATATAAACAAAAGTGGAAATGCAAATGAAAAGCTTCAGAAGAACTGACTTGTATACTCAGATGAAAAAAACGTTATCTGTCTTTTCAAGCTCTGATTTCCATTTCTCCTCATCACAGGCAAAACATTTAGATTTTTCCGGCAAATAAATATTTGGTTTCATTTTATTTTGATGGTCCCTTTGACACATTCTGTTGACTATAAGCAGAGTCCTCCCTATACGCAGAATACGCAAGCAGCGTAAGGCCCCCGAAACACCAGGGGGCCCACTTGCTCTCAAAGATGTTTTAATTTTAGTTTTGTTTTTGAATTTGTTCAGCGGTTATGAAAACATGAATGATCATTTATTTTAATGCAGTGCATTGTCACCCTCTCTATGTATAAATCAGTCAAATCATGTATGTGAACAGTCTCTTGTTCGAGACAAAAAAAAATGAGTTGAAAGCGTACCGAACCGCGGAAGAGATAGTGTTTCTCGAGCGCTTTCCGTGAGCGCGATTCGAGATGGAGTGAAACAAGGACAAATGCGTTTCATTGCGTTTCATTGCGATTGCTTTGATACATTCATGCAACTGATTATATACATTTGTCTGCGGTTTCCTACATTATCAGTTGCGAATATCATGTTGCTCAAAATTTATTTTATAGTTCCCTGTGCTATAGTCTTTTCCCTCAAAACATCTAGTCATTAGTTCATCGTATAAGTCATTAGATGCAAAATGGTTGATCTAGTTGTCAAAAACTGTCAAGAATATTTTCTACACATTTCTGTTAGACTTTTAGTAAATTTGCCATAAATTGTGCAAGTGAATCTAGACTTTCACTAATGAAGAGAATGTAGATCAACCAATTATATACCAGTTCTCTGAAATAGCTCAAAGGTGCATGTCATGAGCCTTCAATTGGAAAGTATATAGACAGAGGACAACACAAAAGTTACAAATTATGACAGTGGATGAACAGCCAGAAAACGATCAGGGTCAACAGACGAGAGGAAGAAGAGGAGTAAGGATGCATGGTGGAAGAAATGTGAAGGCAACTAATATTGGGAGATCGACCATATCCTCAATACAGTTTTCTCTGTTGCTTTAGTGCATTTTTCAGATCAGAAATGAAATTTTCAAACCTACTTGTTCAACCTCCACATCATCTAGTCGCTTGTGCACATCATAAAAGAGTTTCTCATTCTTTTGAACAAGTTGCGATTGCTTTGTTACATTCATGCAACTGATTATGTACATTTGTCTGCGGTTTCCTACATTACCAGTTGATAATATCATGTTGCTCAAAATGTATTATATAGTTGTCTGTGCTATAGTCTTTCCCCTCAAAACATCTAGTCATTAGTTCATCGTATAAGTCATTAGATGCAAAATGGTTGATCAAGTTGTCATAAACTGTCAAGCATATTTTCTACACATTTATTTTATACTTTTTGTAAATTTGCCATGAATTGTGCAAGTGAATCTAGACTTTTACTAATGAAGAGAATGTAGATCAACCAATTATATACTAGTTCTCTGAAATATCAAAGGTGCATGATGAGCCTTCAATTGGAAGCATATAGACAGAGGACAACACAAAAGTTACAAATTGACAGTGGATGAACAGCAGAAAACGATCAGGGTTAAGTCATGGTGGAGGAGTCATATCAGATGAAATAAGGGCCACTATTGTGGACATGTTGTCATCATGACAATGAAGGGTTCAGCTAAATATTGGGAGATCCTCAATAATTCAAACATTTTGAAACTGTCTCTTTCAATCAATATCCCACTTACAGTAATGTGTCAATTTTTACTATTTGAAAGGATATATGGCATACATAAGAAGAGCAGCCTTCTGCATTTCAGTGTTATTGACAACATGAATAAACATTTTTACTATCTTGTTTGTGAACAATGACACAAGGACTTTTCATTCTGATGGCACTGATTTGTGTTTATTGACATAAAAACTTACTTTTGAGAGATTAACTAAAGATTTTGAGTAAGTTACAGGCTTTTGCAGGTAATCTGTTGTGTGGTGCTGTTTGTACAAATTGTTTCGAGAAATGCGCATACTTCTTTGCAAATATTAAGGATGATTAAAGAAATGGACCAAAGCGACTGAGAAAAATAAAAAATCCTGATATTTCCATATCCGTTTACTCAATAAAAAGGCATTCAAGCAATCATGCTGTGCACTTCAGTATACTAACATTAAGTGCTGTGATCTATCTGTCTTATTCAATTAGATCAGTGGTTCTCAATCCGAGGGTCAGGGCCCACTAGGGGGTCTAAGCAAACATACTTGCTAATACTTATTTTTTCTCATCAATCCCATAAACCTCCATTACACCTCCTAAAACAACAGGTTTTTTTTTTTTTTTTTTGGGGGGGGGGGTTGTTGTTTTTTCCTTTGAAGAACCAGGGTTCCCAGTGTCTTTATGCCCCTGGATATATGAAGTGCAGTAGCCTAATTTTAAAAGCCTGATGGGGATCATGTAAATTAATAAAATATTTAACCTCTTTAGGCATTTTCATGCATTTTATTCATATGCATTTTTCTGTATATCTCAAGAAATAAAACACTTTATCGGGTATAAGTTGTAATTATATTTTTTACATTTCTGTAGCTTTAATTCTTGGTAGAATTTTTTTTTTGATAAAAATGTATCTAGACTAATATGTACAACTGCACTCATTCATTCATCTTGCAAAATAGGTCTTAAATTAGAGTCTATTTTTTAGGCATTAAAAGGCCTTAAATATCATTCTTTTAAACATGCACACCCTGCAAACTCACTTTTTCCCATTGACTTTTCTCCCCCAGCTAGTTCACCTTACTTCAGCTGAGGTAAAATTGAGAGGACATGGCAAGGACACGTTGTGTATGTGTATGTATGTGTAAGCGCATGGATGCATGTCAGTAGGTGACAGCAGACGGGGCAGCTTTCATCTCTATAGCTTCTTTTGCTCCCATGGGCAAGCAGGCAGATCAATGCTGATGAGAGCCTTTCAAAGGGAGGACAGCGGGCTTGACATACCAGCTCTGGCCTGCCATTTAATAAATACTATGTGAAGGAGAAAGCTGCACCGGAGACAGCCGGAGGACTCCTGTGCCGTCTTATCTGAGTGTGGTGTGGTGCATTTTGGACTGCAGTGAGGGACAGATTTTGTATGATGCAATTTAAGCTCTAATAAATTCATAATAATGGAAAAGTATTTGTTAATTTTACACATAATTTTACACTCTTCATATATTTCTCTCAGCTCTCTGCAGAGGTTGAAATGTCTTAAATGTCCTCTACGGTAAATAAACAAAACTCCTTCCAACCCTCAGACTTCATGATGAGGCCAGAGGTCTGTCTGTAATGAAAATGACAAACAGATGCTCTCTTCCTCCTTCCTCTGTGAAGCTATGAGATCTGCCAAAGAGTCTATGCTTCATCAGGGATAATTTAGGGTTTACTTTATTGTCTGTTTGTTGATTAATGAAGTCTCAAATGCAATTACTCAGGAGCAAACGTAAGGCTACAGACCAGTCCTTAGCATTCCTGATTGAGCGTCTTGGCACAAGCAAGATCGTTTGTCACAATCTGGCTGTTAGTTCAGCATCTTATTACCTGAAAAACGTCGCATTTTTCCCCAACTGTGAACCGAGGGATGGATACATTTTGATTTTGCTGCTTTAAAAAAAACTGATTCATATCTATCTCTGCTGATAACCTTGGGAGAGGTCGAAGCTTCACTAAAAGAGCAGCAATTTTCTTATCACTGCTGGGGTGCGACTCAAAAAGAAATCCGGATATATTCTGATGAGATCACTAATAAAACAATAATCAACCATTAATCATGCTTTTAGAATAGCAAAAATGTCATTACAAATGTTCAAGGTAAATGAAAAAAATATATATATACATAAAAATAAGGGGGTTAATGCTGTGTCAACAAAAGCAGTTGAGTGGCATGCATCTAACACTTGGGGCCCTATCATAAACCCGGCGTAATGTGACGACAGGCGCAACACAAGTTTTTTTTTGCTAGTTTCAGCCTGACGCAGTTATCATTTTCACGTCCAGCGCCGCATTGTTAAAATAGCATTTTGGATGCGTTCAGGTGCATTGTCACCGCATTGCTATTTTGAACTGTAAATGTTTGCACCATTGAGCAACTAAAACATGGTCTAAAGTCAATGGGCCCTATTTTAACAATCTAACGTGCAATACACCAATCAGAGTCTCACATACAGGGAAGTGCAGCAGCACACAAACATGCCAAACATTAAAAATGAAAGGATTACAATGTTAAAGATTATTATTGTGCAAGCTTTAACCTTGCGCATGAGCAGATCCATTTCCTCTCTGGAGAAGTTTTCAGTCCGCCATGTAAATAACGAATCTGCCAATGGTGCAAACACAACTGGCATTTAAAGGAAATGGGAAATGAGACTCTGATAGGTTTATTGAATGTTATGCCCAAAACACACCCATGGCTCATTAACGGGACAATAAATGGTTCAAGACGGGACATATATCACCCTCCGAAGGGTACTTCGCAGTGAAAACAATCATAGCCGTCATATTGAAGGGTCATTCTAAACCGAAGTGCTCAAAACTGGCCACTTCAAAGGGCCCTTCGGAATGAAGGATTTCAAAGGGTACAACTGATGGACACTTCGGGCCCCCATGATCCTTGGCACAGATTATTTGCATGATGACAATGGGCATGGGATGATGACGCAGAAGAGCACTTCAAGAAATAGTTGTTTGGTACACTACATCCTTCAACCCTTCAAATCTCTCACTCCGGAGGGTAAACCCTTTGAATTGATTAGGGCATAGGGATGAGCCCTTCTGAATGGAACGCAGGGTAAGAGAATAGGTACAACCCTTCTGGACCCCTCGACCTGGCACGCCGATTGTTTGTTTTTTTCATCGCTAAACTAGCAAAAGTAGATTTAGACACACCCTAAGTGCACCTGCGCCATGTACTTCAGACCATGCACTTAGATCAACATGTTCTCACTCCCAACTCATCACATATTGACACTTGATCAGGACCCCTTGGCGTTGCTTTTTGACGCTTAAGGTACCCCTTTGGCACCATTTTTCGACGTGGAGGGTCCTCCATTGTTTTCACCTGTTTGTCTCAATTTAATGGTTTGCATACATTTGTAAAAAACTTTAATTGGAGCGCCTAACCCCAGAATAAGTACATTCACAAGTATGTATAGCAAAAACTGACCATAATAAGCAGTATACAAGCATTACAAACAAGTCGTGTTGCATTCTAAGTCTTCTGAAGCCATATGATATATGTATGCGAAGAAGAGAGTAAAACATAAGGTTTAAATCGCTGGTAATGATCCCACTCTGTTAACCCGCTCACATCTCATTCAAAAATATATTCCCGTCCCGTAGATTGGCGCAATCGTCACGAGACACGCAAGAGCCAATAGCCTTTCACAACCAAGTCTGATATAAGCCTTCTTCTAGTGGCATTTTTTTAATTTTCACACAAACTGCAGCAAATATGATGAGCTTTACGGCTGACGGAGACGGAGACCGCGCCTCGGAAAACTTGGAATATTAAAACTTCTTGAACAAATTATGACTGTAGTTGTATCTGCCTGTTTTATCTTGTGTTGTATTGACAAATTGTAGGTTTAGGGGCAGGGGTTGGGTTACGTGCTCATAAATGTGTAAATTGTGTAATATAAATAAGACTGTTGTGGCTGTTTACATTGAAATATCACACCCCAACATATATGCAACAATGGCAATATTATTACCGAATATATAATTTAATCATGGCGATAAAATTCCCAATGCCTTTCACGTCAACATATTGATTCCAATGGTTTCTTTTTTAAAGCACGTCGAAAAATTAAGCTAAAGAGGTACCCGGTGCATCAAAAAGTGACAACAAAGGGTCCTGACCAAGCATCAATATGTGACGAGTTGGGAGGGAGAATGTGTTGCTTGGATCCTTAAAATAGGGCCCATAGAGAGTAAAATATTGTCCTGTTCCATCTGAAAATAGCATATTGTGTTCTTGCTTTTCTTAACCATGTTAACTGCTAAGTGCTAAAAGCTGCAAACAGCAACATTACATTTTTACACTCATTACCCTGCTGACTGGACTTTGCTCAGTTGAGTTTTTATGTAAGGTTCATCTAGAGAAGTTTGTTTTGGTGTGTAATGCTGTGATCTACAGTATTTTCTCTCAGGGGTAAACAAGGAGCAACATAAATTCAGACTCTAAAAAAAGTGTTTAAAATTTCAAAATCAGATGAACCCTGTAATTTTTACTAAAGTGACTGTAACCAAGTATGGGAAGTGCTTCAAAATTTGGATTTGACAAGCTTTAACATAATTATTTTTACATTTACATGACAAAAGCTGATTTGTTAAAAAAAAAATCAGCTTTTCTACTAAGACAATTATTTTTTCTAATAAGTGAAGTGAGAGAGTAAGTGGCCAAGTATGGTGACCCATACCCGGAATTGGTGCTCTGCACTTAACCCATCCAAGTGCACACACACAGTAGTGAACACACACAAACCCGGAGCAGTGGGCAGCCATATTGCTGCAGCGCCAAGGAAGCAGTTGGGGATTTGGTGTCTTGCTCAAGGTTCACCTCAGCCGTGGTATTGAAGGTAGAGAGACATTCACACCCCCACCTACAATCCCTGCCGGACTTGAGACTCAAACCCACAACCTTCGCATTACAAGTCCAACTCTCTGTCCATTAGGCCACTACTGCCCCACTAAATTTGATTTAATTTTATGTGATAAATGATCAAATTGTATCGTATTAAACTCTAAACATTACAAAACAGTGTTGGATGTATTAGGTTCACAACATCTGAAGTTATTTTAATAGCAGACAGCTTTTTGTGGTGTTGATATCAAAACCAATTCATCTAATAGACCGTGATGTTTTGTAAAAAAGTGAGAGTATACACTGATCCAAGGAGGCAACAAGATTAATGTTGCAAAATTTGATTTTTTGATTAGTAGTAAATCTAAAATGTTGTAGAATGCCAAAATGTTCAGTATTCATTTATTTGCTTAAAAAATCCTAAACTTTGTTTGAATTCCCTAATTTTTAGAGTCTTTTTTGTGCCTTTTTATGTCTCTTTTGATACTTTAAAATGTCCATTATTTAAAACTGTATGTAGGTTGTTTTAGTCACACTAACCACATATATATGGTGTGACAAAAGCCCAGAGGATCACATTTGTTCTTGCAGCTGTAAAGATGGAAGCAGGCTGTTTGTTGTGGAGAAGTAATACTTTGGTCAGCAGCAAACATGCAATGAACTCTCATTAATGCCAGAGACAGTGCTGTCCACCTCCAGCCAGCCTACTCAACACATGTGTGCTAGAATTTAACACCAGAGAGCTAATACACACAACACAGGAAAGCAATAAACTACTCATCAGAAAGCAAGCACACAACATTGCAATAACCGAAAACATAGTGTATTTCAAATGTAAACACGGCGAACGCTTATCAGGGTAGATTGAAAACTGGATTTTCAAAAGTATGTGAAATATTTCAAGTTTGCGCCATAGAATCTTTAAAATACATCCGAGAGTTTCACACACCGGTTTGTCATTGTGGTGACATTTCCATGCCCCGAAACGTGACGCGAAACAAAACGAACTGTGATTGGTTGTTTGACATGTAGGTCAAATGGCCTCATGGGCGGGCCTTGACCAATGAATGCAGCCATATACTCCAGACCCCAGACCTTCAGCCGTCAGTCTGAAGGTCTGGCTACGCGAGACTACCCCCCACCTTCATTCTATAGTGATAAAAAATTAACTTTCAATGTATAAGGAAACTCTGCAATGATGAACAATGACCTTGTGGCCTCATTTTGAGTGGACAAAAGGCCTCTATTCATTTTACTTTTCCCATGAGCTCATGGAGTACTCCATGCTCTTGATGAGATCAGTACACACTGCTCATCATCTCAGCTGGAGTCTGACACAACACTTCATTCAGTGTACACAGAGGAACAGTAGGCAACCAAAGTGACTCTCTCTCACAATAACAAAACCTAATTTTTTATTCTGGATTATGGGTTTACTCTCACGAGAAGGCTCGTGAAGCTCTTTTTTTCTCTCTCTCTCCATCAGTTAAGAAATAAAGAATTTTGCCTTGATGTTTCCTCTATGTGCTATTAAGAAGTTACTAGAATATAAAACTTGCCTGTGTCTGTATTACACCAAAACAGATCATGACAGATTCAGATATAGATCAGGCATGTGTTACTAACACTAAACGTAAAATTTATTTAGAGCTTTATTTATATTTTTCCTATAAATTACTCAAAGGAATTTGCCATTTTAAAATATATTGACATTTATATTTTCAAAAGTTAAATTATTAAATTATAAATATTATTATTGTTGTTGTTGTTGTTGTTATAGTAATAATGTATTGTAATAGTAACTAGAATGTACATTTCCTGAAGAAAATGTGAGTGGTGCTTGCAGTGGCAAAACTCGGCGCTGGGCAAATACTACATACTTCTGCGCAATTGCAAGAGAGACAACCACCATGTCTGTATGATGTTGTGGAGTTGAGATATGGCTTCTTTATATTGCTATACGGTTGCTAGGAAGCTCTATATGGTAGCTAGGGTGCAGCTGCACAGTTGCTTTAATGATACTTAAAGACTGGTTTCTCAGCCAAAACAAAAGAGGCCACCCTCATGACTATACGACGTTCTGGCGCTAAGCAATTGAATATTCATGTCTATGGATGGTTGCTAGGGTACTTTAAATGGTTGTTAATGATGTGTGTCTATACAGTATATTTACATTTACATTTATGCATTTAGCAGATGCTTTTATCCAAAGCGACTTACAATTGCATTCAGGTTATACATTTTTAATCAGTATTTGTGTTCCCAGGGAATCGAACCCACAACCTTTTGCGCTGCTAACGCAATGCTCTACCACTGATCCACACAGGAACACTGTGGGCTGATAGTTAACGAATGTTTTCCAGTCTGACTCCAAAAATCCAATACCAGGGTTTCTATGGTGGTCTGGTGCTGAGATACAGCTTGTAAATGTGGTTATTTGGTTGTTAGGGTAATGCAAGTGGTAGCTAGCATGTTACTAGCATGTCGCTAGCATGTTTCTAGCATGATTAGAAAGCGACTAGCATGTTGCTAAGACACTAGCAAGTGACTAGCATGATCAGCTGCTCCTAACATGTGCTAGCAGCTCACCATGTCCTCTAGCATGATTAGCATTCTAGCATGTTAGCAGTACCTCTACGTGCTTGATAGCACAGTGATCCCTCTGATTGCTAGTTCCGTCCCCAGCACCCATGCCTCTATGACTTCCAAAGATATCCATATTTGAATGGTTTGGGTTGCTAGGGTGCTCTAAATGGTTGCTAGGGCATGGTTTTACAGCTTCACAATGATCCTGGGAGTCTGATTGGTTGCCTGAGTATAACGAGGCCACCACCATGTCTCAGCATTCAGATTTGAAGATATGCCTGTTTGGGCTTTGGTTGCTAGGGTGCTCAACAGAGGTTGCTAGGGCATGGATAGGAAGTGTCTATGGTGATTCATTATTGGTTGTTTGCTGCCCTGAGTCAAACAAACCCACCCCAATGTCTCTATGACACTGTGATCCAAAGATATTAATCTGGGCTTTCTACAATGCAGTCTATGGATTCAGTTGCTTGGGTACTCTAAATGGTTGCTAGGGCGTGGCTTGATAGCTTCACAGTGATCCCGAGAGTCTAATTGGTTGCCTGAGTAAAATGAGCCCACCCCCAAGCCTATATGACACTGTGATTCAAAAATATCCATCTGGGCCTTTTATAATGGCAGTCTATGGGATCAGTTGCTAGGGTGCTCTAAATGGTGGCTAGGGTGTGGTTTGACAGCTTCACAATGACCCTGGGAGTCTGATTGGTTGCCTGAGTAAAATGAGCCCACCCCAGGTTCTCTATACAATTTTGATGCAGAGTTATGTTCAATGCAAAATTCCTATTTAAATTACCATAGTAGGAAACAAAATATGTGTTCAGATGCTGTTTCATGGGCCGTCCCTCACCATAGTATATAAATGGGGCAAACCATGTGTTTTAAGCATAAACCTAGCAAAGTTAACAATTTTTTTACTGTTTTATCTATTTAAAAAAAAAAAAAAACATTTGAATAAATAAAAAAAATATATAAAATAAAACCTGGAAAAGCATTAAATATTAAAGATATTTTCTCTGAAATGTATTATTTATATGTAATGCTTTTTTCACCACTTGTTTTAGGCATAAACCTTAGCAAGATATAAGAATCTATCTATCTATCTAGAAAAAAACATTAAATATTAAAGATATTTCCTCTGAAAACAAGTATCAATATTTAATGCTATTTTTATTTTATTTATGTTTTTTATGTACAAATGTAATACAACATAAAGAGCTTTAAAATGTATCTTTTCTCACATATGTTGGTTACAATCAAGTTTCCCCTAAAAAATAAAGCTTGTTTTGTCTTGATTAATATTAACAAAGCACCATCGCAGAAACAACTGTGAGGAAACAGGAAACCTTTAAGGATCTGAGCGTGTTGTGTTTGTGTGCACATGTGCTCAAGCACATTTACACCTTTGTTATGTGTGCATGTTATGGCCTGTCTCTTCTCCAGTCATGCTTGACCGTAGAGTTGTATCCCACCGAGAGGGCAGCAGGCAGTAGCATCAGCCCTGTTCAGCTCGACTCACCTCAACACGTGCTGCCCGGTGGGAAGCCCAACCACCTTCCAGCATCACAATTCTTCATCATGCGCTAATGTGGCTTACTGTGGCAGCCGGAGAATAAGAACGAATGTGACAATTTCCTTGGATGTCTATGCATTAAAAAGCTCTGCTTCCCTCTTCTTCAGCCAGCATTCCTACTTCGCCATCAGTGAAGATCTCATGGAGCACTTAGACCAGCGGCGACAGGCCCAACAAGCTACAGAGCAGTGCTCGCCTGTCTCAATTATTCCATTACCTCAGAGGGTGAAAAATGTAATGAGTAAGAAATGAGAACAGGCTGTCCATAAATGGCACTGGTAACGAGGGACATGAATAAAGAGTCTTGGTGGATAAAAATGATAAGAAACGCTATTCAATGGGAGGCGTGTCAGAAATAATATTAAATACATACAGGTTTTTTTGGCTTTGTGATGGCTCTGTGACATTACAAATGCCCTCGAGCAAAGCTACAGTTGAAGTTTCTCCAGATAAATTTGGCATAGCATGCTATGTTTGAAAATGTATATAGTTTGAATGATTTCCATTGAAATTGTTTCAAATACAAATTGTTGTCTGGTCATGGTAGGAATGCAGGCAACAGGAGATTGTTTCATACATTTTTACGGTTTATTTAAATATATTTCACACTAAATCACCATATTACAGTTCCCTGTATCCAAAGTCATCTCTAAAGAATACAAAAGTGCTAAAAAGTTAGTTGGTTGGTTGTTTGGTTGGTTGGATGGTTGGATGGTAGGTAGGTAGAGGTCTGATACCCGACCCGAGCCCGTGGGTCATACAAGGTCCTGCTGTTCTGTAGCCACGGATTTGCAGGTCTTGAATTTTTCTCCTACAGATGACTTGCAGGACCTTGTATGTTATGATATTAAATTTGTTTTAATCGTTTAACCACCACAGCGTCTTGTCTCCGTTGGCAATGCACACGATTCGTGTCGAATGCAAGTGACGTCACAGGTAGCAGAAAGTGCAAGCAGCGATTGCAAGTGACATTGTATTTTCGTTAATTTTTTCTTGTCTTCACCACCTGGCTACTGTTGTAAAATGTTGAGAGATTCAAACAAAAAATAATCAATAAATAGAACAAAATAAAAAGACTGCAAGTCACATCACTCGCGGAAGCGCAAGTGTCTGAGCGTGCAAGTGCAAGTCTGCAGCCAGACCCTATTGGTGGGTCCCGAAATACTTTCGGGTTTCGGGTCGGGTTCAGGTTTGTAGCTTAACCAAAACTATATGCAGAGGCTACACTGCTTTCATAGACGCACTCACACACACATTATTGCACAGAGATCGCACAGCGCACAAACAGCACGGACACTTTTATTAGTAAAATAGCTTCAATATGCTACTGACTCGCAAGTCGCAACGTTATATTTCTCTGCAATGAGGGGGTAAAATCGCTGTTTTTGAAGTAACTAAGCCTCATTGCTTGTGGAGAGAGACGCACAGACGCAGGTTCACATGCACGCGCAACTTTCATCCCTCTCTCTCTCTCTCTCTCTCTCTCTCTCTCTCTCGCTAATTCAAATAAATGATTAAGTAACTCAAATAAATACGATATTATTTAAGATCTTAATCTGATTTAAAGTAGGCGAATGCTAACGAGCCTTAATTGACAAAAATGACCATAATTTGCATGGTGGAAGAATTGTCGTCTTGTCCATACAACTATTCATAAACTCAGCAGAATGTAAGCGACCACTGTGACTTTTTATTTTGCCTTGTGAAATGGCCGAGCCTTGATGAATCTGTTTCTTTGTGTATTTGTTTACTGACCGTTTAATGCTATCGTGAAACGCAGCCTTTTTTTGTTGTTGGCTATTCGTTGTGGGGGGAAAAAGATTTCGGGTTCGGGTCGGTTCGGGCTCTAAATTTAACTGTGCCGCTCGGGTCGGGTCAGACGATCTCGGGTATGGGCCGGGTTCGGGCTTCACTTTAAAGCCCGTGCAGACCTCTGGATGGATGGATGGATGGATGGATGGATGGATGGATGGATGGATGGATGGATGGATGGATGGATGGATGGATGGATGGATGGATGGATGGATGGATGGATGGATGGATGGATGGATGGATGGATGGATGGATGGATGGATGGATGGATGGATGGATGGATGGGTCGGTGGGTGGTTGGACGGATGGATGTTTACTTAAGCAGCTTCTCCAGTACCAGAAAACTTTCAACTGTCTCAGGCACCAAGACGTGACTATGTGAAAATGAGTATGACTTGTATGCACAGTGCAACAGCTGTTTCCTTTAAGGATTGGTTGTTTAGTACTGCTTTTATTAAAGTCCTTAAAACAGAACATACAGCCATGCGTTAGACATAATTGAACCCTAATTTGTCACTCACTTCATTGTTACAAGGACTCCACCATCCAATTAACTCAACATCCACTCTAATCAAGTAATTAAGTAATTATGATGCAAATCTGAGCCTGTAATTGGTTTGAGAGAGGGGCGATAAATTAGCAGATCAAACTTTAAGCAACTCATCTCTTATCTCGCAAGCTTACATCTGCAACTGATGGATGAATGAAAGACCAGGAATGTGCTCTCTGACACATAACGATGGCTGAATGACTCTGTTGATCTCTTAAGCCAATAAGTTACATGGCTTGCAAGATTATTATTTAGATGAGAAAGCATGGTATGCTGTATTAGTTTCTGTTAGGTTAATTAACACATCTGTTGGTCTGCATGCTGTGAAAAACACGAGCACTCAGACTACAGATATGTTACAACCGTGCATAGTGTGAAAAACATTAACACAATAAAAGTCAAAGAAAAGTACATTCAGCGTCTGCGCTGATAGCCTTGTGGGCAGCACGTTGACACAACGCTGTTGCGCTACACGTGTCCCGAGTTTGAGTCCTGACTCAAAGACCTTTCCCGATTCCACCCCTCTCTCTCCCACTTCGCTTTCTGTCGTGTTTGATCTGTCCTGTCACAATAAAAGGCAAAAGTTCCACCCCCCCAACAACAAAAAAATCTTTATAAAGTACATTCAGCAACAGATTACTGAAATAAATCATTTTAATTGAAACCACCTGTGCCATTAAAAAAAAAACACCAACAATAAAATGTTCTCTGGTAGGTTCAAATCCCAGCAGCCCAGGAATTGTTGCATGACAGTGCTAATATTGAGCTAATGTTGTAACACACGCTAATGACTTTAATCCTGCAACAAATGAAAAAATCCTGTTTATTTATTAATTTTTTTTTATAATGTCTGAGCCACACTATTCGTGCAATATTCCAAGCCTTTTTATAGAACATATTGAAGGTATTTATAGTTTTTAGTTTACACAAATTGAAAATTATTTCATCATTTACTCACCCTCATGTCGTTTCTAACCTGCATAACTTTCTTTCCTCTGTATGACATACAGTGGGTATAAAAAAGCTTAAAACCTAAAAATAAAAGTATAATAAAAAAGCCTAAAATGACCTGGTTGCATAAATGTGCACATACTTTTATAATAGGACATTAACCAATCGCATTAAAACCTTATTATAATCCTGTTTCTGTAATATATTCCAGGTTGCATTTTATTGCTGAAGCCATGACATGCAAAAAGCTTACAAAGTGTGTGTTGAGATCTCACTGTGAAGTGGTACCAATCAGGAAAATGGTACAAGACTAGAGTGTTTCCAACACATTAGATATGCCATGGAATACTGTGAATGCCATCATGAATAAGTGGAGACAACAGGGCATCTGTCAAAAATTGATGTAAAAACAAAATGACAAAATGTATCAAGAGCTGCATGAAAGTCTGGAAAGCTCTGGTCACTTTCAGCATATGACAACAACATTCTGTATCCTTCACATGCCTGGGCTGTAGTGTAGGGTGGACAGACAAAAGAAAAAAAGTACATTTGGCCCGAAAACAAGATTGCTCATCACCAAACAACACCATATTCATGATGAAGCTTGGTGGTGCAAGCATCATGCAACAGGGCTGCATCTCTTCAGCTGGGACTGTGGCAGTAGTCAAGATAGAAGCAATCATGGGAAGTGCCAAATACCAGAACATTTTGCCACAAAACCTGCAGGCCTCTTAAAAATCTGAGGTTAAAGAGGAATTTCATCTTTCAGCAAGAGAATAACCTAAAACACAAATCTAAGTCTATAAAAGAAACCGCTTCAGAAGAAGAAAATAACCTTTTGTAATGGCCTAGACCTAAATTCAATTGATAAACTTGAGGAATAACTTGTAACTGTGTAAAAGGCTTTACACAGGAGATCTCTCTGCAATATGATCAATCTGGAGCTCTTTTGCCATGAAGTGTGGGTAAAAAAAAAACATAAATAACATAAATGCTAAAATTCACAAGCATTACCATGCTTGTGCAATTTATTTTAAGGAGGTTTGTGCATTTAATTCCACTTCTGCTGATTTTGGAGATTGCCTTCATGAGATTTCACAGTGGCAAGGCACACAAGTTTATGTGGTCATTCAATTAGAGCCATATTTAGCATAACAGATGAGACTGTATACTTGTATGATTGTTATTAGTATTAGTTATTATTATTGCTGTTGTTGTTGTTGTTGTTTATGTTGTTGTTAAGACCCTCTGTGATGTACACACCTTTGTTAATTATTTTAATTTTTAAGAATTTTTCTTCACAATTGGAATAATATCTATACATTTCTTAGTGTTGTGCATTGCTGCCATGCTCTGCTTTATTTGCTGCATAAGTCCTCAAATGCCTGTTTAAGTGTTGACCAGATCCAATAAATCAGAAGATGGCAAGGATTTCTGTTTTGAAACTCTATTTTCAACACAACCCAACACACTATTACACCATGAGCTGATAAATCCAAATTCCCTTGATCGTTTGACATATTATAGGTCATTATGCTATAAAAAATATAATTTTAATTTCAGAACTCAAAACTTTCTTGTTAGTCTAAAAACAGCTTACATTGAAGATAGTCTGCCAAAACAGCAGGTTGTGGAATGTGCCACTCTATGATGTAATAGTGTGGATAAACACTGCCTCCACAGAAGATCAAAGCCTGCTTTTACATCCCTGCCTGTTTAGCCCCGCCCACCAATTCACACACATAGTCAAAGACAATAGAATACCCCCGACTTGTCACTCGTGTAGTTTTGTATGGGGAAAAATGCAACGCTTAACATGGCCGCTCAATCGCAGGAAGCCCCTCCTTCTGAATGAAAGCTCCTATTGCTAATGGGTAAAGTCAGCGCGTCACTGCAGCTGTCGTTAGAAGTCCCGTTTGCTATAGAAACAGTCAGCGTTCTGAGACGTGCTCCTAGGACTGCGCATGCAGGCTGATCTAGCCTGAAAAATACGCTTTTTATAACGTTATTTGAGCAAAAGAATCAACATTTATGGAACAGTTGATGTCAGATTTCATTGGTGATTTCAAATATGAAATTTAATCTGAAGGTTAGTGAAAAGTTTGGGAGAATTTGATGATTCCCCATACAAAGTGATAGGAGCTGCACTTGCATGCCTGAGAGGTGTTTCAAAAATGGCCGCCGGGTGACATGACTTGTCTTAAAGGGACTTTGACGTAGTGTAAATAACGAGAGGCGAAACGCAGGTCTACGCAGAAACCAAACGATAAATATCGCTACAAAAAATACAAGACGCTGTCTTTGCATGGCCTTCCTTCTGATCTCAATGTTAGGAAAGTGTGGATGAACACTTTGGATTGGTTTACAAACAAGGCACAATTTGAAACGGGATTTTCAGAAATATTGAAACTAAAAGACGTTGTAAAAGATGTTGTGCCGACTATATTGGATTCGACAGTAATGTCGCAGCACAAGTGTGAGCGACTGTTTTTATTACATGGTCACTATTACTGTCTGTTAAACAGATCGTTTGATATGTACTGAGTATTTATGTGTTTTAAACATAAATCACTGCAGCGTCCATCTGTGAAGGATGCAGGCTGGCAAACATACACAGTCCAGTCAAAGCAGTGAGCGTTTATTTCCATGTGTACGACCAGCCACGCCTATTCAAACAGAGCGTTCTGATGAGGGGGTCAAATAAGGACAGAAAATAGCCTAATACTTCTAAATTATGATTTTCTTTTTTATGCAAATTCTTGATAACATTATAAGCAGACATCGGATAACAGTACAAAAAAAAAACAAAGGCAGTTCATGACCCTTTTAATATTTAGCCCACTTTGTAGCTCATCATGTATCACCATTCAGCCAAAAACAAGGTTCATAACACCCAGTTTTATTGCTTATATAAAATATATTAAAACATTTGTGTATTTTGCAACATTCAAACACATCACAACAATAAGACTGAGAAAACCTCTACCGGAGCTTTGATGGAATGAAGAAAGAATGTTTTGATGGTAAATAAAAAAGCTATTAAGAACATCCTGAGAAAACTCCTTTAGCCCTTTGTGTCCATCTGGATGCTTTTCATTGGCTTTACAGGGTTTACAATTTTCAGCCACATTCTGTCTATTCAGAAAATGCTGGCAAAAACTATTATAAAGGTAGCGGGATGTGCATACAACATTGACTTCAACACAACTTTGACTGTTCAACCATCAATATGAGGAATAAATGGTTCAATTCAATCTAAACTTGTGATTTTAACTGTATTTAGTTTGCTTTTGGCTATTATAAAGGTCTACAACCTGAAGCACAAAAGGATATAACACACTTTAGGGTTGTTATGCTGTAACCTAACATGAGGACAAGACTTACTGTTTCTGTATATTTCAAAAGATGAAGTTCAGACACTCAATAAGAAATCTGGTCACAGGAGATTTATATAACACCATTCTAAAAACTAAAAACAGAGACTTTTTTATGCATTTTGGCTGTTCATTTACACCACAATGGCTTTCTGGGGGCCTGAAAATGCGCATTTTTGTAAACAGGTTTTAAAGTGGATGTTTTGAAAACAATACCATTATCATCTCTATGTAAACTACAAAAGCACAAATGTATGAAAAAGGTGAGTACATGCATGCGGAGAACCCTTTCAGACTACAGGTGTGTTTCTTTACAAAGTGACTTTGTCAACTACTTGCCTGGCATGCATAATACAGAATTTGCTGTTGTTGTCATATATTCATGTTAATGAGGATCATTTTCACAATTTTATCATCAGTACACAAAACTACATCGTTGTCAGGTAAACACCCAAAAAACACTTTGAGCAGACCATTGGAGAGGCAATTATCAAAATCATCCTCAAAGTATCTTGTACAACAGTGCATCCAAAAACACACCGCAGCCACCAAGAAAATATAGAAAATATTTATTTTCAGATAAATGTGTGGAAATAAGGGGTTCTTCTGTAAGATTAACTTCCATTAGCTTCTATGTAATTATGTAATTACTCTAATTACCTTTAATGTGTATTTGTATATCTTGCTTCCCTTTGGCACTTTCGTACCGCCTACATGTTGGTGAGAAACCAGATCTGCCAGTACTTTCTTTGTATTAACAAGGCAGCATTCAGTGACAGTTAAAGCAAGATATGACTAAAGTGACTAAATGTTATGTCCAAAGGAATCTGCAACAGAATTGTTAGCAGAAAACCAACATTCTTTATGCTTGTAGTAGCTCTGGTATTTCTCAAGGTCCAAAATTATTCAGTTTTCACACAGTACTGAAGAAAGCAGTATTAAGGAAAGGCAAATTGCATTCGCAACGTGTGTATAACATTGAGGGGGTTGATAAACCAATTTGTGTAGTCTATAATGAATGTGAAAGGAATGTGCGTGGCTTCCAAAAAGAGGAATTTTGTATGTGACGGAAGAAGCTGAAAAGCGATTTCATATTTGCACCTCAGATTTTTTTAGCATAATTATCCTGAAGAAAATAAGAAATAAACAACACAGTCCTGAGAGATAGGACTACAGAAACAAGAACACAAGAAAACGCTCACTTGATTAAAAAGCACAAACAGTCCCTAGCATACCCTCTGCGACATTCAAACAGCAATGACTCACTCGCATATATAGGCAGATCAACTGTATAACAGATATAACAGAATGCACATAATGGCTTCTTTTATTTTATTCTCAGAAACAATCTCGCACATATTAGTATTATTCTCAGGTGAGGTGCAGAAAGAGCGACGCCGGTGTATTTTGCCCTTTCGGAAGTGAATGATCACACGTATTTGAATTGCAGGAATTTATTTATTTAAAAACACTTCTCACAAAAATGCTGGCTTTCTGTCAAGTTTGTAATTAAAATGATTTTATAGCAGGTCGCTTTTTTACATGCTTCTGAAAATGGAGGCAAAATAAAGCAAATGTTTCAGTGTTGCCTGGGTGACATTTACAAAGCGAAATGGAAAGGAATTTTTAATCACACTGATCTCAGTCTTGTAGCAAACCAGAGTGCCACACACACACACACACACACACACACACACACACACACACACACACACACACACACACACACATGCATTAAGAAGAGTGTAACAAAACTTCAAAATGCTGAAAATATGGAGATGCATAATTAGATTACTTGTTAATGCAGACAAAACACAAGTGTTAAAGCACATCTATTCAATAATTATAGTCATGGTGGCCATAAGCTTCAGGTGAACATTTGAACATGATACTGCTCCACTCACAGCATAATTTGGAGAAAGGTTATATTTAGATTACCTTTGTAGTCACTTAGTTAACTGTCCATTAATTTGAAAACACTAATAATTTAATAACAACATTACAAGTAATATTTTGTAAATCTCAAAATAAATGTATATTTTCCATGCTGCCAAATTCACTGTTAGCATTCAAACAATTTATATTTTTTTAATTTATTTAGACAAATTACATAAGTTTAATAGCAGCCATTTATTGGTTATTGGCAATAACATAAACTAATTAAAAGTTTATCATTATCTGACAGAATATTAATATTCTCTAGTTCTGTACATAAATCGAAATGTTGTACAATTCCATTTAACTCTATTTAACATGCACGCTCTTCAAAAGTGACAGTAAAGACATTTATTATATTTTAAAATGTTATAAAATACTGTTCTTTTGAACTTTATAGTCCTGTAAAATGTATCACGGTTTCCTCAAAAATATTGAGTAGCACAGCTATTTTCAGCATTGAAAATGATTAGAAATGATTATTGAGCAGCAAATCAGCATATTAAAATAATTTCTGAATAATCTTGCGGAGACTGTAAAAATTGCGCTTTGCATCACAGTAATACATTACATTTTATATTAAATTGATTTATTAAAATAGAAAATTTACTTTAAATTGTAATAATATTTCACAAAAAAACACTTTTTTCAAATTATTTCAACCTGAACAGACTTCTTTCAAAAACATAATGAATACATATTAAAATATCTAAAACATCTTACCGACCCCAACCAATCACCAAGAGATTCTACTCTGTTATCATCCCGAGAAAGCAGAATAAAACCAACACCACATAATGCAACTAAGCAGTCTGGTGCAAATACTGTCTAGCAGCAAAACTCAGAAAGTGATCATATTTTACTCTAAAATGTATTGCACCCAGAAATGTATGGTGGTGAAAAATAAATCAAAATGTCTGTGAACCTCTTCAAAAAAAACACTTCGACCCAATAAAAACTTTGAGATTATTAAGAATTATTAAGAATAAAATGCATTTAATTATCATCAGCTACTCATTTATAGCTTTTAAAGTTAGTTGTGTTGTAGGGTTCACAAAAATCAGTCCTGTTCCTATTCTATAACAAAAGGAAGAACGTTTAAGTTGCCACAAACACCTTGATAGCAGCCTGCATGAAGGGAAATGTGAAGGGAAAATATGAATGAATATTTTCACTCAGCAAATTACAAAGATCGCATTGTGCACACTTTGTAATGGCTTTCTGTATCCAAATCACATAAGCAGAAGACAATCTTCACCAAGGTCAAGTGAAGATCATTTTCCAAAGCGAGAAATCTCATCTCAGATTAGAAGCGTTCACCTCAGAGTGTGATATACACATTGCAGAAATTACATCCTGAAACACATTTGCCTTTTTACTTCAATCATTTCCATTGTTTGGAGGTTACGCTGCCAGCAAAGCTGAAGAAGATCTAAAAGCGCTGTTTCTCAAAATTGCTGTGTGCCTCCCAGGTGTCAGTATAATAGCGAGGGTAATTCCATAGGGAATCGAGTACTAGGCAGAGCACTGTTTTCACGGTGTGATTTACACGAGACAATGACTCAGAGACTCGGGTCTGTTAGATAAGACTGAGGCGATGTTCTTCACCACAACAGTAAAAACCTCCTACTCACGTATTACGGTAAAACCGTGGAAAAGGGCCAAGAGAAACTGTCTAAGGCCAAGGAAGCTGACCTGTCAGAAGGTGTGATAGCTAACAGGCACCGCTGAACATCACAGAGGATTTTCACACATTCTCCAGCATATTCTGCAGGTGGTAAATGGATAATTCAGGGAAATCAGCACAGATTTTTCAGTAGCGGCAACATAAGTGTGTGTGTATGACAGTGTAACTGAGGCAAGCAAATGGAGAAAAAGACAGAAATGACTGTCTCTTTAGATGTGTGTGTGTGTGTGCGTGCGTGCGTGCGTGCGTGCGTGCGTGCATGCGTGTGTGTGTGTGTTCGTGTGAGTGTGTGCGTGGCAGAGAGACAGCTCCACCTAGTGGCTGTCACAGCCCAGGAAACATTAAAGCAGCCAAGGGCCCTCAGGCTTCGATCACACTGCACATAAATCTGTTCATTGGTCATTTTATAAGTGATGAAAACGGATCCATTTGTTCAGGCAGTGTAGAAACTATCTGATAAATCTGCTGTAGTAATGACTTGAAGGAATAGTTCACCCAGAAAAGAATATTTGACTCTCCCTCATGTGCTTTCTTCAATGGAACACAAAAGAATAGGAATAAGAAAATGAATGAATAGGGACGGAAACTTTCGAGCTTCAGCAAAACACATTACAGTGTTCCCTACAAATCTATATAACAAAGTGTAATACATATTATTATAATATATAATACAATTGCATAATACAATTGCATTATAATCAAGCCTTTTTGTGTTCTAAGGATGAAAGATATCATACAGGTGCAAGAAAGGTGAATAATGAAATTTCATTTTCATTGAACTAGTCTTTTTTATTGTCAACACAATCCTTAAATGAATACTTATTATTTAAATGACATTCATTTATACATGAATACATACATATATGTATACATATATGTTGATGTATATTGTTACATTTCACTGTAATGGCACATTAGACAAGATAAGTGTCAAAGCAGTATGTTATTTCCTTTTTATTTTACATATTCATATATATGATGTGCCCAAAAACCGCACTCTATGTTCAGTACACATCATAAATGTCAATGGATATGTCATAAATGAAGATAATTTTTATATTTATTTTTGTATAAGTTTTTATATAAGAAATCAAGGCACAGCCCTCTACCTACACATACTGACAATAGACAACAGCAGGCCCCTGTGTCCTGACCACCAGACCAAAACAGACATGACTACAAAATATCCGGCCCATGCTGTTCACAAAATACAAACAGTGAGGGATGCTCACAAATACCATTCGATGTTTAACTGTTGTGAGGTGCCATTTTTGAAGGGATAAGAAATATACGTACAAGCATGGGGGATACTGCCTTCTTTATCTTTTCCATGTCCATGTCAATATCAAAAGTTACTCTGGTTAAAAAAAAAAAATATTTAATAAAAAAATAATCACAACAAAAATGTCCTACTACTGCTGTAAAGCATTGTTTTCTAAATTAATAAGAAAACTTTTTTTAAATATCAAATGTGTTCAAACATACAACTGTTAAAAATAAATCTTAAAACATAATTACACTCTAAAAAATGCTGGGATAAATACAACCCAGCGCTGGGTAAAATATGGACAAACCCAGCGATTGGGTTGTTTTGACCCAGCGGTTGGGTTTCTGCCCAGAAGGTTGGGTTAAACATTTAACCCAACTGTTGGTTGACACCAACTCAGCATGTGTTCTGTCTAACATTTACCCAGCCAGGGCCGGATTTATGCATAGGCATTCTATGCACGTGCCTATGCTCGTTCGTCCAAGGGGGCCCAAACACAATGAAGAGATGTATAATATTTTTGTTATACTATGGGCTTTCTATCTACAAGAATAAAAGAACCAAAACCCCAGAATACATTGATACAATTAAATATAACAAACAATAGGATAAAGAATGACACATTTATTTCCATGTTTTCCACATTTTTAATGTACAAAATTCAGGCTCTCTTTCTCCCGTTTCTCACACAAAGTAAAGACACACACTCGCTCACACACGTGGAGACGCGGACAGAAACGCTGCCCCCCGAATTGATCAGTAAAATAGTTTTGCAGCTAAAAAGCTACATGACATTTCTCAGTAGCAAGGTTCTTGAAGCAGTTCAAGATTCGCTATTAGTTGACTAAAGACGCACAGACGCAGGTATTCACATGCACTTAATCTCTCTCTCTCTCTCTCTCTCTCTCAAATAACTTAACTGCGTTAGACTGCATTAAAAACTGTATTAACCTGCATATCTATGGCTCAGGCCTCTGTTATTAGCTCTAAATGACATTTTGGAATTTGCAATGGAAGGTTGGAATGAGGTGCGTAAAAAATTAATTCAACACACGAGATTCAGGATGGGAACATGACATTTGTCTTAAAATAAATAATCTGAACAATGTCTGGTGTGGTTGTACAGGCCGTTAAAATGATTAGAGAAATAATGCACTCCTGGAGTGGTAATGTGGCCCCGATGCTGGAGCCTATTATTGGAACGCTCTTTCTCCATTTTCAAACTAATTATGACATTCGATTTTTATTGACTGAATGCAAGCGCTTATTGCGATAGAAAACACTGTAACGGTTTCCACTGATTACAATTTTTTTTGGTTTGCTGGGGTTGTAATTTATTAAATAGATGGGGGGGATGTGTTTTGCCTATGTCACGATAAGAGGTAAATGCGACCCTGTACCCAGCACTGGGTCGTATTTAACCCAGAATTTTTAGTGTACAATTATTTTTATTTACTATTAAAACTAGTTTAAAATTACCTTTTTACTTCCAATTATGAACTATTCAATTGTATTATTATTTATTTTAGTGTATTTCATTTTAATGATTCACATTTTAAATATGCATTTAAAAATGACAAACCTCACAGTATATCAACATAAAATCAAATTATTAAATGAGAAAAAAAAGAAACCTAAGCCTTAAAAATTACGGCAAGATAGCAATGTAAATGTATGCCTGTACACAATGGTATGAAAATTGGACAAGCACATCTTTTGAGCATAGAACTTGGCATTTACTTGTAACATCAACTTTTTATGGGCCTATTTACAGGCGGCACTCAAGCTTACCTTAAGCCTAAAAGTATTCCTACATAGGTATAAGTGTTCAGATGGAAAAAGGACAGAAACTACAGAATGTCATTAATCATACTCAAGATAGTACAGATGGTTCCAGGAAACAGCCATATAGTACATGTTCTCAAACTAATAGCATTAATGAGGGCTAGAACTAAAGCATGTATGTTCCAGAATGCTTTCTACAATACAACAAATGATGCACAATAGCCTGGGTGCACAATTTTATTAATTTTTTCCCCATAAAGAAAACACATTCACAGAGAACATTCTCTGTGGGGTTAAAGGGTTTAACATTCAAACTGTTTTTAATGGAACTTGTAAATAATGTATTATATCCAAGTGTATTGTGGCAAAGAATTGAGAAGTGAGGAACCTGGGGCCAGTTAAATTCCGCCTCTATGTTAAGGCTGTGTCTTAAGAACAAGTTTGACAAACTAGCAGTTAGCAAAGAGGCAATCGGTCTTATTTTTCAATTTAACTTAAACTATCTACAATTTCATGTAACTGAATTGAATTATTTATGGCCAGTCACAAGGGGAAAAAAAGATGACTAACTTTTAAGACTAGTCTAAACCTATTATACAACCGTCTCCAGAAGCAGTATGCAAATTGAGACATGTATGCAAATTCAAGATACCAAACATACCAGGACAATAGAGATACACAATGAGACTTACTCGTGAAACACAAGCAGAGCGAATTTCTGGGTAAATCATTGTACAAATTATTTTCTAAACAAACTTTCCCAGTGACTTAATAGCTACAATTTTGTTTGTTTGTTTTTGTTTTAAGATTTATACAGAAGCTTGTTCATGTTTCATGGGGAAGGCACGGTGAAAACTACCGTGACAAAATGACTCCATAGCATCTTTGAGTTGTTTTATGAGTGATTAAAGCTGAGCATTTGAGAGCACTTGCAATGTGGTGCAAAGTTGTTTGTATTCACACAGATAGAATGAAAAACACTCAAATGTCCCAATTTCTGATGTTAAGCACTCTTCAAAATTTGTTCTTGGAAAAGCACTCATTGACATGGTTATGGTAATGCATCTTTTTTTTTACCTTTTCATTAAAGTTGTAACAAGTGGGGAAACATTTAGCACCACTTCTTTTCACTTCTTTCAAGGCTGTTTGTTACAATTACCACAGTAAAAGGAACAAGTCAACAAACACACATGGTCTGTTATGTTCACAATGTGGAATCTTAAAAAGGTAAGTTCACTCCAAAAATAAAATCTCTGTCATCATATACTTATCCTCGCGTGGTTCCAAACATATCACTTACTTTTTTTTCTGTGGAACACAAAATTAGAAAGTTTGAGAAATATTTTGGAATCTTCAAAAACAAACAAAAAGTCTGAAGCCAGTTACATGTAATGAAAACTTTAATTTCTGTCTAGCTCTCCTTAACACATTCATGAACAATTAGCATTGTCCAAATTGTAATTTAATGTTTTTAACTATCAATCAATCAATGCAACCATCACAGTCATTTTTTCTTTCATGGTCTGTGCCACAGAAGAACATACACAAAAGAAAAAAAAATCTGTTTTGTGTGGAGTATTTCCTTTAAATTCATACTGTATAAGACATCTGCATAGATTCCGCCTTCACCCAGAGTAAACCAACCCCAAAAAATCAATGCAACGTAATTCAAAAGTTGTCAGTGTCATGCCGACGTTGCAGTTTCACAGCAAAAAAAAACAAGTGCATAGGTATGAAAATAAATATCTAAAACAGTAAGGTCTTGTCAAAGGGAAGGCTTCACTTCATTACACCCTGTCAAATAAAAAGACTCTACTGTGTGAACAGAAAATAAATATATAATAGAATAAGGTTTTTGTGGGACTAGTTTATAGCAGGACGTGAAAAGCATACAATGCAGTCACTGATGTAACAAAGACAAAAAACTGTGTAAAAAGAAAGACACGTTCCCTTGACTTTGACCAACAAAATGCATATTTCATTTAAAGTTCTGCCACAACTACTAATAAATTGAATTATCACTTCTGCACGAAACCATGTCAGTCTTATCTGAACAATGCAATGTAGCATCAGTAGCATGAATATTGAGGCAAATACTTTCTCATTTACCAAGAACAGGCTATAAATTGTGGTTTATTAATGACAAATACACAGTGTTACTTGAAAAACAATAATGGTGTCTGCTGCTGATATTGTGTTGTAGAGTTAGCAGCCTAGTTAGCTCCTAGAATACTGATATTATTTGAGCCGTCTCTTTCCTTGCAGCTATGATTTAGTTTGAACCGAATGTGCTTGTTATAAAGCAGGTGGGTGGCAGGCCATTTAATTTTTATTAAAACTAACAGAACAGAACTTTTTCTTTCCTTTTTGTTATGTGAAAGTCATATTAAAAGTGGACATTTTTCATAATATTTTCATCAATTATTTTTGATTCTTTTCAAATTAATTTAGTGTCTTGGACTCTTATTCGAGACCAGAATAAAAAAAAGTAAAGTCTAGACATCTTAAATAGTAGGCCAATCTTTCTACAGTCATTCTCTTCTTTCTTGTTTTCTTACTAATACCTGAATCTGAATGCGAAGAAATGAGTTTGGCTAACGATATACAGCTAAACTTGTAAATGAACCACAGGATTTGTGTCCAGTGACAGTTGGACCTCAGATTTATCTACATTCTTTCCTACCCCTTCACAATTATTGCCTGAATTATTTAGCAGAAGCAGTCAGACTGGATGAGCCAGGATTAAATATGTAAATAAATGTAATACACCAGCGTCCCACAGGTGGATCATCCCGGCAGGGATTGTCACACAGCTCCAGATGGCTAGACCGCTATACCGTCCCGTTGTCATTTCCAGTGTAACTCTGCTCAGCGATGCTGGTTGATCTTTGTCCATAGTAGCATGTTATAACACCTGTTAAGATTATCACGAATATGCTTCGGATAGCTAATCTGCCACCACGGCCACCCTCCACTGAGCTTAGTGTCAACGCTACATACACACAAAGTAAAACTGCTGGAAATAACTTTCTTGTAAAATGATGATCAATTTCATATCAGTCATTTTTGAAAGGCTATAAACATATACCCGTGGTTAAAGAATGAGGTCAGGTTGCAGTAATATTCTTGCATTAAAAACCTCTCAAGATACCCAAAGAGGGTTTTAAATTGTATTTGAGAGTGCCTTATGACATTATCATGCCACTTTCTCTGCTTGTACTGCCACCATTTAGGTCTTATCATAGAGCAGGCTGCAGGCTGTAAAAATAAGAAGGTCAACAAACTTGTCAAAGCTATTGCTGCACAAGTGATAATAGGAGAGGGAAAATATACATATTCAAGGGTGATTTTGATGTGCCGTCCAATCACTTCATCCAAAGATCAAACAGAGCTATGTAAATATGCAGAACAGGTTTGAGATTGTATTATTATTTTATTTGAGAAATTAAATAATGCAGAGAAATAATGCATGTCTTGATATTGTAATTTGCATTTTATTTACTGTACTATTCAAAAATATGCACAAAGTCTGTACAAAGACACAAGCAGACTGTTTGTCAAGACCAGATCAAAGCAAATGTTCTAGTCTTCCATTTTTCCTGATCCAAAATATCCTGGTAGACAGTTGCATTGACTTTGGACTTGATAAAACATAATGGGCCAACACCAGCAGACGTCACGGCACCCCAAATCATCACTGACTGTGGAAACTTCACACTGGACTTCAAGCTGCTTGGATTATGTGACTCTCCACTCTTCCTCCAGACTCAAGACCTTGATTTTCAAATGAAATGCAAAATGTACTTTTATCTGAAAAGATGACTTTTGACCACTGAGCAACAGTCCAGTTATTTATTTCCGTAGCCCAGGTAAGATGCTTCTGACGATGTTTCAGAAGTGGCTTGGTAGCCCTTTTCCTGAAGATGTCTGAGCGTGGTGACTCTTGATGCACTGACTCCAGCTTCAGTTCACTCCTTGTGAAGCTTTCTCCAGTGTCTTAATCGGATTTGCTTGACAGTATTCTCAAGCTTGCGGTCGTCACTGTTGCTTGTGCACATTTTCCTACCCAATTTATTAATTCTTCATTTGATATGCTTTGATACAGCATTCTGTGAACAGCCACCCCTTTCAGTAATGTCCTTCTGTCACTTAACATCTTTGTGGAGGATGTCATTGATTGTCTTCTGGACCATTACCAAGTCAGCAGTCTTCCCCATTATTGTGGTTTCAAAGAACAAGTGATACCCGAAATGTATACTAAATGTTTACACATACGAGGAATTTGTTATAGTGACAGAAGCTCTACAGTGCAGCAGAATGACAGCAACAGGACAGGACACAGATAATAAAAGAATAATATACAAATTGGCAAGGTACAAAATAGCAAAAACACAATATATAATACAGACAATAATGTGTGTACAGGTCTGACATGTGCAAATTTGAAAAAAGATATCTCACGATATTCTATTTTTTTATTATTATTTTAGTGTGTGTGTGTGTGTGTGTGTGTGTGTGTGTGTGTGTGTGTGTGTGTGTGTGTGTGTGTGTGTGTGTGTGTGTGTGTGTGTGTGTGTGTGTGTGTGTGTGTGTGTGTGTGTGTGTGTGTGTGTGTGTGTATATCTATATATATTGATGAAGATGAATCTTGCATAATGATTTTATGGTACTAAAGACCTCTTAAATGTCAAAGTGAATCTGATTTCTCATGTGATGACACATGCAGCTCTATCAGATATATCTTATCAGAACTTAGCTACTTCATATATAGCATAGAAATGGTGAAAACTGAGACTCAACAAACATCCATACAATGTAGCCATAACATGGAGTGCTACTCTAAATTCTAAAGAGAATAATGAATATACATTTTAATTTGTTTCGAGATGCTCTGCGAATGAATAATCTAATCACGTCTGCTGGCAGTTCCTTCATGCAAGCAGTTTTTATATCGAATGTTTTCCAGCAAATATTTAAACACACATTACATTATAATTTGCACACATCAGTAGTCCGAAAGCGAGAGAAATGAAGAGAGAAGAATCAAAAATTACCCCTCCATTCATTCCTATTCCAATTTATTTATTTATCCACGTTCTTTTTTTACAGATACAGAACCGTGTGATTTGAAAAATGTCCCGCATCTTTGAACATCCTCACCTCTCCGATAATAGAATGCATGAATCTTCCTCCGAGTGTAGTTACTAAACAACAACAACAACAACAGAAAAGCAGTTGATGTATTTATCCTAGTCTCTCCGCTGCCGTATCACTAAGATTGTGTTTTGTATGCGCACAGACACACACCAAAGAGAAAGAAAATCCGAGTCATGATCCATGACTATATCCTCAGTCTTTAGGCGGATGTCAAGGCCTCCTCGTGTGAATAAGAAGTTAGCGGGAATTACTAATGGAAACAGATAATACATATGGTTGTGTGAAGATATTAAAGTACCACCGTCAGAGCTGCTATCTGGTATAAAACATGACATGTAGAGACCCCGCTGACACACACCATACGCACAATGCCTGATGTTCAAAGTGAGCTGCACACGCTTCCAGATCAGAATCTCATGGAATGGTGGATATGATTAACATGACAGTATGTACAGTCACAGACCCCTCTATCGCCTGCTCACGTTCACCTTCACAACAAGAAAATCAAAAATAAATATCTAAAAAAAGACTTGCTGCATTTTGACATGACATGCATGGCAAGTACGCCGCAGACAACCTGAAAAAGCCCTCAGCTGCAGTCATTGTAAATTGAAATGCCGAGTTAGACTGCAGAAGCTGAGTGCAAAATGACATTTCAGCCATCTAGAGACTTTCTGCAATGTAAAGATCCTACTGGGAGAATAAGTGATGGGACACTTTTCATACTTGATACTTGTCTCATTGTTTCTTTCTTTGTTTGCTTACTAAGGGATAGACTTGACATTTCAATATAGGCAGACAAAGTGCCTCAGGGGGGGAACGGTAACAGAAAGTGAGATGAGATATTTTGCTTTATCACAAAGACAAAAGTGATATTTCCTGATATTAGGGTCAATGACAAATAAGTCTTTAAAAAAAGAAAATACATTTTAAAATCCTTACAAATCTTACAAATAGCACTCTTTGTATTTATGATGGTTTCAGCTTTTATAAGAAAATTCTAAACATTTTATAAGAAAGTCAATGCATTTGTCAGTTGTCAGTTCTTATAAGGCTGTTTAAAGTAATAATAACGTCCTTGTTTCAGTCCCTTCCAATAGAAAAGTCCTTGGGACTCACTCATAAAGACATTTCTAATAATGTAACTTACTTTGAAGATGAAATCAGAATCATTAAGGGATCCTTTCTCAATACCAAGTACGGCATATTAGAAATATAAATTATAATTACTGTCCATAGGCTTTTTTGATTACTGTCAGTTTGAGTGCCGTCGATGCAGTGTTGGCAGATATTGCTATTAAAAACAAAAATAAATAAATACAAATAAACCGAAATTTTCAGCATCTCGCAACGATCGTTTTCATACCACGGACGCTAAAATTCTTGCAAATTGTCATTATACATGTCATGCAGACATTCATATGAGGAGTTTAACAGCAAATTAGTCAATCAGAGAACACATTTAATTTTTGAACATGAGACATTTACCGAGGTCCGGAGCTCTGTGGCCTCAGCTGGCTACTGCTGGTTGGTGAGACTTTATTCACTTTATGAATTATAGGTGTTTGGTTTAATTCAAATATATTTTTGGCAAATTCATAATGATTCACTTTGATTATTAATTAAATTGTATTAGTTTTAAATAAAATACATAAGATGTCAATGCTTTCTCTAATGTGTCTTGCAAGAAAACTATTCAGGATTAATTATTGCACCAAAGTCATTTCAAAGGAACATTAAATGTATGTACAGTTGAAGTCATTGCAGGATCTGCAAAACGTTAATGATTTTAAAATGATTATTTCATGTATTTTGTTTTTAGTAGGCCTACAGCTATTTTATATAGGCTAATATATTTTAACATACAGACCACAAGACAAAAAATCGAGTTCAAAAGATTACATGCTTGATTCTTAAAACCGATTCTTAATACTGTGAGTTGTCATGATCAAAATTGTAATCAATTTAATGTTTCCTTGCTGAATGAAAAAAATATTTTTAAATACTACTGCCGCCAACGTTTTGAAATGTTCATGTCAAACCATAACACATCTTATAATCTAAACAAACCTTGCCTTGTCATAAAAAGGTCAATTTTTTAATATTTTATGAGAGATAAGAGGCCACAATAAAAAATATTTTCTTCAAAAAATATTTAGAGTAGGGGGTCTAAAAATCTCTTGGTCTAACCCATGTTTCCTGATACACCGTGTGTGGCAAAACAGAGGCAGCAAGACATCAGTTATTCAACTTGGATTTGACAGGATGCGTTTAGAATGAATGCGGGGGGGGGGCAAGCTTGACTTGTTACGACTGTTGGGTCACCACGTCCGTCAAGGCTGCCCTGGGGTGAGTTAATCGGTTTCTCTATACGCACTGCTGCCTGAGGTGGTGGAGCGGGAAGATACAGCCTCCATTTTCTCAACGATTTCACACCTGCTCTGCTTTAGAATACTGGACAGCGTGAGACAATCCATATTTCCTCTATGACTCATTTCAATTATAGCAATCCACGCAGACTCTATGATCTACAGCGTGCAGCGAATAGGTGTTTAATCCAGCGTTACAGCATGCAAAATATCGGCCAAGTTCTTGTAATCTTGGCCGTTTACCAACATTGAGCATAAACAGACATGACAAAGGATTTGATGATTGACACAAGCTGCTAAGAAAACAAATACAATGGAAGACAGGAAGCTAAATCGGAGGCATTGGCATATCCCACTAAAATCCGTTTTGTTTTTCAGCATGGAAAAAACCCAAACAAAACCAGTCTGATGTTTACACACCAAATCCAAATAGGATTTCAAGTACTTCTTTGTTTTAATTATTAATTAATTCCTTAACTATGTGACCTTCAGTGAATTTAATCATTGATTTTGGATGCATTATATAAAAAAAAAAAAAAACAAAAGTGTACAGTATAAAAAAGCACAATTGTCATTTCATTTGTATGTGTTAGCATGCTTCTCAATAAACTATATAATATATGGCTCATCTTGATGGCTGTCTTTCATGACAATTTTAAAACCAAGAAAGATGGATGGGAATACGATAGCACAGAGTCTTTGTGTTACAGCCACTATTTAGATTTAGACACATTTATGGTCTCATGTCAGTTGGGAAGGCTTGATATCCCCAACAGTAGCAAGTTTGTGGCCAAGCCTCTCACCGTGTTATCAGGCTTGAGACTGACAAACAGCTGGTGTCAAAATGTTAGCGGTTAACGCAATTCTAGGTGGCAGATATATTAGCGCGGCAGTCTTGTGCATGTAGGTTAAGTTGTGTTGTAGTAAGGCTGGTCATCTTGAATAGGACACTGAGGATCAATCTTCTTTATGTGGACGCAGCACACCCGTTTAACAGGCTTCAAACTGACCCTCAAGCTCCAATTGTGCAGTTGTTTGACAGCGTACAAAAGATATGACAATCTATGAAATGGGGTACAGGCTGTTAAAGGTCTCCATATACAGTATAACTGTCAACACCCCCACATGTGGATTTTAGTACAATCCAATATTGTTTAAACTGACTGTTAAATTTAATTAATGATTCTGAAACTCTCTAAAATTATTTAAAAAAATGCAATCAGCAGTATCATTAACCTATTATTGCCCAGATTTTTCACAGACCTGTCTTGCTGCACAGAGAACTACTTACACACTCATTCATATCATTATAAGGGATTATTTCATTGTGCAATTGTAAGTGGATCTAGGTAACAGTTTTATAGGGACGCAGGCATTGACTTTTGTCCTGTATGAAGGACAATATATTTTAGCGAATTTCTCTGAGACCATACATGCCATAGTTTTAAGTCTGGATGTCCTGCACATTTACAGAAACTCCCTTTCCTTGGTACGGTGTCCCAGTAGTGCACAACACAACGAAATTGCCACAACACAACGCATGCGACTAATTGTGTTGTGTTGTTTCATTTGTGTTGTGCTAATTTCATTATGTTGTTGCTTGTTTCTGCTGTGTTGTGCCAATTTCGTTGTTTTGCAGCTTGATTACATTGTGTTGTACTAATTGCGTTGTGTTGTGTCTTGATTCTGCTGTGTTGTGCAAATTTTGTTGCATTCCAGCTTGTTTCCATGTTGAAAAAAACAGCATATGCTGGTTAGGAGGGACTAGCTTAGGACCAGCTTAAACCAGCATCCATGCTTCAAAACCTACCTATATGCTGGGGGGGGGGGTTTTTTTCAACAGGATTGCGATAATTTTGTTGTATTGTGCACTACTGGGCCACCGTACCTTGGTCTTTAAATATTACATACATTGACTGTAAATTCAGCACTTTTATGGAAATATGATAACATTTTGTAGTTATCTTTTAAAACAGAGAGTAATTTTCAAATCTCAGGATAGCTTTTGCGGGGTCAAAGCAAAATATGACTTTCTGTTGTGAGACATGCATACATTTCAGACATTAAGTAATTGGATGTTACTGTATATGAAATTGTTGCTAAGTTATTGCTCTCATTATTTCTTCTTTTTTCATTACATATTTCCCAAAGAACACATTAATATGCCAATTATAGATACATTGATTATAATAGGAAAACAAATTGTTGGCCATGTTTACAGACATAATTTGCTAAATAAAAAAAGCATATCAAATCATTTTGTAATATCTTTCATGCCATAGTTGATAATATTTGTGCAAAGTTTGGTTCAGGTGTAAGTTTCCTAGAGCTGCACGAAGTCCTGAAAAATCTGTTTTGTTAAGAGTTTTTTTGTTGTTGTTTTTTTTTTGCATTATGTTGATCAGGTGTACCTAATACAGTAGCTGAAAAACCATGACATTTTGAAACAGCAAATATCTATTCCTGAGAAAAAAATTATTTAAAAAAGTAATGGAATTTTTTTTTCCTAAATCTCTGTTATAGAGTTGTAATTAATCCTGTCCAGAACTTCTTGGGGATTGTGTGTATAAAGTTTTACTCATCCCCACAGCTTTTAAATATGTTTATCAGATTAAATCAGTCATTTGATTCAGCTGTACCGCGTCTTCTCTCTTTCACTCTCTCAAAGCGGCTTCACATCAGCGCATCTTGTCTGCAATACAGCTGCTGCATGCTGATCCAAGACTTTCGCTCGCATTTCGGGACAGTTGACAGAATTGTCACTAGCTTAATCAGGTCATTGTTGCATCGTCACAAAAATGTATAATCTGCACGTCTTTTTAAGCCAATTGGTACTAGTGCGCTCCAGAGGTGGTTTCAGGGCTGAGCGCTCATAGTCACATCCAAAGCCGCCTAGCGAGTATCATATTGAGTTGTTTTTCGTAGTTTGTTGTTGAGCTTAAGTGGCCAGATACACAAAATTACGCAAAAATGGCCGTCCTGGCGAGTATCCAAGTTTTTTCTCAAGTAAATGTGAACAGTTGAGAAAGAAAACCATGTGTATAGGCTATTGGACCCGTGCATTATATCTTGTGAGAGCAGAGCAGTTCACATGTCGCGTCTTTTGCACGCTCAGGTTCTTTATGTCAAATGTAGATGTGCCGCAAGAGCGGTCATTATAGAGGATTTTTCATATATGCACACCATAGGTCAGCACAAACGTCTTTCACTGGCGCTTGAGGAGGAGGAACCGACAAAACGAGGTGCCGGATCCGGCTTGTTCCAGCACAAATTAAGCCCTGGCCTATTTCTGATTTGACAAAAAGGTAGTCTTGCTCAAAAAGGTCAGGTGACATGAAGGGGAAAGTAGCTACATTTTCAGTGGTCGCAGAAAACAAAGGAGAACGGTTCCAAAACTCTGCCGTCTAGAGGCTAACAAACCATGCACTTGTTCTCTTTAAACCTTTACAGTCCTGAGGGAATACATACTGTAGATTAGTATCTGAAGCTGTATATATGCAGACTAAGGGTTTAGGACCAGTAAAAAACTATGGTGTTCCAGACTATTAGATGCTTTATGGCCACCAGGCGAATATGCCAAATACTGAGCAAGAGAACAAATTTGTTCTTTGTGGGTTTTATTTATTTATTTTTTTTGGCAGGAGGAACAGACAGTGGGTGGAAAGAGACAGTAGGAGATAGAAATAAATGCCTCGAGGGAGTGATGGGATGCAAATGTCTCTCTAGGTGAGTTTAATGGTTTATGCAGCTACAGCTCTTCACTTTACATCATTTTGATGGCCGTAGGCTGAGCCATTTGTAAAACACGCCACAGGCCTCTTTCCTTGATGGTGAGAGATTTGTTTGTCTCCTATGTATCCAAGCCCTAAACAAAAGAGGGTTAAGAAAATAGAGTCGAGTAATTACAGTACATTTCAAGAGCTTTTGCCTACACCTTGGACACTTCTGGAAAGTGCTCGATTATTCCTGCAATCCATAAGGCTGTACATTTTAGACACGCATAAACTGGTCTACTTCATTCTAAAGAGCTCAAGGTGGCAGTGTCAAAAAAGGTTGGTGTCTTCCTATGCCATCTTGGTGGGGATTAGAAGCAAACAAGTAAAGTCAAAAGGGGGCTTAGTTTTCTTTTTTTAGGTTTAATTTGGGATTTTTAAGGCAGTTTACTGAAGACCACCTGAGGACGAAGTAGCTGAAGAAGCTGGCAAGCACAAAGTAAAAAGGGGAATAAGAAAAAGAAAGACATGACAGAAAAGTTTGGGTCAAAGCAGGAAAGAGGAAAGTATCCATTTAAAGGGACAACCGCTGAGATAGTAAGCCACTCACCGGCTGAAGCCTTTTTGTCCTAACCCGAGTTGACAATACGAAATTTAAATTTACTATACTTGCGTTCTGCATGCTTTACTTTCTCTGTACTCTTATTTTTAGGCTGTTCAATATTTAATGTAGTGAGAAAACAGAAAGTGTAAATTCAACTCATGAATTTATAAAACACGAAATGCATATTTATATAATCCCATCCAAATGTATTACATGTTGTTTCGGTACGAGTACACAAATAATGTCTTTGCCATTCTGATTTTGAGATATTTATTTATTCTAAGACTGCTGTCATTTCCCAGAGCATGCGTGCGTGCGTGATTCCAGAGCTTGTTCCTCTGAGCCAGTAATGCCCCCTACTTCCCCGACTACTCTTCACATGGCGAAGTCAAGTCAGAGAGTGCTCTTGTTCATTGGGTTTCTCAGAAAAGCTCTAAATGAGAGGCTGCCCTGTCACTAGTGATGCAAGCAAACAGCCCGTTTCTCCAAAAATCAGAATGGTCTCTGGGATAAAGCAGATGCAAGTAATCTATCAAAGCTCAGACAAATAAGGACATTTACTCAGAGCTCTAACCTGACATTTAAAAGTATGGAATGGCAACAATCTGATCTTATAAGCTCTATGGCAGAAACATTGTCTGATATACATGGTGTCCATGGCAGCATATATATATATATATATATATATATATACAGCATAATGTATTTTTGTTATAATAGTAAATACATGTGACATAACATGGACACTTTAAAATAAAGTGTTACTGCTAAAAGTTATTGTTTTACATATAACAAAATACAATTAAAAACATTTGTATGAATATAACATTTTACTATTATCTTTCGAAATTTTGTGGACAGTAAGATTTTTTTATTTTATTTATTTGTTATTCAACAAGGGGAAGCCTTACATAAATTAAGATACAGTAAAGACGCTTAAGATTTATATTTCAAATAAATGCTCTCCTTTTGAACTTTGAAAAAAATGCATCACAGTTTTAACTAAAATATTAAGCAGCACAGCACAACTGATTTCATAACGTTATCATAAATAAATGTTGTAATAAAAATGGCCACATATCAATTGGAGCAAACCAGCATATTAGAATGATTAAAAAATCAGCTTTGCCAGCACAGGAATAAATCACATTTTAAAATATATTCAAATAGGAAACAGCTATTTAAAATAGTAATATCTCACATAATTATTACGAATTTTACTGTATTTTGGTCAATTAAATGCAGCTTTGGTGAGCATAAGAGACATCTTTCCAAAAAAAAATGCTGGCCGGATGTCAGTCTGTCACATTTGTGTACATATAAGTGGAAGGAAAGCTCTTGTGGGGAATGAGTGGTTGAAGGAGAGACAGAGAATGTGTGTGTATGTGTGTGTACTGGTAAAGTGAGGCAGAAGGATGAAAATTGATTTATTGCAGCGGTGATGAGGAGCGGCGTGCGGGCGGCTCTGGGGAAGCGGACTGCGGCAACATAAAACAGTCCTTTTGATAGTAATTGCTGCGGGGGTCCCAAAGGACCTGCTAACATCGGCCAAATTTATGCATCCCTGACACAGAACCCCTCTCTAATTTTGCTTCTCTAAAGTTAGTGCCTCAGTATTAGTCGCCAGGTCTTTGCCCACACTTCTCTCTCTTCCATGTCTCTCTGGTAGTGTGACTGAGGAAAAGAGCTGTACTCTAATATAACACAGGTTGCAGTCTGTTTAACGATCCTCTCTCAGGCCTGCCATGAGTGAGCTTTCCCGAGGCAGTGATACAATGTCCACTGTATTTTACGACCCAGAGATTTCAGTTACACTGGAAAATAACTTATATTCTTATGGAGTATTAGATATTTACAGTATGGTGGTGTGTGTGGGTGGAGAGGCTTTGTGAAAACATGTATCAGTAATAACCAGCTAAGAATTTATGGCAATAAGTATCTGTCGGGCAAAGTCTCTAAAGACTTGTGCAATCGCAAAAACCTGCACTACTAAACCACTAACTGCACACAATCCAGTTTAAATAAATCTGTTAAAATATCTCAGCATTGCGAGTGTGCAAATTATGTTACAGCATGGAAAACATTGCTGTTAATTTATCATTTACACTGTAAATACACTACTGGTATTGAAAAAGGAATAGTTCACCCAAAATTGAAAAATTATGCAATCATTTAATCACCCTCATGTCATTCCAAACCTGTATGTTTTTCTTCTGCAGAACACAAAATAATATAAAAAAGATAGGTAATTTCGACCATTGATTTCATTGTATGGGGAAAAAAACTAAAATTATCTATTTTTGATATGTAAGTTCAAAGTAATATATGTAATAAAAGCTATAAAAGATCATTTTTCATTAATATATGTATGTTCATAATATATTTGTGTCAATTTATAAAAGCTATAAAAGATCATTAAATACTGATAAATACCAAGAAATATAGTACTCATTTGTTATTTAATACTAATAAGACCTTAGCAGATTATAATACTGTACATTAAATAGTGTTAACAAATATTATAGTAACTTAATACACACAATTTTACCTTTTAGTTAAGAGTTACATTTAGAGAGTTAAATTATTGTTATTCTATTCTTGTTATTCTACTGTACATGACTGCTTTATAAAATCATACTTCCTTGGCACAATTACTGTTAATGAATTACTGTAATTACAATTACGCTATTATAATCTGCTTTTAGCCATTTCAATGAAAATGTTAAGATATTTTTATTGATCATGAAAGTAGTAAATCAAATAAAAGAGCAAAGTGCTATAGAAAGGCATATATCCAGACTCGCTGGGTAGTCTTTCGTCATTTTAAAGAGCTAATTCAGATGTCGGGTCACAGAGTTGGAGCTGTACGGTCCTGGTAAAGTGTGCCAGACTGTGCAAGTCAAATTAAATGCAGCACTAACTTGTCGATTAACTTGTTCCCTTGATCACATTATCAACCTATCAGCTGCAGCCCTTCTGTTCAATGGGAGTTAAGAGTGGCCATTTTACATGCCCTGCTCTCACTATAACACACTTCCCTGGTGCCCTCCACAGTATCACAGACAGCTGCAACTGCAGGGAGCAGTCAATACTGCTGGAAAAAGGAAAAGCTCCTTCCAACCAGGGCTTCAATCCAACATCAGACAATCTGGTTGTAAATACTGACCAAGGGCCATATGCTTTTGGAATAGATGTGTACAGTTCACAGTTCCCCCATTAGGGGAAACAAACTGCACTTTTTTGACAGCCTAGCTTCTGAACAACATACATTTCCGTGTTTGTTAAAATGCAACGATCCCTTGTCACCATTTTATTGGAATAGGCCCTAATGTACATTCAATTCATTTCCACGCTTCAACAGTTTTGCTGCAATTACAAACACTTTTAACAGTAAACAGTGAAAAGAGCTACTTTCTATGAAAAAACCTGCTGAGTTGTGAAAGATTCTGCCAGCTGCCAGCAACACACACAACCATAAAGAATTGCAAAGAGAGAAGACGAAAACATGCCTGAAGGCTGCAGTTTGGAAAAACTAAAATTAATCTAATCAAAATGAGAATATGGCTCGTTAGCAAAATTACCAAGCTGGCGGCTATGGCTGTTTCCCTCATATCACGGCAGTGTAATCCGTGTCTCTATTCAAATAACCCGAGATGGGGCTGAGAATCTTTTTACAACACACCAATTAAAAGATAATGACTAATTAACCGTCATTCTTTTGTAATTGGCAGGAAATTATTAAGCATAATAAGTGACCACTATGATCTGTGTATGAATGTGTAATGTCAAATAATTTAAATAACACATCCAAAATATTTTTATATTAATATTCGACTGTGCGGCTGTGTCATGGACACTTCTGTCCCTGTGGATATAGTGAAATTAAACTCTCTCAAAACTCGTTTCTTGCACTCTAGTTTAATTTGTCCATCAGTGGATTCAGGCTACATACATCACAAGAGAATTCTGTCATCATTCCATTCATTGTGAAAATTAGGGTGGTGGACTTAAAAAAAAAATCCTTTGGCTCGTTACATTTCATAGCTATCATTTTATGCACACTGTCATTCAAAAGTTCAGGGTAAGCTTTTTTTATTTATTATTATTATTAAGCAAAGATGCATTAAATGGATCGAAACGGACATTTACATATTATTCATATAATTTTAAAATAATATATATGTGTGTGTGTGTGTGTGTGTGTGTGTGTGTGTGTGTGTGTGTGTGTGTGTGTGTGTGTGTGTGTGTGTGTGTGTGTGTGTGTGTGTGTGTGTGTGTGTGTGTGTGTGTGTGTGTGTGTGTGTGTGTGTGTGTGTGTGTGTGTGTGTGTGTGTGTGTGTGTGTGACCCTGGACCACAATACCAGTCTTAAGTCGCTGGGGTATATTTGTAGCAATAGCCAAAAATACATTGTATGGGTCAAAATTATCGATTTTTCTTTTATGCAAAAAATCATAAGTAAAGATTATGCTCCATGAAGAAATTTTGTAAATTTCGTACCATAAATATATGAAAACTAAATTTTTGATTAGTAATATGCATGGCTAAGAACTTCATTTGGACAACTTTAAAGTCAATTTCCTCAGTATTATGATTTGTTTGCATCCTCGGATTCCATATTTTCAAATAGTTGTATCTTGGCCAAATATTGTTCTATCCGAACAAACCACACATCAATGGAAAGCTTATTTATTCAGATTTCAGATGATATATACATCTCAATTGTGAAAAATGTACACTTATGACTGGTTTTGTGGTATATATGTATATATACAAATATATACATACATACACACACACACACACACACACAGTACACACACACACATATTTGACACTAAAGACTAGCGTAATAGCTGCTGAACATTTTATTTGTCATCACAAATTACAATCACAAATTACAGGTATTTTAAATAGTATTCAAATGTCCCAATATTACTGTTTTGCTATATTTGTTGCTTAAATACATGCAGCCTTGGTGTGCATGAGACTTCCTTCAAAAACATTTAAAAAAATATTATCAAATTGCAAAATTGTGAGTGCATCAAAAATAAAAGCTACTTTCACTAGCGTTGTGCATAAATAAATAAATAAATAAAAATGATAAAAAAGATAGACTGGAAATTAGGCTCAATAAAAAATGTATGTTTATAAGTGATATTAATCTTGATCTTTCTTTAATGTGTTTTTACATATCACATCTCATTATTCATCTCAAATTTGCTATCTGCTATGCTGTTGTACCATGAACACTAACCTTGTGGAAACTGTAAAGTGTATAAATTCTTAAAGTTTAAAAACAACAAACAAACATATAAATGTCACATATTGTCAAAAAATGATGAAGTTCTAATGATCATCACTTGTTATGTGTAACAGACTTATGAGAGCAACACCGAAGGGGAAGATGAATAAATAACTTATTTCAATTTGAGTTTTCTCCTCACACAAAGCTCTCATATGACTTCAGAAGAGCTGGAGTATTGCTCACTAGTTGCATGGACTGTTTTCTACCTGGTCTCATGGCATTAACGTACCTGGGGCACTTCTTAGCGAGATGCGAAATACGCACTAATAAGTACATATAACTGCAGTTTCCAAAATAAATGAACACTAGAGGCAGTAAAACTCTGATGCCTTTTATTCCTTTTCACAAAAATGTACAGAGTTACGATTAATAAAGCGTAATTTTCGCACAACTACTTGAAGAATGTCATGTTATGACTTCAAAACGATATTAATATGCTGGGAGATTTGAAAAGTGATGCTTTTGAACGTTAGCATCGCACATATCCAGCCACGTATGGGTTTTCATAGATGGGAAGTTTGTTCGGTAGCTCACGGAGTACGGAGACGTACTTTGGAGGCGAATCCTGTGTAATCATGGTTCGACAAAGCAGTTCAAATCTGCATATAAAGAAGTTGAAATGACACGGTTGCATCAACAAATACATTTTTATATCAGTTTTGCATTTGTCAACACTATCGGGTAGGTTTAGGGATGAGTTTGGTGTAGAGCATATTTCCAACATGATAGAGCATTAACTTTTAGGGACAGACCTCGCATATTTGAATTCTTAACCGCCGCAATACGTTTCTGTAGCAACGTAATAAAAACACAGTAATATGTACCTATATCTACATAATACAAATGTTCCAGGGTTCAAGTATTTAACCTGTGTTTTAGTGCCACTCAGTGGACATTTCTCTTTGAAACTGTGGCGAAGCGTGCAGTAAGGTACATAAAACGGTGTTGCACAGAAAGTGCACATTGGTACGTATTTTTATGATACCAGGTTGGTTTTCATGGTGCTTTTGCTCCTTATTAGTTTATTTTAATTGCAAGGAAAAAGGTGACAAGCACAGTGTTCAGAATCTATCCCTCCATGTTCAACATAAGAAATAAAGTCATACAGGTCTGAATCGATGCGTAATTGATGACAGTGCTTTCACTGAACTATTCCTTTAAGGAGAACTGTCTGCAGCAGAGATGTATTGAAATGCAGACAGTCTGAAGAAAAATAGGAAAGATGGCTAATTCAGCAACCCTATGATGACTCATAGAAAACCAGGCTTCAATAATTGATGTTCCTCTTCTCTATAATCAGCGAACTGTAGAGAATCAGATGCCTGAGAGTGGGAAACTAAATAAAAAAGTATCTGTGTGTGTGTGTGTGCCTGCGTGCGTGCGTGTGTGTGTTGCATTAATGCAGTGCAGAAGAAAGAAAGAGAAAGAGAGAGAGAGAGAGAGAGAGAGAGCAGTGCTGGTGTTAGCGTACCAACACTAGCTCAAGGTTTGACAAATGTCTACAACAAAGTGCTTAGAAGAAGATTTATCCCTTCGACATCTCCACATCTAATACAAGTTCAGCAAACTCCTACGACTCATACATCACGGGTCAAAATCGAAAGCGTGCCGGAATTTTTCTGTGAAGCATGATGCATCATGACACCTTTGTAAAAGCATCAACCAAATATTTTAGGCGCTTTTGTCTCTGAAATGTAAAACTCGGATTAAGGTTTCGCTTCCGTTCAGGGTCAGATGGGCACTGAGGCATTAGATCCCTTAGTTTGAGGTTTAAAATTCAGGTGCGAGGGTAATGCCAACATAAGCCACTACCACTGAGCGCCTGTCCATCAGCTTGCCAGGCGGCTGGCATCAGTATTCCGGAGAGAGGCCTACATGTCAAGCTTTATTAGGGAGCTTAACTGGGGCACTGCCACTCCAGCAAGCTTACAGGTCTGTCACCTAGCAAACACGCATGAACCACAAGCCATATTCTGTAACCATATCTCTGTAACCAAAAGTCTCGGGTCTCGGTAAGGAAAGGAATTGACGGATAGTGATGACAAAGATGCTCTTTAGTTTCTCCTGAAGTCGCCACAGACGCTGCATGACTTGATGGAGGAGAAACAATGCTTGCAAATTGCCCATTAACTTTGTCATAACCTTCGGATTTTCGGGAATAGTCGCCGTTTCCTGCTAATCATGCTACAAATTATTCGCCTTGCACATAACGCATTGATTATCCACAAAAACTTGCCATGTTGAGAGGAGGAACAGGGGATAGATATTTCACTGTTGCCAAGCAACAGCAATTCAGACTAACTGGGTGGTGGCAGAGCAGCAGTTCTATTAATGAGAACTCAAAGTGTAAACTTCATACAACACAAGGGTTCAGCAAAAAGGACACGGTCCTGTAATAATGGGGTTGCCGTTTCCATTCGCCAGCCGTAACCCCAAGGGAAAATACAGTAGGAAAACAAATAACCGTGGGTTGTATTGTTTGTACAGCTTTGGTGTGTATGAGGTAGAGGGAGGATGTTAGGTGGTGTTTGCATCCCCTCCTCACGTCAGGGTATAGTCAAATGCAATGACTTTGCTTTGTGACAATGTTTATGCATCCTTCACCCCTTTTCTCTCTCCCTTCTGCATCTTTAGATGAAGGTCTCCACCTAGTGACAGTTCCTCAATGAAGCTGAGAAAGGCTTTTCAGCTCCTGTGAAAGTGCAACATGTTAATTATGCAAAGGAAAACGGAAGCATGAAGGGAGCGAATCACAGTGCCGTATATTTGGGGAATACTAAAGGGTGCTTGTGTTATTCTTAAAGGTGAAGTACACAATTTATCTGCCACTTGAACTAAAAAAGAGTATATGTATGTATGTATGTATATATATATATATAAATGAACTAATCACAATCAAGATTAATCCAATTTAATATTAAAGGTTTTTTTCACATTCAATCTTCAAACTAATATAGAAACAACATAAAGACAGTATATTTTTATATTTGTGCAATGGCATTTTTTTACTACTGTAAACATGTAGCATTTTTTTTACTACTGTAATGATTTCTCAAGGACTCCCCCCCAATATTTAACCATTGACTCTAGCCATTCAACATTACAGTGTAATTTGTAGCTATCAATCAATTAAAAAGTAAAATAAAAATAAAAATTCTGATTTGAGTGAACAAAACAATCTTCACATAAACCCATTACAATAAGTGTCATATTTACATGTGCCCTTCAGCAAGTAAGAGATACACCAAAATTAAATAAAGTTATCAAACACTAAATTCTAAATTAAATATACACGAATCCTTGAAGTAACAATAGTTATATCAACTTCCTCTTTGTTCTTTGATGAACAGACATTACAGCATCAATTAGGTTGCTATTACTTTAAGAGCTGCCGCTGCTGAATATGATGCAGATCTGACAAGCGTTGTATTTTCTCACAGTGCGTGCCGCTTCAGTTGTGCACAGCATGCGGAACGAGCTCAGTAAAACAGCTGACAGGACAGGAAAATTCATTTGCACTGACAAATGGCCTAACATCATCCCATTTGACCCGCAGTTCTCTGTTGTTCTACTGAAGCTCTCTTGTCACCTGCCGTTTCCGCGCTCGCTTTTGACTAGCGCCTGGTCCAGAGGTGGCGTGGAGTGTCTCCCGTTTGATGTGGTCATAGTTCTGTGTCTAAATAAACACAATTATTGTCAAGAAAAAAGAGACAGAAGCAGCAGTTGTGAGTGGGGTGGCCAACTAGCTCCGCCCCCGCATTAACTGCGTTAAAAAAATTTAACCGCTAAACTGAATAAATGTATAGCCTGCGTTAACGCGCTAATTTTGACAGCACTAATATACTGTATATAAAACTCCAGTCATAACTTCCAGTCACTGTATGTATGAAATGCAATTAACAGATGAGTGTCACATTGAGGTTTCCTGAACACTCCTCTTCCACTGGTTGGACAAACATAGCCGCTCCCAAAATTCAAGCCATTGTTGAAGTCATTGGTTGCTATGATGGGCCTTGAGATATTCAATCAACCGGTTTTGTAATTGCCACAAAGCCATAGTATTAACAGTTTCCAGGGAAATCAATCTACAAATAGCTTACATATAATTGTCTTCGTATATTAGCAGTTAAAATATTTTAACATGGAAGAAATGATACACATCACCATTCAGATTGGAAACAGAGATAAGCTGAGCTAACAACTGAACGAAGGCCAGCCCCATTGATTTATTTGTTTTCAGGCATGGTTGTTTGTTCCCTACGTGTGCCATGTTTCTCTCTGCCTTGTCAAAACATCAATATGAAGGCACTTCATTATATTTCCTTCTTGAGCAAGCTGTCTCCAAGACACCAACAGAGATCTGCGCTGAATGCAAATGTGTGTGTCATCCTCAGAAGCTCATACGAGTCCTCTGTAGTCCTCTTGATCTCTAATTAAATTTAGAATATGCTATCTCTCCGCCGCTCCTCCAAATCTTTTCCTTCATTGCAGGTGTTCCTGTTAACCAGCAGGTTTAATCACAAATCCACCCTGGCAGTCGTGGCTGAGCGTGCATTTGAAGGTTGTTTAAGTTGACTAGGGTGTGGGAATTGGACCTCCACTGACAGACAGCGTGAATGTTTCTCAAGGTAAATGTGATGAGGTGCTGAGAGTTTGTGAAAGTAAATTTTGACATGGCATCTATACATCTCTGGGAATATTGTTGTTGAAAGACACTTGTTTTCTAGCAAATTGATTTTCTCTCTGAAAGCAGCAGATTCCAATTATTTTGGTTCACTGTATGAGCCTCATTCATAAAACATGAGCACAAGGCCCATGATCTGAATATATTAAATGGCTTATCGGCCAGGCTATGGAAATGTTTCTATTATCAAAAGTGATGGTAAAAACTTTTACATTGTTACAAAAAAAAATGATAAAAGTTATAAAAACTTTTCATATGGTTTAAAAAATACAAGAAAAAATATATTTTATGTGTTACTAACTACAATTACTTTAATAAAAAATGACAAACTCAGGTCATTGAGTGACACACAGTTTAAAAAACCAAGTGCCAAGCTTTTACAAATTTATGTTGTATTAATCCTGATTTCATATGGTTTTAAAAAAATACAAATACAATTAAGAAAATAATTTGTGTGACGTGGTCGAATCATCAAGTAAAAACTAATTAAAAAGCTGAAAAATTACGAAAACATTATGAATTTCACAATAATTTAGTAACAGTACAAACTTAAAAGTTGAGAGAGAACCAATGTGAATGAATGTAATGAATGAATAATGAATGAATGAATGAATGAATGAATGAATGAATTTCAAATTATTATTATTTTCATTTCACAATTACTTCAATGTGTTACTAAATATCAGTTACTGAGTGAAAATTCTATACCAATTTTTTTTTCAGTGTGTGTGTGTGTGTTCTTAAAGGCCTTGTATTTAATATTTTTCTTAAAGTGTCTACTGTTTTGATATTTATTTTTTCTCCTGCATATCAATGACAAGCTGCGCAGACCATTGAGTCACACGCAGCATAACATATGAGACAGTCTCCATCTCTAGACTTTTAGTGAAATTGTGCCTGTCACAAAAAATAGAATACGTGTCGCCATTCTAAAAAAAAAAAAAAAAATAGAGTCTGACTATTTAGAAACTTTGATTCAACTCATCTTGTGTGCTGCTTTGTCTTCATAAAGCTACAGGCCTAATGGCGAGAAACCCAACAACTTTCTCACATTTAGCACTTGCTGAGAGTTAAATTTGGACCCTGCAGAGAGCTGATGATTTCAGACTGCGTCGCTAACTGCTGAACTTGTCAAAATGACCTTTTCTAAGGAGGCCTTAATAATCAAACTTACATCTGACATCTGGCACAATGATATATGTCTCTCGTGTCTTTAAGTCCTGTCCTATTAGTAGGAGCAGTACATTGTAAAGTGATGTGTGAATATGAGACGCCAGTTCTACTCGAGAGGCATGGGGTGATCATTTTAACAGAGGCGAGGCATTGAAGGGGTAATTTATTCTGCCGTGAACTGCGCGGCGAGGCATTTTGGTGGCTCTCTCCTTTAATGTCCCTCTATTAGTATATATCAGGGTCATCTGTCTTTATCTGTAGGCTTCATTGAGAGAGAATCAAGGCTGGTGACCTTGAGAACACAGGAAATGTCATGTGCTTCATCTCCCCACCGGATTTACCTCTGCATGACTGCTCACATGAGCGGGTGCGAATATCAATTTAACACAGCGGGCCAGGTGTATGATATGGAATTACAATGGCAGCAGATGCAATTTTCATCCATCTCAGCATATCATCCTTTTTATTTTACTGTTAAGGGATACGAAGTAAACAACCAACATACTGACAAACACATGTACCAAACAATGTGGCTCAGTTGCATTATGGTTACTGGTAACTGCTGTGCTAAATGCTAATATAACAGAGTCAAATGTTGCTGCATGTATCTCATAACACTTAAAAAGTTTTTTCGACTGGTGGTACAAAAGGCAAAAGCTGTCACGTGTCTCATTTTCTTTGTCATCAGAATTAAATGTTCAAGTTTTGGCTTATTTGAAATATGTACCTGTGGAAACATTTCTGCACAGTGTGTTTCTTCTTGCACACGATACCTTTAAAGTGAAATATTCAGTGAGCGGAGCATAAAACATGTTCAGTTTTATTCACAGCAGATGAACGTGAATCTGCCAAAGTATTAATAAGTTAGCTGTTGCACGTATCATGGCAGTTTGGAAGTTAAATATCCGGTGTGTGGCGGTACAAGGTTAATGCTTGATTGTGTTTAAAACTAATGTACCACCTACACTAAATCCTATCATAGACAGTGTTAAAAGAGAAAATGTTGAATCAAATGCATTTGCTGGGCAACCATGCCATTTTCAGTCTATGAGTTCTTTTATCATCACTCATGTTTCATGGGACTCATACCAGAGAGCTTTACATCGCAAATGCAATACTGTACCAGGTGAGCTACTGAGCAAGTTTACTATGTCAGAAAAGTCATACAGTACATATTGAGCTGGTCATGTAATGAAAATATCAACATGAAATTAGTTTCTGAATCATGCACTATAGTGAAAGCATTTTGAGGTCATAAGTATTGTACGAGGAAGCTAGTGAAAATAAGTATTTATTAATCGCTAATTTGCTGATGTAATCATGATGTATGGGGAGAAAAAAAGGTGTATTACTGCCACTGATGTCAAATTCAGCTGAAAACTGCAGTGAATTTTATGTAAAATATAGCCTTTTTCTTCATAAAGCTACAGGCATAATGGCGAGAAACCCGACAACTTTCTCATAACTTTCTCAGAAAAAAAGGTGTATTACTGCCACTGATGTCAAATTCAGCTTAAAACTCCCATTTTTGGAGGAGTTTTAGGGCAGAGGCAGATTTTTATAATGAATTCTCTTATTGTCACCATGGCTGCATTTTATACCCAAAATACAGTAAAACAGTATTATTATAAAATATTATTACAGTATATATATTAATACTATTATTTTTTTATTTTTTTCTATTTTAATATATTATTAATAATTTATTTGTGTGATGGCAAAGCTGAACTTTCAGCAGCCATTACTCCAGTCTTCAGTGTCACATGATCATTAAGAAATCATTCTAATATGCCGATTTGGTCCTCAAGAAACGTGTCAATTTTATTTTAGTATTAAAGCTGAAAACAGTTGTGCCGCTCATGGTATTATTTAATGAATTATTCAGTATTGTTTCATTTATAGAAAGTTTAAAAAACAGCATCTATTTCAAATTTAAATCTTTAGAAACATATTACAAGATTTGAATCTCACTTTTGATCAATTTATTAAATCCTTGCTGAATAAGTATTAAATTATTTGAAAAGAAAAGAAAACCGATTAGTAAACTTTTGAACTGTATAGCGTACAAAGCTTGGGCAATTCAAGGGCAATTACACCTACTATTTTCATAATCAAACTGTTATCAGAGAGAAAAATATGTGTAAATACCCCTTAAGTTAACTCCCAGACTGGTCCTGTTTGCTGGTTTTAGAGGTTTTGTGAGTTCATCATTCATCTCACCATCTTGATGAATCATCTAGCGGAGTAATGAATGTCCTCCTACATGAGGAAGGAGGAACAGCTTAGTATTGACCCATCAATTATACAACAACAATCTCAGCAAATAGATAATGAGCTGTATTACAGAAAGAGGAGCCAAAAAAGAGAAGATTCTTCTTTAGAAAGACAAGGAGAAATATGCAGGAGAGTACGGGTCAATCTGAACCCCATTTGCTTTCATCTATGCACCTGTGGGGGCAATTAATAAACTGATCCTTCATGTTCATGTACATTTATTGTTAGTTATATTGAACAACATTAAAGGAAAGAAGCAGAAGTGAAGCAAGGCTTCTTGTAAGAAGCAACAAGAATATAGTATCTCTCATTCCTTCATGATAATTTCAAACATTCTCATGAATGAGTGGTAATGCTTGAAAGGATACAGAACGTATATCCTGTGAAACCAAGAGACTAGTTCAGAAATGTGGATGTTGTTAATGATTATATTAAAAATGAGATTCTTGCAAAAAGCACTGTATAAAATCAAGATTTAGTGAGAAAAAAAATGTAGAGTGCTACATTTTCTCTCTCTAAATCTCCCGTTTCACTCATGAAATGCATGAAATTACATAAGTATAATGGGCTACAAATGGCTTTAAATCTCTCATTCTAAAGTCAGCTGTTTTTATGCTTATATTTAATCAAACTTTTTTGCATGCAGCATGCAAACCTCAAAGGTTTTTCTTGCAGTTGTTCAAAATTAAATCCAAACTACTTTGTGTGTCCTTTACAATGCATGCACAGCTCATTGAGATAAACTTCTGGTAAGGTTTAATTGCTGAAATCCATGACCCCAAATGCTCTCTTCACTTTGTTTTGTATGCAGCATTGTGATGGCATCTTCATGCAGCTGCCTCCACACTTACAGAAAATCAAATCAACAGCGAAGCTGCCATCAGTTGAAGACCATCCCTCACCAAACACTCAAACCTGTATCGGTTCATTTCTTCATGGTGGCCTGGTTAGTCTGGCTACTGAAAGATTACTTAGTTAGATTTATCTTTTCACATGATGAGATTATGTAGAATCTCTGTAGAAAGAGGAAAACAGACTTGATGAAAGCTGAGGGATGTGGAGAGGCTAATCTAAGCCATAACAATATCACCCTTGTGTCCACACAACACTGTCAGAGCTGTCACTCACAGGGATGAGACATGGCTGATGCGATATGAGTCGCACTTTTACATATTTAAAAAATAAAATAAAATAAAAATAACACATGGTTATTATTTAGTATAAACATATGTATTGCCTGTACTTATTTAAATTCAATGCATTTTCATCTGTGCAAATTTGATTAAATATTTACAATTACTGCAATAAAATTAAAATGCATTTGCACAGATGGCAACAAATGGTATTTATTGATGTATTAATTTATGTATTTTTTAGTTAGTTATTTTAGTTTAGTTAGTTAGTTGCAGTGGGGGGGGGGATTTATCCCCTGCTGATTTTGTATGTTTGCCCACTGACAAAGAAATGATCAGTTTATAATTTTAATGGTAGGTTTATTTGAACAGTGAGAGACACAACAACAACAAAAATCCAGAAAAACGCATTTTCAAAAGTTTTAAATTGATTTGGATTTTAATGAGTCAAATAAGTATTTGATCCCTTATCAATCAGCAAGATTTCTGGCTCCCAGGCATCTTTTATACAGGAGCTGGAGCTGATATTAGGAGCACTCTCTTAAAGGAAGTGCTCCTATCTCAGCTTGTTACCTGTATAAAAGACATCTGTCCACAGAAGCAATTAATCAATCAGATTCCAAACTCTCCATCATGGCCAAGAGCAAAGAGCTGTCCAAGGATGTCAGGGACAAGATTGTAGACATATACAAGGCTGAAATGGGCTACAAGACCATCGTCAAGCAGCTTGGTGAGAAAGTGACAACAGTTGGTGCGATTATTCGCAAATGGAAGAAACACAAAATAAATATGTATGCAAATTAAACCGAAGTACCACCTTACGGTATTCGGCAGTGCTCCAAAATGGTTTAAACACTGAATTTTTAATCGATTTCTTATCGTAAACTCAGAGATATGGATTTGGACGGCAATTAAATTACCACACGAGCTTGGTGTTTGTCAAAAAACAGTAGGTAATTTGGCAGGGGATTTTTACAGGGGTGGTGAGAGATAAACACCAACATCCTTGATTCGGACGGCATTATAATCACCAACAACTCCCTGTAAATGGTGAAATTCACTTACGTACCCCTGAGAAACAATTACCGTCCAAATCGGGCTTATGTCCGCAAGAACAACATCCCCACCGTCAAACATGGAGGTGGAAACATTATGCTTTGGGGGTGTTTTTCTGCTAATGGGACAGGACAACTGCACCGCATCAAAGGGACGTCAGGGCCAGGGTATTGCAGCCAGCCAGGGCATTGAAAATGGGTCGTGGATGGGTATTCCAGCATGACAATGACCCAAAACACACGACCAAGGCAACAAAGGAGTGGCTCAAGAAGAAGCACATTAAGGTCATGGAGTGGCCTATAGCTAGTCTCCAGACCTTAATTCCATAGAAAATCTGTGGAGGGAGCTGAAGGTTCGAGTTGCCAAACGTCAGCCTCGAAACCTTAATGACTTGGAGAGGATCTGCAAAGAGGAGTGGGACAAAATCCCTCCTGAGATGTGTGCAAACCTGGTGGCCAACTACAAGAAACATCTGACCTCTGTGATTGCCAACAAGGGTTTTGCCACCAAGTACTAAGTCATGTTTTGTGAAGGGGTCAAATACTTATTTTACTCAATAAAATGCAAATCAATTTATAACTCTTTTGAAATGCGTTTTTATGGATTTTTTGTTGTTGTTGTTATTCTGTCTCTCACTGTTCAAATAAACCTACCATTAAAATTATAGACTGATCATTTCTTTGTCAGTGGCCAAACGTACAAAATCAGCAGGGAATCTTTTTTTTTTTTTTTTATTAGTTAGGTAAATCTGCACAGATGACAATAAATAAAATATATGTATTGCTATTGGCACAAACTAACTTGTTTAATTATTTAATTTATTGAAATACATTAATTTGTAATCTGTGGACATTTAAATAAAATATAATGTCAAAGATGGCAATAAATGTATTTGATTGAATTTTTGATTGATTGATTGAGTTGATTGATTGATTGATTGATTGATTGATTGATTGATTGATTGATTGATTGATTGATTGATTGATCTGTATTGTACATATTTATGCATTAAATGTATTTATTTGTTTGTTTGCTTATTTAAAATGATCAAATTTGTCATTGCAGTTTAAAGAATCAAACAAATTAATAAATATTGTCATATGTGCAAATTCAACACAGCACACACAGCACATAAACACAGCACCATCCAATAACATTATTATAAAAGAATGAGCTCCACCAGGAGACAAAATACTATCAAATTTGTGAGTGATCTATATTCACATGACCTTCCAAACCACAGAAATGTTTTAAATGTCAAATAACACTTAAAATCAAGGCCACCTTTGTTCCTTGACAGCATTATGCAAATGTTAAAGCATTCTCAGGAAGCACTTAAGGTCTCCATAGCAATAAGCAGTCGATAGCAATAGCGTGATATGTTTCAGAGGGAAAATAAATTCTACTGATAAGGAAGGAGAAATAGCAGACCAATGCAGTAATTGCAGGCAAAATGAGATCGAAATTAAATTCAGAGACGTGTTCATCTTTTGCAAGGGTGATGAGGTGTGGAACCGTTACCAGTTTATAACTTTTAATGAAAGCGGGAGCGCTATTTAAACAGCCTTAATTTGAAGATATTTACATATTTACCAAAACACATGAAAAGGAATAAGCCCCTCACCCCGGGAATAATTTGTGCTCCCCTGTTTTTAGTCGTTTAGAGCTGAAAACAATTGTTGTTTTTTTGTGCCTTCCAGATGGTACTTAGAAATATCAATTACAAGCTAGTTCAACAGTTTGCAAATGAGTGCATGCATTAGGAGTGTTGCAGTTCATATTAAAGCAGCGTGTCAGGAAATCACATCTGTCAATTAAACAGCGAGATGGAAAATTAGACTATGTTTAGAAGCAGAATCACTTTACTGCACTGGCCATTGTGGCTGCTGTAACAGGAAGTGGCAGAGGGGTGGAGCGGGTCAACAACCCAATCAATCACACAGCGGAGAGAGCCACGCCAATTGTGCCACATTTATCACTAGTGTTTAATGACTCCAATACACCTTTGGCACTCCGTGGGTTTCTTCTTTTATCAAGCAAAGAAAGAAATGGAAAAAAACGTGGTTTTGGGCCTAGATGGTCGTGATGTGTACCATCTTTAAGCTGAAAATAATGGATGTGTTATTTTAGCTTGGTTTCTGGCCTGGCAGATACATTTCAAGAGCGAGATTCCTCACAGCAGGCTGTGAACTACAAAACGTCTTTAATTTAAAATCACCATTATGGCTTAATATGGTAGATTGGTTAAATAAAAAATGTATTATACACATTTCTGCTTGTCTTGTATGAAATTCTGTGGGAAAAAATGGGTACAGAGACTGAAAATAGCTAGAATTATTTTCTTGAATTTAGCATCCCTAAAGTTCGTACTAATATGGATAAACGGGCATTCAGTTATGCCGGTCCATTTGATTGGAATCAATTACAAGATAAGTTATGCTTAAAAGAGTCGGTATCACTAAATGATTTTAGATGTATTTAAAAAGATCTAGTCGTAGAGTCACCTGATTGTAAATGTTTTGAGTGAATTTTGTATGTTTCTGTGTATGTAAACTAATGTATTTTGTTTTATGTGTAACTAAATGTGCTGTCTATCTTGGCCAGGACCCTCTTGTAAATGAAATTTTAAATCTCAAGAGTTTTTAATTCCTGGTTAAATAAAGGTTTAATAACAATAATAACATCGCCTTGACAGGGCAGTGCTTGAGAAAATCTATCCTATAGCCACAAGGGAAATCCAAGATGATGTATATTTATTCAGCAAGTTTTTATTTAATTTGGACTGTATTAAGTTAGTTTATGAAAACAGAAGCTATGATAATGGATTTATGATAAAAGCTGGAAAAGTCCTAAATGAATAAGAAATCCTGGTTGTTTAGAGAAAAAGAAAGTGTGACTTTCTTACTGGAATACACATAAATCCCTACTGGGCACAGATGGCAGGTCCTGTTCCATGTTTAAATTCAGCAAGTGAAATTGAGGAGGACTATGAGGGCAGAGGTTATGCGACAAGTCGATTAGTTCTGCCACTGGGTCACGCTCAAGCCGATAACACTCAGAAACTGCTCTGAAACAAATCAAGTTTTGCTGACAGAAACTAGCAAATGGAGTATGACTGTTTTTGTTGCATTATTTATGACAATGCAAGCCAGGAATGGAGATATGCATGCTTTCATTCTCACATCATCTCAACTGTGCAGACATTCTATGCACTCACACACTGTAACACTGCAATGAACTTGTTAAGAACAGCAAAAACCCTGGTACTGCACACAGATGTTGAGTCATTTACATAAGGAATAAGCACTGACCCACTGACAAATCAGCCAACTGACTATACTTTTCTGGAAGCTGACCAGTAACATTTTTTTATTTATTTTTTTGTCTTAATTGGAATATATTGGATATTTAATTTCACATACATATCTTTACATTTAACATGATTTTTTTATCTTTGAAAAACGATTAATTTCACACTTACATTTTTAGTGGGGAAAAAGTGTGTATACATATTGTGACATTTAAACTTATTTGTTGTATTTTAAACATATTTTAGGTTTAGTGATTTATTTTCAATTTGTTTAGATTTTATTTATCATCTATAACATGAAAATAATTAGCAGCCTGAAAATAATGATCAGCCAGAATCAAGATTTAAATTCATGATTCAAGATTTCAATTTTGATTTATTTTATTTCTTACATTTAACAAGTCAATTTAAAATCATAACAACAACTTGACTTAAGTAAAATTATCTTTATTAACCATCTAGTTAACGAAAGTTCACAACAGTTAATCATCATGCGGCCTGATCATTTTTTTCTCTTAACTATTATCATTAGCATATTGACTATGTGTCTAATTGCAACGTTTGCAAATATTTTTATTCGATAAAGTGATTCTTAAATTTAAAGGGATAGTTGACCCAAAAATGCTGTCATTAATTTCTCACCCGCATGCCGTTTCAAACCCATAAGACCTTCGTTCATCTTCGGAATACAAATTAAGATATTTTTGATGAAATCCGAGTGCTCCGTATCAGAGCCAAGTCTGACATGGAAGAGAAGAAATTGTTGAAGTCGTTATTTTTGTTTTCTTTGTGCACAAAAAGTATTCTTGTAGCTTCATAAAATTAAGGTTGAACCACTGATGTCACATGGACTATTTTAACAATGTTCTTACTACCTTTTTAGGTCTTGAACGTGTCTGTTGCATTGCTGGTCGAATGTCTTACGGGTTTGAAATGATATTAGGGTGAATAATTAATGACAGAATTTTCGTTTTTTGGGGTGAATTATCCCTTTAAAAAACATTGCAAAACATTATATTCTAATCAATAAAACTGTAAAAATCACCTGCCCTAATTATAATAGGTTGTACTATTACTAACAAGTTATACAATTTATCATCCATCATCTATATTCAATATAGCAAATATGGTAGAGAACAACAAATAGTTGCAGGGAAGATCTGAAATGTGAAAATACACCTAGTAAAGATACTTAAAATGTATGCTTCCAGAAAAAAACCTTCAAAACCTTTGTCAAGAGGCCCACGATAATATTGGGGACACAAAAAAAAGGCCAGAGATGAATTAACCAATAATGTCCATGAGACTTTTCCATTTTACTTTGGCTGGAGAAGCACCAGTGATTTATGAGATGTTCTCGGTTCAATACGGGCAGAACCCTATAATACAACAAGGTCTTAAAATCTGCTTCACTCCAGCTTGCTCTTTTTCTCTCTCTCTCTCCGTCTCTGTTTTACATCGCCACAGGCCCCGCATACTTTTAACCTTCTGTTCTTCTCCAGATGGCCACTCAGTGCTGGAGATATCCAGAAGCGTGACCTCTTACTGCGGGTCAGCCTCACTCGCTCTGGCAATAGAGCTCCAGCTTTAAATAACCTGTAGCCGCAAAAATCATCTGGCTGGACTAGTGCAGACAGAGGTGTAGCTTTTGTGAATATTCCTAATGGCTGGTTTTATGGGAAGAGATTTGTGCCTTTCTTTCCAGCATTTCTTTTAAGAGCGATAGGCTTTGAGAGATTGAGATGATAATGCCGGGGGATATAAATGGGAGCATTGAGAAATCTCATTTAAAAAACAAGGGGAAGCGCAGCCTTGTAAACAAAATTCTATTTCACATTGTTAAAGGGTAATTTGTCTCCTTCGTGGCAGGCAGGGCCTTCATAAATAAAACAGTGAGCATTCCAGGTGCTCCCCTCATCTTCCATTTCTCTCTTGCGCTTCTCTTACCTAAACTTTTTGTTTTGCTTTTTCTTTTATCGTCTCTGCGCATGGAGCGGAGGTTGAGGGGATGAGAAAATGGACGGCAACATGAGACGGGCTGAACGGGTTTAAAGACTTCCAGGCAAGATTTAAAGGAGAAACTTTTAAGCCGAAGGCACAACTAACTGTTTGTGAAACCTGTGGGAGAGAGTGTGTTATTCTGTCCGTGTCGCAGAGGGACTGCTGCGCTCCTCAAATGTGCTCAGGGTTAATGTGTGTATACAAAGGAAAGTACAAATGCACTGAATTAAAATTTTGCATGCTGCTCTCGGTACCTGAGGTGGCATTTCTTGGTAGTTTACATCGGTAGTATTTTTAATCCACTTCAAATGTTGAAATGTGTGTGTGTGTGTGTGTGTGTGTGTGTGTGTGTGTGTGTGTGTGTGTGTGTGTGTGTGTGTGTGTGTGTGTGTGTGTGTGTGTGTGTGTGTGTGTGTGTGTGTGTGTGTGTGTGTGTGTGTGTGTGTGTGTGTGTGTGTGTGTGTGTGTGTGTGTGTGTGTGTGTCGTCAGCTTATAAAAACATAGTTCTGGGTTTTTTAGATTGTTTACTGTACACCTTGTTCACATAGCAGCTTTTAGACATTGTTCTGTTTTTGTCAGAATTGACAAGGACGCAACTTCCTGCAATACAAAGTCAATGTAGAGGGTTGGATTTTGTTCAATTAATTAATTAATTGGTTGTGTTAATTAAAATTCAGAAAAACTTTATGTGAAAAAAATACAGTGCACATGATGTCAATTTGGCTCGCAAAAGCTTTTAAATATGAATAATTTAACAAACATTCTAGGATAACAAAATATTGCATAAAAATATGAATTATAATTATTATTATTATTTTTATTAAAAGGTTTAAAAGGTCCGAGGTTTAAAAAAAAAGGTGTCATGTTGTTTGCCTTTTAACATATTGAAAATGATTCCTAGACTTTAACTAACGCACTTATGAAATGTTATTGCATGTAGAACTACCTGTTTTACAAAAATATCAGCTCCCATTAGACACTGCATTTAAAATGTAGCTTCGTCTGTAACAAGCTCCACAACACAACAGCAGTGATTTAACATCAGTTGAATAATTCCTAAATATGACAAAATAGGAACAGCACTATTTTGAACGAAGGAAGGCTAGTGGTGAGAACACAGAAACGTAAGCAGACTGAACCCTTCTGGTCTCCATCAGAAGCAGCTGAAAGGAGTAGATAGCACATTGTAGAACTTCTCCAACTCCCAGAGCGGCTGAATCATTAACTACTTCCCACAAGGTTACCCAAAAGGCCCCATGTATTTTACATGCCCTTCTGAACTGACATGGCAACCACTGTCTGTCTGCAGTGTGCTGATTTAAAGCACCGGGAGTTAATGTTGCATCCACAGCTGAATCTATTCCAATTCACCCACCCCGAAACAGGGCTCTAAATCAAGATAGGCATATACATGCAAATTCAATTAGTGAGATTTATGTCACTAACGTGCTCGTTATGGTGCTAGTGACAGAAGGGGATGTAAGACATCGCCGACCAACTTTCAAGCACAAATTATGGTTCTCTAAGCACAAAGTTTTAGCTTACATGCTACATTTGTCCTCTATGGATGTAAATATATTTATGAATGTTTTAAAACAAAACTAGCATGTGTTTAAAGGAGTAGTTCTACCAAAACAAAATATAAATAAATCAATGTACTCACTTTGTTCATTCACTGGAACAGATTTGGAGAAATCTAGCATTACATAATTTCCTCGCCAATGGATCCTCTGTAGTGAATGGGTGCCGTCGGAGTCCAAACAGCTGATAAAAACATCACACGAATCCACAAGTAATTCACTTGACTCCAGTCCAGTGGTGTAGTCTACTTTATACGCAGGTATACGCCGTATACCCACTAGGGAAGGTCAAGGATTTGCGTATACCCACTTAAAAAAGCATGCGGATACGTAACAACATTGTTTTGTGACATCCTTTCACAAGTTCATTCATAAATTCACCCAGTCTGTGTTGCGAAGCACCGTCTTTCTGATAATCACGCCGTATTTCTGTTGACGACTATTGCTAAGCTTGAAATTAACTAATAAAAGATATATGAAATGAACTACACCCTTTCAGTGTTTTCGTAAGCCTGCCCCTGAAGCTGCTGCTGCAAACAGATGACAGGAACGTTAACATTATAGAAACGACAGAAATGAGCCAGAAGGCTGATACTATCCTATGCGGTACAGAAAACGAGGCCGATGCTGTCGTAACGTTACCTGGTACGTGGTAGAGTATATGTTGTCATTAACTTAACTGTAACAGCAGGGGATTGTTGGCATATAAGAACAATGAGTGATTTCAATAAACAAAAAGTTAATATTTAGTGATTTACATTGTCCGAATATAACAGTATTGCATGATTTCGCTCTATTTCGTCAACTAAAATAGTTTCAAATAAACTCACAACTGAGCTGCTGCACATCTCCATTCAAAAGTTGTTTTGTTTGTGAATGAATCTGCGCTTAAACGAATCTAGTGAGTCAATTCAATTACTCATTCATAAAGACAGTCACTGCCTATGTTCCAGTGTGCATACTATCCATCCTAAATGTGATATTAGTAATTTTCAATACTATTTGGAGCAGATAGGGTGGATAGTATGCACATTGGGACGCAGGGACTTGCTTTGTTCCCGAATGAATCAGCCGTTCGATTGAATCAATTGAATTAATGATTCAGTGATAAAATCAGTAACTTGCCGCCACCTAATGGCAGTCTTAGTTTCATTTTTAAAGTATCATTTCAGTTATTTAAATCATTGAATATTTCTATATTCAAAAATTGTATATTTAAAACATTAATCTCAACATGAATTTATTAAGTTAATTGCACTCATGCCACCTCTGAGCCTCATTAAATCTCTGTACATACCTACAAACCACTTTTGTGTTCTTCTGTGCCTCTACTGTAATGCAAATTAATTTTGTTAATAATGATTTTATTTGATCGGTGAGCTATTCTTCTTATTGCATTTTAATTAGAAATTTTGAACAAAAAGAAATTCTAACACTATTGAATTTGACATGAAATGTAACACTTCAAATAAAGTTAGAAAAAATGCCCCTGTAAATCACTTTAAGGAGTCCAATATTACTTTGTAATGGGAAGGCTAATTTTTGTTATTGAGGAGAAGGTGCTCCAGAATTTTTTTACCGTGCCCCTAATTATTATATATTTTTTTTAATTAGCAGCACAAGTGCTCCTAAAAATACAAGTAAGGGTAGAGACCTGTTTAGTGAGTGTGGTGGTGCTTATGAGAGGCTGCTCTGGTACAGGTGAGTATGAAGAAAAAAATCACAGTATACTCACTACAAAAAACTAGACTACACCACTGCTCCAGTCCATCAAAAAACGTCTTTTAAACTCAATTAATGTAAAGTGAAATGCTGTGGGAGTAGTAATACCCTATGGCATGCGTCGAAAAGATGTATGGCTTTGACCTTTTGACCCCCCCCCCACGTAGCACACCCACGCTGCGACCACCCACGTCGTGTTGACCCCGTGACCTGATAATGACATCCAGATGTGGAAATTGGCATATGTGGAATCCCGATGTCGACCTATGCCCTCTGGGGAAGAAATATGATGTTTGTACAATTCTGTCCGATGACGAGTCACACTGTAACAAAATCAATTAAGAAAATGTTGGAAGGGAAACCATGTTGAAGTTGAACTAATTTTATTGCTTGGGCTTAGTTTGAAAAGGCATATTATATTAAGTCTGCACAAATATATTATAAAAACATTAAACGAATGGTTATTTTTAAATCCAGTCAACATTCAGAATACAAAATGTTGACTAAACTAATAAAAACAAATCCAGCCAACACTGAGATCATTCCGCACGTGGACGCGCCTGAGTGTCTTTGCAGGAGAAACAGCGCCGCCATCTTGCCAAGTTCACGCGTCAGGTAAGTTGCACTAAATAAAGGTTTGTTTGTTTTTTACTAAATTTAACGAGAAAATCATCCAACATATTAGATTTTTTGAGTGGACGTTTAGAAAGTATTTTATGAGTTGCAATATACGAAAAAAAGATGGATATAAGGCAGTGTATGTAAAGTTCAAGTATCAGGCAAATTGAGTCGCACTGAATAAATATTTGCAGGGCTCGAATTGAGGGGGGATGCGGGGGGGGGGGATGGCATCCCCCTGGTGGAAAAAAATGACAAAAGGCATCCCCTCTGTGAAACCACCATCCCCCCTAACCATCCCCTTTAGATTAATAATGTTGTGTATTATGTAAAACTTATCGTGCAAATTAAATGTTCAAATTCACTACTTATGATTATTTACGAACTACATAACAGCAACTGGTCAATCAGAACTTGGTACTGTAATAAGCTGCGCACAAGCGGAAGCACATTTTCGTCATTTTTCGGGCAAAATGGTTCAAGCGCACCTTTTAAAGTTCTTTAAAAAGAAGACAACAGAAGGTATGATTTTCCTTGATTAGAATTTAAATACATTCCCCTGACATAATGTCATTGTGCTGTATGTGTGTGAGGGATTGAGAGACGATAGGAGACCTAACGTTATCGAGTAGCCTATGTCACCGACTTTGCAAAAAACAAACAAAAGCACGTCTTGAGAGTCCAAAAGCTTTCACTGCGCGATGACGCCTAATAGAATGCAGTTAGAATGCCTTTTCAAGCAATGAAAGAAAAAAATACCCATGCATGAGTTTTTATGTTTTTATAGCCTATTCATTGTACAAGCAATGTACTTTTCGGAATATCAGCACGTGTGCTCTAGCATAAATATGCTAATAATTGTATACAACAGCGTGGAGCAACACAGTGTTTCATTCCTTTAATCAATCTGTTATTGAACACAATTACAACATTTATCTTTACATTAGCAAATAGCATTGTACATTTGCTGTCCAGATAAACAATTTAAAGAGCTGCCACCCTAAAAAGAAATCCAGCATATCAATCATCTTATGTTTTAATCATTTAATTTCCATAGCTGTCATATTTTAGATCCATGTAGATTAGTGAATTTAGAGCTACAGTGTTTTTGCTGGCACTTTCAAATCTAAGAGCAGTTTTGAAGTGCTGAATGTTGTTCCTGCATCCTCAGAGTATAAGTGCACATAAACAGATTCATAACAAATAGAAATTGCTACATTGAACTGTTTGAACACTAAGAATGAACTGAGTGGAAACGGTTACCAGGCAACTTGGGCTGTCTCAACTCAATCTGTTTTCAAATCCAACCTACAGGACTGACTGTAAGCTCAGAAATTTGCAAGTGATCAAGTCTCAGTGTGGAGTCATTTTTTTGGCATATCTTCATTGCTTGCAATACTTAAGAAAACTAGAAGATATTATGGTGCCATCAGATGTTCTTCTTCAAAAATTGGCAGCAGGAAACTGGCAGTTATGAAGAGAAATCACAAATCAAAATATGAAATCATTGTACATGACATAAAATAGCCTCAGTCTTGAGGTATGAATGCAACCATGTTATATAACCCTGTAAAATATAACCAATATAATATAATATAATAAGGTTGGCAAGATATTTTAACATGTTTTAAGTCTGTGCACAAATGTTGCATTTACACAGTACAAATATTTTTGCATCTATATCATTGTTTTTATTTAATTTGTTGGTGCAATTTTAAATACATGTTTTATATTCCAATATATTTTACAATGTAATGTATTCCTGTGATAGCAAAGCTGATTTTTAGCAGCCATTAATCCAGTCTTCAGTGTCACATGATCTTTCAGAAATCATTCTAATTTGGTCCTTGGGAAAACAAAAAATATACATTTTGAAAATAGTTCTGTTGCTTGACATTTTGGTGGAAAGTGATATTTGTTTCAGGACTCTTTGATTAATATAAAGTTAATTATAAATATAAAGTGCGTGTGCGTGCGTGCGTGCGTGCGTGCGTGCGTGCATACATTCCCCGATTTAATGGTTTGTTAACACACATTAAATAAACTTTTTGAATGGTCAGGACTATTTTTCCTAAACGTAACCCTAACCCAGTATAAAAGAGTGCAATATAATAAAAAAGGGGAAACAAGTTAAACAGAGCACAGATGTTAATTAACTTGATTTTGAGAGGTTAGCCTTTATGGAGGAATGTAAGGAAATCATTTGGAAAGCTGTTACAGAAGTAGATGTTCAATGCAGCTGAATTAGTTATCAAAGATCATATGATAATTGCATCTTTGAGTGATAAGACCATACCCCTAGCTTCATAGACAAGGCTTAAGCCAGACTAAAATTATAATATTTCCCCTGAAAGAAACTCACACTGATTGATTTTAAAATATATCAATGTCTTTGTTGTGTCTCAAGATGAACACCAGTAAGGTTTTTTTTCTCTAAGGCACGATTATAAAAATTACTTAAATGTCCTATTTGAACCATGGCCTAATCTTGGTTTAGTCAAAGCCCTGTCTGTGAAACTAGGCCATAATATATTGCCTGGGGAATGCAGTCATATGTTCTTTGTGTGCCATATTAATCTGGGGAGCACAGGATGCTGGGAACACAGGACTGACCCCCATCTAGGGCCATGCTCACTATTGTGTGCTGTTTTAAATATGCAACAAACATCAGTTACATTTACTGCAATTTTCAAGTCCATCATTCCTTTAGGCAATGTCATGTACAGACTGACAAATCTTAGAAAGTAGAGCAAATGAAAAGTGAATAAGAAAAAGATAGATGTTTCGATCTCCAGACCGAATGAGCCAGAAGCAATTCCCTTTACGTTTTGTGGCAAACGCCTTTTCTTCTCTTCAGAAAAATGAATTTCCCACAAACCTAGCAACCCTTGTTCCGAGTCACAGAATCAGAGTGCCATACCTGAGTGTCAATCCTGCTAATACATTGCATTCGATTAGATATTTCCAGACGTCAATCACAGAATGAACTGGAAGCACACCAGCATTCTCTGCAGGATTAAGCCTGTGTTAAATTGGCTGCTCAACAAAAAAAATGAGCCATGAAGCTGGTGAATAAAGCAGGTCCATAGAAAGGCAGGTATGTTTGAGAGACAGAGAAAGGGATTGAAGGGGGTGAGAAAAAGTGAGGCAGCCCTCTGTTTAAATTAGAGAATTACTTCTCTGGCTCTACGAAATGGTGGCAAACTTTAGGGAATTATTCACTGAAGGATAATTAAATGCTCCGAGAAACTTTAAATAAGCCAAATAAATTGCTTTTTTGATTATGCTTTATTCCACCTTCATTTTTCCCTGAGTCCTCTTGTGGGCCAACGTATATGATGGCTTCTGAGAGTGCAACACAATGGCGATAGAAAAACAAACTGAAAGTGGCAACAAAACAAAAGTTACATGTATCCAATCTGCAACATTAAAGAGATACTTCACCCAAAAGTGAAAATACTGTCAGCATTTTCTCATCATTCCAATCCTGACTATTCTACGGCACAACACAAAACATGATATTTTGAAAAAAATGTTTCAAACAGTTATTGGAGTCAAACTTAGAGGGTTCGGTAATATGGAAAAAAATATAATATCATGATTTTTGTTTTTTTTTTTCAGGAAAAAGGTTTTTACTGTTTTGCAAGTTGTCTGAACAGTAAAGCCAAACTTATTTTCCTATTTTACAAACAAAGCCTTACAAGGTTACAAATTATAAAATAGAAAAGAATGGCCAGAGATTTGGGCCATTTTGTCATTATTTTATCTTTGTTATTAAAAAATAAGAACAAAATTACCTATTTCAAATGCACAAACACAAATAAAACAAACAGTGCTTTATTTTTCAGGTACAGTAGTGTTTTTCAGTAGCATTCAAGAAATTGAATGCACAGCCACAGATATAAAAATAAAACACTATATAAGCTTCACTGTATAAATTATACACTGGTTCTTATTAAAGCAACTGTATTAACGTTCTTTAGTCAAGAGCAGTGAGTGATGTTTCTCTTTGTGTTTTCCTGTTTTATTAACAATATAGTTCACCCAAAAATGAAAATTGTCATAATTTACTCACTCTCGTGTTGCCCCAAAGCTGTATTGATTTATTTTTTGTGCTGAACACAAAAGAAGATACTTTCTGGCTCCCAGGAACCTCCGTTGTTTTGTTTTTGTAGTCAATGGGGACCTGAAACTGTTTGGTTACCCACATTCTTTAAAATATAATATTTCGTGTTTAGCACAAGAACAAAATGTATACGGTTTTGGGACAACATGAGAATGAGTAAAATTTCATTTTTCGGTGAACTATCCCTTTAAGGACAAGTAGCTGCATGTTTAGTACTAGGTTATTTAGGGTATACATGTGACGTCACCGTCAGCTGGAATGAGTATGGTTCTGCCCACTGAGTGGCAAGAAGACTGAATGGCAGCTTTGGTTTTCAGAGTGAATTCTGCGACAGAACGCACAAAACACATACAAAATGAGAAAGAGCTTTGCCATTGACAGTAACAAAGAGAGTTGACAAGAAATCTGACGTATATTTTTACAGACTGCTGAAAGTTAGAGAAAAGAGAAGCAAATGAATCGCTGAAATTCACAGAAACAATTTTTTCTGAAAACACAGATTTGCAGTTATCATTTCATGTTAATATGTTGAATTTTGCAGTAAAATCATATATTGTATTGTAATATATCTTTGACAACCCATCAATTAAATATTTACCATCTTAAATTCTGCATAACTGGATATTTTAATTAAACACTGACAAAGTGTTTGGGCTGAACACTATGAAGAGTGCATCTCGAAAAAATAGAATATCATGAGAGAGTTCATTTTTTGATTGTAACTCATTTCAAAAAGTGAAAATTTCATATATTATAGATTCATTACATGTAAAGTAAAACATTTCAAAAGTTTTTTTGGTTTTAATTTGGATGATTGGAGATTACAGCTCATGAAAGTCATAAATCCAGTATCTCAAATTATTAGAATATTTACCAAGATCAATCAATAAAAAGGATCTGCCAAACAGAAAATGTAAAGTTATGTAAAGTATGTTCATTAATGCACTCAATACTTGATTGGGGCTAATTTTGTACAAATGCCAGCATCAGTGAGGTGTGGCATGGAAGTAATCACCCTGTGGCACTGCTGAAGCACTATTGAGTAGATTGTTGGATCTACTGTTTCTCATCTTTCTCTTGAAAATATTCCATAGATTCCATATGGGGTACCGGTCAGGCATGTTGGCTGGCCAATCAATCAATCAATCAATCAGTAATATCATGGTCAGCAAACCACTTGGAATTGGTTTTTGGCACTGTATACAGGTGCTAAATTCCTGCCGGAAAAGGAAAACATCATCTCCATAAAGCTTGTCAGCAGATGGAAATATCCTGGTAGACGGCTGCATTGACTTTGGACTTGATAAAACATAATGGACCAACACCAGCAGATGTCACGGCACCCCAAATCATCACAGACTTGGGAAACCTTACACTGGACTTCAAGCAGCTTGGATTCTGTGCCTCTCCAGTCTTCCTCCAGACTCTGGGACCTTGATTTCCAAATGAAATCAGAACAGCACATGAATGTAATGTTTAACCGGCAAGACTTTAAAGCACATGCAAACAATGTACTTTTGTGATTGTGAATAAATGCAGTGTCCCGTGAGTGTAAATCTACCGCTGAGTTAATATTTGATGTTAATATATGTCGCATTGTACAGTGGATTCGCAAGAACTGCAACTAATAGAATGTGCACTGTAGCACGATACTAAAATATTTCTTCAAAAGTAGATCGCAAACGATCTACGATCAAAAATCATGATATAGCACAACCTTAAGTCCAACATTTATAAAGACATTAAAAACTGCATTTGAAGTTGTTAAAAAAAATCACTGGATTAATAGGGATTTCAACACTTCCAAAATAAATAGAAATACACCTTACTGACACTTTTTGCATATGAATGTATCACTTTGGCATACATACAAATGTACATTTGAATGCTGAAACATAATAAATGTGACAGTATCTCAAAGCCACACCATTCAATGTCAGTAGAATATGAATTTGAAATGATCTCATGACTGTTTGACTGCAGGTGGGTCTTCACCTGGTTTGCTTTGCCAATGCAGCTGTTCAATGGAACTATTCTAAAGTTATGCAGAACTTCTATCCCAAGTTTTCAGCATTTTAAAGCAAATACTTTGACTCCTATGAATAAAAACAACCCCATTTTTGTAATTGTTGTGTAGATTTTATTTTTCCCATTCTGATCTGGTTTGCTGAAGTAAATTCTTTCCCCAAATTAAAAATACATAGGCTCAATACCCTGAGCTCTGAGTAGCCCTGGTCACGTTTCAGTAATACAGCAGTTCATATTCAGCAGTTCATTTAGACTTGCAAATCGGATCTGCAGAGACACTTCAGTTGGTTACTAACCCTTGGCCCTTCTATGAATTATACAACCTGCAGTTTAATATTAAAAAAGTGCAAAAAATATTAATTTATAAAACTCTCCAGCAAACCAAGGGACAGTCGAAAGGATAACTTCTGCATAATTTTACCATTCCCCACCCTTTTTTATTATTTTCCCTTAGTCTGAGATCTGTTGGACATTTACCTCTACTCGCCTCTGTTCTGTTAAATATGGAATATGCATATCTCATCTCATAAATGAATTCTCTGCAGTACTTACTAAGCCTGCTTCTACACTCAGGTTAGCAAAGTTGTGATTGCTGTGTAACTCTTTCCTAAGGCAAATGTCAATGTCAGTATGAACAGCTCAAGTCTTAATATATGGAGATCTGTGCGGTAAGATGCCAGCTTGTGTAATAATGTGGGTTGCGTGTGCAAATATTTTTTTTTGGTTAGTTTATTGGGTCAGTGAACCTGCATAAAAGTCAACTGTAAGAATTGGAATTGGACAATATGTATTAATTTATTTAGCGCAATTAATTATTTAAAAGCAAGTGTTAAAAAATGCATTTAGCCAATGCTCCCTCAACCCAATGCTAGTCAATTCACGCTTTGAAAGTTATGCAAATGTATGCTATATAAATAGGGCTTTATAAATACCAAATCAACAAATACAATAAAGTACTAAAATAAAATTAAAATACTAGTATGTGTCTTACACACACCTATTGTGTTGCATCAGAATACATTGAATCGTCATTTTAGGTAGGATGGATTTGTTTTGTGTGGTTTTAGAAGTGTCTTTTTTTCATAAACATCTGTATGTGTTCATCTGAAAAAAAGACTGCATGTGGTGAGTAAACGATGAGAGCATTTTCATTTTTGGGTGGAGTATTCAGCTTGGATATCATGCCACCATAACTGTAACTGACAAGCTGATAATAATCAAAAGCAATACTTTATTTGAGTCATGCGAGCCACAGTAAGGAAACTATCATTATGGAGTTCACTGATGCAATCGAGTGACATTGTGCCCACTTTATAAACTAAAGCTAAGCAGACTGGTTTCTCTCAACCACAATGTGTTCTTTTGTCAGTCAGTGGCTAGTAATAAGCCAGAAACATCTCAGCCTATCTTCCCAACTTTTTTCTTCCTCTGCTAACACAGGTAGTGATCTGAAGTTGGGAAATAGTTCTCCTTCTCCCAACCCTCATCTGCTCTCCCGTCTTTCTTTCCTTCGCTGTACACCCACCGTCCCTTTCCCTCATATTTTTTTTAAGAAGACGGTTCAGCATCAAAAGCCTCTCCAGCAGAAGGAATTGTCACTTCAAAGTGCAGTACCTCCAAGCCCTCAACCAATATGCTTCGTTCTAAACAAATTATATCAAACGAATTGTTAACGATTGCCCAAAAATGAAAAATCATGTCATCATGTACTTATGTTGTTAAACTGTGACTTTCTCTCCTCTAGAGACCACCAAAGGAGACAGAACGTTCATTCTGCTTTTTTTTCATACAATGAAAGTGAATGGTGAACAAAAAATAATAATAAAAAAATAGAAACACCACAAAAGCATCAAAACTGTAGTTCATGCAACTTCCAAATCTTCAGAAGTCATTTGATAGCTCAGAGGAAGGATAAAAAAATACATTTAAGGGGTATTTCTCCCAGTTATTAAAACGTTGTCATTTATTCATCCTGATGTTGTTCCAAACCTCTATTAGTTTCTTTTTTCAGTTAAACACAAAAATATATATAAAAAATGTGGGTAAACTAATGGTTTCTTGTTCTCATTGACTTCAGTATATATATTTTTTTCTTCATATCTTTCTTTTTTTGTGTGTTCATCATAAGAAATAAACCTTAAAGGTGAGTAAAGGATGACAGAATTTTAATTTATAGGTGAATTATAACTTCAAGGCACTATTCACAGATGTTTTATATCTATATCTCTCTAATCTCTGTGACTGGATATGTGCATATTCAAATGTGCAATATTGCTGTTATAAGAAATGAGAACCAATAACATTTGGCATCATTGATGTTAAACCTGCTGTTGCACAATTTGCTGTGCTATATCTGAATATTATAACAACATGAGTAAATGATGACAGAAATTTCCTTTTACGAATAGAAGGAGTAGGCGAGAAACAATAGGCATTAATACTCCTTTACTCATTGCTTTCATTTCAGTCACACTAACAGATATACATTTGTCAGGCTGTTAAATGTAATTTGCCTGTGGTCTGTGGAAATGTAATTTCCCATGAGAGACTTCAATGCTGTATATTGGTGTGGGCGGTTAGCATATTTGAGTAAATTGTGGTCTTCAATCGGGTTCTGTGCACCATATGGCTCAATACAATATTATATCTCTGCTACAGCGCCAATGTTTTTGGGGTAATGTGATAAAAATGTCATGTTAACATTCATCTGAAGAGTTCAGTCTTCTTCGAAATGTTAACCCTCATAGACAGAGACAGCCGCCCGCGGCTAAAAAATAACGTCTCGGTTACGTATGTAACCCTCGTTCCCTGAAGGAGGGAACGGAGACGTCACGTCAGAGGACCGACGAATTGGGATCTCGCTTAGAGAGACCAATCCACTTCGAGTGTAAACTAAATGAGCCAATGCACATTGGCATGTGATTATTGCATCCAGCTGCCGCTGATCACAGCATGAGTATAAGTAGGCAGCAGGTGCATCGCATATTCAGGTTTTTGCTGAGGAGCCGAGCCGGGATCCGGCCGCTCAGCGGTGGTACAGGAGCCGTGGCGACAGGACGTGACTTCTCTGTTCCCTCCTTCAGGGAACGAGGGTTACATACGTAACCGAGATGTTCCCTATCAGTCGGTCACTCGGGATCCCTACCAAAAGACCACTTTTGTGTGCCAGCACGTCTGTGCTGAGTGTTCCCTCGGTCAGGGAGTAAAACAACTGGCAATGAGAAGTCTCTGGGGACGCGAATAGGTCTACCTGTGCGAGTCCGAAACGTCCCCAAATCAGCTGGACCATCTGGGGATGGAGTCTCCACTCTACGTGGAGCGCAACTCGTGACAGCTCGTCGGCTGCCTGGTTGAGCAAGCCCGGAATGTGAATGGCGCGAAGCGACCTCAGATGCTTCTGACTCCAGAGGAGGAGGTGGCAGGCGAGTTGTGACATGCGACGCGAGCGTAAACTACCTTGTCGGTTGATGTACGCAATGGTCACAGTGTTGTCCGTGAGGAACAGTATGTGCTCGCCTCGTAAGCGGCTCTTGAGATGGTTCCAGGCCAGGTGTACTGCCAGCAACTCTAGGCAGTTGATGTGCCAGTGCAGTTGGGGACCCGTCCAAACTCCTGACACTGCAAGCCCGTTGAACGTGGCCCCCCAGCCCTTGGCGGAGGCATCCGTGTAAACCACAGCCTGCCTGGAGACCTGTTCCAGGGGCACTCCTGCCCGAAAAAACGAAAGGTCTGACCACGGGGTGAAGGTTTGGCGGCAGGCCGGAGTGACTCGGACCCGGAGCGTGCCGCGCTGCCACGCCCACCTCGGGACTCGGCCATGGAGCCAGTGTTGAAGCGGTCTCATATGGAGCAGCCCCAGCGGCGTGACTGCCGCCGCAGCCGCCATATGCCCCAGGAGCCTCTGAAACTGTTTCAGTGGTGCCGCCGTCCTGCTCTTGAACGTATTCAAGCAGTTCAACACCGCCTGAGCACGTTCCTGCATGAGGCGTGCTGTCTGATTGACCGAATCCAACTCCATACAGAGAAAATAGATCCTATGCATCGGGGAGAGTTTGCTCTTTTCCCAGTTGACCCGAAGGCCAAACTGGCTGAGGTGCGAGAGCACCAAATCCCTGTGTTCGCATAGCTGATCCTGAGACTGAGCCAGTATTCGAGGTAGTTGAGAATGCGCACGCCCTGTTCTCTTAAGGGAACAAGGGCTGCCTCCGCTACTTTCACAAAGATACGGGGCGATAGGGACAGCCCGAAGGGCAGGACCTTGTACTGATATGCCTGTGCTTCGAACGCAAAACCGTGTAGAGGGCCCAGCACGTTCCATTGACAGCTCAACTGGTTGCGCAGCGCAAGAGAAGCGATGCTCCCTTGAGGGTTTGCCACCACTCCTCAGACCACCCGTGCTACCGCCTGAAGTAGACCTCGCCTGTCTGTAGCCAGGACGAGAACTAGATAGAGATGGAGGCAACAGCTCCGCCCCTTTGTCGAGGTAACAGAGCCTGGCCGCAACTCCGAGATGAGCATCCACAATGAGAAGTGCTTACTGCCCAGGCACGTGAGGCAGCAATCATGACCATCACCCAGCACCAAGCAATGACCGCATCCAGAAACGCATGGGTTACATGTTGTCTGAAGCAAGACCCAACTCGTCTTTACAAAGACGTAAAGTCAAGTTTGCCAGATGCAACGTCGTCTTTAAAAAGACGTGAATGCTCTTTTAGGGAAAAAGCTCTTTTAGTATGCTGAAGCGCACAGGGGAGATGGTCAGCTGCAATACAAACAGGGGGTAGTGCAGCCTGATGTGTAGTCCACTCGACTCGGGAAGAACCACCACCGCTGTAGTGCCGTACCACCAGCACGAGAGTCTTCCGAAGAGCGTGCTCAACTCGTTGAATTCACTCGTGAGCAGAAGTGAGGAGCAGAACGATGGAACCATTCGGCTCCGAAGTGAAAAGATGAATATGCAATGCACCTGCTGCCTACATATACTCATGCTATGATCAGCGGCAGCTGGATGCAATAATCGCATGCCAATGTGAATTGGCTCGTTTAGTTTACACTCGAAGTGGATTGGTCTCTCTAAGCGAGATCCCAATTCGTCGGCCCTCCGACGTGACATCGAGAGTGACCGACTGATAGGGAACTATTGTTCTTAAATGTTTAATAACTTTCAAACCGCTAATCCTATCCTATGTCGTAGTGATCATTTTGCACTCTATATATTTCTCACCCATTTTGTGTGTAGCTTGTGAATCATTTGCACTGCTTGTATTTTTGTTGCACAAAACAATTATTTCACAACTTTGTGTTTATTGTTCATTCTCAGATTGAAAATATTTTGTATAGGAAAAAGTAACCTTTTTACTGTATTTTGTTATTATAGAACTGTTTCCATTTTCTTTACTCCCTAAATGCTGTTTAGATTCATCCAGTGGTGTAGTCTACATGATACGTAGGTATACAGCGTATACCCACTAGCAAAGGTAAAGGATTTCCGTATACCCACTTAAAAAAGTGCGAGGATACATAACAACATCTTTGTGACAGAACTTTCACACGTTCATTCATAAATTCACCTCGTCAGTGTTGCGATTGAAGCACTGACTTTTTTAAAATCACGCTGCGTTTCTGTTGATGACCAGTGCTATTGCGCAACTCTTTCATTTCAACTGACTGGCTGAGGCATCCTAAAAATATGCAACTTCTGCGCGTGGTCACGAAAGGTTATCATTTGCACGCATTGTATGCCTTGCCCATTTAAACATTCAAAAGAGTTTATAAGCATTCAAACACAGAATGCGGGAAAACTCAAAGGAGTACTCGCGCGCCGTATTCGGTGCGCATATAGAGAGCAAACATAAACTTAAGTGAAAGTAAACTGTTGAGATAAAAAATCGGATGTGTATTATATTGGATGCATTGTCTCTTAAAGTGATCGTGCCTATTACTAGCTGTTATCGGTATCCTTAATGTTAATCCAAAAAATGTAATCAGAGAAAATCACTCACGGCTCATACTGAACTACTTTGTAGTTTAACAATAATTAATCTATATTTAATTTATACAGTGAAGATTATGCAATGCTATTTTATATTTAATTAGTCGGTTTCTGTACCTGCGCACCTACAAACTTGAAAAAACTCAAACATTGTGTAAATAGCACAAATCAATATATAGAACAAACATATACTAAACTATTTCTAACAGGGCCCACAGGTACAACCTGCACCGGTGCCCCGCAAACCCCAAACACAGCCCGGGGAGCAGTGACAGATCAGTCAACTGTCCCAAGCATCTTTCACACGGTCAAAAGTATGTTGACTTTCTCAGGCCAACATAACTAGATAATAAATTCAGTGACATTAGTGTGCGGATCAATGAATGCAGGAAAAGGAGAGAGATAACACAGATATGTGTGTGTCTGTGTACAGCAGTTAAACTGAATGTTTATATCTCCTTGTTTCAGATGATTAGAGAAAGGAGAACTCCAGACCAGCCTTGTGGACTGAAAGTAAGGCTAGGGAATTTAAAAACAGGTACTCTTAAATGAGCATTGGAAATTGCCAGGTGAAAAAACCTAGGCTCCAGGAATCTTATTATAAATAATTATTTAATTTATTAAGGGAAAAAAACTGTCCAAACCTAAGTGAAACCTGAAACCCTAAGTGAAAAAGTAATTGCCCCCTAAATCTAATAAGTGATTGTGCCACCCATTGCTGTAACAACTGCAATCAAGTGTTTGCGATAACTGGCAATGATTATTTCTCATCGCTGTGGAGGAATTTTGGCCCACTCTTCTTTGCAAAATTGTTTTAATTCAGCCCATTGGAGGGTTTTCAAGGATGAAACGACTGTTTAAGGTCACGCTACAGCATCTCAAACTGATTTAAGTCTGGACTTTGACTTGGCCACTCCAAAACCTTAATTTTGTTTTTTTTGAGCCATTCAGAGGTGGACTTGCTGGTGTGTTTGGGATCATTGTTCTGCTACATAACCCAAGTGCGCTTGAGCTTGAGGACACAAACTGACGGCCGGACATTCTCCTTCAGGATTTTCTGAGAGTGCAGAATTCATGGTTCCATCAATCATGGCAAGTCATCCAGGTCCTGAAGCTGCAAAGCAGCCCCAGACCATCACACTACCACCACCATGTTTGACTGTCGGTATGATGTTCTTTTTATGAAATCCTGTGTTGGTTTTACGCCAGATGTAACGGGACACGCACCTTCCTGAAAACTTCAACTTTTGTCTCATCAGTCCACAGTATTTGCCCAAAAGTCTTGGGGATAATGAAGATATTTTTGCGCAAATGTGAGATGAGCCTTTGTGTTCTTTTTGGTCAGCAATGTTTTTTTACCTTGGAACTCTCTCATGGATGCCGTTTTTTCCTAGTCTCCTTCTTGTTGTTTAATCTTGAACACGGACCTAAATTGAGGCGAGTGAGGCCTGCAGTTTTTTAGATGTTGTTCTTGGTTACGACCTCCTGGATGAGTCGGCATTGCGCTCTTAGAGTCATTTTCATAGAGAGCAAATATCTTCATTTTGGTAAGCCAGCCACTCCCTGGAAGGTTCACCACTGTTACAAGTTTTCTCCATTTGTGAATAAAGGCTCTGACTGTAGTTCGCTGGAGTCCCAAAGGCTTTATAACCCTTTCCAGACTATTACATGTCAATATTTTGTTTCTCATCTGTTCTTGAATTTGTTTAGATTGCAGCATGATGTCTTGCTCTTTAAGGATGAATAACTTTGTCAGACAGATTCTATTTAAGTGATTTTTAAATGATTCAACAGGTCTTGCAGTATTAGGCCTGGGTTTGGCTAGTGAAATTTAACTCAGCTTTCAAAAATAATGTGGTTAATCACAGTTCTTTCATGATTTAACAGGCGGGGGCAATTCATTTTTCACTGAGGGCCAGCTAGATTTGGACAGCTTTTTTCCCTTAATAAATGAAATAAAAACTGCATTTTGTATTTACTTGCATTATCTTTGTGTAATATAACAATTTGTTTGATGATCTGAATCTTTTAAGTGTGACAAATATGCTAAATAAAATAAAAAATACAGGAAAGGGGCAATATAGTGGAGAATTTATGCATTTCAGACCATAAAATCACAATTATAAAACATTCTGTTTTTCTGATTAAAAATACATTTTCAATGAGGTCTAAAACATTTGTACATGCAGTGCTACTTTTAGAATCTTTTCAGAGACACGAATGAGAAGAGGGAAAAAAAGAGGTGAAGGGAAATACAGTGATGGAGAAATAGAGAGAATAAAAATGACCACAGGGGACAGTCTGGCTGATAGAAGAGAGGATCATCGTGTTGATCACCGGCACACAGCAAGGGGGACACGAAAAGTGTAGCAAAGATGATACGCATGAGTACAGGGGCTAGAGCATGGGCTTTCACCATATATGAAATAAAAAAAACTCAGGGTCTTGGAAGAAAAAGAAAGAGAGAGGGGAAGTGAGAGGGAGAGAGAAGAACAGGGGGCCCTATCGATTTCAGATAGCACCCTGCGCCAGAGCGAGCAGCTTAGATCCAGATAGGCGCTGTCATTAATGTCAGCCCAAAGTTCACACGGATCAATTTTGGGACTAAATAAAAACTGGAGGTAATCTCCTTCAGTGCCCCACTGAACACCATCAACCTCTAGCTAGAAGGGCTGTATCAAGGTAACCTTTTATAAACTGTGCCCACAAGCATTAGCTGAAAATATAAAGAATTCAATGGGCACCCAAGAAGGATCATGTAGTGTTGGGACTCTTTTGCGCATTTATTTTGGCGTCTGTGCTGTACTAATGCTAAAATAAATGCGCAAAATAGGTCTAATGTGACAATCACACTGAGGTTATAGAATTCAGGCTATTTTGTTCCACCTTGCACATTAACTCATAAAATGTATTGAAAATACATTTTTATGAAAGCAATGATTTGCATTGTAGAATTTTATGAAGAAACACAAAATACTGGAGTAAACTACTCCACCATTTGACAGGCAGTGACAGACACATAAACAGTAGTTTCCATTCAGTAAACCTGACTGAATCCAGATCATTTAAAGGGAAAGTCACAAAAAAAATATATGCATAAATTAAAAATGCTGTCCGCATTCTATCACCTCCATGTCATTCTAAACCTGTAAAGAAGAAACAGTTTGTTAAAAAAGGTTGTTTTTTTGTCTCTTTTTCTCCATACAATGAAAGTCGAAATATTGTTAGAAATTGTTAGAAATGTCCAAACAGCGTTTGACTCTATAGAGTCCAATGTTGTTTGGACATTTCTAACAATTCTGCAAATTAAATGACATGAGGGTGAGTTTATTTAAATAATTTTGGGTGAAATATCCCTTTAGTTAAATCATCAGTATTGTGAAATGTTATGAACAGGTTATAAATACTGAGATTCTCAGACTGAACTGAAGCAGCAGCTCAAGAGAAGGCTGATTTGAGATTTATATCTGAATATGCAGCTTGCAGAGAGAAACAGCATGCCATTTTGCTCCCAGCCAGCCACACAATTGCAGTCTTAGATGTATTAATTATGAGCCATTCTGTCTAGTGAAAAGATGTGATGGATTTTATTTATAAACTTTTTTGGGGGTGGGGTTGGTTACTTTCTGAACTCCTGTGTCTTCTAGAGTGAGTTTCATGCATAAACACTGACCGTAAAGCTTTATTTGATGCAAGGGGTCATCTGAACTTTTAGGTAACCCTCAAGACTCAGTCTTCAGCTAAACATTAACAAGACTTTTTACAGCCTTGAAAAAGAAAAAACTTCAGGAAAATAGAAGGATTTTGCCTAATGTCATTTCTAAGTCTTCATATTTTGTGGTAAAAATACTGATTTCAAATATTTAAAATGTGAAAATGATATCAGTTTTCTTTCATAACAATATCACAAATAAACAAACATGAGGGACAATTAATTTAATTAAAACTAAATAATTTCACTACTTTAGTTTAAGCGGGTATTGTTATTTTTTGCCATATCCCAGATAAAATGCCCTTAACATATACAATTAAATACTGACAATCATTTAAGAAATGTTTAATATTTTTTTCTTTCTCTAATCAAAAATGTTAAAAATAAATGTTTTCTTGGAAATATTGTTTCAATTTATGATCATTAAAACCCATTATCATCTTGTTAGGTTAACAAATTAACACAAACCGGCATAATATTATTAATATTTTTACAACAAAACCCATTTTTAAGTCTAACTCTCAGTTAGCTTCAGCTTTTTACTTCCATACTCTACTGGTGGTGGTTGAGGAGAGATCCCCCCCCCCCCCCACATGAATGTAAAAAACTTTGTGTGTACAACAATACACAATAAAGCGCTATATAAATACATAATTTATTAATTCATACTGTTAGGCATACCTTTAATATTCTGGAAATTATGTAAAAATTATACATTTCTTAAGCTTAACTACTTGAGCAGAGCATGTCTGCTTCATTCTTTCATAAATATAAATGGCAGAAGCGGATTCATTTTTAACAGTTAGTAAGAGTTCAAAAGGTTCTGATAAAAATTCTATATCATAATTAATTCACCTAAACTTTTCAACTGAATGACAGGCCTGCTTGTTACATAAATATTTGTCGATTTTAATGAAAAGGAAGCTCAATATGTAATTTCCTATCTTCACATTGAGTTCCTGAAACTGATTTTGGCAACCTTGAACATGTTTGGTCCTTAACTGCCATTTAATGTCATTATACAGAGGGTGTGTTTTACAAGAAATTAATTCTGAGACTTACATTTTTTTATCAGCGAGAGCCTGAAGGTGAGCCAAGCAAATATTAAGAGAACAAACTGTGTGACAGAGGCCCATCAGAACCATTACTGAGCTGATTATATAGCATGTAAATCACAACGTGCATCGCAGCCAGAGAGGAGCCAGACAGACCGATGACCATTAAGCTGACAGAAACCAAATGAAGAGTAAAAACACCACTGAACTCTACTCGTTTCTCCCCAAGCCAGGTGATTCATAGTCCTCCAATCATCCCACCTCCCTGCATCTGATTAAAGGGCACTTTTTAATATCTGTCTTAAAGCTGTGCCAGGGTCTTTAGAGCAGAAGCTTTAACAACGAGAGCAAACCATCATTAAAATCAGGAAAACCATAAAATACGGCAGGGAATGAATGTGTTATTTCTCACCTAACAATTAAGTCGGGCAGGATCTTAATAGAGTGCCACCGATTAATCAATGTCTAAATGACAACAAAAGCAGAGACTGATTAGGGCAGAGGAACGACCTGGACACATATTATGTGCCATCTGCACGCAGTAAATAAATAACTGTCCACATATCAGAGCAAGCCAAGGCATCTAGCTTGTGAATTGAATTTACCTTCCAATGATTGTGGCCAGAGTATTTACTTTCTTTCTGGGGGCAGCCTGTGCCAGCTGGACCGGCTGGATTTCTGCAACGAGGCCAAACTTTAAAATGTTACCTAATTTTAAAAAAAATGTTCATGTCATCTTAAAAACCACAATAAAAATGTATAAGGCAGACAGCTTCATTATTTCTTTAAAGGAACATTTCACCCCAAAATTAAAAGGCTGTCTTCATTTTGAAGTATCAATAAATAATGACTATATTTGAGTTATTATTATGGTTTCATATGACATAGACTTTGCACTTTAAAAAGCTTAAAAGTTATAGAACAAATTTATTGTATAATGTTTTTTGTTTTGCCTTCCAACAATATGAAGGTCATTAAATAATAACAAAATGTTAGTTTTTATGTGAACTTTATTTAATAGTCCACCACTTTTCAACATAGTGGCAACTCCAATTTTTTATTTAATTTTTTTTAAAGAAATTATTTCTTTATTTAGCGAAGGATGTATTAAATTGATCAACAGTGAAAGTAAAGACTTCTACCCTGTAACAAAAAACACTTTCTATTCATCAAAAAATCCTGAAAAATATCAAGGTTTTCACAACAGCACAACTGTTTTCAACAATGATAATATATGATTAAAACATAAATATACATATTTTTTACATTTTAAAATATATTAAATTTATGAAATTCATACATTACTTATATATTAAAAGAGAAAACTATTATTTGACATTGTAATATTTCTAAATATTACTTTTTTATCAACTAAATGCATTTTCAAAAATACTTTTACAAAAAAAATCTTGCCAACCAAACTTTTGAATGGTAGTATACATGTATTTTAAACTTCTGAGGCATTTTATTTTTTTTTTTTTTCTAGCGAGACCTGAGGTTCATGCCTTAAACTTGTAGACTGCATTGATAAAAAGTCAGCTCAGACACTTCAGGGATTTTAGAAACTCAAACTACCCCTAGGGCAATCTCTCTAAATATTTATGTACAAACCAACACAAACTCAAAGCAGACTTCTGGACTTGCGGTGCATAACCTTGGTTTATAAATTAGATACTGTCTGCTTCAATCCTGTTACTAAATGCTTGCTCAGTAAGAATTAATCTTAATTTACGGAAAGGAAAGGTTTTCTGCATTAATATCGCTCACATTTTGTGACTTGCATGCTGCTTTTAATTTTACTTACACAAGCAAATACAAGATTCTTCATTGGCTATGCTGTTTTCTGCAGCAGAAGTCTTATTCATATTTTGTCTGATTGGAAATGTCTGACCTCATTTTTTTTAATTTCACAAAACTTTAAAGTGAATGCCTTGTAGCAAGTCTGAAGCTCACATCACGTCTAGTGATAATGAAATAAAGTGTTCAGGTTGAACAGTGCATTAAAAATTACCCTGGTCTTTGAACTTATGAAAGTTTCTGGTTGAGTACAACTTGTACAGCTCTATAGAGAAGGCATTTGAATGCTGAGAACTACAGAATATAATATAAAATTGAACCTTTTTAACAACATGGCAGTTACAATGGAAGCACACAGGGTCAAGCAATAAACGTTGAAATCCAAACCGCTTTAAAAATATAAGCACAAGATCTAAACATGAGTGCAGTTTTATTGAATTATTTTCCTGTCTGTGAAATGTGAAATGTTTTACCATGAATCCACCTACAAAAGTATTAAAAAGGACAATAAGGAAAATTTTACAGCACCATACAGGCTGTACTGAATAGCTCATTAATTGTTTTGACATAATTTAACAAAAGTTTGTTATCAGATGGGAACCATGTCACGTGACTGCAGTTTTACCCATATCTAAGAGATCAAGTAAGACATCAAGAACAGCTAAATGTATGTTATAAATTATTACGAGTTTAAGAGAAAAAAAAGATATTATGTATGAGCACCAAACCTCTCAGAGGCTTACTCATTAAAATAAAATATATAAATTACTGGACTGCAAACAAAATGTATAATTCAAGATTCACATTAATAATTAAACGTATTTAGATAAGGTAACCAATTTAATGACTTCGATTTAAGCATGTAAAATAAAAGCTTTGACTTGCCAGTGAAATTATCATATAACAATATTTTTTTTTAGAAATGATTAGTTATATTACATATTATTTGCAGAAAGCATAGCATACAATACTGTTCCCTATCTGTCGGTCACTCCTTTACTTTACTTTGTTCCCATTCTGGAGCAGGCACTTGAGTGGATTCTGTGGGGTCCCGGACCGGTCCGGACTGGAGCGGGCTCTGGAGTGGACTCTGTGGGCTCCCGGACTGGAGCAGGCTCTGGAGCGGACACTGTGGGCTCCCGGACTGGTGCGGGGAGCGGAATCTGTGGGCTCACAGGCTGGAGCGGGCTCTGGAGCGGACTCTGTGGGCTCCTGGACTGGAGCGGGGAGCGGAATCTGTGGGCTCACAGGCTGGAGCTCTGGAGCAGACTGTGGAGCGGACTCTGTGGGCTCCTGGACTGGAGCGGGCTCTGGAGCGGACTCTGTGGGCTACCAGACTGGAGCAAGCTCTGGAACAGCCTCCAGGCCTTGAAGGGTGGAGGAAGCCTTCCTCCTGTTCCTCCTCCGTCTCCGAGAGCATTATGCTGTAGCTTTGTCTGCCACCCCAGGGGTGCTGCAGCTCTGTCGAACACCGCTGGGGGCGCTACGGCTTAGTCGGCTGCCACCGGGGACGCTGCGGCTTCGTCCGGCGATAACCGGCGACAAAATCACTTTTATAAGGTGTTTGAACACAGTTGTGTGGCCTCGGTGTGTGAAAACAACCAGCCTGTAATCCACCCACTCATTTTTGTATAATCTAAAAAAATAATAAACAGTCTCTCAGAATGAGCTGTTTCAGATTCTCCCTCACGTCACTGAGGGGAAAAAGTCTGCCCATTTGTGACGCTGCCCTATGGACACAGCCTTGAGTGAGAAAAGCCACGGTCTGCTTCCATAACTGATTACTGATTACTCATAATCACTGCTCCAGGTGTGTGTGCACTTGGATGGGTTAAATGCAGAGAACACATTTCACTGCTAGTTATACTCTGTATAATTGTGTATGTGACAAATAAAGCTCATCCTGAGCTTAATAATTATTACAAATAATTAATTAATAATTATTATTATTAATATTACTTGCTGTAGCTGCTGGAGATATTTATGGATAGTCAAAACAAAGTTTTAAATGTTAAAATGACTTGCCATAATGTCAGCACCAAAGAGGCTTTTCAAGTGTTGTGTTTTGGGATGCACTAATGAACACAGGAGAATCCATAGACTCCCTCCATCTGAGCCGAGGACACTGTGGTTAGGTTTCATTGTCTAAGGAAATATCCCGGAAAAAAAATCGGTAAAGTCCCCAATATGTGTAGGAATCAATACCAACGCTTTGTGCGCGAATGTCAGCTCCAGACAAAGTAAGTGTCACACATTTGTTTTACAAATTGCTCTTCTGAAAGAGCTTCTTGGCACTCTGTAAAGCTAATGACGCTAAAGCTACCATTGTCTCTGTTTTTACTGGTGCTGTCTTCATGAATGATCATGAATCGGAATGTGGTAGTTAAAAGTTGCATATGAAAGCAATGTGAGTAGATCGCTTGAGTTTGTTGAGCTCATAATCACGAGTGGGACTTATAAAGTTTGTGATATTATGCCATGCATCATGAGACCAGCTCTGTTATTATTTGTATCCTGTGCTCATTGTCTGTAATTCATAAACGCACATTTATTATGTGCAGTACAATCAGATGGCTGACCGTGGATTGTTTATTTGCAAAGGCTAGCAGTACTAATGCAGGAGCCGAAGCTCTTGAAGCTCCGCCCTCTACTCCGGGAGCAACAGCTCATTTTTATTTAAAGCAACATACTCCAATTCAGAGCATTTGGGCTCATACCCTAAAAGTGGCAATTTTAACAAGCCATACAAAATTATCTGTCAGGTATTTTGAGCTAAAACTTCACACGCACACTCTGGGGACATCAGAGACTTATTTTACATATTGTAAAAAGGAGCATAATAGGTCCCCTTTAAGATTTAATTGTAATATAGTGAATGTAGGCGTCCTGTATACGGGGTATATAAGCGGTTAATTTGTGATAGCAAAGGTTATGAAACCCCTCAAAATGAAGACTCACTCTTTTCAGGTTATGACTTGCTTTGAGATGGAAACGGTGCCATAACTAATGTTTTGCTTGTCTCTTTCACTCCATAGCCAACTATTTGAGGATGTCAGCTCAGTGAGCTGAGAATTCAACTTGGCAGCCCTAAAATTGTACTTTATTTACAAGCAGCCTTTCACTGGCAGTCAAATAAAGGTTCAATTTCACAGAAAAGACAAAGTGCCAAGTGTGGCCAGACTGTCATACATCAGTATGGATCTCCATCAGACGTCATTGGAGCTATAGACAGACAAGATCAAAAAGATCAAGAGAGGGAAGCATTAAACATCTCTCTGATAAAATATTCAAAAGAGAATGAAAGTGAAAAAAAAAAAAATATATATATATATATATATTGTAGTCGCTCTCACTGGAGTGACATAATCTATCTGAGCCGTTTGACATACACAAACTTCAGTGACAAACTACTTGAGAACATAAGGGCTTGAATCAAAACTTGCCTATTTGCTCCTCTGGCCAGAAAAAAAGAAATTGGATTCTTGAATTGAAACCTAAGATGAAAACGGAAAACCTAATAAGCAACAATCACCCACCTGACAAATAACTTCCTTTGACCATGATAAAAATGGAATAACGAAAATGTTGTTATCATTTACTCACCGTCATGATGTTTCATACACATACTAGTTTTCTTTTCTGGAAAACAAATGTATAAACAGACTTGGAGATGAAGAATACATTATTTTCCATATGATAAAAGTAACTGAAAATGTGGAGATTTTCTTGCTCAGGTGCCATATTTTAATGGATTTTCACTGAGAACTCTGAGTAACAAAAGTATTTGGAATGCTTTTATGATACTTCTGTGGTGCTTTTTTGTCTTTTATTTTATACTTTTTTTAGTTTTTACTTATTCTTTAAGAGAAGCCTGCTCACAAACATCTCTGTTTTGTCATTTTATTTAACTCTGCTAGATCGAAAGCTTTGAAAATACTTGCTCTGTTTCAACAAAAGAAACACCTTGTACATGCTCTGCTATATATTCACTTTCATGCCTCCATTATATGCAGTTTTTCTTCAATTCTTCAGCTTTATTATTGTATAATAACAGTATGACTTGTGTTGTTTCATGACTGTGACAGTTTCTTTGAAATAAAAGGCACCAATTTCTCTCTATTATAGAAAATGTCCTCTGTCTCACCTCCAAAATCTCTCTAGATATATTCCCCCTTGCCTAACTTTTCTCTTTAAACTTTTTCCTGGCTGAACCTAGTCTTCATCAACTTACACAAGAAAAAGAAAAAAAATGTCAGTGCATGCTTGAGTTTGTCTTAGCTGGGAGTTGAAGTAGAGGTAATTAAAAGACAAAAAATACATCCAGAAACATATTTGAAAAAAAATGTGTATCATGCCCTTTATGTTTTGGATTAGAATGAGGTGGTAGGAATATTTGGCCTACAACTTTTGAGATTTGACATCAATAAATAGGCCTAGTTATTTTGACAGTGTTGAGAAGTAATACATGTTTTTATAGCCTAAAAGTAGGGTAACACTTTATGTTAGGGTCCTCTTAACTAGTTGCTTATTAGCATGCATATTACTAGAATATTGGCCATTTATTAGTAGTAATTAAGCACATATTAATGCCTTATTCTACATGACCTTATTCTACATCCCTAATCCTACCCAGTACCTAAACTTAACAACTACCTCACTAACTATTAATAAGCAGCAAATTGGGAATTTATTGAGGGAAAAGTCGTAGTTAATAGTGAATAAGTGTTCCTTATTCTAAAGTGTTACCTAAAGGGGTTCAGCTGCTGGGCCAATTCAATAAAAAAAAAAAAATTAAATAAATAACCAGAACAAAATATACAGAAATCTACAGATTAATGCACACACACACACACACACACACACACACACACACACGAAAAACAGAGTGTATAAACAACAGAGTGTATATGGATTCATTAATCAAAAACAATATATTCGTGAAAAATATTAGCTGATTCACAACACAATTTAATATTCCGAGAAACTTAGTTAATCTATAGGCTAGTTTATTATATGTTAGTTAGAAGTGCTGTAGTCAAGCAACACTTGCTATACCTCTACAATGCTGAAACTATTTTAAATAGCATTTTGCTATTTTTTATAATTAATATAAAGTAATTATTATAATTATTGATATTATAGAAAAATTACTTAACTCATATAAATATATTTATTGAAACATTTGTACTTTCAAAGGTGAAAAGGGTTTGATTAAAAATGAACAAATGGTGTCCAATTAAAGGACCTACAGTAAAACACACACTTTCACTTATACATGCATAGCCTATATATTTTAACCAAAAGTCCAAAGACAGGCTACATTATAATTAGCCTATATCTCTGATTAATAGGTTTATGATCCATTAAAAACTTTTCAAGTTACAGTTAGGTAGAAGTTACAAAGATGCATTTTGAAATGAAATAAAAAGAATACACAGTGGTCAGAAAAATACTTTTCAAAAGAAACTCCTGAGACACTCTGACCCAGTTCTTTTTCTCTCCGGGGTAAAAAACACACAAAAATAAACATGCACGAAGGAAGGAACCCCTGTGGAGTAAACTTCATTCAAAATCAACACAGTCTGCACAGCATAATAAGAAGTCCAAAAAACAAATCTATTGTGACTGGGGTTGTTTCAAACAACACAAAGAAAAACACAACAAATGCCAAGAAAGCAGCACATCGTATTCAATACGACCAAATATTAAATGCCTGAGCGTTAACGTTTCCTCCATAGCACTAATGGAAGCATCATTTCATCTGATAGAAAATGCAAGAAAGATACTGATGCATTCAATTTCAGATAATGACAAAACTTGCAAACTTAAATGAAACCCTCTCTCTTATTTCAACAGTGTTAAAAGCATCTCACTTTAATAGCTCTCCAAGCGAAGAGCTCTTCGTTTGACTTTCTCGATCAAAAAGATAAATTGACGTGTTTATTTTGACGCTGCTGTTGTATTGTATTTTATTTTTTTGTTTACTGGGTGGCAAGTTGGCAAGGAAATGGCACTGCTTCTAATTTCATGATGTGATGGGATCTGCCTCCCTGCCACATGACTGACGAGCTCATCATGTGGATGGATAAGTGATGGTAAGTAAACTGTTTATAATGAAAAACTGTCACCATGATGCAATGCTAGCGCTTTCTTTTCACAGGCGAACAACAAGCCTCGGGAACCCTTACCAGAAGCGTGATGAATGGAGATGCCTTAATCAGTGACTAGACTGCAAAATGCATCATCAAATTAGCTCAGGATATGAGTGAGAGGGTGAGACAAAGATGAATGATATCCTTGAGGCAAGATGATGGAAGCCCTCTCACTATTTCATGTTTTCAGAAGTGTCGCCTTTGAGAGACCGACCTGGGTTCTCTTTGCATCGTTATTAAGTCGCAGCCGGGGTGATTTGCTGCTTGATGAAATCAGCATGGATGTGTGTAGAGGTTAAATTGCATTAGCATGCGGCTGCGCAGGGGACGAGGCGCTTTGAAACAGGATGTGATCAGTCTCCGTTGCTTTGAAACGTTCAGACGTTTGCCGTCAATGTAAGCGCACAGTGGTGTAATCACAGACTGAACTCAGAAACCAACCGGGGAGCTCAAGTATAGCCCACAGCTTTTTGAAGTGCAAAAACAGAAAGTATTTAATCTGATTCCAGTGCTAAGTGGAGAGAGCACTTTACCTTTTCTACAATTTCATGAATTCTGAAAGCTATGAAATAAAAATGGCTGGGGACTCGGGGTGAGAGAGTTTTGAAGCCAGTGCCAGGAGCTGAGCTGTGTTTAATGTGAGTAGCTGAAGCATTTTGGCTTTAAGTAAGATGTCAGGCTGACTGCTTGACCAGGCCGCAGAGGGAAAGACTGTATTTCTTCAGCTTGCTGAGGTGAGTGCAGCTGAGAAGAGACTAGATGAAGCACTACAGCACGGCTTGCTGTGGCCTGCAGCTGCTGGTCTAGTTAACAGGGTTGAATAAAAGAGGAATAATTAATAACTGGATTTTCATAAGGGGCTTTAGAGTTTTGTTTGAGGCACTTTGAAACAAGTACTCTCTAAAAAATGCTGGGTAAAATATGGACAAACCCAGCGATTGGGTTGTTTTGACCCAGCGGTTGGGTTACTGCTCAGAAGGTTGGGTTAAACATTTAACTCAACTGTTGATTGAAAGCAACCCAATCGCTGGGTTTGTCCATATTTTACCCAGCATTTATTAGTGTATGCTAGATTTTTGTAAACAGCTGTGTAGTCCACTTCATTTTCGAAGTTAGGTTTGTGAAATATAATCTGCATTTAATACTTGTTGGATGGACAGACATTATGTTCACCAATTTAATATCTACATATTTTCTGATTTTATTTAATCAACTGTTCAATATTGAAAGGCAAAAGTCTAGAAATAAGAAACTTTTTTTGTTTCAAAATGAAAAAAGACAAGTCAACAGAAACATTTTTAGTAGAAGTAGAGATATTCAGTAACAAACTTAAAAGCCATTCATTAAAACTTTTTTATCCATGCATCACATAAAGAAACCATCCATACTTTTACCACATAATTCTTACTCTAAAGCCTTAGACTGCAGAAGTGAAAAAAGTAAACAGTTGAAAAAAGAAAAGGACTGTTATTGTTATTCAAATAGAAGCTATAGCTTATCCAACTGAACATCATCATGATATAAAATTTAAGAATGAAACAAAGTTTGAGGTTCCTCAAGGATGCATTAAATTGATTAAGAGTCTTTTACACACACACACACACACACACACATTTTATATATAAATTACAATTTGTATATAAATTACAAGTTTTATGACTAATTATTTTGACTAGTAGTAATCAGCACATTCAAGGCATAAATAATTGTTCTGAGGTGAGCTGAGGAACAAACAAAAGTATCTGTCCACTGAGAGCTCTGAACAGAGACATTCCACCTGAGAAACTGCACCCAAGGAAATTAGTCTGGCCCCTCTCCAAAAACTCTGGCTTCCACAGAAGTCAGCAACACTCAAAATGAACCCAAATACTTAAAATAACTGACAGGCAGCAATCGCTTCTGCAGTCTTCTGATTGGCCAAACAACAGTGCCCTGCGGTCAGATTCGTTTTTACTTTTGATAAAGCCTTGGGCTGTCAGAGACAGGTGTGATATCTCAGGACACATATTCCAGTGATATCTGTCAAGTAAGAAACATTTTCTATGAGCTATTCTTTAAAAAAAAAAATCACTTACTGTTTCTGAAGCTGCAGGAAGAGCATTGCCCTTGCAACACAGTCGTGTTTTTGATTCCCCTTTAATACATGAACTGATCAAATGTTTAGCAGTTATTCAGTATAAATTGCTTTGAATAAAGGTGTCTTCCAAATGCATAAAAGTAATGTAAATGTTATTTTAGCAACATTGCCAGCTGTCAAACCTTGTTTTTTTTCAATAGATGGAGCTGACAATCACTTTGAAACCATCTTGTACTCTAAATACATTTTTAATCATATTAAATGCTAGCTTTGTCAATATTGATACAAATCCTAATTTGAGAGTAACTGTTTTTCATCTGACAGTTTTGACAATGAAAGACAAAGAAAAACATTTGCGAGAAAACGGATGAATCCTGTTTAACATGCAGTAGGCTACAGATCCAAAATAATTCCATGGCAAATACACTTTTGTCCCCCAGCTTTGTTTTGTGAATTATTAATAAATATTCAGGAATTTATTGTGGATATTATTCATTTCCAACCCTAGTTTAAAGAAATAGTTCAAATAATGAAGGAAAAACCTACAGCTTTTCACCCCACAAGGCATTAACTGATGGACTGGAGAGTTGTGGATTACTGATATTTTTATCAGCTGTTTGGTCTCTCGCTCTGACGGCACCCATTCACTGCAGAGGATCCATTGGTGAGCAAGTGGTGTTATGCTGAATTTCTCCAAATCTGTTTTCCTAAACAAACAAACTCATCTACATCTTGGATAGCCTGAGGGTACATTTTGAGCAAATTTTCATTTTTGGTCGAACCACTCTCAGGATTTTGTTTTAGCTTAATGCCGGACCTTAATGGCTGTTAAAAAAGTTGGTGGCAACATCTATTTGAGCTATCCTGGTTCACTATACAGTGGAACAGACTAGAGTAATGCAGAGCCTTGTTACGTACTTTCAGCTTACAAATAGCAGATAGCAATAGTATAAATGCTAATAATACAGAGGCTCATCAGCACAATAATAGTACTGTCCCATTGCGCACATATGAAATTAAGCTATAATGGAGTTTCAAAAGCCCCAGTTAAAACAGTGTTCGCAACAATAGGTGATATAGTCGTTTGCTGGAAGATTTAAAGTCGATTCTGTTAAAATGAATAAAGAACTTCAGTGAAGCTATCACAGCCTCTTCAGAAACGCATTAGGAGGGAGTTCTTTCCATTAAGCTATAATCACATTTCTCAAGTGAAGTGTCACAGTGGAAAAACAATAGCTTATTCCTACGGAACCATCTCGCTTTGTACTCATCAGCTTTGCAAGCGTGAAAAATGAAAGCTTATTTTCGGCACAGAGGAAAAACCATCTCTAACTGGCTTCAATAGGAGCAACTGTTTATCTTTTTCCCACCCCTGCTCGCCCTCCCTCTCTCGAACCCTCCTCTTCATGTTATTTTAAGTTTTTTTTTGAAGCGCTGCGGTAAGTCTGAGTCACTGCTATTGGCATACAGCAATACCTCATACAAATCTTTTTTTTATCAGTTTTTATCGCCCCTCTCTCTCTCTCTCTCTCTCTCTCTCGGGTAGGTTCCTTTAAAAGGATTGTTATGAACAACCATTGCGGCGACAGAGATGAATCATACGGCCTGTATATCACTCCATGTTTACTTCAAGAATGAGTGGCAGCCTCTAATTACATGGGTAAACACCCAAGAATGTTAATACACAAACTTAGTACTCCAATTCCATGGTATTTGGTAAATTAAACACTTAAATGGATAGTTCACCCATGGAAATGCTGTCATCATTTACTCAACTACAAGTTGTTCCAAACCTGTATGAGTTACTTTCTTCTGCTGAACACAAACAAAGATATAATGAAGAATGCTGGTAACCAAACATTGGCCACTAACTTAGTGGCCAGATAAACTCAGACAGGTTTGCAACTACTGGAGGGTGAGTAAATGACGACAGAATGTTCATTTTTGAGTGAACTATCCCTTTAAAACAAATGTGAGTTTTTCATAGAGTTTCAATATCATACCGATGGTACACCGAGTTCTAATTAGACGAATAGATTATGTTTATTTCCCACACTCCCCCATCAATGTATGTGAGAGTATGTAAGTTTGGTGAGAGAGAACAATATTCTGCCAGAATGGCAAACTGCTTTACAACAGCAACAAATGTACATACTGCTATCCGCTGTAACTCAAGACTCAGAATTACTACATACAGTTGCTTTAAAATTAAATGGAATCATGAAATACTGTTTCAGATTTCTCTGGGTTAGTTTTTGCACCAAAAATCACCGATATTTGTATAATTTACCTTTCTTATTTTCACTTTCTATGAAAAACACTCCATTTCAAGGGGCGTTACATCTCATGCAGAAACCGAAGTAAAAGCCCACTGCCGTGACGGGATAACTTCACGTATTGCAAACCCCTCTTTTACAGCATGTTGTGTGTTTGATACTTAAAGATGGCAAGAGCTGTGATAGAGCCATATATGGTTGAGCCCAAGTCAGATCTCGTGGAAGATGAAACAATCCAACAATGATTGCAATAGTTTAAGCATGGTAATTTATTTTGCTTACTTATTTGATATATAGTTTTAAAATGACATAACTTGTCTTATTACAAAAGATGCTGCATGTACGCTGATATGTACTGATTTTGATAGCAACACTTAAAAATGAAACACTTGGTGTCCTCAGTGTTAAAAGCTGGTTTGAAGTTTATTACAAACACACTGCATGAGTAAAGCAGTGTACTTACCTGCTAGTTTTGAGTTCTGAATCTTGCAGTGTGTTTTTATTGTATAGTATCCTTTTATGTGTGTAAATATTAAGAATATTTATATTCTCCATTTTGTGACCAGCTTTAAATTATATGCTTTATCATTAAATATTTTTCGGGCTATTTTCAGTTTGGTGCATTTGCTAAAATGTGTTCTATGGGGCGTGGAGTGTGGTTAATGTCTGTCTCGAGCAGTTCAGAAACCGAGGGTCATTGCTTGTAAACAGCAGCAGCAACACTCGGAGTGACAGACTTAACAACCATTTTTGAGACACTAAAACATGAACCCACGCCGACTTATCACAGAATGAGCAGCACTTACCAGTGCCCTAAAGTCTTTTGGGATTGGAGAGGAGGTGGGAAATCAGAACTTTTCCTGTGCCTTTAGACCCATAATGAATGGCTTGTAGCAATTTGCATGCATGCCCAAAATCATTCTGAATATATTAGTCATCTCATCTAGCGGGCCTACATGTGCACAAATTTAGCTTGCCGGAAGGTCTCTGGTGTCTGGCTTTTGTTAAAGTTGATTAATTATGAACCTCTTGTTAAGCACATTGGTGACTCTAAATTACAGAACTATTAGGTCTCCTTTTCTAAACACATACAGTTGATTTCCCTGTAGAAATGAGAGGTGGTGTTGTTAAAAGACGTATGGGATTTATTTACTAAAAATGAATGTTTGGTGTAATGTCAGCGGCAAATATGTTCAATAAGTATTACTGGATTAATGTAATGCAATGACATGAGCACTGAGGATTCAGCTCAGAATCTAGCTTAATAAACATTAATTTAGCTAAAGCAATACAGCATTAAATACAATGTTAGTAAATAATAGAGCACAATGTGATCACAGATTGATTAATAAAATCTATAAATATACTAAAATATTTACAATGCTGTTTAAAAGTTTTTTTTTGTTGTTTTTTTTGGAAGAAGTCTTTGTTGATGTTGATGTTTTTGAAGAACAGCCAAAGCGTACCAGATCTGTGGTACTGAATCTTTTAAAGATAATCAAGAATTTTGATCGATGCATAGTTAGATATCCCTTCACGTTTGCCAAACTACCATTTTTGATCCATACCAGTCTGTACCAACTGCTAAACACTGTGTAAAACCAAGCAAAGTGTGAATAATGGTTTAAAATGCCACTCAGATGACCCCCTCCATATATCTGGATGAACCGTTCTCAGGCAAAAACAATAAATAAAAAATGGTCACCAGATGTCATGTTGATAGTTGATTAATATGTATGATTATTTTCATCATGTTTTTTTTTCACTTTGTTCATTTAATATGGCTTATAAAATGTTACATAGACAATTAAAAATACCCACAAAAGGATGAAGGAAGTGTTCAGTTGAAGAAAATACCCCAGATAATACAGACACTTCTATATCCTATCCAAAAATGTCTCTAACTACACAAAAACAATGATCAATTCAGTAATTCAGCAACAAATCACTCTACCTGTGGCCACAGGATTCACAAACAATTACGAGTAGTTCATATGAGCGAGACATTGATTTGTCTGAGAGGCAGTGGATTGATTGTGCAGTTGCGTCCATACAGACAGAGGTAATGGTTTTAACTTCAGAGAGAGAGAGGAATGGAGCTGAACAAAAGATATATTATATTGCTGAGGCCACAATGAGATACTTGCAGTCTGGCTACCCTGGAGTGCTGGATCTATTTGACTTTGTGCCCCTTTTGAAAACAGCAAGTGTGTTAACTTTCCTTACATGCACCTTAAAATAGAGCACGAACCCAAACAACTGGGCAATCGTACAGTTCTTTTTTTTTTTAAATAAACAAATTATTTTGCATATTGGAACCCTAACTATTACTCTGTGATTTTGAGATCCATTGTTTCACACGGAGGACAACTGAGGAGCTCATACGCAACTATTACAAAAAGTTCAAAAGCTCACTGATGCTCCATTATGAAAAACAATGCATTAAGAGCCAGGGGTGCAAACATTTGAACTGAATGGAGGTGTACATTTTTCTTATTTTGCCTAAATATTTTTCTTTTAGTACTAGCCTTCAAAAGCTACAGAAGATATATGTTTCCCAGAAGACAAAATAAGTTCAATTTACCCTGATCTTCAAATTCAAAAAGTTTACACCCCTGGCTCTTAATGCATTGTGTTTCATTCTGAAGCATCAGTGAGCTTTTTAACTTTTTTCAAGAGTTGCATGTAAATTCCTCGGTTGTACTTAGTGCGAAAATATGGATCTCAAAATCAGTCATTGCTGGAAAGAGTTCAAATTCAAAGATGATGCTGGAAAACCAAAGAATTTGTGGGGCCTGATTGATTCTTCTGAAGAAAAGCGGGCAGTTTAACTTAAGGACAAACAAGGGACTCATGAACAACTATCACAAAAACAGCTGTGGATCATCCTGATAACAATATACATAAGGGTATGTAAACTTTTCAACTGGGTATTTTTTATAAATTTAACTATTAATATCTCTTGTGGATTATATGTAAATGTATTTCATGTGAAATATCTTAGTCAATAACATGCATTTTGTATGATCCCTCTTGTTTTGTTAAAATAATAAAAATGTTACCGATGCAAGGTGTAGGCCTGTGTAAAATTGACCACAACTGTAAATATATACTTTTTTAACATTTTCATTTTAACATGAAACACATCCCGCGCTGAACATCATAACACGTTAATGTGATTCTGAAAGTAAAAGCCCACACACATGCATCTTGAATCTTGACAGGCGTGTAGTATGCGTTCGAAAGAGTTCAGTGGGTAACTTGACGTGCATGAAAAAAGCTAGCTATTTTTGTTCGTAGTATCGCTTGTCACACTGCCAATGTGCAGCTCTTCATCGCCAAATCGAAGGCACTGAGGTATGAATGAAAAAGTGCAGTGTGCAACACAGAGCTGCTTCATTAGCTATGCGCAAAGATAACGAGTGCCACAGCAGTGCTTGGCCACTAACGTTCCGGGAGAGCAGATACCCTAAGCCCCCAAACAAATAAAGCCTTAAATTCGACCTCCAATCGTTATTATGGTAATTTCTCTAATGCAGATTGGAACGTAATTGGTAACAATATGTACACAGCCTAATCTTTTCCTAGGCTGACAGTGACGAAGTGGAGATAAGCGCACAAAGATGTCTGGTGAAAAGAGGACATTTATAGGCTCCATTAGCATCTTTTTTCTCTACAAAATGTTGCTATTTACAGCATTGTATGATGCTAAAGGAATGTTCACAAACATATACAAATTATATTGTCATTTACTCACCCACATGTTGTCCCCGAAGTCAGACCCTGACTAACATTTCCATGAAACACAAAAAATTAATTTTCTTCCATTAAGTCTCTTCCATGAAACTATAATAAATGGAGTCTAAGCATCACTGAAGTCCACATAGTAGCTTTCTGTGTCAAGTAGAATACAATTGTCATTATTATTTAATGATAGAACCTTTGCGTCGCACAGAAGGTTTTTAATAGTGAAAATTTTTTTAAGATTATTAAAATGCTCTTCACACAGAGAAAAAAAAACAGGCTCTTTTGAAAGGTTCTTTGGGGATCCCAAAATGGTTATTCTATGGCATTGCTGCGAAAACCCCCTTTTGGAAGCTTTAATTTTAAGAGTGTTTAAATTCAAATGACTTGGAATATAAACAGCAACATTCATTCATGATCTATCCTTTAAAGTCTTATTTAGAACTATAAGAAATAAAATCTGACCGGACATTTTCAGTGTGTCTCTTTTTCTCAAAGTTATTCATACATTTCCATAAACATTTTATAGTAAACTCCCATGAAGCCCAGTCTTTTCTTGTTTGAAAGGATACCGTGTGGAACAGTGAGGAATGGTTGTGGAAGTGGTAATGATGATGCATGACAATGGAGTTAATGGATATTTATGATAATATGATGGGTCTGCATCTGTATCTGTGTTAAATAGCAAGGAACTTCCATTTTTCTTCCCATGCTGTGTATTTATAGAGCTTACATGAAGAGCTGCCACTGATGTTAAATTTATCCGTCAGGGTTGTTTGAAGTAGTACACCTGAGGAGAAAGCATGCAGTTTAAGACATTTCATGTCATTATTAACATCTGCAGCAACCTACTGGAAGTTCAATCAATAAAAAGTGCAACGCTTTACTGATTCCGCTGTCAAAAGTGGTGCGGTTTAAACGACAAATGCTACTTTTTCCAAGCTGTCAGATGCCACTTTTAACTTTACATGAATGAAAACAAGGCTGAGAGGAAGAAGTACAGCCTGTTCAATGGGTTGTACTTTTGTTCACCTTGGTGTCGATCATTCAGCTGCATGATGCAACATTTAAAAAGTATTTTCAAAATATTTCCAGAGGACATTAATTAATTAAAAAATAAGAAAAGTGGGTTGTGAAAATCAGATATGATGGGGGACCTTAGTACAGCTGTTTTTGTTCTTGTCAAAATAAATATGGCATCAATTCAGACTAAAATCAATATATTTTTTTCTATTACGTTGAGGGTATTTTGGGGCTGACCAAATCATCTTTGTGCGCAAGTTAGTTGGCCTGGGTGTGGTGTAAATGGACACTAAGTTACAATTCAAACTACTACATATTTGAGTGTTACATCATTACTTTGTAGAAACATGTATTAACACTGGAGTAACATTTCAGACTGAATTAATTACATCAATGTTTTCCCTCACAGACACATTTATGGTGTACCCTTATGAACATGAACCATGGTTTTACTACAAATAAAACCAAAAGAAAATGGTAACTATAGTTAAACCATGGTAATCACAAATTAACCATGGTTTTGCTACATTAACCATAGTTTAACCATGGTATTTGTAGTAAAACTGTGGTATACAAACAGTAAACAATAAGCCAAAAACATGGTCACTACACTTTTACTATAATAAAACAATGGTTATTTTTCACGAGGATACACTTTTTACATTTAAGAGAAAAAAAAACATCATCACTAATCTATCTATAATTATCTACTTTTCCCCCTTTTTTATTTTATTGAAAATTATATATTATTGCATTAGTGCCTGCTCACTTTATAAACAGCACTGGTTCTGGAATTATTTTCACCATAGAGATGTTGTGCTGAACCAAGTCAACCAACTACAAAGTGAAACTCAATAATATAAAACCTTTAATTGAAGTTCATAAGTTATCATTAAACATTAATTTCCCTATGTAGAAAAAGCATTGCGTTTTTACTTATAGTTGATTATTTATATATACACATCTCAAAGTAAATTTGATTATTATGGTTGAAAGTTGCAAGAGGAAAAAGCAGCATGTAATATGAACTAGAATATCAACCTGTAATACTCAGCTCTTCAACAGTACCTCGGTTCACAGATTTGAAGGATGCTTATTGTATCTACAAAAATAAATGTCATATTACTCGACTGCACTTTATTTAAAAGGTAAGCATATGACTTATGAGCGCTAAGAACAAATAGTGCAACCATATGAAATACAGAGCTAGTTACAAACTAAACTAGTTCCTAAGCCATACAGTGAGAACTTTGTCCCAATTTAAGAAAGAGTTCACGAACAACTGGTACAATCCCTCTACCCTGCATGGTGAGCACTAATAAGCTCAAGTCTTATATCTAAGAATAAAAGCTGGTACGCATCCACAAATTGTGTGCCACTGTAGCATTAGATATCACACAGTCAGCGAATCTGTGATCATTTTCTCAAAGTACGTGTCCCAATTTCTGTTTGCCACAAAGGCAGATACAGAGATGTGATGTGTGTCAGTTCAAGAGCTCATCTCAGTGTTTTCCCCGCCCCTATCCTTCCCATTACAGATCAGCTGGAGGGCTGTAACGACACAGTCAGCGTTTGATACATTCGGTGACATTTCCATGCTGACCTCCTCCCACTCTTTGAGAAATTTGAGCAAACTCGCAAAATATTTCTGATACAGACAACATGTGCAACCCTGCATAATTGAGCCTGATAAATATGTGATTCCAACTAAGAATATTCATCAACTCTGAGCACTTCTGAAATGCACCTGGCAAGAGAACAAATTAGCATTTTCATTCTTTATCAGAATAAAATGTGAATGCATGTCATTAGGCAGGAGAGATGCAATTACAGGGCGAAAGGAGAAAGTCCTCCCACACACATTTTACCTTCCAGTGAGGCATGTCAGAATTAATAAACCTGTGTCTGCAAATGAAAATCCCTGCTAAAAGCCTGGGACAGGTGACATGTAGTTCCGCTCTTTTCAATGCAAACTAGATTCCAGTAATTTGGTCCATTTAGCGCTCCAATTTCGTCACACTAAAGTAAAAGTTGTCATAAAAAAAGACTAAATAGTCCATCTCGCGTTACAACAACTGTGGATGACCAGCATTACCTCGCGATTGTACAGCTTTCTAAACCTGTCGTGGCCATCTTCATGTCTATAATTGCACCTGCCATATGAAGTAAATGCTGAAAAATACAGGAGAAAATGTCTATGCTTTTAATGCCGAAGAAAAGTGGCATTTAATGCACTCAGTCTCAGGAAGCCAGAAGGTCAACGCAGAGCCAGTGTGAATTGAAAAGGGAAAGAATGTAAAAGGCTTTCATTTGCACAAATAAGTGCTAATGCAAAGGGTGAAGGTCATTGTGCCATAAGAAAAAAACAAACAAAAAAACACACATTAGATCTCACAGAGGGGATGCATTCATCAAGACTGCCAAAGGGGCAACGTGCTTCTTTCAAAAACATGATCGCCGGAAACCTGCATTGAGCTGCTGACAATAAACAGAGCATAATGGAAAATGTAAAAAGGAATCAACTACAACAAGGAAGAGCATAAGAGATATATTTTCTGCTTCAGAAGGGGAGAAAACATTATGACAAAGCAACAACATGGCAGACATTACTGTGGATGGATTAAAAGGTGGATATGTTCCTGTGCTGTACACTTCTAAGACGAAGGCTGTGATAGACTTTTGAAATGTTTTTTTTATTATTATTATTATTTCTTCTGATGCAAATATGGAATATGTACTCATAGAATCAGTTGAAATCACAAAGTGTGTGCACTGTTGAGCCTGGAGGAAGGTGGTGGGCTCCAGCAGGGATGACGGTCCAAAGGCAGGGAGGGCAGTTTGCTTCTCACACTCCCTCTAACAAATTACAACATCTTCCTCTTCTCAAACTCCTGCAGAGAACAGGGAAGAGCAAACAGGGGTCAAACAAACATGATCGGCAGGGACTGCCTTCAATGTGTCCTTAGCAGGGGTCTGTTATGCAGTTAGTTTTGTTTGAGTCAACAAACTGCCAAGATTTGTTAACATTTACAAAACTGACAAAGAGTATACTGTGCTTAAAAGTTTTAAAATACAACACAAAAAATAATTAAAGGTGGGGTGTGTAATTTTTCAAAAACCCTTTAGAAAACCGAGTCGGGGACGAGTACCAAAAAATACTGGCAGCCAATCAGCAGTAAGGGGCGTGTCTACTCATGATGTGGAGGAGAGAGGGTTCAGGGAACAACTGAGCAGAGTGACAGAAAGATAGAGATGGCGAATAAAAAACAAAAGAGGAAAACGTCTGCAGAACAATAAGGCAAGAAGGAAGACCCGTGGAGCGCTGGAGAGAACTCAAGGAGCGGAAGGCCTGCGATTGGATGCCGAGGTTGCTTTGTTTCTTCTCGATAGGAGAATAACACCGTGTCTACACCGGACGCGCCGCGCCACAACAGCTAAAGTCTGCCTACACTGGACGCGATAAAGCGACCATTGAAAATCATTAGAAATTTGTGTCAGCACGTCATAAATAGAACGTGGCAGCAGTTTTCTGTCGGAGATTTGTCGCGCCGTGCAGCATCCAGTGTAGAAAGCATCACTGATTATAATGACTTCTATAATATTTTGTCGCGCCGCTCGCATCTGGTGTAGACACGGTGTAACATCGGTTTTGCTTTGTTTCACAGAACTAATCGTTAACTGGGTTGTATAGGCTACGTATGTGTGGGGCGGAGCTATCAAAATAGGGGTGAGACCCTTTTGGGCTAGGGGCGTGTTTATTTTGGTGATTTCAAATATCAACATTGGCTTCCAGAAATCGCTACTAAAAAGCAACACATGACGGCAACCTCGTGCGGCAAGCAGATTGCTATTCCACTGGCACAACGGATAACCCTGTGATGTCCCCCTCTGCCTGCTAACTTTTTGAAGAGAGAACTCCCTCAGCCGTCATCACTGCGCCGCATGACGCTTTGTTCAATAGGTTGTTTGCACATGATGTCATTGCAGTGGGACTCCGGCTCCTGTCGACCGCAGACGCAGGTTTACAAACCACTTTTTCCTGCGTTTTTCAGTCGATTTCTTGACTTTTCCCCTTATAAACAACACATTTTAGTACACGATGAAAACTCCTTGAGTTTTCTCGGTTTGGTCGATTTGAGCATTCATAAACAGCGCAAAACACAGGCATCTTGAGTTTCTGCTACTGATTCTATGGAGAAAAAATTACTTACTGCCTTCCAGCTGCATTTCGCGCGTCATCAGAATCACGTGTTTGCAAACAACCTATATTCCATTCTATCATTCTGCTCAGTTACCGCTCATGCTCACCGGAAAAGCTAAGTCTGCTCAAATAACGCACCGACAAGAAATGTCTATGTAACGTTAGTATACTTGTTCCTGTTTGTAGTAGCGCTGCTGTGCTGTGACATGCTGTGGTACAGCTGATCTGGGCAATGCTGGTCAAATCTCCACTGATCTGCTCCCCACTATGCTTTGCTCACATTCGTTGATATTACAGCTTTGCCAGGGTTTTTATATTTTTATACATGTTTCCTTACACCGAATCATAATTTCTATTCAGTTCCCACTGATTTACGCGATCTGATGACCATTAACTCATAGTGCGCGGTCATATCTCTGTATGAATGGATGACAGAGACACACGTTTTCCTTTAGCACACACACACACACACTGAAGCGTGCGTGACGTCTCAATGAGGACATAAACACACGAACAACATCTCCAGAACTGCTCTGAGAGTCACTTCATGAGCGTTTCACCGTTTCATTTGAGTAAAACTATCCTCATATCATATACACACAGAAATGTAAAGATATTCACGGCAACCCGTCAAAATAAAAGTCCGGGTTTTTGAAGACAGTGCAGCAGAAATATTTGTTCAGCAGAATGTACATAACACTACTACTAAAATTATGAAAACTTAATTTTTTAAGGAAAATCGGCCAAACATATCGGCTCAAAAAAATCGGCATCATATATCGACCATCGGCTGCCCTGATTTCTAAATATTAAAATCACATAAAAAATGTAAATGCAGTCATTTATTTATTTTTTTTTTTGTCCTTGTGTTGTTCCAAACCTATAAACTTTTATTTCTTTAATGGAACAGAAAAGAATGTCCATGTTGCTCTTTTGCATAACATAAAAGAGGATGATGATCAGATACACAACAGGGCAAAATGAGACTACTTTTGGGTAAATTATTCCTTGAAATGCAAACTATGATCAACCTTAAGAGTAAAGTTTATTTGGTGTTGCTTATATTTTGTGCTACCCACTGTCCCTCAGGCTATGAAACGGTGATAACTAGCTGCTTAAAGCGGCTGTTTTCCCTTCTACCAAAATTATTTTTATTTGTCAAGTCTGGAAACCTTTCTTTGGAAATGTGGTTTTTACTCTATTTGTCTCTGATGTTTTCATATTTTTGTATTTTAGGAGAAAATGCCACTCTGTTTTGACCTTGCCTGTTGCACAAAATCTTTCATTGCTGAGTTTCTGGGGTGTTTTTTTTTCCTGCCATTTTTTTCAATGGCTAGACTGCTCAAAAATGTTTTGCTTCAGCTTGGTGTCCCTAATAGTCTAATGAGAATCTATATATTCAATATTTAAGTATATATATTTGATTTATCAAAAGTAGAAGTTCCAGCAGCTGGAAAGCCTTCTACATTAAACAGAAAATTGCTCTGTGAATTTCAGGATTTAAGGCCATATAAAGGTTAAATAAAACATTTACAGAAGCTGTGGGTAAACACAAAGCCGTGAGAAATGCACTGTATGATACAAAGACAAATGTAGATTGTTCCTGTCAGGAATAGCTATTTACACAGTTAATTTACAACGGCTTACAGCTACAGGGTGATGCATTGTGCTTTTGAAAACCCATTTTCCACAAGTAAGGGTGACGGAATGGTGCATTTCTGTGAGAATTCCCTTATGCAAATGTCATGTTTCAAAAATGAAGATGCACGGTTTATTTATAAAAATACTTGAAGCTCTACTGCCATCTAACGGTCAAGCAGTGCCGTGTCTGCTGCAGATAATATAGATTGCAGGAAATGGCCTCGAGTAACATGACAAGAAATTAAGTATTTACTGTGATTACATCATTAGCAAAAAGAGAGGGGGGAAGAATGAGAGCTTGTTTAGTATCGTCCCATGCCGTGTGCAGTAATAAACTATAGGGCTCAGTGTTTTACTGAACATTCACAAAACATTTGCAAAGATTGATATATATATCAATATTCATAATCATGCTTAATTTTTATGTACATTTTCTGGTCATTAATGTTTCTAAAATTGTGAAGCGTTAAGACGGATACTACAGATATTTCAAACTGTCTGTTTAAATGATGATTCAAAACACTGATGCAAAGGTTTGTTTGTATCAATCAAAAATCTTTGTGGCATGTTACACTCTTTACAATGTAAATATTGCTGTAAATTATTCAGAATTGCTATTTCAAAAATACTCTGCCATACTTAAGTTGAAGACTGTGAGATCTGAATGATTTTTTCATGTTTTTCATCAAATATTTAGTAAAAACAGTAATATTGTGAAACATTATTACATAACTGCTTTTTACTATTATTATTTTAATATATTTTAAAATGTCATTTATTCCTGTGATAGCAGCATCATTACTACAGTCTTCAGAGTCCCAAGATTCATCAGAAGTCATTCTAATATGCTAATTTCATGCTCATGAAATATTTAATATTATTAAAAAGGTTGAAAATGTTGTGTTGATCTTCAGGATTCAAAATGATAAAAATAGCATTTATTTGAAATAAAAATATTTTGTAACATTATTAATGTCTTTACTGTATCTTTTAATTAATTTAATGCATCCTTGCAGAAAAAAGTATTAATATCTTTAAAAATCTCTGACCCCAAACTTTTGAATGGCAGTGTAATTGTTTCTATGCATACTTAAAAGTGAAACACTAGGGTGTATAAATGGTTAATATTCAGGTTGGGACTGGGGCAGGTACACTGCAAGTGAGTTGCCACCGCATGTGTGAGCGTGTTAACATGGGGGAAAAAGACGTGTCCATCAAGGCGGCCGACCATCCTTTATGGATGTGTGTATGAACAAATGGGAGTGTTTTTCAATGGCCAGAGTACACAGGGGCTGGTTAAGAGAGAGAGGTGTATGGCAGAGGAAAATTGATGAGAGGTAAGGAGCGCGCTTTCACTTTAACGAGTTAAAACTCCACTTGATAAATTGAGATAAAGAGGCAGATGCTACTCGAGGCGAGCTGTTCACCTCATTGGAGAGAATAATGCTTGTGATTGAAGCCCTTTATAAATGCTTTGGCTTGGAACCTGAGTGATCCCGGGGGCCCACCGTCCTTTAAAAAGAGGCCGGCCAGCAAACTATGAAATAAAAGGACTCAAAAACGTCGTCTTTTTTTTACCAAAAGGCTTTATCTGAGCACCAGGTTTGGCAACCACCTGAATTTAGTGAGCTAAAACACGAGGAAAAACGGTCTCACCCACTCTGCTGCCTCAGTTACAGCTCACACTGAGAAAAAACGGTCTCACCTTGTACATGGTGCTGCCCAGCTGAGCCGGAGACATGCTGACGACGACTCCAGCCGACTGCAGAGCGGCAATCTTCTCTTGGGCACCCCCTTTGCCTCCGGCAATGATGGCTCCTGCGTGCCCCATTCTCCTTCCAGGAGGGGCCGTCAAGCCAGCAATGAATGACACCACTGGCTTAGCATTGGCACCCTAAAGAACGAAAAGAAAACAAAAAAAACAATGACAAGTTAAAAGACTTCAACATAAATACACACACCTTTTGTTCTGAACGAAATTCATATTTATATACAGAAAGGATGTATTGGCAATGTGTCAAGTGACAACACTGACAAGTGAGCGAAACGTATGCGTTCCCCCGGGATACTTTGCGTTCGCTCACAAAACATATGTTCCCCTGAATTACTTTGCATTTACTCACAAAACGTATGCGTTCCACTGAAATACTTTGCATTCGCTCACAAAACATACGTTCCACTGAAATACTTTACGTACAATCACAAAACATATGCATTCTGGAGATACCCTGCATTCGCTCTAAAAACGTATGCCTTCCCCTGAAATACTTTGCGTACGTTTTGGCATTCACTCACAAAAAGTATGCGCTTCCCTGAAATTATTTTTGTTCACTTGCAAATTATATTATTATTCCTGAGATATACTTCGAAACCATTTTAAAAATATCTTATCGACCCCAAACGTCTGTATGGCATGTTTATGTGTTCATAAAGTTAAAATCTTGACCACTGCATTATGGGTCTCCATAAAAATAACCATTGCCTTAGTGGCACTAAGTAAGGCCTACAAGAAAAATGTTTTGAGACACAATTACAGGGGGTGAGTCTCTATTTTTATTTCCTCAAAATGCAGTTCACAGACTTGTAAATAAAAGGGTAAAGATAAGTGCAGGGGCTTTTAAACTGAGTATACTGCGCTCAAAATTGGCATTAAAAGCAGATCAAGGCATGTAATAGCTTGTGTGGGAGTAAGCAGATGGGCAGACAGTGGCTCGAGTATGTCATTTAATACAATCTCACTTTCATGGAAGGCAATTTGTCATGTCCATGCCAATTAACTGTCATTGCTCATAGACCATCATGATCAGGTCTGTTTTTCCCTCATTCCCACCATATTCTGTCCTCATAAATGACATCCTTATTCGAGAGTGGGATGTGGGTTGTCATAATTGCAACTGCAGCTGCCAACAATAGCATAAATTGGTAGCCTAACATTTTGGATATTTCTGGAGGACATTTGAACAGGCTTTTTTAGAAGGCTGAAGCTACCTGGCATACCTTTGAACTCAGATGAGGCTCAAACAAAAAGTAAAGGGATAGCTGGTTTAGCATGTGCCAGCCCCATCATTCTGCATCTTTCTCCACTGACAGCAACTCAAAAAAATCTATTTAATTTCTATTCTGATTTTTTTTTCTCAAGCAAGCTTTTAACATCTTATAAATATCATATTATAGAAGATTTTTTTCAAGTTGCATACTTCTGGGCATTCCTGCATCAGCTGAGCTACTGCCATCTAGATCAATAGAAATGCTAATGATCGCTTTCTCCGGTATTATAAACCTCCTCGGGCTCAAATGGAGTCATCACTAATTCAGACGTGCTCATTAGCATCTCACATGTGAGTAGGCTCCTAAACTTCACTGGCAATTTTTGATTTCACTAAAAACTTTAAATGGGAACGCAAACTTTAGGTGGAAAAGATTAAATGAATGTGACCACCAGTCAAAGGCAGTCTGACTTAATACTTGGTAATCTTCAACTACCCGCTAACATTACAACGCTCCACAGGAGCCGTCCTCGGTTCAAAGCTCAAGCTGTTCATGCTCACGCAGCCGACTAAAGCCTAATCTGGGAAGATTACGATAATGAACTGAGGTAATTATATTTTGCTCAGGCACAAAACCTTGAGATAATGTTGGAGAGGAACTCCATCCTTTCATTTTGTACTCTTTTTTTGTTGAATGACAACGGCTTCTTCAGAAACTCTCTAGTCAACCCTATTTTGAGCTTGTTTAGTAATTACATGAGTCAAAGGGTCTTAAAAGAACACTTCATCCAAAATCGCTAATTCTGTCCCCAATTCTTTGATACTGTATTACAATAAATAACTGCACAGAATTGTCCTTTTTGAGTAAACTATCCCTTTAAGTGTATAAATTGAATGTATTTTGTCAAAACAAAGCCCAGAAAAATAGCAGATAAATATGCAATGGACGTTTGCAGAAAACACAATTGGTCAGGTTCCACGTTAACAGTTGGATAGCTTCCTCTCGATCATTCAGCAGCTCCCAATAGTGTTGCAGTCACTGTGGACTGCAAGTGGATCTTAATGGGCAACATTCCCTAGGTGACAAATTTTAGCAATAAGCAAAAACAAGCATGAAGCTGACAAGCACTTGAGAGGAATATTCATATCAATATGCTAATTTGGCTGAAAGGCAATTTTGCAGTTTGCCTTGGCAATTCTGACACAAGGACTTACTGGTGTATGCGTGTTGGGAGTTGATCAATTATAAGAAAAGGGGAAAACAGGGTGCTCGCACAATTATTTGCACAACGCCACTACAGCTAATGGAAAGCAAGCATCAGATATGGATCCAGCAGGAAGTGTGGGGGCGTATAAATGCGTTGTGATATTATGGGATTGGACCATGAGCCCTTTGTCACTACTATTATTCTATATGAAAAACAGACATTCTTCCTAAACCAGTCATACATAACCAGCAACATAAATCTGACATTACTTTTTCTGGAGCTAATAGTTTACAAGCTCCAGTGTGGATCACCGCTTCCATTACCGCCTGGAACCTGATGTATCATCCCTGCCCACACTTCTTAATGAGACCGGCATGCGTTTAACAGTCTGATCAATTCAGGTCTTGTTAACAGCGGCACAGACAGAAAATGTCTTAACTGCCAAATACTTCTCCCAAGGCTAAATCCGCCGCATGAAATGTAGCATGACCATGTATTGATCTCCATTATTCATAGCCAAGGCCATCTTTAAAAAGTACTGTGTTGAGGTAATGAGAAAAGTTCACCTGAAAGGAGCAATTTCATACAAATTGCAACTAATAATTTCCGCCAAATCAATTCTCCCACTAATTTAATTGACAGGCCGGAAAAGAAGAAACTTTTACAGAGCTAATGTGTGCTCAAAGAGCTACTCGTTCGCTTTTCACCAAGTACACAAAAGTGCTTAATGGTAACTGTGAAACTCCTCAACAATTCTGGAAATTGCAGGTTTTGCAATTTCGGTTCAGTTCAAATGTGGCAACAATAAAAATGAGCTCTTTAGCATGGTCTTATTCACAGAATGGAAGTGTGTTTCTTTGAACACTCAAGCACTCACTTCAAAATGAGGCACTTGTCCATGCTCTGAACGTATTCAGAGCGATTTGCTTGATTTTCTGTGGTTACCGTGCCCCAGTGCCACCACGGTCTCAGACTTAAGTTCTGTCTGAATCATGTCTGGGTGCCTGGGTTGCTCTTGAGAAAATAGACGCTCGTATGCCATTTTGCCACAATCAGCGTGGCTGAAACTATTCCATGAGTATTCACTGTGCCAACGCTTGTTTTATTTTATATAACAGTCTGAAATGTATTCCAATGCAAGACACTTGTGAACACATCTGCCTTCTTTATGACTCTCAAACTGGAGGAATAAATATGACATGGCTAATGATGGCAAACCGAGGCACTGTTAGGAGTGGAGGAGGTCTTTGACTGAGTGCAATCCAGTCTGGCTGGTCCAAAGATCACAACGAAAGCTCTATAGACTTTCCTTCACAGCCAAAACAGATCAAAGAGCAGCTGGAGGCTGTTTTCTCATTCACAGAAACAATGTGAGCTCCAGGGGTGAGTAGCTCCAGCTAGCAAGGAAAGAGGAGCTCCATGTGTGGTGAGGGTTCCTGTTTGTTGTAGAAAGCTGCCGATATCCAGAAGATAAAAAACAATGTGTACTTCCCAAGGGCTAAGAAAAAAACAAAGCACTGATCCATGGGCCCAAAAGCGATTAATGAACGAATAACAGTGATTCTTCTCCTTTGAGTGTGTGTAAAGGCATGTGTAGAAGATCTTACAGGACAGTTTACCAAAAATAAAATAACAAAACTTGCATAAATTATGCATATAACTTATGAATTATATTGCAAGTCTTTGAGTCTATAAAATATTTTTGTGTGATGAAGAGATATATTTACATGTGGCACATTTGATGTCATAATTGCCAAACATCATCATTCAAATCTCATAAAAGATCATACATAACATAACATTTGAATGTGTACATACTTGAACTGAACTAATGGGATGACTAATGTTTTTCATTGAATAATGACTTCAATTTTCCTAGTTCTCACACAAAACTGTTGTCTGACTTCAAAAGACTTGGAATATCATCCAAAAGTCTTATGTATTACTTTTATCATTTTTAGAAAAGAGAATTGTGAACATTCTGGATTATTCTGAAAGATTATTATGTGTGTCTGGATGGAATGACATTCCTGGAGTTCATTTTTGGGTGAACTACTGCCTTACATTTTCATGTATACAGCTAAAAATAGTGCATATATTGAACTTTTTTTTTTTTTTACAAACCTGACCCCCAAAAAAACAGGAAGTTATTGTTGTAGTAAGATCTGGAGAGCACAAAGACCAATCAGTTTTCCTTGTCTTGCATGGGTGTATAGATTTAAGGGTATGTAAACTTTTGAACGTGGTAATTTTTTATTAATTCAGTTATTATTATTATATTATTTTGAGGTGTGGAGTATATATAAACATCTGTTATGTGAAATAGCTTATTCAGGAGAGTACTAAATAAAAATATCATGCAATTTTCATGATCCCTCTTATTTAGTTAAAATGTTCACATTCTGTAATCTTATGAGCTGTATATATAACATTTTACATTAAAAAGCATTTTTCCTTTTAGATATGAACATATGAGAAGCTGCTTACAGAGTTGTGCTGTTTCAGGTACTCTGCCGCATTCTCTTCTGCATCTCCTCCGATCTCTCCAATCAGAATGATGCCCTCAGTTTTTGGGTCCAGTAGGAACACCTCCAGGCAGTCAATGAAGTTAGTGCCATTAAAAGGGTCTCCACCGATACCTGAAAGAAAACACACACCGTTCAAAGACCTCTCAGCAATAAACACTCTGTAGACTAATAATAATAGTTTTCCATACCGACACACAGCGACTGGCCCAGACCCACTTGTGTTGTCTGATGTACAGCTTCATACGTGAGGGTGCCCGATCTAGATACAATGCCTGAAAAAATTATAGAGCAAGATAAAGATTTAGAATTTAATTTGGTTGTTAATTAAACATAAATTTAGTGCAATTATTACATTAAAAAGGTGGCCAACAATTTCAATTTACATGTTTAAGTACAATTGCAATGATATATACACTATCTGGTGTGACTTTAAATGAGTACAAATCTTAATGACCTTGAAAGCCAAAAATTCTTAACATGACCAATGACAGTTGTGGATTGACTGAAAGGGCCAAACTTGGCTGATCATTTTATTCCATTTTACGAGGTCACAACTTTTATTACAGAAACAAGCATAGAGTTCAAGGCTGAGTCGTACTCTTCAGAGCTCTTCAAAAGCCTGTGCCATCTGTCTAGTGATTTGACTTGAAACGGCACAGCTCTGCAGTTTAAACTTCCCTGACACGTGACTGATGAGAAACTATCAGCACCACTCTCTTTCTAGCAATCTGAACACTGCACTACGGTCTACATCTGAGTTCATGTTTGAGCAGAGACATATCATCCCTGACATGGTGAGAAACGCTAACAAATTCAATGCATTAAAATGTGTCCATCTCAAATCGAGACCCGCTAGCTCTGGCTTTGATGCTTCTTTTATGAACATGAAGACACAAGGTGCGCTAGGCTTGTCAAGGATCTCTTAAGGTTCTGTTCGAACAGCATGTTATGCGAGTCCGCAATGTCAAAATCTTCAGAAAGGATGATTGAGTTTTCTTTGTCATAAAGAAAGGTGTCATCCAGTGGAGCTCTTACCAATCCTTCCTTTCTTGTGGATGTGCCCAGGCATGATCCCAATTTTGCACTCGCCAGGCTACAAATAGATAGAGAAAAAACACCATTAAAGTTCAGTTTAAATTATACATTTTCCTATAGGCAAGAAAAGTTGCAAGCAGCAGGGGTTTAGAATCAACCTGAAAGCAAACTGACAATTTAATACACATTCCATGTATTATTGTCAATGATTCATTGGTGCATATTATTCCAAAGAAAAAAAAATTTTATCCAAATGTAATAACTTGCTCATAACTTGACGCCACATGTCATAAACTACCCTTTAAAATTTCAAGGCTGCATTTATTTGATCAAAAAGTAAAACAGTTATAATTGTGAAAAAGTTTTACAATTTAAAATAACTTTAAAATATTTATTTTTAAATAATAAATATTGTTTAGCAATAATTACTCTACTCTTCAGTGTCACATGATCCTTCAGAAACCATTATAATATGCTGATTTGGGGCTCAATACATTTCTTATTATTATTAATGCTGAAGACAGTTGTGCCACTTGAAAAAAATGGTTTGCTGTTGAATATCACATTTCACTTATTCACATTATGAAAATTAAAATAATGTTATCTTTAAACAGGAATAATTTCCTGAAGTGTTTTATTATGGTATGCAAGAGTGGTTCTTTGTGTTAGAATTACAACCACAATTTTGCCAACTTCAACCATATACCTTCTCTTCAAAACATCCAGTTGAGTTTGTGCATAAGTGCAGCTCTTACATTGATGACACCGGGACAGTTGGGGCCGACGAGGCGGGTCTTGCTCTGGCGGAGCAGCTTGTGTTTGACGCGCACCATGTCCTGCTGAGGGATTCCCTCTGTGATACAGACAGCCAGTGGTATCTCTGCGTCAATTGCTTCAATGATGGCGGCTGCCGCGAAAGGAGGCGGCACATAGATCACGGTGGCATCAGCCCCTGTGCCATCCTTAGCCTAAAAAGAAAATTAAAGAATCACTCACAGACCCAAACCAAAAATGAGGTCAAACCTCCAATTTTGGGTATTTCAGTTGGGCTTCATGTTAAAGTGTTTAAACTGATTACACAACTGGCATCTGGCCATTAACGCTTCTGTTACTGTTGGTGTCACTTGCTCTAAATAAGTCCCCTTAAAAGTCCCCTAATGCCCTCAGAGAATCAGAGCAGCTGTCCAAAAAGTAACTGTGGCTCACAGGCGACTGTCAGCAGTCACACAGGCCATTACCTCCTTCACAGAGTTGAAGACTGGCAGACCCAGGTGTGTTTTGCCCCCCTTGCCTGGAGACACTCCTCCTACTAACTGCGAGCCATAGTCCAGAGACTGCTGACTGTGAAAGGTGCCCTAGAGACAGAGAGAGAAAACAGACATCTTTCAGCCAGGGGCAAAGAAGAATTTGACTTAACGTTTAGCACAATCAGCTTCTATTAACACTAAAGGGGACATAAAGAATCAGATTTTACTTTTGAGTCAAATACATTTAAGTACTATGAATAATGTACATAATACATACTGTAACTGAAACAACAAACTTCCTCGCCAGCCCAAAAATATAATTTGTTGATGGTGATCCACAGTCCACACTGTTCATTCTACACAAGCAGATACTATCATTCCTAAGCACCAAAGTTATTAAAGATACATTAGACTAAAGTGTGTGAAAGTTCACTAAACCTTGAACTACGGTTGGTTGTGTGAAGCACCTGCTGTTCTACAAATCTCAGCATTAGAAGGAACGGCTGAAGCTTATTTTTAAAAGGTCCCTGAATATTTTATTCAATTTGTTCTTAAACATTAGGCAGCACTTTTTCTTTATTTTGTGAAACAGCCACAACTGATGTAATGCAGAAAGATGTTGTTAATAAAGGATGTTAAAATCAGTACTGAACAGCAAACCTGCTGCCAAAGTATGAGCAGACCAGAGTACAAAGGTGGCATTTCTCAAAAGACACAGCAGAAAAAAAACAGTTATTTTAAATGTCAGAGAGCAGGTGGAAAATGGCTTTGAAAAAAATATATAGAAATGAAGATGATTAAATGAACCTTGAATACCAGGGATACGAGTAAAGACATAAGGGACCAAATTAGGACCTTTCACAACACAATACAGTTTACTCAAGAAAATGCAAGATGACTGTTACTTTGAAAGTAGATCCAGTAACCTTTGTGTCTATAAAACTCTAAATTACATCTGTATAACTTACATATATGACACTGGCTGAGCCCAAATCACTACACAAAGGAAAATCATAGTTTTCAATAATTCAAAAAAGTAAAACCTGCCTAAAAGTCATACATGGCATAATATAGGTACAATAACATGCTTTGCATGGCTAATGATTTTTTTTTTTTTAAGTAAACTGATAAATCAATTCACATTTAAAGAGTAATGCAGAACATGACATATATATAATTTATCTGCATGCAGCCCAGAATATAGACTTACAAATGCAATTGTATTATGTGATGCATTTTAAAATCAATGAAAATGAAAACGACTATTTCCCTATGATTAGGGATTTGAAGAGTCAGTGGAAATGTACATCATGAACTTTAACCCTACTTCCATGCTACGTCCATGTTAATTATTACAAATTATTTTGAAACATCACAGATAAGTCCAGAGGCAAGGGTCGCCGGTACAAAGTCAATATCTACCACTGCAATGTTAGAAATATAATTAGAAAGAATGAGAAACCGGGCACGTTTTCGATCCATTTCCTCTCAGAGCGTCCTCTTGCCAACTTTCCTACCATCATTTGTTCTCATGCTTTCATTAACACTGAAGTGCTGTGCTAACTTTGCCGTTTTTCCTGAACGCTGCCTCCATTAACAGTGTGGCGATTAATTTGAGGTATGGTTTGCTTATGTAGCCGTACAGCAAAGTTAATATGCCGCGATGACACTCCAGTCATTCCTCATCCCCTTCTAATTATAATGAGTGTTCATTAAAACTTCATCTAATAACCCTTTATTATAGTAAAGAGTCATTTGAAAGAGGGTGAAGGAGAGCGAGAGAAATACAATGAGAGATACAACATAAATCACAGGGTTGAGAAAAGCAAGGTTATTGGATATTGGAGCCAGCAGTTTTAGTGTAAAGGGCCTATGGACAGACGTCAATCCTTATTTAATAACATAAAACAAGAATGGGTAGTACATTTGAAAACCAACTCATGTACAACAGTATGCTTTGAAGTGGCAATATTATCTTGTATGAAAAAAATATTGATTTAATTAAATTAATATATTACCTTATTGTACTTATTATTATATCATCATCTCCCCCTTGTGTTTCTCTTTTTGGCATCAAAAACCACTCTGCTCTAAAATTATGTGCCCATATTATTACAACCAAGGAAGAAATAATGACCACTGTAGCCTACAGATCCTTAAAATGATGTGTCAAAAATTATAAACGCTATGTTGGGGTTTCATAAGCACACATCAAGTGTGTTCTGTGACTCACTGTTTGCAAAACTGAATTTATCCACTTTTAAATATTTTGGGTCAAACAAAGCTTTGGCTTTATCAACAGCATCTGTGGCATTAATTACCACCGAATATGATTTTAACTACCTCAGCTTTCAAAACAAGAGCATCAAAATGACATGTATTGCTTGAATTTTGTTATCAAATGTTATCAAGCTCAGGCTTTGTTTCATAGTGTAAAATAATAATAATAATAATAAAGCACTAAGCATATTGTGATTATTGGAATGGCAGGTATGTAATAAGTCATGTTTAGAGAAGATATGTTCACGCATAAACTAAAAACAGCACAGACAGCATTGGCTCATCAACATTAAGATTGGTTAAAAACGAGGAATCAGTATTGTTAATCCAGCATTAGCAGTCACACAGCTGACATGTTTACCTGTTGCAGTTTATGCACATTGTTTGCGCTTTCGAAACTCACTATCAGTGAGGTGCTAATTAAATGTCACAGTTTTGGTCAATCATTTTTGCCCTCCAAAACTGTTGACCAAAACCGAAAATTATTTTTATATATCTATATTTTCGGTTTCCGAAATATCAGTACATCACTACATATAAGCCCATATGGTGAGCAGATGATCAAGTTTAAAATACAGTGAGAATTACTGTTGTTCCTCAGCCAGAGTTACTCTCACTCAGACAGGCCACAACCAAGGAGACTGCATTCCAATTAGTGACTAAATGAAACACAGGAGAGCCTTTTCAGATATTTAGACTGAAATTCAGTGTGCTGTGGGGAACACAGACTGTGGGTACTCACCTGTTTTCCTGTGAAGCCTTGACAGATGACCTTAGTGTTCTTGTTGATGTAAAGGTTCTTCCTGTTGCCAGTATAACAGTGTCTCACCCCAACCTGCTGCACTGCAAATACAAACACAACAGCAGTGGAATGAGATCCAAGATTCAGTAAATACACCTATTAAACCTTAAAAAAAAACAAAAAAAATTACATTTCTTTGTGAGGTCTGCGTGACCAAATGCTGCAGTTTCTATAAATATTGGATTTTATTTCCATCTTCCATAATATTTTCTGTGTCCAACACACCTGCCTGCAGTTTATTTATTAATCCGTCACAATAAATGCAAATGTTTTGACCTGTAGGGCAGTCAAATTGGCTGAAAAACTAAATTTGAATTTTGTACTATAAAATATTATCACAATTCGAATTATATTTGAATTTAAAAGGCATAAATTCTGTTTGGGGGAAAAAGCTTTTTGCTTCTCTCCTGGGGCCACAAGAGGGTGATTTGAGCAAAATATTACCGTACTAATGCACGTTTTCTTCAGAGTAGGGCTGGGCGATATAAGCAAAAAAATCTCTGTATTTTTTGGCTGATGTGCGATATACGGTACATATCTCGGTATTTTGTATTTGGATTAAACAAATAAAGTGAATGTAACCATGTAGGCATATATAATGTGCAAAAAGGCTTAAAAATCACATTACATTGCGATCTAAAAACCAAAATAATGCTTTTAAAGCATAAGTTACATTTACTAAACTAAAAATTTTAAATCAGATAGGCTAATTGAGTAAAAAGGCTATTTTGATTACCCCATTACAGTCACTTTACAGTTAGTGCAATCATACACATACACTTACTTGTAGGTTTAAAATGTCCAACTACAAATTATTCAGCAAAATGTATATTTTAGTCAGAGTTATTATTGCGCTCATATTTCATTGCGCTCCTTCTGTTTGGTGCGCATGCGCACACCCATTCTAAATTAAGTTTAGCGGAGAATCGCAAAGCAGAAGGCTCATGCACTTCTGACAGCAAAATGGAAATATTTCCATGGCTTTCTAACATTTACAGATGGAGAATATACCTGTGAAATGTAAGTTATGCATTTAGGAAAACAGCACGTCTCAAACACATTAAACAGAACATCTCTGTCAGCGGCACAAGCAGCCTTTCTGTCAGAGCCGCTTTAAAATTGAAACTATAAACCATAGGCTAGATTTATCATTGCTGATACACAATTTATTAACATTTAATCATATGATCGCAAGGTTCATGTTTACGCTGTTAATATGCACGTTCTCTAACAAGCTCATTTCTTAATCTAGTAATTACGTTTCGAAAAAATGTGAACTTACATTAGTTTGACATGCTTTCTAAACATGCAGCTCTCTTGAGCGAGACGCGCATGCAACGATGATAGACGTCCCTCTAGAAAATGCCATAAATATGCATTCTGTGTGAACGTCTTGGTTTCAGTTTTGAGGTAAACAACATCTTCTCCGCATTGATGTTCTCTCTTTCCGTAATATTTGAATGTGTAGTGCCGCATCCAGTGGCTTAAAAAGCATTAGGCTAAAAAAGATAGCATTAAAGATAGGCTAAAAAAAGCATTAAAATGCAATGACACCTACATCGTCATCGCATTTTGTGTGCCACTGATAAGCTGCCAGACGGACACCTAAAATTTGAATGCAGCGTTTTGCATTCGAATGTGGATTTTTATTTGAAAATCGACGAATATTCAAAATTAGATATATTTTTTTGACAGCCCTATTTATTGACCTGTAGGGTTACAACTAAATTAAGTCAGGAAACTGGCATCAACTTGGCAGCTACATTAGTAAACTTGGTCTAGGCCTAAGTTGCATTCACATTACTCTGCAAGTTCCCTACAGGATCTGATGTCCAAAGGTCATGCTGCCTTGATCTCAAATAGTTTGGAAATAAGACAGGGATTAAACCGACAGCACTAGTACAAAGCACCATGCTGAACTATACATTTCAATATGTTTATAAGTGATCAGCAAAGGGTTTAAACTTCTGAATGAAGCAACAGAAAAGAACAAGACTTCAAAACACATGCAATTGACCTGACAGGATTAGATGGTCCATCCATTTCTCTAGGTTAAAGTTCACTTTGAACCACTCATAGACAATCAGTTGCTTGTCTACTCAATGGCATAGCTATTTTGTGCGGATGTCTGCAGATGTGAATTAAATGCAACAATACACAGCATTACACTGCAATTGCATTAAGTACACTGTTGGATCTGAAAAAGTATAGTATGTGTATCGCAGTGAGAGAGAAGTTAGGCAACACTACTTTCTGTGAGTGAAAAATCCCTTATTGACAGACACATGAATTGCACAAGGCTGGAAGAGTTAACAGAGAACCAAACGTTTCAAAAGTAGGGAATACTCTTTCGCAGATTACAGTAAAATGCTCTAACCATTTAGATTTTCTACTATATTACTTTTAAAAGAGAAAAAAATAGGATTTAAAGGGGTATGCACTGATGACAGTGAAGTACTAGCAACCACACACAGCATGTCCTCTTGCATTAATACCGGTCAACTTGCGTTCAGCAGAATTATATGAAAGATATGAGTAAAATATTGATCATAACTGTAGCAAAGACATAGACTCCTTCCTTTTCAACATATAAATAAGCACTTAGTTACATTAAATTATATACTGCTGTCAGTATGCACATTTTCAAGTTCACTAACATTGATTTATTAAATAACCTCGCGATGAGTTTGAAATTAAGCATATTTACCAGTAAAGGAAGTTCACTGTTAAATATGTTACGACTTGGTGGTGCTGATAACACCAACACAGCAGCATTAGCATTAGCTAACTCTGTGTGTTTAATGAAAAAAACGAGAGATAAATGATTCTAACGGGTACAACAGCTAATGCAGCAATGTCAAAACAAAGACAGCGATGTGTTTCTAATGTAACAACACTCAGTGAGTTTTACTTACAGAGCAAGCGAGCAAACAACCTGCTATGAGACATCTTCGGTCATTCACCAATGACACCGGACAGACATGGACCTTAACGTCAGTGCACATAGTAGCCCTGCTAGATGCCTGAAGAGAAATAAACGCCTTCGTTGGGCGTAAAGAACATTTAAAACACACCTTAGAATTAAATGTGACTTTAGAAATAAATTTAGCACGGTGTTTTAAATTAATCCATGAAAACGGACATTATTTGCTCGAAAGCGCAAGGGATGCTGGAGAATGTTATTTCATGACTGCCTTGAATAATAATATAATATTAATATAATATAATATAATAATCATATTTATATATAATCATATATAATAAGCAGTTAATTATTATTATTATTATTATTAATCTTTGCACCATTATTACACCACAGAAAGTAACACTATACAAACAGTATCCATATTTTCCTTTATTCTTTTAAATTGTGCAAGACAAACAGGAAAAAATAAAGGAAATAAGGAGACAGATTATTATTATTATTACTACTACTACTATTACTATCATCGTCATCGTTTCAAAGCAGATCCATATTATTTAATCTCGTATAAACTGAATAAAATATGGCTTAGCTTCAGTCCATTTTCTCACATGAGACTTTCCTAGTAAAATAAACAAACGTATGATACGCAATATTATCATGTACAAACAATCTAATGACATCATGCACTTTGTTTATAATAATATTAATAATAATAATAATAATAATAATAAAAAATAAAAGATTCTTAAAAAGTTAGAGAAATCTGTCAAAAACAAATCTTGAATATTTACACGAAAAAGTTCCTTTGGCAACACCATACAGTTTGCAAGAATTTCGAAATCCAAATGTATCAAATAATTTAAATAAGAATTAAATTAAAATTTCCTAACAGGATATCTCTAACTCTATATTTATATTATTTAAGTATTAGTTTGTTATTGTCCAGACTGTTTTTCTGTACAGTGAAGTAGAGGGCATAGGGTAAGAGCCAATATAACTAAAAGCAAGTGGAGCGGTCAAAGCAGCCAATCGGACGCAACCAACTCTGCAGATGCTGATTGGTTGACACTTTTATTGCGCGTCGTGTATTTACGCTTATTCACGGTCACAACTACGTATATTCTTCCAACCTTATAGCACCTCTTCAATGAGCAAACGGAAACGACTGCGCAAGTGAACTAACGGGATGACGTACAATTTTTCTAAGAACAGTGTTGCCACGTCCATTGTTTTCACGCAGAATTGGGTTACTTTAACCACATACATATATACATATATATATATATATATGACATTAACAGTATTTCCACGGGGGTTTTTTTTTTCATTTCTGAAGCGACCCCAATAACGTGCTTTTTAGCCCCCGGACGGCATTTTTTACCGGGGGACCCCTCTCGAAACGCGATTGGTCCAGTTTGAGCAGCAATTGGGCGGGTTTTTCTGTAAAAACCTGGCAAGCCTGCCCAGGAAATTTCCTGCTCTGTGTCAATTAGAAGCGCACACAAAGTCATTCAAGATGGTGTTAGAAAGTATCTCCAGGATTATCAAGATACAACTTCCAGCCTACCTCAAGAAACTGCCCCTTCCAGAAACAATCGGCGGCTTTGTGAGCCTCACAGGTATGTGTTTTATCACACAAAATGTCACAAGCGTAGGAGGAAAGTTAAATTAAGCGCGCGTGCCTGCATAGAAAGAGTGATGTAAGTGTCTTTGTTTTCCGTCTGTTAAACGCTCAAGTAAGTAATAACTTATTAATTGGTTGGGGAAATGCAAGTTTTAATGATCTTCCGTGCAAATTCTTGAGAAGATACTCAATATGTAGTGTCTCTTTGCACTTTAAGTGATTCTAGTTTCCTATACAAAATATCCACAGCAGCGAGCGTGTGTGGACAAAATATGCAGTGCATCTGGCAGCTTGCTTTTGCTTTGTTATAGTATTATAAAAGAGGACACTATAAATGCACAACTATTTGCGTCTATAAATGTTAAAGCAACCTTTACAGACAACTAAAATAAGCAACATTCATTGTAATGCCACAGTTCATGACGGGTTCGTTTTCACTAATGCACATGTGTATAAATATGATAAGTGTTAATCATTGAAGATTACTTTATCTGTCACTTACCACACTTATTTTTTTCCACAGTAGGCAGAAGAGCTCTCACTAAATATATGCTGATGTCATTGTGATGATTAAGAATACAGCAAACTCTATGATGAGTTGTAACTCTTGATTGTGTCTCAGTTTCAGAGTGGCTGCGGCTCCTACCGTTATTGGGCATTTTGGCTCTGTTGGGATATCTGACCGTCCGGCCCTTCCTGCCCAAGAAGAAAAATCAAAAAGACAGTCTAATAAATCTGAAGATCCAAAAAGAAAACCCTAAAGTGGTGAATGAGATCGACATCGAGGACCTGAGGACTCCAAATGTTTGCTACTGCCGCTGCTGGCGATCTAAAACGGTAGGAGGTTCAATGCCTGAGAGAAATAGAATATTTTATGTAAAAAAACACACATAGTTTCTTATTTAAATAGGTAATATCGTGAGAAACGAAGTCAATTTAAATTGTGTATAGCACTTTTCACAATACACATTGTTTAGAGCAGCTTTACAGAAAATCATGTTAATGTTTTAATGCATTGGGGAGATGAATACATTTTACATTTTCTGACAATAACAAGCAATCACACAGTAGGGGAGATGGAGAAGGGGGGGAATTGACTTACTGGCTCAAAAAAATCAAATGGATCAAAGAGAGAAAATTGTTCTAAAATTAATAAAAAAATATATATGATATGTCCCCTTTAAGAAAAAAACTGCATTGAAACTATTAACACGTGCGAAAATTAAAAAAATATATATATGTGTGCTTTTTCACTTCCTCTTTGTGAGTGCCATTTTTGTCAAAAGCCTCAGTCACTGTCACTATCAGCATTTAATTTGTTCTTTCTTATCTTTCAGTTTCCTGTTTGCGATAAATCACACATAAAACACAACGAGCAGACGGGAGACAACGTTGGTCCACTTATTCTTAAGAAGAAGACTCTGTAGCCCTCCTGCATCGGCCCAAATTAAATACATAGTTTCTCCAGTGAAAACCCTACTGTAATTTAGTGTGTTGTACTTACCCACAACTATTTCCAACTTGTTGTGTTATAGTGATGCATAGAGCTGTACATTCTGACTGTAATGCTCAAGATATTGTGGTTGATCTGAGAGATTAAGTATATTACTTTTTGTTACATTTCCCTGGTGTGTTTACTTGTATACTTGGCAAATGTAGTAGATTTTTGTGTGCAATATAAAAAATGGCGATTATAGTCACCAATCAATCTTCTTGGCCATGGACGTGTCTTTTCTGTTCTCAATCTGGATCTAGATTCAGTTTTAACGTTAAGTTGCCTTTCATTATTACTGTTGTGTTGTCATTATGATAAAGGCATTTTCTGAGACGGTATAAAAATCTAATACTTTTTGATTTTCAATGTGAAGTGCAGGATTTGTTTTGTAGTTTTTACTTGTACAGAATTATTTCTAAACCAACAAGAGCTCTACAATGTTTGCTCAATTATTTGAAGGTTTTCATGTGTAGATACTAAACTTGACTTGTGTTTGCATTAAGACATTTCACATTGCTTTAGAGTGTAACAAATGCTTTCGTCAAAGCTATTGTTACATTATTCAAATATTGCAATATTTATAATGTACAAAGAAATGTGGCCTCTTTTTTCTTCCACCTAAACCAACATGCTGTAACGATTACCATTCATAATATGTATGCATTCATTTCTATTCATAATAGTTTGACAATCCCTTGGTTCTTTTCTGTGCCATGTTTCATATCAGATGGCTCTTTCATAGATATTTTAATAAAAATTACATTTGTATGTTAACTGTAATGTGCCTAATAACTTTTGTAAAATAAAAGGTAACCAAACGTTTTACATCCCTCTAAATGCTGTTTTTGTTTTGCATATCTGTTGTTAATAATCTAATAAGTGTGAATGAAGGATATGTGATGCAGTTTGTTTATTTGGTGTACTTTTCCTAAAACACACAATGGTCTAACTCTACCACACCAATGCTTGAAAAGTCTTCTCAGAAAGTAACAGCGCTACTTATTTACATCTGATTTGCCTTAGATGATATAACAAGATATGCTTTCAAATATGAACAGGGGGTTTTGCCTGTCATTTACTGAAAAGGGAAATGTCATTCATTTTCTACAGCAATACATCTACAAATAAACTACACCTGCGCCACAGCAATAACGTAGTTATATAAAGATGACAATATAAGAATAAGGTTTTAAATGTAGTCATTTAATTGCTTAAATTAACAGTGACTGCATGTAGCATTACCATAAGACCACAACACAAAACCTTGAAGCAGTAAACATAACCCACTAACAGCATTAACAAAAGTTATATCGACAATGCTCTTTCACATGACTCTGTATAACATTAAAATACACATCTTATCAAAACAACCATGGAGAAAAAATACTCGCATAAATATAGTTCATGGAGAGTAACACGGTGAACTGTGCAATGCTGAGGCAAATACAGTATATCATTTGTCATTCTATTACTACTAATGATAAAACCTTCTAAAATTACTTCCACTGTAAACACAAAATGTAACCGAGCTCTGAAGTGACCACAGCAGTATTTGATTGTATGTATAACAGAGCTGACAAGATACCTGCAAAAACTGATCGATCTCAGAATACAGATCCATGACTGTGTTCGGAATTATTACCATACTGCAGTATATAATATGCCTAGAAAACTTTGTAAACGACTACATTTGCAAAAATGTAACTCTTGCATGAAATACTCTATCCTGCAATGTACTCAACGTGATGGATAAATTGAAAGAAACCACCTTTTTCTAGCCTTGTTATTTGATCACAATTTTTTTTTATCTTTTTAAAATAGGCATGCATAATAGTGAACATTTCTCTGTCAAATTATTTGGTTCAGGGCTATTAAAATCATGAAATTGCTTACTAATTAAGTCGTTTTCATACTTATGTCGCAGCTCAGGATAGTCACTTGTGGAGGCTTTTAGTTTTGATGCATCAGCCAATCAGTGTTGTCATTTTCCAGTCTTTTTAGTTCATGCCACTTAAAGTGTAAGCTTTATATACACATACTTTAAGAATGTTTTTATACATTATACTTGAATCATATAACAAAATTGACATATGTGATTTCTCTAAAGGCTTCGAGGAATTTGACATTAAATTGTATTATATTGCATTATAGACAAGCTGTGAATATAAATATACAAATCTAGAAGGCTGTATACAGTATATATATACTGCATAGTGCCCAGTAAATATTAAGCTAGTATTCCATTCCAAACATAGTCATGACCGCACTGACCACTACACAACTTTCTGTAACACTGATATGCAGTCACTGCAGACTCATCTGTAATATTTCTAATGTAACAAATACTATCAACACAAACATAAGCCAGTTAGATAAAAAATATTTTCATAAACATGTTTTTGTACTTGATAGTGCCAACCATGATCCCTATAGTGTTCGATCCTTCAAAGTCCCACCTTTTAGAGGAGAATAATAACTTGTCACCTGTAAAAGCAATATTGCGAGTGATTTGAGTGTTTTCATCCACCTTGGAAGGTAAAAAATGTATAGTTGGGTTACTTCATCTGAAAAGCACGTCTGGCACTTTTGCAGTCTGACTTCAGAGGGTCGCAGTAATAATGAGTTTTAGAATCCACTTTGAAGACAAAAAGGATCAGCAGCAGCCTTGGACGTCGGGTTGTCACATCCCAGAAGCATCACAGGGCACTCTCATACGTCACCGGGGTCCCCGATGCAGATAAAGCACCTTGACTGACAGCTACAATTCAGAAAATGACAATTAACTCAAACATTCATTTCCGTTGCTTTTTACATCTATTTATATATAGAGTAAATACAAATATGTACTGTAGGCTATATATAAGAGGGGTTCATTTCATATTTCAGAACATTTTTATGAATTTGACGAAAACTGAATCTACTGGTCTCAGTTATAGAAGCTGGAATATTTAACATGTTAGCAAAGTGAAATAGCCAGCCAACATTGTACAAACAATAAAGCAAACACAGAGTGAAACAGGACAACGGGTGACCTGCCAGCATGCAAATTCACCAAGCTGTGGTGATACATTTCCATGTGCATCTCATGTCGCATGTTTATCAAAATAGATTAGTTGCTATCCATATATTTTTGATGGCAAGACAACTGCAGAAACCTACTTCAGTATTATTTGCACAGCTATGCAGTTTAGATCTGACCCAAACTCTGTTTACTATCTACAAAAAGCAGCATCCTAACCATCATGAACCATTTTTGTATAGCAACTTAACACTCTTTCACGCACACCACACATAGCACTTCTCATGTGAAGAGCAACTAACGTTCATGTTGCTAAACTAATGACCCAATGCTGTAATACACACTGTAGATGCATGTATATATAAATGCAGATTCTTAGTATAAGTCATATCTTATGCTTACCCAGTCTGCATTTGTTTGATTAAAAAATGCAGTAAAAACTGTAATTTAAAAAAAAATTACAATTTAAAATAACTTTTCTTTTTATTTTATTTCTTACATATTTAGTAAAATGTCATCTATTCCTAAAATGGCTAAACTGAATTTTCAACAGCTATTAATTCAGTGTAATTCAGTGCTAATATATTTTAAATATAATATTTAAATATTACATATTAAATGTAATATTATAATATATATGTCATAATATGATATTCTATATTCTAATTATATTGTAATCATCTTATGAAATCATTAAGTTAATTAATTCCACCATGTCTCTTAGCTACATAATCTTGGGTCAAAATTATTGCTATAGTAATTATCGTAAGGAAGTTTTTTTTCTTTTATGCCAAAAATCATTAGGATATTAAGTAAAGATCATGTTCCATGAAGATATTTTGTCAATTTCCAATCCGTAAATAAATCAAAACTTAATTTTTGATTAGTAATATGCATGGCAAAGGACTTCATTTGGACAACTTTAAAAGGCGATTTTCTTGCACCCTCAAATTCCAAATTTTCAAATAGTTGTCTCTCAGCCAAATATTGTCATATCCTATCAAACCATACATCAATGGAAAGCTTATTCAATTTCACAAAATTGACCCTCATGACTGGTTTTGTGGTCCAGGGTCACATATGTTCAAATCTTTATTTGATTTAAATTGTTCAAAATCAATCAAATAATAAAAACATTTTTGAAACAAAATTATGTTTCCTGACCAATGATTTATCAAAGCAAAATTTGTGCCAACTGTTTGGAAATGACTTCAGAATCCTACCAATGATTCCTAAAAATGTTGCCTAGGTGGGCAACTCACTCTATATTGTGTGTGTGTGTGTGTATGACAAATGAGGACATACATTTGTATAATGATATGGGTAAGACATAGGTATCATAAGGTGAAGGTGACATATGAGGACATTGCCCCATGTTCCCACTTTCAAAACGCTTATAAATCATACAGAGTGAGATTTTGGGGGGAAAGTAGAAATGCACAGTTTCCTGTGAGGGCTAAATTTAGGTATAGGGTAGGTGCAGGGCAATAGCACATACAGTTTGTACAGTACCATTACGCCAATGGATGTCCCCACTTTTCACAAAAACAAACGTGTGTGTGTGTGTGTGTGTGTGTGTGTGTACAAATATCTCACCCCACTCAGGGTTCTTTGGTTTCTGCAAGAGTCGAGGGCCGAGCAGGCTGATGAGGAGCGCTCCAATAGGAGCAGTGATGAGAATGGACAGCACAGCCACAGTGAGGACGTCCATGCCATATCTCTGCAGCTCAGGGTCATTCTTGGAGCGTGCCATGTCTAGAGCTGTAGAGCCAATGGCAGCCTGAAAACAAATCACACATCATTCATAGGGATCGGATGTGCATTTAGCTCACACTTGTCTACAGAAGGACTGAGTAAGGCACAGTATAACAGAGAGTCTATTTGTTAGACTTGGCAATGGCAAGTATACCTGTACTGTGGCTTTAGGCATCCAGGCTAGAACGATGAAGACTTTCTCTTTCAGGTTAAAGCCGGCTCGCAGTACCACAACAAAAGTGATAAGCAGGCGTACCGTGAGCGCGATGAACAGGGCTGCTATACCCAGAACTGTAGACAGATTACATTACAGTTAGTCAACTGCATGTTTGAAATGCTATACATGTGAACAAAGTGTACACTGCTGACATACCCAATTACTTTAGTTAATTCCAGCTCTTTTACTAAAACCAGTTTTGTAGAAATGACAGCGTAACAACTTGAGTGTAACACTCACACACAGTTGTGACCTCCAAAGAAGTAATGATAACCTCAGCACCGATGAGACCAAAGAGAAGAGGCTGGAACACCTGCCAAAACCTCTCCACCACCTCTTCCACTGGAGCCTGAAACACACATACACACTGAACATTAAGCGTGTGATCTGAGAAAATGATCTATTAGTGCTGACAGAGAAAAAGAACGCATATAAGGTCTGGGGTAAAACTAAAACTTGTGTTTGGAAGAAGAGATTCAGACCTTCGCTTTCCCCCAGCCTATTGCAGCCACAAACGTCAAAACTAGTGTACAGAGTCCTCCTGCACCAGGAACCCCGAAAACATTACTGCCAAACAAAGAAAACACGGCCAGCCCCAACACCAGGAAGGAACGCTTCAGCGCGAGATTTCCCTGTGTGGTAGGACAAAAGACAAATCATCAATAGTCATGAAACCGGTTACCAGACAACATCAATTTCTGAATTCAACATGTACTTCTCAATCAAAGTTGTAGCTCACAAACCTGGTCTCTGCTGGGGAAGTAATGTAGAAAGTACCCTAAGGCCACACCAGTGACCGCACCACCCAATACCTCCAGTGGCCCCCTCAGCACATTTAACCACACACTGCCTACAGAGGGCGAAAGAGAGAACACTAAAATAAAAATGGGACCACTAACACCAACGAAGTCCATAAAACCTGGAGAAAGAACCCTACAATACATCCTAAAGGGATAGTTCACCCAAAAATGAAAATTCTGTCATTAATTACTCACCTTCATGTCGTTCCAAACCCATAAGACCTTTTTTTGTTCATCTTCTGACCGGACCACACATTAAGATATGTTTGATGAAAACGGAGAGCTCTCTGACCCTCCCATAGACAGCAAGGATCCTAACACGATCAAAGCTCAGAAACGTAGCAAGGACATCGTTAAAGTAATCCATTTGGCATTAGTGGTTCCACTGAAATTTTACAAAGCTACGAGAATACTTTTTGTGCGCAAAGAAAACAAAAATAATGACTTTATTCAACAATTCGTCTCCTCTGCGTCACCCTATAGTGCCATTTTGGAGAGTATCACATACGTAAACAACGTATGCCAACGTTGTGAAACAACGAAGTGTTCCTGTGGCTCAGTGGTAGAGCATTGCGTTAGCAGCGCAAAGGTTGTGGGTTCGAATCCCAGGGAACACACATACCGACAAAAAATGTATTACCTGAATGCACTGTAAGTCGCTTTGGATAAAAGCATCTGCTACATGCATAAATGTAAATGTATGCAATGTATATACGCGGATACGTTGTTTACGCTTTGATCTGAATGTAAACAGCAATGTATGAACAAAGTTCTTACAGGTTTGGAACGACATGAGGGTAATTAATGACTGAATTTTGGGGTGAACTTTCCCTTTAATATACAAATAATTATAATTTGTGTACATTTTGTATTTGTATCTTGTGGTGTACCTGTGGCGAAAGCTATACCCAAGCAGGTGGTGAAGCAGGTAATGGCAATGATGTCATCAACGCTGCATGCTGCCATGAGTAGAGTAGGTATACCCTGCTCTAAACCGTATCCTTCCTTATGCAGAAGCAGCATAGACGGAACCACAACAGCAGGAGAAACGGCCCCAAGAACAAACCTACCAAGCAGAAAATGGCAGCGATTAGGTTGGTGGCAGCAGACATATCAGAGATGTTCTTGTCTTAACAAAATCAGTGGTTTACCCTAAAATAAAGCCCCAGATCCATGGAAGACCCAATATTAAATAAGAGACCACAGCCATAGTGATTGCCTCGCAGGTGAGAGGGAACATGGACAAACGCAAACACACGCTTTTGAGCTTCTTCAGAGCCTGAAATACAATCTTCAGTTAAGTGAAAAGCCTTTGTGAAATGAAACTGGATATTAACAAAAAAACATGGTGTTTTGCTGAAAGAGAATTCTCAAGAGCACGACGGCACATCTTCTCGGGTTAGCAGCAATGTTTTTGGTGTAACTCTACAGGGGCCGGTGGGGTTTCATACCTTTCCGTCTAATTCCAGCCCAGCCTTGACCAGAATGACAGCCAGTGCAATGTTTCTCAGAGATGCAGACCATCTAACATCAATGTAGACTGCATCTGTCACCACAGGGATGTTTCTGAGGATAAACCCTGCCAGCAGCATGCCTGCGGACACATGCAGAGAAAACAGCACAACTGCATAACACAAACAGAAACCCCATAGTCATTCATTACAGTTCTCACACTGACAATGAAACTGGCCACTCTGAGAAAAAAAAGACGAAGAAATGAAGAAAAAAATATGAAATAAGGCAGTTTATCTTTGAGCTGTGGGGGGCATTGATTTATACACTACCGTTCAAAAGTTTGGGGCGGTAAGACTTTTTAAATGTTTTTTTTTAATAAGTATCTTATACTCATCAAGACTGCATTAATTTGATCATACAAAATAATAAAATACAGTGATTTTGTAAAATATCATTACAATTTTAAATAATTATTCTCAATTGTAATATATTAAAAAAATGCTCAAGAAATATTTTTCTTATGGTCAATGATTAAAATTTCTGGAAAGTTCAAAAGAATAGCATTTATTCAAAATAGAAATCTATGTAACATAAAAAAAAAAATTCTGTCACTTTTGATAAATGTAATGTGTCATTGGAGAATAAAGTTATTTCAAAAAAATCGTAGTAACCCCAAAGTTGGTCACATGAATTCGCCATGCTGACCAACAGAAAACTGTGTTGTATGCAAATGTTGTGTTGTAATTAATACATTATTAACAACAGACAACAAAGCAGAAATTGCTCATACCAAGTAGTGGAGGTAAAGGTGGCATGTTTGGGAAGTGTATGCGTCCAAACAGTTTTCCCCCGGCTGCAGAAAAAATAAACAAGGTCACGATGCCAAAGAGGTTCCCGCCAGGAAGACATTCCTTCTCTGTAATGGACCAAACCACCCCAAAGAGCACTGCGGCCATGGACACTACAAAGGGTACACGAACAAACAGATACTATGTTCACCGGAACAAATTTGAAATATATAAAGGCAAAAAAACAGCTATATTCAATTGTAATAACATTTCATAATATTACTGTATTTGTTTTATTAAATACAGTGTCAAATATATTTTGAAAACCTTATAATCATCTTCTGACCTCAAGCTTTAGAAAAACACTGTATCAACCATGTTTGAGAAGATTATTCTAACCTTTGGTGATAATGGTGGCCAGCAGGCCTCTGGGTGGACACGGGCACAGTCTGCGCAGCCATGGGCAGCATTTGTACGGAGGGTCTGTGTTTGTACAAGCGTCAACTGAAGACACCGTTCGAGGGACATAAGTCTTCTCTTCGGTCATACTCGGATTGGGGCTCTCTGAGCGCTTCGGAACCACCAGCACTGAAAGACTGACAGTAGGGTGATGCTGTTGGAGAATAAAGAAAGAAGCAGTGATCTTAGTAGCAAAATATAAATTTGTAGATGTTCTTATCCAGAGCAGCATGTAAGACACAGTACTGTATGATGTATTTCCATATGTCTGCGAAAGGGCTGCAAAATGACTAATCGAGATTAATTATTAATTCATCGCATTCAAAATAAATGTTTATGTTTACATACTATATGTGTGTGGTATGTATATGTATTATGTATACACATATGTATATATTTAAAAAAATATATCTATATATACATACTTACATTTAAAATTGTATATAATTTATTTTATATATAAATATTTTATATATAAACATTTTTACTTAACATATACATTTATGTGTGTGTATTTATATGTAATAAATATGCACAGTACACACTCATATAGTATGTAAACAAACTGATTTTGAATGTGATTAATCATAATTAATAATATAATACCAATACCCAAAAATCAACAATGATTTTGTTGTTATATTGCAGCCTTTTAGAGTTGGCAGATTTTTTATTTATAGGCTATTAACATTTTTTGTGTAAATACGCAGCATTAAACAGACTGTGTAAATAAACATAAATGCCATGTAAGATGCTGCTTCTGTTCAACCTTTGCAGTTTGAGGATGGCTTTGATTGACTAGAAGCAGTCTATATAGTATTATGATCGACTGCACAGCAGAAACTGAATGAGAAGTTGAAAAGAAAAAATATTTGTATTAAATTAAACAGAATGCAAAACAGAAGCAGAAATGACACTAGTTTCAGTTCTCTCAGTGTATTTTCTTAAACATATTTGAAAGTACATTAACTGTTGCTCTATAAAGCATTAAACTGTTTGTTAATTGAACAAATTAAGGTTATTATAAAGTGTTGAATCTTTTATACTGTCCATTAAGGCTTGAGATCAATTTTAGCTACATACTGTAACATCAATAAAGGCAACTGTCCCATTTTAAAGAACCACCGCTGAAATCATACAGACAGAAACAGCATAAAGTGGGGAATTCGGACTGATAACCTACTTCGGCATGATTTCCCATAGTGGAGGCTGCATCCTCGGTCGTCTGTGAGTATGTGGAGTAGGATGAATGGGGTCTGGACTGGGCATCCTCCATGGCACTGTACTTCTGCTCTAACCTCGCTCCAGTTTTCTAGCCATTGTACGTGTTCATGACCGGCTTATGTTTATCAGCACTCATCTGTGTAAATATAAATCGCGATTACAGCGTCTGCCTATCGATGAAGCCTTAGCTGTTTTCAATGAACTTCAAAGAGGAAATAACACGAGTAAGTTACTAGAAAAGAACCGACTGGTTTATTCAACGGGTTAATCGGATTGTGACAGGACTAAACGCGACGCCTAGGCCATATGGTCCTTTTTAGACTGAAGAGCGCATGGCATATGGTCTGTTTGTAAAACCGTAGTAAACCACTCGCTGAATAGCATTACTGGCATCAGGTATTCTTATTTACAGCATCTTCAACTCTCGTCTGTAGATTAATTTCCTTCCTTGTTTCATGACGATTGCAATCCTGCTGTTTTGCGTGACAAAGACATTGTCTTTTCTCTGTGATGATTGTCATTTTTTGTTATGGTAAATCAATTACCTGCCATGAATAATAAAAACAAACAAACGTGGCTTCAAACCCTAACGTTACTGCCATAAAATAAAATCTCATGCGGGAGTATCTGTTAGTTTGACCACCTGCAAGGAATTGACCGACATGTGCTAAGGTCTACATATAAAAATAAATAACACTGAAAATATACGCGCTTGATAACAGAATGCGCGGATAGATTTTAAAGGTTAATATTTTACCCGGGCCGGTAGTAGATACACCCGGAAGTGTGAGTGACAGCTAGAGGGTGGCTTAACCGTAAGACCAACCCTAATAATAAAATGGTCCAATCCGGTCCAAGCGCCCTACTTGATCCCTTTTCTGACAAGTCCCACCTTCTTTAGAGTGATTGGCTAGAGCTAACAGCAACCGACCAATCACAAGACGCCGGCAGGAGACTTCTGTTTATCATGATCCCATAATAATGCGACATCCACAATGTTTTGTTTTGTTTCATACCATATATTAACGGCACATATAGTCAAGCTAAAGCCAGGGAACTGATAAAATAAACACTGAGAGCTTCAAAGCTTATTCTTTTAAATCACTAATTGTTTTAATGCCAGGTTTCAGTTTAAAAACATTCGCTATTATTCTCAACCTTTATTTATGAATTAGAAAAGTGTTTAATAGACAGGAATTGGCAATAAGTGAGCTTGGCATCCACAATCTCTTACATCAATGACCAATAACGATTCAATTCATATTCAGTATAATCACTTGCACCATAGCAGCATTAAAGTTTTAACAATAAAGAAAATCCGTGACTGTTTCTCTGGAAGTCAATTTGCATGCATGTTAAAGGTTATTTAGTAAATATAACAAATCATCCTCAGAGTCTCCATCCTCCATCAATGATGGCTTCTGTTCCTGTTACATAGGCAGACTGTAGGAATAAAAATCCTTCGATTATTTTTAAATATCCAACTATATGTTTAATCCAAGTGAACTGTTAAAAAGGCAACTGTTAAATTATATTACAAAAAAAAAAATTGGTCAAAGACTAACCTCATCTGAGGCCAAGTACACACACAGATGTGCCACTTCCTCTGCAGTGCACATTCTACCAGTCTTCTGTCTGGCCATAAAGTCTTTAAAAGCCTGAGAGATAAAACACAGAAAGTCTATGCCAGGGAGAATGACAGATTGAACTGTAGTATATAATTATATACCTGCTGTTGGAAAAAGTGTTTGTATAAAAAAAGATTTTGTACTCCGTTGATAAAACTATTGTACTAAAGGGCCTTCAATAAGGTGCCAAAAAAAAAATTTTCACAAAAGCATCATAAATGTTCATACACAACCATTCTCAAAAGGTTTCAAAAAGCAGATGTGTCATGTTATTCTGCTGATCGTTGGATCAGAATTCAGATTCATGGAAAATGGACGATTTTTACAGTACAATCTTTTTTACATTTATAATAATTCCAATATATTTATGGTTCTCATACTCTATAACAAGTATATTTACTATTGTATTTGATTTGCTGGTGTAGTGTATCACAGCGTTTACAGATATTAAGCAGCAAAAAAACAATTTCAACATAGATAATATTGTGCGATCATGTGACAATGAAAAATAAAATATATAACAGTTTGTTTACATTGTAATATTTCACAATTGACGATAGTGTATATTTATATTAACTTTCTCTTTCCAGATGTGCTTCTGCTGTATGACTATAATGCTGTGCATAAAATATCAACTTTAAGCCTCATTGACTTTCACTCAGAGAAGCCAGAGCTTGTCTCTATAAGTGTTAGTTGATAAGGAGTTGCTGGCATGTTTCATGTGTGAAACATCTCTGGCTGCGCTTCAGTTGGCTGTTAGTTATCTCCCCAGAGAGCTCTAAAAGACTTTTGCATTTGGAAAAAGACAATGAAAAAATACCCAAACAGCTTCAGATTACTGTGTTTCTTGGCTGTATAGTACAGTGTCTTGGTAATGGAAGCAGTACCTGCTCTGGATCAGGTCTGTCCTGAATTCTCTGTCGTAATGAAGGCGTATCTACAGTTCCTGTAAAGGTCAAAAGAAGCAAAATGACTCATATAATCACTAGGTACAGAGACGTTTTTGTACGTTACAGGGACTTAAGTTAATATAGGAAACCAATCGATAAAGTAGCATACCAGGGCAGATACAATTGCAGCGGATCCCTTGTTCCAGGAAATCAGCTGCCACTGATTTGGTCAGTCCAATGATGGCAGCTTTAGATGTGCTGTAAACACATCTGTTCGCAACTCCTGCACATGCAATTAAGGATGAGCAATTAGGAGAGGACAAACTTCACTTGACCTAGCATTTATCCAATTTCAGCATCAGCCAAACTGGAGATAATGGGGCTAAGATAATATGCCAAGAGCAACATGGAACAATGTCAATCATCACATGTAATTAAGAGCAAAGGGCCAAATCTTGATATACAACATGTATTACAGCAGCCCATTTATAATTCAACATCAAAATGCAAATAGGTTGCAACAGAATATAACTATTACCTTTGATACTAGATGCCACAGATGCCATATTGATGATATTACCAGATTTACGAGGCAGCATCTATATGGAGATGGATAAGGGAAAGTCAGTTTAAATTGGCTGACTGGTTAAAGTATATACTTCAAATCAGACGACAGCATTATTGCCTTTGTGTAGCGTTCATGGATCCCATGTTGATAATAATTATTTTTTTTTTTAAGAATTGAAAACTTTTTTTTCAAGCAAGGGTGCACTAAATCAATCAACAGTAACAGCTGACATTTGTAATGGTACGAAAGATTTCGATGTAAAATAAATGATCTTTTTATATTTTCCATTCATCAAAAAATATTGAAAAATATTTATATTTTCAGCATTGATAATAGAAATTCAAATGTTACTAGAGAACCAAATCAACACATAAAAAATTCAGCTTTGCCATCACATGAATGAATTGCATTTTTGTCAAATGTAATGCATTCAATAAAGTCATATTAAATTGTAATAATATTTCGCAGCCTTACTGTTTTTACTGTACTTTTGATTTAAAAAATGCAGCCATGAAGAGACTTCTTTCAAAAACCTTGCAACCCAAACTTTTGAACATTAGTATATGAGCTAGTATTCACATAATGATGTATAAAAATTAATGTTCTAATTTGAGAGACATTCTAATTTTATAAAAAAAAAACTATCTGGGTAACTGAGCACATTTATCACAGAGATTAAGTATTAAACCGCATAGTACAGATCTGTTTTGTACTCTTAACCCAAAGAACAAACAAGATGAGGATGAAAACATAATCTTTAAATACGATGGTCTTTTCCAGGGATAATGGGGGAGAAAAAGAGGTAGCATGAGGTATTCTGGGATAATCCTAGAGAGGGGAAGGACAAGTTGACCTTAGGCAGAAAGGCCTTGATCATCAGGTACATGCTACGGACATTCACGTTCATAGTGAAGTCCCAGTCCGATTCCTCACACTCCAGTATTGAGCCATGATGGACAAATCTGTGTCAAAGAAAGAAGAATGAGAAACTGTATGCACATTAAAGGAACAGCTCCCCCAAAAATGAAATAGTCATGCTTTTGCGTCATTCCTGAAATGTGATTTATAGAAGGTGGTACATTCTAAGCAGGATAGACTACAAACAGCTCAATAGCTCAAACTCAATATAACATAAAAAAAAGTTAGCTAAAGATATATATTCACTGCTTTTAATGAGAAATACAAACCCAGCAACATTGAAGAGCACATCCACATAGTCAAAGTCCTTGGCCAAGGCCTCCACTTGGTCTTTCTTGGTAACATCAACAACTTTGGTTTTGATCCCTAAAAAAAAAGCAAGGGAATAAAATAATATTCCATGAATCAGAAGAGCATATAGAAGCCTGAGAGGAGAAGCACTCTTGAACTAAAGCAATTTGTTTCCAACATAATGGGATTATGTGGCAAAGCAGAGCAGTATGAAAAAAGGGGGGGGGGGGCTAAAAAAAAGACCCACTAGCCTTTATAATCTCTTATTGGTGGAAAAGTCGTTATATTGACACGCTCAAAGATCAAACATAATGCTTGAGCAAAAAAAAAAAAAAAAATCACACATATGGACCAGATGTCCATCACTAAAGTCAGAATTTGAGTTTTTTAGGCAGTTCAGGTAAAAACATTTGAATTATATAAAAATGATTTTGTAAACACTAACAAAATTCAACAGTGACAGTAAAGACATTTATAATGTTACATATAATGTAATATTTCTATTTCAAATAAATGTTCTTTTAACCTTTCTATTCATTAAATAATTTATCATGGTTTGCAAAAAAATATTAAGCAGCACAACTGTTTTCAACATTGATAATATTAAGAAATATTTCTGAGAACCAAATCAGCATATTAGAATGATTTCTGAAGGATCACGTGACACTGAAGACTAGAGTAATGATGCTGAAAATTCAGCTTTGCTTTCACATAAATTATGTATAAAATAAATTAATTTTAATAACATAAATTGTATTTTTGATTAAATAAATGCAGCTTTCTTTCAAAAACAGTAAAACATGTATTAATTAAAAACTTGCCATGCCCAAAATTTTCAACGCTAGCTGTATAAACCAGCTTTCACATAGTGATTTTGACAATTTTGACAGACATTCAAATTACATCATTTAATGTCATCAGAAAAGTATCTTATTAGTAATTTAATTTAATTATTAATTAGTAAATTATGTAGAATAATTGAATCATTCATAATTGAGTGAATTTGCATTATTACCTTAGTCAAAAATCTGTTCAAAAATTAAAATCCGTTTCCAAAAATCTAGAAGATATCTTAAGATTGAGTTTAAAATGTTTTATTGATTAGCTGGGAAATTACAGATAAGGATCTTGTTTATGTTTAGAAAAGTTTTTGTTTCACATATTCCCACTAGGTGGCAATACATAGCCAGTCAATGAGTTACCTGGAATGCCATCCAGCTCTTTAAGTTTGTCTCCATTGATATCTGTAGCAGTGACTTGGGCACCTTCCTTGGCAAAAGCCTGTTACAATTAAGAAGACATTACAGTTAAGGTCAGTAAACAACAATATGCATGATTAACATGATCGTTCTCAACATCCTAATCTAGTTCAAGCTTTTCATGATAACATGGACATCGACAAATTTTCATCGAATCAGTTTCATAAAATCCATTTCTCCTGATAACAGATATTTTTTATAGCTCAGATCGAGCAGGGTTAGCATACACAGCAGGCTGGTATAAAATCTTGCCATATCTATGCTTTCAATAACATTACACTGGTGAGATTTCATTTGAAGACAATCGTGAAATGGCATGTGTTCACTCCATGTGATCTGCCAACTGGCTCAGGGCTAGAGTATTTCCTCAATCTGCAGTTTCTCTCATTAATACTCATTTGAATATTCACTTGATATGGAAATGTATTCACCTAGCAGGTGTGCATCTTAACCACCCCCAGCGCTCTGCTGATAACGTGCTGTTGACTCAGAGAATTTGCCTAAATGATCTGAGACACTCTTTACTTCACCCCTTAATGATTAATTATAGCATTTTATATTAAAAATGCTTGTAAAAATAGGTCACAAATGCTAGAAACATTACACCCTCAAGCTTATTTCAGCATTCTTCATAGTGTTACTATGTCCAAGAATTCTGCATCTACACTTGACAGCCTCAAAATGTCATGTTGACAGCGCTTGCATGACAAGCTTTAATTCAAAAGGAAAACACATAGCAATTGTAAACCCTCAGAGTAAACCCATTATTAAACTCATCAAAGTGGCTTGCAGGGCTGTCAATAAGCCACAGCAGAGTGCAGCAAACTGATAGAGTTGTAAGGACTACACGAAATCTTTGAAATGGATGTGAAATGAATGGTTACTATAGCAGAGGCTTTTCCAATGCCTTGTGCTGCTGCAGAAAGCACTATCACTTTCCCGTCCAAACGGCCCATTGTCTTCAATAAGAACCTAAACGAGTAGAGAAAAACATAAAAACGCAAGGCGCATTAGTTTTACTAAATTAAATGCAATGTAAACATTTAACCTTTTATCATTTACCCTTTTAGTCATACTAAACCGTTCTAAAGGTCATGTTTATATCCCAGTTTAACAAACTCTGCATGCGGATATACACATTATAAAATAAAGTTCTCGTTTGCAGCTAACAAATAAGCCGATGACGTTTTGATAGGTAATTGTAAGTGATGAACATTCAGGAGTGTACGATTAATTTATCATATAGCATGCATTATGCGACGTTAATTTAGTTTCATTATGCACTGCAATCGTGTCACGTGACGAGAGTAAAGGTAATTCAGTGCAGCAGCAAGTCTTATGAATGACTGTAAACATAAGAGTAAAGAGACGCAGTTCAAATTTGAGCTAGCGTCCTTAATACTTCACAGCTAACGGTAATCAGTGGAAAAATGTCAGAGACTGTTTACAAAAATGACAAACGGTGGAAGAACTTACCGACAACTTCTGTGTTCCAGAAAAACACACGTGACGGACCAACGTCCGCGTAGAACAGGTTTCAATTTTCTATCAAAATAAAAGTCATGTAAAGTAAAATGTGATCAATTACTGTACAGCAAACACGTCTACTCAAGGTATAGGAAATATGTGGTTTTGAAATGCGATTTCAAAAATAATATTAACATGAACAGTAATGATAATAATACATATATTCATAATAACGACAAAAACAACAACAACATTACTGCAAAAGTGATATTGCCAATAATCATTCCATTTAAAGAAAAGACATTAGCTCACTTTCCGATTGATTCCTATCAACTGGCATCATTAGAAACTGCTAGGCTAGGTCATTTATAATTAACTTAAATTTCAACAAACAAGACAATGGTGCTTTAGGCTTTAATTTTGAAGTAACCATTAACTTACATAACTTTTTGTTCAAAATCTTGGAAGTGCCAAAGTCCCTTTCAAGGATTTCCATAGTCTTTGGAAATGCTTGAGGTACAAGGGTCAGCTACCACCACACCATTGTCTCAGATCATTTTGGTTACTAACCATTTTAAAAATAAGTTCATGAGTTATTTATATTAAGAGCACATAAAATATGATTTTTTTTTCTGTTGCAATGGCCTTTTTGACACGAAAATCATCTTGATCTTTTTTATATTTTTTTCTATAATGGAGTCACAATTTGTAGAAAATGAAGATGCCACTTGACATGATTCGGTGTGTTTGTATTTGCTCAAGCACACCACTTAAGGTCATAATGATCTAATCAAAAAGCTAAAGGAAAAATGACTCCATTCTGCATTTACTATCAAGAGGTGTTTGGACCCAAATCCAATCTAAGGTCACTGCTTGGCCAATGGAGTACAAAGCATGAATGGACCCACAAGCAAATTGTTTCACTTTTAATACTTTGATGTTGAATCTATCCCATCATCCAGTTCATTAAGTTGAAATTAGTGCTTTGTGAGCTTAGAGGCATGAAAATAAACAGTGCTGCTGTGAGATACATATAGAGGGTCTGTGTAGTTCAATGGATGTCTTATTAAGGTTGTAGGAAACCTTTAATGGCTTATTGATCCTGCAAAAAAAGTGGAGGTAAATAAGGTTTTATGCCTGGGGCTTCACTTTCTTTTTACATCACAGGCTTGCCATTAAGCCATCCATTCCTTTGATTTAAACACATTAATAGATTTATTTATACATGAGCACATGTTACACAAGAAGAAAAAAATATGTGCACCAGTGGAGATGGTCCTCACTGCAAAACACAAGATCCAGGGGGCGCGGTTTGATCTAAATCCAACTCTTCCCACCTTACATAGACCTAAACCTACCCGTCTCCACCCCTTGATGCCTAAACCCACCCATCCACACCCCTAAATCCCTACTGCACTAGTGGGTAAATAAATATACTGATTTTGTACAAAAAAAAATGAAATAAGAGTTTGTGTTTTTCGTTTGTTGATTCTAACTGGTCAACTGATTAAAATAGTGGTAAAACCATTATTAAAGCCATTAAAACCATATACTGTATATGTAAATGTCTGATCCATCCTGCAGGAACATAACTTTAATGTGAAGATCTTTCTTTTCACAAATGGGATATACGTATATAACCAAATAATTTTTTTTCATATTTTCTTTTTGGTCACAGCATAAATTTAGTCATAAATTAACAAATTGTAGGAATTATTTTGTGGACTGGCTTGTTTTTACAGATGAAACACACACATTGTTTTCTACCAAAGAATGAAAACTGTGCCAACCAAACAAATTCTTCTTTCTATGTCTATGAGGACATAAATACATTTTTAGATGTAATGTTATTTTAGATGTAACATGCATTGACATATCCGATGTTAGTACTAAAAGAAACAATTGCCTATTTAAAAAAATAATAATAATAAAATAATAATACAATATATATATATATATATATATATATATATGTGGAACTATGTTGCAGGCACAAGCCTGCAAAGAATTGAAAAAGAAATCACTTTCATAATGAAACAGCACAGAAAATGTTCTCGGAGAAATGAGAGTTCTATATATTTTATATTACATAATATATTACAATATTCTGTCAGTGCACAACTGTCTTTCATCACTGTTGTGGCTGGAATACTAATATGACTGATTTGTCACATTGCACGAAGCTTTAAACACTGTCTCCAGAGATGAATAAATTCCTCATTGTGAGTGGTAGATTTAATCCTGTTGAATTAGGTTTGGCACTGTAACAACATAGTATCTGTTTGATTCAACAACTAATGTGAAATAAAAAAAATATTCAGGCTTCCAAGCTTACTGATTCATTCATTTCACCCCATGTTGCAAAACCAACACATCTATTGATTCCAAACCCGTGGACAGATAAGTAAATGTCACAGCAAAATGTTTAAAAAATGCATGCACACAAACATCTATAAAATCTGTGGTATTGTTAATTAGCATCTTGACACCTTAAATGGAAAGGGCGCTCCTTAGAAGACTGGATAATTGATTTCTTATTGTTTTCATATTACTGTAATAAGGCATATCATTAATCAAGTACCCTTAATTAGTCTGAGCTGCAGAGAGTAATGAAACTGTCTGATTTGTCCTGCAGGAACATAACTTTCATGTGAAGATTTTCTTACTTTCTTTCCACAAATGGGATTGACTATTTCGATTTATCCCAAGTGGTAAGTGAGTAAAGTCTTTGTCTTTATATATCTACTTTTAATAGATTTAACTGTAGATGAAGCCATTCTCTGGTAATGAATCTGAATAGAACAATATTTTTAGGAAAGAGACCCACCGCTGAACTATATTTCTCACCATACAGTGATTTACAACTTTGACATTTACAACATTAGCAGATTACCCATGAGTTTATACACTCTTCCTCAGACACTATTGCTTCTGAAAAAATTGGTTTAATGCTTATAGACATATGGATGACTGAATTAGTTTTACTTTGAAAAATGAACCTGTTGGGTCCTCATTCATCTCCCAACCGGCTTTCTGCTCTGAAAGGCCCTGTAATCTTCAAGCATTTAAAGAGAAATGTATTTTAGTTAAGGATGACAATGGGTGGGGAACAAAAAGGTGCCTTGAGCTTTTAAATTTGTCCATGTTATTAAAAAAATAAAACAGATTATGTTTTTCCCCCAGTTTATTTGTACATTTTCAACAGACACACAAGAGTTTCACAAAACAATCGAATGATACAGGTCATGACATTTAAGTTGTTAGTATGTTTAGCACGTGACTGACACGTTTTATCATGTTGCTAGCATGTTTAGCACATTGCTAACATGTTTTAATGGGTTGCTAGCATGATTTAGCATGTTTTTAATGTTAGCACGACAGGCTAGTTGCTAGACTTTTCTAGTAATAGATAGACTAGACAGACAGACAGACAGATATACTGACCAAAATTATAAAGGCAACACTTTTGTTTTTGCCTCCATTTTTCATGAGCTGAACTCAAAGATCTAAGACTTTTTCTATGTATACAAAAGGTCTATTTTTCTCAAATATTGTTCACAAATCTGTCTAAATCTGTGTTAGTGAGCACTTCTCCTTTGCCGAGATAATCCATCCACCTCACAGGTGTGGCATATCAAGATGCTGATTAGACAGCATGATTATTGCACATGTGTGCCTTAGGCTGGCCACAATAAAAGGCCACTCTAAAATGTGCAGTTTTACTGTTTTGGGGGGGTCTGGGGCCAGTCAGTATCTGGTGTGACCACTATTTGCCTCACGCAGTGCAACACATCTCCTTCGCATAGAGTTGATCAGGTTGTTGATTGTGGCCTGTGGAATGTTGGTCCACTCCTCTTCAATGGCTGTGCGAAATTGTTGGATATTGGCAGGAACTGAAACACGCTGTCGTATACGCCGATCCAGAGCATCCCAAACATGCCCAATGGGGGACATGTCCGGTGAGTATGCTGGCCATACAAGAACTGGGATGTTTTCAGCTTCCAGGAATTGTGTACAGATCCTTGCAACATGGGGCCTCAGGATCTCGTCACGGTATCTCTGTGCATTTAAAATGCCATCAATAAAATGCACCTGTGTTCGTTGTCCATAACATACCATACCATAACCCCACAGCCACCATGGGCCACTCGATCATCTGCATTAGACCAGTAATTTTGTTACAAGTTTGAAATTACTTTCCGAGGTGCTGTCTGACGACATGTCAAATGTAGGCCCTTAAAATTATCTTCATGTACACTTCACCATGGCCTATCACCATCATGCAATCTATATTAATGGCACACCTGAACTGAATCAGGCAGCATTCCATTTGAAATTCTTTACCTGGTGGAAGCTTTCCATCGAGTGCTGTTGAAATTGCAATTGGACACTAATTGCAGGGACAGTTTCCCTCAAGCTACCAGGATTAAGTGCCATTTACTCAATATGAGCAGGCAGGATTGTTGACCCAAATGTTGCACTGAATGAGTCATAAGCACAGGAGCAAGTGCATATAGAAAAAACACTGCTGATTACAAGATACTGATACTTGTACTGATAAACTGATAAATATACAGTGTGCCTAAAAAGTCTGAGCTCACTAGTAATTTGCTGTTTATTTTTATTATTATTATTAATTTAATACATTTTTGAATTATTTTTATTTAAGGGTTAGTATTTGGTATTTCTAAAGGTCTCCAAAATGATCTCCAATTTGGTATCATCTTGCTTGAAAGATGCTATGAAATTCAAAGATGTGAACTAACAAAAATCCTATTCACCTTTTGAAATTCAACTTTTTCAACTTGAAATTCAATTGTTTTCCATTTATTTGTAAAGAAAAAAAATGAAATTAGAAACAACAATGGCCAAATTGAAGCGTTTCCCCTAATGGGCTCAGGATGTTATGAGGTTTATTGTGTGATACTGCTTTTATACAAAAGATTGACAGGATCCTCAACAGCATCCTCGTATTACAGCATTTTTACACAAATGCCTAAAACTTTTAACAGTACTGTAGCCTTTGCAGGTAGCTTTCATGAAAGGTCTTGGAGACAGTTCTTCTGGATTTAGTCTGTCTCAGTTTGTTGTGTTTCTTCGTGTCGTTCCAGACAGACTCGATGATGATCAGATCAGATCTCTGTGTGGAGCACTTGCTGTTTTCAGACAAAAATCTCACTGGATTATTACAATTAATGGAAAAATGAATGTTTGGAAATGTAAACTGATATTTCCTACTGACACACTACAGCAAAAGATAGAAATAACTGACTTAAAGGGTTAGTTCTTCCAAAAACTCACCCTCAAAGCATTTTTTAGTTTTACTTAGTTTTACTCACCCTCAAAGCATAGGAGTATATTACTTTCTTCTTTCAGATGAATCCAATCGGCATTATATTAAAAATTGTCCTGGCCCCTCCAAGCCTTTCAATGGGGTAAGCGGGTGTTTTTTGTCAACCGTTCAGAAGACGTGAAATAAAGTGTGCGCATCCGTTATAAAACGTTCCTCACACGGCTCCGGGGGTGAATAAAGGCCTCCTGTAGCGAAACCATGCACTTTTGTAAGATAAATATCCATATTTCAAATGTAATAAACACTTTTTTATTTTTTCTGTCATCTGTCATACGCGGAAGCCGTGCAGGCGGATAGCGTAGATTTAACTGTATTTAACTCCGATAGGATTCGTCTGAAAGAAGAAAGTCACATACACCTAGGATACTTTGAGGGTGAGTAAAACGCAGGCTAATTTTTGGGTAAACTAACCCTTTAAAACCAGTTTTAGCTGGTAAAAAATACTAGTGTTCTAATCATTTTGGCCACCGCTGTATATAAATAAATCTAAATACAAATAAAAGCCTGAAAGTCTGCCAAAATTCTCTTTAATGTTTCTTCACTAAATCAGCCTGCTTTACCAAAATAATAAATCCAATAAACATCAAGGCATGTTTGGAGGTGATAAACCAAACTGCAATGCGTTTAAGCTGCAAGACATTTTTAATCAATAACAACAGTAACAGATTCAGTGTCCCTAACAATGTGCTTCTCAACATTAAGCTGCAGCTGAGGCGATTTTGACTAATCCAAAGTGAGAGAGGTACTGAATGGGACAAATAGACTAAATGCTCCAATCCACTCTTAGCCCCAGTTTGTGAACACAGTTCCATCATTCTCCACAGCAATGATTTTCTCCAGCATCAGCTGTAATGAACAGCTCCACTGGAGATTCCTCCAGCTCCAGCTCCATCCTCTGCACTGCACGAGAACCAGCACAGCTGAGTGTGGCTTTGCCTCATTTTACTGCTCTCACCGAATAACTCCTGCTTCTACAGATAAAATTTACAAGGAAGGTCTTTTTATAGGGGCAATAAATGCAATGTCATTTTTTTAACGAATCCAATATTATTGGTTAAAATTAAAAGTGAACAATGCCATTTAAATGTCAGAAAAGAAAATGCCCCCCAAGCACACAGCCATTAGTGAGATTAGTGCGCAAATGGATTTGTTATGCAACACCGTTGATGAATTTTCAAGAAATCCATCCATTATTGCAGTTTCCTAGTTTCAGCAATCTGCAATTATTCTGATATTACATTCAAAAGCATTTTTATTAAATAGCCTCTGTGTTTATATTACACAAACATAAGCCTATATCCTTCAGGTTTTGAACTAATGACTGTAAGCATATGAGCATCATTTCCATAATGTTGCTGCGCTGTATTATGTAGATTTCCATCAACTAATTGCAGAACAGTGTGAAACGCAATCTATCTCAGACTGCACAGACACCCAGGCTCCCAACAGCCCTAAGTGCGATTCTTCCTAAAGCTATCTTAAATTTAATAATGACTGACACAGCCACAATGGCATTGCATATAAAGATGCCCAATCCTGTTTCAACAGGCTTTAAGTGACAAATACTCAAAGAAAGAACTGCTCCAGCCTCTACCAATTAAAGCAGCTTCATTACACATGCAGTTTCAATTAAATTCAGCATTTAGTTCATAAACCAAAGCAGAAGGCTAGAGAGTTTATCACAGCCTGAGAGAATTCCTTATCCTCTCTCTCTGCAGAAAAAAAGATGGATATTACAAAACCTCCTAAATCAGATGCTTTTACATTGTAGGTAAATTAATTAAAATATAAAAACAAGACGTGCTTGTGGGATACTCCTGAAAAACTCTCTCTCTCTCTCATCACTATTAGACTCTTTGAGAGTTGCTCACTGAATAGTTCTCACTTTGAATCACTAATGCAAAATAACTGCAGGGAAACACTGATGTAGACAGAGAGTTCACCCCAAAATGTGTCTCATTTACTCACCTTCATTTTGATCCAAACGCATGCTGTTGCTTTTTTCTATGAAATATAAATGTAGAAAAACTGACAACAAGAGTTTATACACTCTCAGAGGAAACAAAAAGGGTACAAAGGTGTCACTGGGACAATACCCGATAGGTACAAAGGCTATAAAAGGTACATCTTTCTACCTTGTTTTACCCTAAATGGAGTATTAGCACCTTCTGAAGGGATTCCATCCCAGTGACAGTTTTATACTTTTTTTTCGAAGAGTGTATAAACAGGGCATGTCAAGTTACAAAAAGGATGAAAATATGCTAAAAATGCACCACAAATGTCATCCATCCATGCCTGTTGAAGCCATTCAATAGCTTTTGTTTTGAAACATAAGCAATTATTCATTGATAATCTTGCCGTCACACAAAGCCAATATCTAGCACACATTCACCTTAAACTAGTCACATGTATAACTGGAAACAGCACTTGATTTATATAGCTACAAGAGACAGCATATCTGATCAAGAAGATGAACGATGAGCCTTCGATAAAAGAAAGAAAAACAAAAATATTGCTTAGATTTTAACATCATGTGACCCGTTTTATTGTTCTGTTTTGTTATTTAGATTTTTTCTTCTTTGGCAGATAGATACCGTAGTATGTTTTTCTACATCACATCATGCTTCTGTCTTCATATTAAGCATAATACTCATCCTCTAAAAACAGAAATTGCATTAACTGTGCTCTAGAAATAAAGTGATGTCACGCTGAGAAAATTTCACTCCATTAGTACAACCACCCAATCCAGTCAAATGCATAATTGTGATATAAGTACAGTTCATGGCCACCTCTGAAGGGTGATTTAAAATCTTTCTACTTTCCCATCTCACACTAAATTTCAACATCACTACTCGACTGCAAAGAGAGGTGCTTATTATAAATTGGTAAATCTTCACTCTGCAGATTGGTATATTTATTTTTTCCTTCCAGAATTTTAGAATATGAATTGACTAAATATATATGCTAATATGCATTCTGATTCTGGCTGCCTATCATTTCATACAGTAGCATATCCAATGACATATACCTGTATCTAAATATGTAAATGCTCGCAAAGCCCTCCTACATTATTCACCAGATTAAATTACTGCCATTGAAACAATATATTCTACATTCAGAAGGATCATTTACAGCACTATATGTACTGCTGTATGAGGCTATAAGGATGCCTTTAAAAGCATGTTGTAGGCGTTTGATTCACAGCTGATAGTTTAGCAGAGGAACCAGACCGAGAAACAGCACTGCTACAGAGATCCGCCTGGTTTGGTCAGAACACTGATGGCCAATAACAGATGCTTTTCAAGATATATGAGGATCAAGACCACTTTCATCTCAGTCATTTCAAATGCATTTGTATCACAGGGGACTGAGGGTCACGACTCATAACTCAAATAACTTGTAATCGTTCCCTTTTTCAGTTTCAAAAGCAGATCAAACTAAATGCATTGTTAAGAATATCAACTTTGTGGATGCTGTTCTATAACACCTCATTTTCTTTTATGAAATTCTGCATCCACTTAGAAACGACTGTTCCTTTCTGGTTTGTTGTGCAGTCCAATCATTCATAGAGCAGGTGTAGAGAAGGGACATATGGGTAAGATGATGTTTTGACACCCTTTTTGCCAAAGCCCACTTTTTTGAAAGCTATGTCTCTGTTAAAAAATGGCTTGCAACACATAGAATATATCAAGACACTCACTTTTTGGCTTCCAACTTAGTTCAATGAGTCAGAGAGTTACTGATTCAAGAACCACTTGGAATGATTCCGATTAGTGCGATTAGTGAACAAATCATTCAAACCGTTTTTGTGAACCAGTGCGACCAATTCAACCCAAAGAGTCCATCAAGAATCAAACATCAGTAAAAGCACATTTGTGGGAAGTGAGGGTAATTTCCATGTCTTCTTACTAAAATACATTTTTACCACTTGTAAATATTGACAGGCATTGTGTTGAGGCACTGAACTATAGTGCACTTTCTGATTTCTGATATTTTTATGAAAGCCTCCATAGATCTCCATAAAAGAGAAGAAAGTAGCAGACATGTGTTAAGGTACTCTAACATAAGAGATTCTGCCTTGAAAAATACGCCTCCCACATGAGTCACTGCTCACCAAAAGCTTTCTTCAAGTCTCTGCCCCAAATATGGAATAAAGAACAGGAGAGAATGTTAGAAATATTCAGTAGTTTTCATTAAAAACAATTCACACAAACTCAAGCTTTGGATGATACACAAATGCAATAATCTTTCAAGAGATATATTCTAAACTCAACAGTTTATGGAGATTATCATTTTGTCATCCCAATAGGAGGAAATCGATATGTATTGGTGTTGTTGTCTGTGTTTTGGATTTTGAGTTACTTATTTTTCGGGCAGCCTTGGATCTGCAAAATTAATATTTCAATCATCATCACAGAAGAACAGATACCAACCCAACAGCTTGTACCTACAATTTTTGGCAGAAACTGAAAACAATAACCAGACAAAATCTGAGAAATAACTCATGTAAGAATTCCTGATTATCAGAAATTGCACTTGAAGATTCTAGGCTTGGTGCCAAGCAGTTGAAGCTCAGCTACAGAAGAAGCTAGTGAATATGACCAGATGAATGCAGAAGATTGAGCTTCCGGCCCGATGGGAAATCCATCCATGCTTAAAAGAGATTTTCATTACATGGACTTCGAATCATTCTTCAGTGACCAGAAATCAAATAAGCAAGCAAAAAATTCCATTCCATGTTTTGATCATGCATATGTGCCAAATATATGGCATATTAAATTCCTATCTGGAGATTTGTAAACTCAGAAAGTAAATATTGCATGTAACATACAAATACAAAATCTTTCACATCGTTCTTTGAATTACTCATTCCTTGTGTATCATTCCCTCATATATCATATCAAGATTTGATTTCTTGCTCGACTTAGCAAACTTAAATAGAATAGATTACATCTGAGCATGTCTTATGCCCCGAGGAGATTGTTCAGAGATATCTGGCCCTTGATCATGACATGTACCCGATTTGAAAAGACCAGTGAACTAAGAGGCACCATCATGCTCATTTCATCTTGTGAAATCGTCAAAGTCTCTTAAACTAAGCAAGCCATATTCAGTTACAGTATGCCACTATACTGTAACATCTGTTGTATTTAGACATGGAATAAAAGGTGATTAAAGGTAATTAAATGCTGCCTTATATATAAAGTATATACCCAAAAACTACTATAAAATTGAGTGTTAAATCCTGTCATTTTACATTATTGACACAATTTGCCTATTTTGATATTGTGCAGTGCTTTGTTACAATTTGTATTGTTAAAAGCGCTATATAAATAAAGGTGACTTGACTTGACTTAAAATGACAGAACTGTCATTTTAGATGGCATCTGTCAGCTATAGAGCCTCATGTGTGGCATTCTTGAATTATTGAATTTTACCCATTCCATTCCAAGACCAGTGTTGAACAATCATACTAAACAGCCTGGTTTCGTCTCTTTTGCCAGCAATCCTTCATTCTGTAATTTCAATCTGTCGATCCACTTTAATTCATTTTCTTTCTTTTTTTCTGGTGGACTGCTCACAGAAAGGTTCTGTGGGGGCTCCACATGCCTGGTTACCCAGAGGCAGCATGCAGTGGAAGCAGGGCACAGCTATCTGCTGCCGCTTAGAGACAACACTTTATCTTGAAACATTTCATAGTTCGAGACGATTTCTTGAGGGTTTCCCAAAAGCACTGTTTGAAAAAGTTTTAAAAAGAGGCTTGTCTCCTCTGCATGGGCGGATCTGAGATAAAACTTTTGGATCAAACACAAATCAAAACAGACATCTATTGTTTCTTAAATTCAACATGAATTGTTGAGGGACATAATTTTATCCATCAAAAATGTATGGAATGGAGAACAATGTACACTTTTTAAAAGGATAGTTCACCCCCAAAAAATGTATATATATATTGTTTATCATATTCACCCACAGATAGTTCTCAAAAACCTCATTTCCTTTTCTCTTTGCAAACGTCAAAAGCAAATGTTAAAATTTTTACATGGTGATATGGACACTTCAACAGTCTCATGTATATATATATATATATATATATAGATAAGCAGAGGAAAAAACACAAAGGTTTAATATATATATATAAGGACAGAGTTTAATTTTTTTGTGAAGTATTTCTTTAATGTCTATTCCTACAGAAACTATATTGAGATTTTCATTTTCATATTTCTGAGTGGTCAATATCATCCCCCTTATTCTGTCTTGGATTCATCCAATCAACATCAGCAAAATTAGAGAAGATCTTGATTAGAAAAAAAAGAATCAATAGACACACAAAGGCCTGGTGTATTCTTTTTACTACAGTAATCCACATCATATTGAACTGGCTTCCGCATTTAAGATAAGACAAAGAATAGCCATTCCTTCAAAAAGATCCAGTAATCAGTATCTCAGCACAGCTCATTGACATGATTGCACAAGAGAGAAGCCCATTCATCTGATTAGTATTGTTATAAACATATGAAGAATGGACTATCTGCAGATGTGAGAAGAATGGTGATAACACCAGTTAGGCTAAGTAAATCATAGACCACAAACGTAGACTACAAGATAGATTATGGGATCACAAAAATGCAATTCGTACTAGAAACAAAGATTACCGCATGGCAGTGCATTATGCATCTGTACATGACTCAAATCCGTCTACTTTAAGAATCATTGGTTTGGAAGTTGTAACTCGATCTATTAGAAAGGGCGATAAACTACAAAGACTTTTACAAAGGGAAGCATTTTGGATTTTTCAGTGAAAAGCCACCATCTTTCCTGGTTTGAATGAGGAATTAGACTTAACTCCAGATTTGTGAAATGATTCATCATTATGATTCTTGTTGGTATGATTTTTTTTCCTTTTTGGGGGGGAATGTGATTACACCTTGTAACAGTTCATGATATTATTGGTCCCCCCTGTAATGGTTATTTTGGTATCTTCCTTCTTTACTGAGCAATTTGTTATTTCTACACCTGTGATCAATCTTGTATCTGAAATCTGACACACTCTGGGGAAGGCTGTGTGGCCGAAATGCATCAGTGTGCAGTTTTTAATGTTTCTAGAGTGAGCCATGGTTGAATAAATGCTTTTTAACATTTTGGAACCGGAAGAAGTGCCTTGGATCAGTTTTTTCTAAGTAAACCATACTTTATTGTAATTTTGTATTTTTTTAATTAGCCTATTTTCTTGATCCATTTCCTGGAAATCAAAACAAATCAAGTGGCAGAAGCATAATGATAAAAAACCCACTGGGGTGCTAAAGTGAAGACTAGTTAAGAGGTTTAAATTTGTTTTTGCATTTTATTCCCCAAATGGGCTACTCAAAGCACCATCGCAATATTGTTATACCTCAATAACTCAAAACCATAATTTAAAATATTTTGCAGGCAGGTAATACACAGACTGAAGTGCTGGTATATGTGAAGTATGAAAATTGCATCACTAACAGGTGCTAAATTAACAGCAATCAAATTAACTAATGCTGTGAAATGACAAGCCTGGCCTCATCGGTGTTTGTAGATTTTTAAGGGTGCTAAATATGCTTTTTAACTATATAGAATGATTCCTAGGTAATGTTCGAATATACATATTGGGATATAGGTTGAGGAGAGAAGTCTGTCTTTTGGATTAAACATTAGAAGAAAAATAAATCAATAAAAAACCAATGATACATAAACTTTCAGAAAAATGGTATAAAACTATCACTGGATGGTACCATTTCAAAGGTAATAACACACCATTTAGGTACTAATGTGTATCTTTATAGTACTTATAGTTCACCCAACAATGAAAGTTCTGTCATCAATTGCTCACCCTCATATCGTTCCAAACCTGTAAGACCTTCGTTCATCTTCAGAACAAAAATAAAGACATTTTTGATTAAATCCGAGAGCTTTCTGACCCTGTACAGACAACTACAGTACCATGTTCAAGGCTCAGAAAGGTAATAAGGACATCATTAAATAGTCCATATGACATTAGTGGTTATACCGTAATTTATGAAGCTATGAGAATACTTTTTGTGAGCAAAGAAAACAAAAGTAACGACCACTTTGACACTTCGCAAAAGTTCATAAAGACATCAAACTAATCTAAATGAACTGAGCCGTTTAGTCTCAATTTCTGAAGAGACTTGATTGCTTTATATAATGATCAGATTTAATTTAGGCTTTTATTCACATATAAACATTATTCAATGCACACATTGGTTATGGCAAATGGAAGGTCGAGTATGCTTGCTTAACGTGTGTGAGAACCCATAAGGTTCATTCTTGTGTGTTACACAACACGTTTGAGCTTCCATAAGAACCAATAAGATTTGTTCTCATGCATCAGGAAAGTATGGCTGAGCTTCTGCTCATGTTCACTTATCAATGAAAATATGTGAATAAAAGCCGAAAATGTTATCTATTCATCATAACAAGTAAGTGATCTAGTCTCTTCCGAAAATTTGAACCAACCACTCATTTCAGATTTGTATGATCTCTTTATGAACTTTTTGAAGCGTCAAAGTGGTAGTTGCATAGACTGTCAATGGAAGGACAGACATCTCTCAGATTTCATTAGGAATATCTTAATTTGTGTTCCAAAGATGAACGAAAGTCTTATGAAATTGGAACGACATGAGAGTGAGTAAAGAACGACAGAATTTTCATTTATGGGTGAACTATCCCTTTACGTAGGCTTGGGTAGCATGATAGAATCCTTCAAAACATGTTCGCCATCACTGTTGGATGTTTTTCCACCTTCAGGACAACAGGTGCAAAAGAACAGGTGGGTTGATGGCAGAGGCATTCCTATGCATACAGACTACCTCAAACGTTGCAGCTGCATTGTGTCCATGCCTTGTGTTGCATTGGCATCTGCTGCAGCCCTGCATAATGGAACATCTGGTTACAGAGTACAATTATATTTGATACTTACTCTGAAGTGAATACAGAAGCAGGTGGTTGATGAGCAGGGAGGTGACTGAGACCCCATTTCCAAGTGTCCCTTCTGGGCATTCACTGACTTCACATCATTTGAACCCCTTTCCTTAAGCCAGAAATGAGGTCTCCTTGACATTTACAAAGAGGCTTGTGAACACCAGCCCCCCATGGCGAATAATTTAACATTATATGAATGTGAGAGACCGAAAAACACTGGGATACATTACGAGCCCCTCCGCATTTGTTGCCAAAAGCATATATTTTTGTCATTTGTTGGACTATGAGACAGTGGGACCCAAATCAAGACCTAAGAAAGTGAAGCACCATATCGACATGATGAAAAAGTGTCTCGGCCCCTGATTTCTCCATAAGGGGCTGTAAGGACAAGCTCCACAGAGATCATATCTCTGTGAGAGAAAATGAAAAGCCAAATGGTCCAATTCTGCAAAGTCTTGTTTGAGACGTCTGGGCAAGATGCAATCTAATGAAAACAGTATAAGGCATTCAACAAGCAATCACGTCTCAAGGACCATTTATTGTGGCTCCATTGGATATTTATAACATCAGGACCATGGACAGTGACCAAGCAAGTGCTTATGGCAGGACAAAGGAGACACAGTGTACAACAACTGAGCCTTGAAAAAACACCACATAGTTTAAACACAAATGTAAATGTTACAATAAGGTGTATGACAGCCCAACTCTCTGGAATTTGTGATATGCTATCATCTCATATATAAAGAAACATAATATTATTTAGACAAATGCTGAACAATCATCATATCAAATGCATCCCACATGATCAACAGCTCGATATCATTATAAGTCTCCTATCATGTTTAACAGCAGGCAACATACAGATTGTGGGTTAGGATCCTGTGGCTTTCCTCAAACATTAACAGCATGTCTGCAGATGTTGAAAATAGAGTGGCTGATGACTCATCAGACCCTGTTGCTTTTTTTTTTGAAAAGCACATTTGAAAATGAAATTACTGTGACAGATTTTATGTAGATTTTTTTTAAACGAATGGTTGTTAATTTTGCCTTTAACTCAGTATTCGAATCTTACTCAATACATTATATATTTGTTTAGTTTTATTTATAATATTTTGGAATTATTTCTAATTTTAGTGATCCAAATCAGCTCAAATCAAGGAAATAACTACCATACACATTGAGGTGGACAATAATATCCCCATAAAAATGTACATATGAATATGGCCCAATTCTGCTTGCACTCCATTACGCAATACTCTGTTTGTTGTTACAATGACAAAAAATGTATTTTATATATATTTGGCCAATCAAATCAAAGATGGCACAGAAGCACAAAATTTCAATGTGACAACAATTTTAACAGTAAAAGAGGTAGTGGTAAGTTGCTAATCATTTAATATCTGATAACTGTTTTAGGATAGAAATGTAAGTAATAAAAAAATATTTTCTCAGTTTTGAACTGAAATAGCCTTTATTATTTATATTACATTTCATTTGTAATTCACAATTGAACATGTGAATCAAATAACAAATCTGTTTAGGGAAATACGGCATTTAATTAATGAAACTACATATTTTAAAATAAAAATATTATATAAAGATTTATTTTTTTGAGGTAATTAATTTCCCTTTTAAATGCTTTATTCCTTGAATTTCTTTAAATAAAGAGACAAAAAGTAAAAAAAAAATTCCCGCAAATTTTCAAGACATTTTTTAGGGTCTTGTCCCGAATCATGTCGATCTAGCATAACTATCTAATGCATCATATCATGAGCAAGATTATACAGAAATCGCCAACTCTTTCTAAAAACGAATGACTGTAGTTTCTGTCAGTGAAATGTGCGAGTGCACTCATCAAATCTGGGTTAAACACAACCCTGCCCAAAATATGGACAAACCCAGCAATTGGCTTGTTTTGGGTTACTGCCCAGAAGATTGAGATAAACATGTAACCTAACTTTTGGTAGAAAACAACCCAATCGCTGGTTTGTCCAGATTTTGCCCAGCACTGGGTTGCGTTTAACCCAGCATTTTTTAGAGTGAGTGAATGCAAACCAAGTAGGCACACTTACCAAAAATGACCACAGATGGGGTATTATTATGCACAAAAAGTAGTGAGGAAATACAAGAGGAGAGATGCAGTGAAGGTAAGTGGGGCACGGAGTCACAGTGAATCAGGTGTCCCAGTTGAGTCATTTCCTGTAAGGAGAGAAATGCCTTGTGGGAGTGTTTCAGACACCGGTGTTCCGTTTGTACATTCCTCCATTGATTAGTAACAGCTCTCACGCAGTGCATGATAAGGCATCTCTGTTTGTTGTGTCTCTATGGCTGCTGTCCAGGACAAAACTGACACATCCAGAGTCTTACCGCACCAGGTGTGCAGTTTCAGGGCATGTTCAGAAAGTACATATTAATGCTGAACGCTGTAAATCAATTCTGGCCCAAAGACAAATTGATAGAGCTCTTGTAAAGTGTCTAAGTTGGAGATCAAACAGTGGCCCTAATTTGTAGTGGCCCTTGAGAGTTTATATCCTTTACTATATTGTGTCTTGCAGCAAATACATTTTATTTATCCATTTCCTAGTGTTACACAAGCTTTACCCAGATATTATCACTGTTCCGTGTTGGTCACAAGAGTGGATGAATTTGCTCACTTGATATACTGTCTTTTGTAATTGTGTACAGAAATTAGTAATTTCTTCAGCAAACTGTAACTCTGGCATATCCTCGCGTATCCATGTTTGTTGTTTCCACATTCAAATTATTCTGTTTTATTAGAATACTTCTTTAAGAAGCTCTTTAAAGCAACAGCCCAAAGGTTGGTGTAATCAATCATGTGCACAAACGTGCGGACACTGTTGGAGACAAACTTCTTTACGACTGTACTTTTGCGGCTTTGTGACTGCAGTCTTAAAATTACTTTTGTTGGTGAAAACAAAATTCAAAATACAGATTTTTTTTTAAATCAGTTTAGAATAAAACCTTTTTGATGTTACCACGTGAAGAACATTTTAGGTTGCTTGACAAAATATTTTTCACAGTGTAAAGTCTCCTTTATTTTTGAGTAATTTGTAAGTGAAATTAAGGTCAAGACACTTGCAATGAATCATTAGCTCCTGGTTCTGCCTTTGAGAAACTTAGGCAGCAGCACTACAGTACATTTATCAGTGAATAAGAATATGATATAAATTGGTCAGGGATCAACTGAGTGCATCAATTCAATTCTGCCAGCTTGTTTATCCTATTTCTGAGGGTTCTGAACTATGCTGCATGTTCTGCACAGAGCATTTCCATTTTTATCTTTGCTTAACGCACTCTTTTTACTAGTAGGTAAGTTCTGCTCTCATATAGAGATATATGACATATATTAAAATGTTGTGCTAAGGTTTAGCCCTTCAGTATTCACAACCATCTCCAGGGCCTCTGAAATTGAGCGTCACAGATTAGACAGTAACTAATACGCATACATTTTTATTCTTGCAGTTTGTGATTGTTCAGTGTTAAATCATGTTGGCTTGAAGACATTTTAAGCTCACTATTTGGTGAGCACTGGTAAACCAACCCGTTTAGTGTGGGAACATTCCTTTGCCAATAGAGCAAGTCAGCAGGGAGTACACCAAGTGTTATCAGGGGTGTTAGGGATTAGTCTCATTTGAGTTACACCGATTTAATAAAAATCCGGTGCACACATGACTGATGCTGTACTATTCTTAAAAGCCCTCCAAGTGCCTCAAGATGAGTGTGGTTCAGAAACTAAACCTCTCCATCTGCTACAACACAAGTCATAAACATACCGAGTCCAGAGGGGATTTTTATTTACATTGCTCAGCTGACCCTATTTCAACTTGAGTAACAGCAGAACCAATTATTTATGTTCAAAATAATGTTTCGACGGAGGTGACAATCAATGAGGACTAGAATCTCACATGTGTCATTTTAAAAGCCTTTGAACACATTTATTTTCATCAATCACAATTTGGCAATTACAATACTTTTACTAGAGTCAGAATATCTAACAAAAACATTGGGAGTACAGAACTTTTCGACCAAACACATTTAACAAAAAAAATTAAGAAACACTGCAGTAAACATTACACTAATTAATAAACGCTGTATCATGTGCAAAGTCAGACAACACCATTATCCAAAAAGCTAGTCATTTGTAATAACTTTTCCAATGTAACATATAGCTTTAGCCCACCGGTTTTATTCATCCTTAAAGGAATATTTTACCATAAAATGAAAATTGACTGAAAATGTACTCACCCTCAGACCTTAGTTTATTTTTTCTTTGGAACAGATTTGGAGAAATAACATAATTTGCTCACCACTGAAGTGAATGGGTGCCATCAGAACGAGAGTCCAAATAGCTTTTAAAAACATCATAATAATCCACAATTTATCTACATGACTCGATAAATGTGTCATGCTTGTAATAAATCCATCAAGACATTTTTAACTTCCTTAACTATTGATTCTGGCTAAAATATGAGTGCTCTTTTCATAATATCGCTTTCTCCAGTGAAAAACTCAACTTGTCTGAATCAGGAGAGAAATATCAAGAGTCCAAAACAATTCTAAAGAAAATATGTTGGTGGATTTTGATGTGAGAGGACAACGGGGATAGACTTTTCACTGAAGGAAGTGTTATTATGTATTATTATGGATGTGGATTCTAGCTAGAAGCAAGTTTGTTTCTTTCAATTACACAGTTTTTTCTTCACAAAATGTTAATTGATGAACTGGATTTGTATGGATTACTTGTGTTGTTTTCATCAGCTCTTTGGACTCTCATTCTATTCACTGAAAACAATGTAATGGTAAATATTTCCAAATCTGTTCTAAAGAGGAAACAGTCTCATCTATGTCTTTGATGGCCTGAGGGGAAGAACATTTTCAGCAAATTTTGGGTGAACTGTTCCTTTAATGTGAATGCTTGTAAACCAGTATAGTCATTTAGCCTGGGAAAATGGCAAGTTTGCTTGTTTGTACAAGATTTTAAAAAGAAAACCACAGCTGAGACATTCAGTTAAAAAGGCTATTTTCACAAGCTATCAATAATGCATACAAATATTTGAGCTTATAGTTATATGACTGATGATTATACAATCATTTTTAATTAGATCTAAATGAAAGAAAAATCTCAAAGCTTATATAATAAAATATCATAATACTGTTTTAGATAATACGTGTAAGAACCAGCACAAACATCCACAAGTACAGAGTGTTATGCTTACATAACTACATTATACACAGGTATGGCTCACAAAAATCCATTGAGCCTCAGACCTTAAACACATTTAAACATTTGGGAGAAAAATAAAGAGAAGTATGTCTCTTTAAACGGTACACACTGGAATCAACAAAATACATGACAAACTATGACATACTGTACAGTTGCTAAATGCATCCATTAAGGATATATGGGGGCTTTTTAACTTCAGAAACACAGTAAGGCAATGAGTACATGCTCCGGTGCTTTGACATGTATACATTCACAAGTGTTCTCTTAGACAGATGGGGATTGATAATGTGGTTATCATTCTTTCATTGTCTGTTAGCTATGCTAGGAATGAACAACACTGTCAAAACATGTCCATGATGTATTCTACATTCATGGTTAATACTTTCAAATGGTCTTAGCACATTCACTAAGCAGGTGCGCTGGCCTATTTACAAGAGCATTGGTTTTTAGGCTTGTAGCAGTGCAGCTATGCACAAATTAAAGATTACTGGAATGCAAGATGTCGAACATCAACAAAATAATATTGAAACAGAAATTAATGCAACAAAAAAGGTTCAAAAGAGTCAAGGAAATTCACTTAAAGGACAAAGAACAATGCAAGTATTTGACAGAGCTGATATGAGACAAGAAACAGGCCACAAAATGCCAGAAGTGCTTTGTTCAAACAGCATCAAAGGACAAAGACGATCTTCATTAATAGTGTAACTGTGAGAGTCATTAACCTATATACTTATGTCCATAGGTTATTTAGTCCATATTCATAAAGGTAAAAGCATGATTAATCATTACAATGATGACTCTTTAAATATTTATATACAGTGAAATGTACACTTCCATTCATAAGTTTGGGGTCTGTAATTTTGTTATATTTATAAAGGCTGCATTAAAATACAGTTAAAACTATAAAACTGTTACATTTTATGTAATTTATTATTGTCATGGCAAAACTGAATGTTCAGCATCATTACTCCAGGCTTCGGTGTCACAGGATTCTTCAGAAATCTCTACAAACAGAATTCCACAAATGTATTAAACAGCACAAGTGTGAAACTGTTTTTTTTCCCAGGATTTTTTGATGAATAGCAAGTACAGCATTCACATATTTCACATTTAATTCTTTAAATATTTTGTAACATTGTCACTTTCTATCAAAATGATTTATCCTTGACAAATAAAAGTATTATTTTATTATATCAATTATTAGATAAAACATTTTACTGACCACAAACTTTGAAACAATTTTGTATAAGAACATCAAGGCTTTAAAAAATACTTTTTTCATCCATTCTTAATCGTATATGCTATCAAGGATTATTTACAGGAATTCACATACTTTTCCCTGTAAATAATAATAAATGGTATAATTTTTTTCCTTAAAGGCTGGCATACTTTAATTATGCCCAAATTAATCTAACCTATGTTTTACCATGAGAAGGACACAAAGTGTCAGAAAAATGCACAATAAAAACACAAAATAAGAATGTATTTATTAAAAACAAATATTCATCATATTTTATGATGAATATATGCTGTATGCATGTATTCATGCATACGTGTTTGGGTGCACACGTGCACAAACAGTGAGCACAAACCATTTTTTATCTGAGTGGCCACAGCTGGCTTTCCTCACCTGGAAAAAATCCATTAAACTTGCAATTGGTGGTGCAGTGAGGGTGAGCATACCAACGCCTCCAGACATGTTTTCCAGGGAACAACTTAAGAGTCAAGTTTGTGGCAAGCACTCCTTAGGCTTAACCCATCAATGCATATAGCTAAGCCAGCTATATATCTTATTTTGTGTTTTTTAGTGATGACTTACCTCATAATTGCTTCTAAATGGGTCAAATGAAGAGAATGGAGGAAAACAATATATACTCTGCTGAAGAAACTTCCATTGGGAGTGTGATCTATGCAAATGTATAATAATAAACAGCAACCCTATAGAGTTCATTTACTCACCATCATGTTGCTGCAAATGTTTTGTTGTTTTTTTTCCATACAACGGAAGTCAATGGCACAGTTAAGCACATTCTTTAACATATTCTTTCATGTTCCACAAAAAGAAATCCATAGGTTTGGAACAACATTACGGTGAGTACATGACACCAATTTTCATTTTTTGGGGGGAAACTATAAACTTGTTTAAATATATGAGCCCTCAAGATTACATTCCCGTAATACAGAGCTTAAAATAAGAGCACAGACTTGGAGTTTATCATGAGAGTCAAGCACAAACCCTGGAAAACAACCTAAGGACAAGATAAGAGAAATTTAAATGTGGCACTTGCATCACTCCGAGGCTGAAAAAGGGAAAAGTCCATCCAGGTATCGAAACTCTTTCCTTCACTTTAAGCAAAACCTTTTATCTTCAACCTGATTTATTTGGAGTTTTTTTATTATATATATATATATATATGTTTGTATTGTATTGTACACATTGTACCAAGTGTACAATGTTTTTTTTTTTTTTACAAGACTACAAAAAAATGAGGCATGACAACAGCAATAATAATAATTATCATTATTCAAATATTATAACTGTTTATATATTCTAAATATATTTACTTTTACTAACATTTATATTTACTAAATCTAATTTTTACTTATGATACATGCAAAGCCTCATTTCTATTACCCATTACTCCAGTATTTTGTTATATAAATTAAGAAACCATTCTAAGTTTCTTTTTTCACTTTCTCAAACATACTTGTCATATTTTGTTTTAGAAAAGGTCAGACACAAACATATTTTTTTCCTAGAAACATCATAGTGTGTTCTTTCGTGAGATGAAGGCTGTTCCATGACTACTGTCTTTAAAGAAGAAAGCAAAGTAGATCTAACCAGGACAGAATGTGGACGGCCCGACGATCAACAACAAGAGGACAAATACATCACAGTCTCTAGTTTGAGAAACAGACCCCTCACTGCTGCTCAGCTGGGAGCTTCATTCAACAGTACAAACGAAACGCCAGCTTTCAGGGCAGTTTCAGTGGAATCTGAAAAATAAGAAGTAAAGGGTAGAATGAAGAATGAACAAAGTTGGGGAGATTAATGATTAGAAAACAATATGAGGTGTTGATCTGCTGTGGAAACCGTTTGACCGTGGTCGATAAATTTTACACTATAATCATCACTATAACATCCATTTATAGTCTTTGCCAGTCACTTAGTTGGCAGATAAGCAAGTAGTTACACCTGCATTGCTCCCAGATAGCTGCCAGCTTCAAAAAGGCGACTGACTTCCATTTAAAGTAATGATGCAATACCAGTGAAATCAAACATACCAGATACATCTCACCAGCTTCAGTCTCAGTTGGTTTACCCAATTCAGGTAAACCAAAAATAGCACCTATTTTTCTTTGCAGAAATACATCACAAGAAAAACACAAACTATGTCTACACTAATCTGAATGCATTTGAAGCTGTCTGCTTGGCCTTCCTTCTGCACTGATATGACATTTTGTCCTACGAAAACATCTTTTGAAGATGCTCTCCCAAAATAAATTTTAAAACACAGAGGTGCGAGGAGGTAAGATATCTATGGTAAGATGTCTGTTATTTACACTTTTACAGTGTGGTTAAAGATATGCTACTTTGTACAATCTTAAGATGAAAGAAAATGTATCACACTTGCTATCCTGTCGCAAAACATGAAGGCAGTTGCATTTTTAAACCAATGGCGATTAATTGCGATTAAGACAGACATTCAAAAGACAGACTTGACTCAGCGCTCAGGACAGACACGGACAGGTTTGCAGGACAGGAACAGAGGGGCTTGGGTGAGCCGCGGACGGTGACAGATCTAAGGGACTCGCGGCGATCCCGCCGAACTCCAATGCCGAATTCAGCGGGCTATGGCGGGATAACGAGCGGCAACTTCCATGCCGCGGGGGAAACAGACAGGCAGGAACAAGACAAGAGACTTTCAAAAACGAAAAAATTACAAAAAGGGGGCGCCGCTTACTGTTTAGGTCTGGTCTTCTGTCCCGGTGCACAAAACAGGGATGAACGAGGAACACAGAGATGAGAAGTAAACTCAAATGACAGTGTTTAATGAATCCAAACAAGGCAAGACAAGGCAGGGCAGACACACCGGGGAACACCGGGGAGTAACAAGTAGACAAGACGAAATCAAACTGAACAGACACGACTATAAATACACAGGATAATCATAGATAATGAGACAAACACAGCTGGACAAGAATGAACTCATAATCACAAGAAACGAGGATAGGAAACAAACCAAATAAGGACACACGAGGTGGGAACACATGAAACACACGACACAGGACTGACAACACCAGACTTCTATTTCAAATAAATGTTGTTCTTTTGAAGCATCCATCAAAGAATCCTGGGGGAAAAATGACGTTTTATAGAAAATATTAAGCATCACAACCATTTTCAATTTTTATAATGATAGTTTCTTGAGCAGCAAATCAATATGTTTGAATGATTTCTTAAGGATCATGTGACACTGAAGACTGGAGTAATGATGCTGAAAATTCAACTTTGCCATCACAGGAATAAAGCTTTTCTAAAGTATACATCAGTTATTTTAAACAGAAATAATATTTAATGTGCTGCATTTTTGCCAAATTTAATGCACAACACTGTATGCATTATATTAAAAAATGGCATGTGCAACAGTACACATTATGCAAACATTTCAAACAGCATCATGCTACATTATTTTGACAAGACCTTGGCTTGCTCTGTGCATGTTTAATTCAGCATATAGCGCCTAGTTATTGTAGAAACAAACAAAAAGTTGATCAGCACGCCAATGAAACAATGTAACAACAAAGAAAACATGTCTGCAACAAGGTCAAATTACAAAATTGATATTTTCTATGCTGATAAGGTGATGCATAATTGGTGTAACATCTCATAAATTACATTAAATGTTTTAGATTAAACAAGAGAGAATATGAAGTTAACAAATGTCCTCGTGTGCTGGAAACACACCTGCTCATTTAGCAGCTCAGGGTCAGTCTGAACCTTTTCAAACATGAGATATTTTAATAAGAATTGAGCGTTCAGTTCCTGGGAGAAATCTAAAATTTGGCATTCAGGTATATGCTAACCTTGCTAACCACATGATGAAAGAGAACAGGACCTGATTGGCATCAAAGGGCAGCCGCTATCTACAATTTCTGCTATGGACAAAGTGCTCCTCAGATGTTGGACAATATTGGTCTTTGTGGTGATGAGTGCTGGGGGTGACCAGACACCAGACATGTCTGGCGCACCAGACATGCTCCACAAAACACAACTATATCAGGATGCTGTTAATGTGTTATATATTCGCATTTGCAATTAATGATATGACACAAATAAACAGTCTACTTTTGAATTTGGCTGTGCTTGATAATTCAGTTTGAATCTTACGTCAAAGTCCGTCTCAGCAGAATTCCTCCTTCAGGTCGCTTGGCATATACGTTACTTCTTTGCTCTTGGTGGGGTTGGAGCAGCCGTTGTGCTGGTGGTTGAGAAGGCTCTTCCGGCCTGGGTGGCCTGTTGGCTCCGAGGGGTCACACACGGCTACGACGGTGGTCTCTATTCTTGAGAGTGTGTACATGCTGCTCTGACGCGCTACTTTATGCTGCATGGCCCGCAGCTCAAGCTCGTCATAGTCTGACACCCGCACAAAAGGGCACCAGCGGAAAACACGTTTAAAGCCGGCCCGAAACCTGAGCACAGACAAGAACATATACAAAACCAGATGAAAAACTGAACAAATCTATGGGTAAAAATTCAATATTAACTGTACACTCTATTAAAAACATATTTTTTATACATTTATTTAAGTATCGCTTGAGAGTTACTGATATAAAAATTATAATGAAACATTCATTTGGAGTACTACTTGTGCACAATGCACATTTCTTGGTTAACATTGAGCCTAAAATGTGTTTTAATGTCACTACTGATGAGGATTGTATGATATTTGAAAAAGATCAGTCTTAAAATGCAAGATATTTAAATTGTTCCTAAAGTACTGTATACTTGCAATAGGTCCACTTTTGCACAATCAAATATACAACACGAATTCAGGAAATGTTGGGACGTTTTTTAAATTTGCAGATATCAAATTTGAAATTAGCTCATTTAGTGGATAAAAGTGTAACATTTCTCTGTTTAAACATTTGTTATGTTTTCTATGTTCTATTGTGAATAAAATATTGGCTCATGTGATTTGAAAGTCTTTTAGTTTTCATTTTATTCAAATTGAAAAAACGTCCCAACATTTCCAGAATTAAGGTTGTACTAATTATATCTTTATTTGGAACTCAGCACTACTTCTGCACAATTAAAGTGCATTAAGTAGAACATTAGTTGTTGCAATTCAGCAGACTTTAAGTATACTGGTTTAGCATACTAAAAGTACACTTGCAATGTATTTTTATTAAGTACATAAATATGTAAATGTATTTGTAGTATACTTAGCATGACAAAAATGCATTTCAATGCATTTTTACTAGGGCCTTTATTTACGATCTTATATCTTTCACTTTTATATATGTTGTAACTACAAATTTCACACAGTGTTTCTTATTTAAAACTTTATTTTACAATTACTTTTTTTTTTTTTTTACCCTGAAGTGCAAACGGGCTTTCATAAGAATGAGAATGGAAAGAAAAAATCTTTGCAAATGGCCAAAAGCCATTAAGCACAATCAATTTGTCAAGTCCTAGTGACTGCACCGGACAAAGAGAAAACCAATATTAGATGTCAGAGTCTGCTGCCAACATAACAAGTCTATGCTATGTATCTTTAATAATCAAAATTTGCCAGGTACACTAAACAGTAGCTGTTTTTTTGTGTGTGTGCTTTTCTTCATTGTTTGGTAATGATTTTCTGGTTATTGAATAGCGTATGGTTGCAAATTGTCATGCCCTTGTACTGGTGTCACTTCAAACTAAGCCAAATGGGACCTGAAGAAATTAAATGTGGATTATTTATCATCCAGACTTGCATTTTAGCCATGTCTTCCATCTGTGGTGCCTTTACATAAAGTCAATGTTATGGCTGTCCCATGTTGATCAAGTTAATGGTGGATAGCAACGGTTGCCAGGCTACAGCTGGTAGAGAGCAAAAAAAACTACAGAGCTGTATAAAGGTCATTAGCTACATTTTATGGGGAGATATGTAACAGACTTCTATATAGCTCTCACAGTAAGGTACAGTAAGCTTTTAACCAAACCTAAGAAAGACATTTCATGCCAATTATTTTTTATAGCCATGAAATAAGAATAAAAAAAATTACAATAATGTGCATTTCACTGTAAATGTCCAAGAGCAGACTTAATGTATTTAATCTTCTAAATCCTAAATATTCATTATAAAAAAATGTATCTCAAATAATCCTAGCCATATACTTAGTTACGAATGTAATACTTGTTAGGTTTTTTTCTTCTCTGGTTATCAGGTGTACTGCCTTTAAATGGTTATGATTGTAGTCGTAAGCTGGATATAAATAAATATATTTTTTAATCAAACTAATCCGATTTACAATGTTTTTTGCTTTTTTAATAATTAATATTTTAATCAGAGCATGTTCTTTCATTGTAATTGAGCTGTACCCAGGACTTCTAGTTTTTAACAAACTAAAGAATGTCAAAATGTTCTGCATTGGTGATCGACGACACACCAAGGACGATGTCGATAGAGCTTAACTTGTATTGAACCAGGAACATTCCTTTAATTAAAACCTTGGACAAAATCATTGACTCTAAAGCGCTTTCTAATAGTCTCTGTGCTATTATCATAACATTCACGTCTGCATGTCTTATTTTCTGTTGACTAAACACAGGAAGATGCATTGTAATAGTCACCCAAAAACTTTTTTTCATTATTCATTCCCTCACCTTTATAACTTTCTTCCTTTCTTTCTTTTGGAACAAGAAAGGAAAACTTTTAAGCGTTCAAGGTTCCAAAGGACCAAAATAACAGCACAGATGTTTGAAACAACATTAAGATCAGTAAACAAAGATATCGAAAAGTGTGAAAAGTGTTATGTTAAAGAGGTCATGAACTGAGAAATCAAAATTCCTTTAATCTTTTGACATATAAGATATAATTGTGCTATAAAAATTCTGTACATTTCAGACCTCAAAACTTTCTCATTAGTCTAAAAACAGCTTGAATTGAAGCTGATGTGCCAAAACGACAGGTTGTGGAATGTGCCACTGTATGATGTAATAGTGTGGCTAAACAGAAGAAGATCAACTCCTGCTTCTACATCACTGCCTGTTTAGCCCCGCCCACCAATTCCACATCACTGCCTGTTTAGCCCCGCCCACCAATTCTACATCACTGCCTGTTTAGCCCCGCCCACCAATTCTACATAACTGCCTGTTTAGACCCACCTACTGATTCACACATGCAGTGTAAATAAAGAGAGGGGCGAACGCAGTTCTCTGATTTTTTAAATGTAAAAATCTTTATAACATTGTAAGTGGACCTCAGAGAACAGCAACAAAAAAACAACAAAGGCAGTTCATGACCCCTTAAATTTTGTTTGGAATTTGATAGGAAATCATTTATGGACCATGGGGATCCAAAATTGGGTCTAAATTTTGACCTTAGTTCACATTTTTCTCAATATGTTAAGATTATTACTAAAAAAGGAAATTTACACTGCTAAAAGCCTGTCAGCTTAAGCCTGTTTCCTATCCCCGCCCTTCACATGAACCAATTATTAATAACACTTTAATTTCAATCATTGATTTATGAGTAATATATCACAAAAAGAGAAACATCTCAAGTGTGTCCATTACTGCATGATAAGGCTTATTCATGCAATGAACAGAGGGAACAACACTCATGTTGCTATGACAAAATGCATGTGTCATAAATCTCTGTGGCATGCTCTAAGTAGAGTCTTACCTGCTGTTCAGGCAGCAGTAAATAATGGGGTTGTACATGGTGGAGCTCATGGCAAGCCACATGACGGACAAATAGATCTGCTGAATGAACTTCCATCGAACCAGCTGCTTGTTCAACCCCGTAACAAGGAAATATATATGGTATGGCAGCCAGCAGATGGCAAAGGTCACCACTACGATGATCATCATTTTCACCACCTGGAAAAATAAAATGAAGCCAAAAGTGAAATATTACATGATAATGCATTAGAGCCCTGCACAGGCCTCAGATTTAGGCCCTAGCCCGGCCTTGGCCCGAGATGCTCAGGCCCTAGCCAGCCGGCCCGTGTCCGACAGCTTATCAGATTTCCCAGCCTGAGCCAGTCATTTTTTTTTAACGGCTCATTTTTCAGCTATTAAAATAGTACATTTTTTGTTCGTTAAATACTTTTTTTATTTCTTAAAGTAACGTCCAAATGGCCAGCGGCAGACCGGCAGGCTGATCAGCTTAAGTTTGATCAATTTAGCCTTTTCAAATCATCACGACTTGCCTAAAATAAACCTATAGATATATACTGTAGATCACAGACATGATAAATACATCTATAGAAAGCTTTAAATTACTACTTAACAAAATAATTAAAATCGAAAACAAAAACTTTCATTATAATCATAATCCGTGATGCACTTCTCTCTATAGGCGCGTCTAATGAGGAGATAGCGAATCAGGATCATCACCTTCATCTTTGCGACACTGACACAGAAAACACTAGTGTATTAGTAAATAATTAAAATATCTCCTTACTATTTCCCCCGGACACATTCATGGTAATTACTTTTTCTGGGCGTTGTGGCAAGCTTTAGTCTATTGCGTGCGTTTGAACGCAGAACCCTTCAGCTACGCTGATTCTAAACACAGTCGAGCCGCTCTCAGTCTTGGCAGCACGGACTCGTGTTGTTTCCACCAGAAAGGCAATTATTTTTCATCACTAATTGATGGATGTCTAAAATATAAAAATAAGGAGAAGCGTAAAACAGGCCCGAGGCCCGGCCCGCGTCTGAACTATTATGTGAAAATTGGCCCGAGGCCCAGCCCTAGAGGCGTAAATTATTTTTATTTAGAACTTAGTATTCCATTTGTGTAGCCTATATTTCCTACTTGTTGAAGGGCACAGGTTAATATATGCCATTTATTATAATGGGTTTATGTGAAGATTAATTTAAGTTCAACTTAAATTAGAAGTTATTTTTTAAAGTCTAATAAATTGATTGATCGATTATACTGTGATGTTGAATGGCACTAATCAATGGTTTAATATTAGTGGGGGGAAAAGAACATCAGTACTATCGGTATGAGTGATACTGGCCTTCAGTCATAAAAAAAGATGCCACTAAACAAATAGGCCTATTCAAAATACATTGTCTTTAACGTTGTCACACACATAGATCTGATCTCATTATCATCCAGTATGTCTGGAATGACATGAAGAAACACAACAAACTGAGACAGACTAAATCCAGAAGAACTGTGGCAACATCTCCAAGATGCTTCAAGAAACCTACCTGTAATATTAAATGGGAAATGTGTGTGTGTGTGTGTGTGTGTGTGTGTGTGTGTGTGATCATTATTATAGTATAGTATTAATTATATTATTATAATAGTTAATGATACTAAACAAGAGCAGCTCGTCATTTTGACATTGTGATTGACCTAATTTCACGCATACAAAAACAAAGAGAACAGTGGAGAAGCAATTATATCACAAACAGTTATACGGCTATATTTGTATTCATTATGTTAATTCATTAAGACATTGCTTGTCATTCAAACCCCACAGCATATAGCACACCCAAAAGCACCAAACACTGTCAGGGTACCAAAATCTTGGTCATGTCACCAACAAGCTTAGACACTCTGGGCAAGCAATGCATCTGCAGCAAGCAAGAAAACTCCGGGCAACACATTTCCAGCAGAGCAAGGACACCACATGAGGTCTTCATGGAATAAGCGCTCTGTGGTGTGGGGAAAAAATCCTAAAAATTGTATGTGGACTAAGTTGTAATTGTAAAAGTTCATGTAAAATCATTTTCTCTTGCAGTTCTGTATTCTGTTCAGCTGTCATTTGTCAAACTGTGTTGTGTGTAGAGCCACTGAGCGATTCTCCATCCTGTCAGTTTCAGTCGGTCCTCAAAATATCTGCTCTCTCTTCAAGCAAGTGTCCTTCTGCCCCTGCAGGGGCTTCTGCCATAACAAATCCATTTCCCATCCTTCAAGAGGTGAATTGTTTCTGTAGCCACATCATAAAGGCTGATTGGAGGAGCCGCCTGCTTCACTCCACTAATTAATTTAATTACATTGTTCATGCTGTCCCACTGAGACAGCGAGTGGAGCTTTGCAATCTGAAGCTCTTACAATATGAAGTTCACTACAGTGCTCCACCCCAGGAATCAATAAACTAATGAACAAATGAATATAATACTAATATTCCTGCCTTTTGCCCTTGAAATATTAATATTGAAAAGGTCATGTAATGAGGAATCGGGTATTTAATTAGGGTTTGATTATTAAAAATGTAATGTCATTTCTGACAAAAGACTGAAACAGAAACCTTGAAATCTAGCGAGTAATGCAGTCAGCATAATGTATAATTATATTTCACTCTCAATATTTGGCTTATCACATTGCAACAGAAACTCCACAAACAGACAAAGACATATGCTCAGACAGAACTGATGAGTTGTGTAAACACTTAAGTAGTGCATGGATAAATTAAACCTACAATTATTAGCTGACAATGATGTTGTTACAGAAATGCCCTGAATATTGGGGTAAGCACATAAATGCATCACATTTTCATTTTTGGGTGAACTATCCCTATAAACACTTTTAAAACTACAGCGCCTCAGTATGATTATGATCATTATAACATAATAACCGGGTGTAACCCCGGTGTCCTGGCCAAGTTCCCTCCACTGGCCCTTGTCTATCATGGCCTCCTAATAATCCCCATCATTTGATTGGCTCTATGACTCTCTTCTCCTCTCCACCTGTAGCTGGTGTGTGGTGAGCGCACTGGCGCCGTTGTCCTGGGGCAGCCGTCGCATCATCCAAGTGGATGCTGCACACTGGTGGTGGTTAAGGAGAGACCCCCCCCATATGATTGTAAAGTGCTTTGGGCGTACAACAATACACAATAAAGCGCTATATAAATGCATCATTCATTCATTCATTCATTATTTTGTTTCACTGAGAGTTTCCTTTCATTCATTTCTAGGGGGTAATCCATTAGACTATGGCTGTCAAATGCGGCTTTGCCTCGGCTGCTCGATATGTCCAGCCCTCTCTTCTTGTTTCAGTTGAAATTACATCAGCACATAGAATAACGCTGCGTGTTTCAAAGCACTTCAGGGGACCTTTAATATGTTCAGAAATAGTATGTGTATGAAACATAATATGCATATACAATACTGGAATTCTGATTCTTCAAAGAACTCCTATTATGATTTTTCATCAGTATTCCACCCTGTCTCTGTTTTTCCTAGAGATGCAATAAGAATATTATCCTAAGACAAACAAACAGTGCCTGATCTGCGTTTCAGCAGGAGGTGGAAGTGAGAAGTTTTCCTGGGGTAAAAGGAGAGCTTATATGTTTGCCACTCACGCTCACCTTCAAGCCAAAGTTTATCTCCTGATACGTCTCCAGACAGAAGCTTCTGCATACTGAGAGCTGAAGGAAGCGCACTGCGTTTTTCGCCACAACAGAGTATCTCGTTTGTTTTCTCTTATCTCGCCCTGCCTCTTCACTTTAGAGATAAAGAAAAGACAAGGGCACTCGCACTGAAATAGAAGTCCTTTTGGTGATTGGCGCTTGAATAGGGACTGGACAGCTGTGGCAAATAGAGATTGGAGATCATTCTTAAGATTGTAGAATGAAGAATTGGCAACCAGCTGACATAAAGTACTGATCAATACACTGATATAGATAAGAAGAAAGACAGTCCGGAGAGACAAAAAAAGAAGTGGCACTCAAGAAATTAAAAGATAGCTTTAAAATAGTATCAGTGCCTAAAATGTCCTAAATTCATAATTTCAGTTTACTTTACTTGTCTTTCGGATGGTCAGTCACAATGGTTGACTAATAACTGACTAGACTAGCGGTTCTTAAACTTTTTATGTGTCAGTCCTCTTCGACACACACACACACACACACACAGGGACGTGCACAAACATTTTGAGGGGCAAGGGCTCAAGTGGAAAAAAGGGCACTTATATTTATTTAAAAAAAATTATAATATATTACGGATGTGCGATATTGACAAAAATATATCAATATTTTCTGGGATTTTATCGATAATGATCAATATTTTGCTGATCGTGTTATTGTGCTGATATCTTAAGGACTACCGTGGACAGCTGACTCCTAAAGTTTTTGATAATCTGCATATTCTGTGGTGATCAGTTCACAGCAGTGATAGAAATTAATCTTTTCCAATAAGTTTAAATAGATTTTTTTACGTTTCATGGGCATTTTTACCTTTATAAAGCCCTGCATGAGTGTGCATCATATTTTCAGTCAAATTCTTAAATTGAATCAGTCAATTAGAATAAGTCATTTAAGCTGTAACCAAGCAACTGAAATCAGTATTGACAAAGTTAATCTTTGCACTGCAGAGAAAACGCAGAAGCTGCATTAGAAGTGGCATTTAGATGCATTTACACACTGTTTTAATGCAGAACATGAGTGCATTTAACCTGCAGTTACAAATGCATTAATACGGTTTTGACATTTTAAACAAAACTTTGAATACTGATATTTGAAATTATAAAAAAAAAAAAAAGTTACTTTAAATGTGAAATTAAAGCTGCCAGTAGGTGGTAGCAAGTCACTGTTAATAAGTGAGTCATTGCGACTGAACCGAATCATTTAAACGATTGATTCATTCAGGAACAAAACAGCTGTTGCTCAGAGACGCAAATTAAAATTATATTTGTTGGCGAAATAGACACAATATTGAGTGTTTTTGCTCTAAAACGTAAGTGTGTTAATATTAAATTTGTCTTTATTGAACTGCTGTATAAAATCAATATCACATTTGTAAGCATGTTGCTTTTGGTGGAAAAAAAACGTCAGTCTTCACGTGATACTGATTAACTATATGAAATTATATCAATATATACATTTCTGCCCCCATATCTTGATTTTTGTGATCATTCTTAATCTAAATGCATTTTAATAAACTGAATCATACAGTGACACACTTGTCTAACCTACTAGACTTCCTATTGCCTCAGCTAAACTTCAGCTAACTTACATAGTAGCGCTCTCATGACTCATGGATGTTAGCAAGACAAATTAATTATATTTGCCGTTTGTCTTTTGGATAATTAGCTGTAAATTCGAGGCACAGGTAGCTTAGTCTTTTGTTTATCACCACTCACCTCCACACCAAGACAAACACAACTGGAGAGGGAGGGAGGACTTCACTTCTGCGGTTCTCTGTCTGTCTGTGATGTGCATGTGCCGATCAATGTGTGCTACACTGCTGTGCTGGGCGCACCTGCGGCGAGACGCGGAGGGGAGAAAGGCATCGGAAGATTCGGAACTCGACAGAGTCTCATTTCCTGACCCGACCTGATATTTAGATTTTTTTTATTTGTTTGACAGGGAAAGCTGTGCGCAAACAGAAACACACACGCACACATATATACATCATTTATAAAAAAAATTATAAAATAAAATAAACAAAAAAAGGGCACTTTCTCTCGAGGAAGAAAAAGGCACACACACACACACACACACACACAAGAAACCGTGGACCACCAAACACAGCAAATCTGGGGAAAATACCCCCAAACACAACCTGGGCTCACTAGAGAACATGCCTCCAACCTAATTTTGGCAAATTCTGAAAAACATACATGTGCATCTCAATGCAGTTCCCAGCTGAAATTAACTCTAAAGGCAGTAAAACACCAACTTTTATAAATTTTCACACAACTTACAATTACAGTGGCATATTAGCGATTACTGTAATGTAGACTTGTTTCCTTGGGGCTTCGGGTGGGCAATATGACCAAAATCTTATATCATAATATGAGTAATTTTAAAGATATATACAACAATAGTTATTTTCGCTTTAAATAAGGTCTTTATGATACCAACATTTTTGTTATCATTGAAATTCCATAATTCTTGTCACCAGTGTTACATTTTGGTTGACAAATTTCCTTTTGCCATACTGTATGATTTGTAAACATATGTACTTTGTCATTTGCATCACATTGCCAGCTTCATATGTATGCCTTGTCTGATGTAGCAAGCTTACTCAATAGATAAAGACTAAGACTAAATCAAAAATGCCTGCCAAAATTAACACTGAGATAGTGTCACCCGCTGGACGCTTGCTGCTGCTTCAGCCGTCATATTAAATTATCCAAATAAAAGTGTGTTCAACAAGCTGACAGAAGTCAATCCATTTCTTTGTTGGAAACTTTTAAATGATAAAGTATAATTGTTGTTATTATAAATATATTTTTTTCCATGGCCATGGAGGAGAATCAGAGATTGTGGGTCACATTCAGCGAGTTTAATATTTATTTCAACAAATGACAAGCAAAATCAAATCCATAGGAGCTTGTGAACAGTTGTACTGTACTAAGACAGTGATGCTAAAAGACATGCAGGTGAGGCAGAATATTAAAGCAACATGTTTAAACAAAGCATTTTCCTCCCTTTAGAAAACCGTAATGTAGAGAGCACTCATTAAGACAGTGATATTTAATGTTCATATTTTGGGCTCATCTGTTTTCTGCACATATTATTATTTATTAGTAATGTGTGTACAGAATGTGATCTTTTATTATCGCGGTCTCGGTGCATTAAGCGTGTTCTTATGAGAGGAAAATGTTTAACATAAATAAATGCATTGCGTTTACATTTTGAGCTTATATGTGTATCTGCACATAGTATATGCTTTACAATTTTGTCTTTATCACTGTCTTGGTACATTAAGCCACTTTAAGCATTTTAGAATGTCCCCTGTTCAAGTTCTACTCACAAGCCATACTCGCAAAGAAGCAGTGGGAGCTGCTGGTCTTTCAAAGAGGGGAAGCTCATTTTCGGCCTACATCATAAAAATGTAAAAAGATGTCCTCTTTGTGGATTTTGTCCACAAAATGTGGCAAACCCAGAGAGTGATGCAAAAAAAAATTCTGCACTCAGTCAAGCATTTAGCCCCCTGTGACAGCACCAGATTCAGTCTGTGAGCATAGCAATGCACAAACATTGCACTGGGGGCTATTGCTTTCACTTTGGCCTGCAGACCATTGAGAGCTGAAGCCATGACGGCAGCCCCATCATAGGTCTGTGCCACAAGCTTATTCTTAAAATTGTAGCCCTGCATGTTCTCATTTAATACATCAAAAACGGACTGAGCATCTTGCCCCCCAGAAACATAAAAAAATCCAATAAAGCGCTCCTGAATTTTACCTGCACTATCCACATAGCGAACAATGACAGAGAGTTGGGCACGGCAGGATATATCATTTTTTTTCATCCACCTGCCATCCAAAAAAGGGAGCATCCTGAATTTCATCTCTGATCTGATCATAAAAGGTGGCTGCAAGAGCAGAGATCAAGTCATTTTGAATAGTATGGGACATACCAGAAAACACAGTTGAGGACTCGAATTGTGTGGACAGGACAGAGTCATATTTAGCTAATGTTTCTGTGAACTCCCTGTAATTCCCCTTGTTGGATGATTCACTACTCTCATCATGTCCCCTAAATAACAGCTCCTGCCAGCCAACCAAGGATGTCACATCAATAAGGCGGTTTAGGAAGGCCCTGTTTTGTTTGACTGTTTCGTTATGTTTAGCCACTTGAATGCGAGCACCTTCATTGATTGCATGCTCAACCCTGATCCTGCTCATGCAACTTAATCTTGCACATGCACTCACATGTCCATTGCTCTTTTCATGCCTTTTATATGCCCTGTCAAAGTTAGACAGATCTCCAAACCCCACCTTTGACCAAACAACACATCCGTGATATGGTTTCATCAAGAGGCATGGCCAGCAGTACATTTTCTTTGTCACAGCACTTCCAGTCAGCCAGCTAACTTTTTCATACCAGGAGAGCTGAAAAGACCTGTTACTTTTCCCTATCTTTTGCACTAAATCAATCTTACGGGTTTATCTGCCCTGCGGTTTAATTCTAAGTTTCTCCTCGTAAGGAAGACTTTCAAATGGCTTCGCCAAAATCAGGTCGACGATATTAGCACTGTCTGCCATCGTGTGCAGTTTGCTAGCTGGCTAGTTCACCCCTACGACGCTAGCCTAGCTTATACTGCATGAACAATCAATCTAAAAAAATATATTAAACTCGACGGAGGAAATGTGGGACTTAGGTTAAACTGAAACAAGGAATGTTGTGTATAAATGTGTGAAATATATGATGAAAATTGGCTAGCAATTTCGCCAAGCAAATACCAAGAAATAGGTTGCAGCAGTTTGTCTTTTGACTACACTTGCAAAATCCGCGATGGGCCTGAGCTCGAATAGCTTCAGCGTCAGCGACTTTTTATAGTACATAATCGCTGTCAATCAAAATGAGATGCAGTCTTTCGACAGACCCTCCAATCATCACGCAGAAGCCCGGAGTCCAGGCCAGCCCACTCCTCCATTCACCCCCAGAGACGCTGAGCGTCCGTGGAAGGGATATAATCGCAGCATTTATCCAATGACCGTGTAGTTTTATCCAATGACCGTGAAAAAAACTGTTCAAAGCAGCCCCATTGAAGTCAATGGACGCAAGGCTTCAACAGGGAAATGCACTGTGAAAATGCACTGGAATGTATGAGAAGGAAATCGAGTCAGTCGACCTGCTATATGTAGCTGATTCTGAACGAACTCGTCTTTGAGATGAATGTGTTCTAACGCATTTTTTGTCAATAAAATTTTATCACAATAGTACGTATTTGACCATATGTTTTTTGACATTATGGGGGAAGCCGAGCATCCCTTGCAGTCTTAAAGAAATCCCCACTGCAAAGAAGGTAACGTTAATTATTAAACCAACTAAATCAAATCTTACAAAAACACACAGAAATGTGATTCTTTTATTGAGTGAGAGGCAGTGGTGGGTTTAATCATTGACATTAAAACAGATTTACTATTCAGCATCTTCTCCACAACCTGCTTCGCTTGATGTTTATACACAGAAAAAAAGGTGAAAAACATACCGTATTATCCAGTTTCCTCTCAGAACGATGATATGAGTTACTATTGCAATTCTCGATGCAGCATGAATGACATTCAATGGTGCCATTTTTCACAATCATAACAAAAATATAAAATACTACCCTAAACTCAATAGCGGAAAGTCAGCGCTATCCTGCAAGTATGGCGGATAAACAAAGCAGTTTCCCAGAACTCACTGCGGCGTTACATCACATTCTCATTTTCTATTTCTGTTTTTATTAAGTTGTTTCAGGAACGTATTGCGGAGGTTCAGATTCAAATATCCGGGCACTGTCATTAAAAATGAATGCTCTATGGTGTTGGAAAAATACCCTACACCAGGACCAAACCCTAAACCTACCCGATAGTGTTGACAAATGCAAAACCGATATAAAAACGTATTTGTTGATGCAACCATGCAATTTATAGGCTACCTTATATGCAGATTTGAACAGTTTTGTCCAGAACCAGATTTGAACCAGAGCTCTTCACCTCTCAAGTACGTCTCCGTACTCAGTGAGCTACCGAACAAACCTACCGTCTATGAAAACCCATAAATATGAAGACACATATCCAGCATAAATATGAAGCTGGATATGTGTGATGCTAATGTTCAAAAGCATAAGTTTTCAAATCTCCCAGCATATTAATATTGTTTTGAAGTCATAACATGATATTCTTCAAATAACTGTGCGAACATTAAGCTTTTTTATCGAAACTCTGTAAATTTGTGTGAAAAGGAATAAAAGGCATCAGAGTTTTACTGCCTCTAGTGTTCATTTATTTTGGAAACTGCAGTGATATGTACTTATTGGTATGAATTTCGTATCCCGCTAAAAAGTGCACCCAGGTACATAAATGCCATGAGACCAGGTAGTCCATTGTAGAAAACTAAACTTGCAAATTAATTCTACTGATTGCCAATGGTGAAGAAACTCTTTATGCTGTACACAGTGAACTACCCTATACTGCAAGTAATATACATTAACTTACAATTTAAATCCATTTATTTTCAAAACAACATTTAAAAGAATATATCAAAATATGAACATAGTTTATGGGTGGCCTGTGCATGTCCCAGTACTGATGAGAGACTGGAAACACACCTGCCTGAAACCAGATAAATTAAAACAGGAAATTCAAGGTGATTCATGTGGTTGCTTAGGCAACCAACCAATTGAGTTTAAAAATATATATTGCATGTATTCCTAGTATTCCTTATATATGAATTAGTGTGAAACCTTTGTGGGGTGGCATTTCTTAAAGCAGAGACAGAATCAATCCAGATCAGCGGGAGCGATGGGTGAGAAAAAAAAGTATTTAAGGTGAGACAGGCAAAAATCAGTTTTTCATGCAATGTTAAATTTTGAGATTTGGGGCTATGTGGCTTTTCATGAATTTGTTTCAGACTAGTAAAAAGTAAACATCCAAAATACACTTTTAAGATTGCACTTTTTCGATTTGCACCTGTAGACTTCAATTACAATACATATTTTTAAAGGCCGCTTTCTCAAAAAAAAAATTTTTTTTCTCCACTTGCATACACCACAAATCTCCACTTACATACATTTTTATTTTGTACAGACTTTACAGTTTTACTTTATACAATTTCTGAAGGTTTTTACTGAGCAGTTTCTTCATTTCATTCCTAAAAAAATTGTGCAAATCGATTTTTTTTTCTGGCTGTTGACAAGATTGTTAGATTTATGGAGTGATACAATGAGGTATCTAAATTCCCCTTTGTAAAAACCTTTAACTCTAATATGTTTTTTTTACCTGGCTCAATCCAGTGTTTAGATTTCTGTAATGGAAATGTTCAGAAAAGTTTTTGTTGGCAAACATGTTTGCAATCCTTAATGTAATCAATCAACTGGGGAATCTATGTTATATCTATGATATCCACATACTAGCCTATATTTCACATCAGTAGCCTAATGCATAATGCACGTAACACATAGTAACACCCAATAATAAACATCACTACATGCTGAGGAACTGAACTAAATACTTTAACAAACTGACAAATTGGACAGCAGGGTGTTCATTCAGCTCAGACTGTAAATAAGGCAAATAAACTCACTCTAGACTTCAGCAGACACACTCATCCTAATCAGAATTGATTCAGCCTACGATTGCTTGACAGAGGAATCATGGTATTCTTAAACAGAGTCATGTGAACTGAATCCACGTCACCATTTACAATACAATTATCAGTAACATTCCTTCCTCTGATACATAGAATCAGAATCAGGAGTAAGGAAGAGATATCGGTTGATAAAACTTAAATTTCTGAAAAGTTAATTAGCAAAAAAATTATTTATTTATTTTCAGAAATCACTTTTTTTTAATTATGCATTCCAAGTAAGATCAATCAAACTGCAGTTGAGTAATAATAACTTAAAGGGATACTCCGCCCCAAAATGAAAATGTTGTCATTTATCACTCACCCCTATGTCGTTCTGAACCCATAAAAGCTTTGAGAGTCAGGACCTCGGTTTAACACAATTTAAGATATTTTGGAGAAACCCGAGGGGCTTTACATTAACTGTATAGTGTCCAAGTAAATTACACTGTCAATAGGTCCAGAAAAGTATAAAAAACTCGCCAGGATAGTCTTCCAACAGCATAGTTTTCCCAGGAGGTCTCCCATCCAGTGTATTGTTGTACCAGGCTTCACAATTATGTGGGGGGGTCTCTCCTCAACCACCACCAGTGTGCAGCATGGGCCACTTGGATGATACGACTGCTGCCACAGGACAACGGTGCCAGTGCGCTCACCACACACTAGCTACAGGTGGAGAGAAGAGAGAGTCATTGAGCAATCAAATGGATGGGGATTATTAGGAGGCCATGATTGACAAGGGCCAGTGGTTGGAATTTGTCCAGGACACCGGGGTTACACCCCTACTCTTTACGAGAAGTGGACCATGGGATTTTAATGACCACAGAGAGTCAGGACCTCGGTTTAACGTCTCATCCGAAAGACGGTACTATTTGACAGTATAGTGTCCCCGTCACTACACTGGTGCTTTAGGACCCACACAGATGAGCACCCCCTGCTGGTCTCACTAACACCCCTTCCAACAGCAACTTAGTTTTCCCAGGAGGTCTCCATCCAGGTACTGACCAGGCTCAACCCTGCTTAGCTTCAGTGGGAAACCTTTTGGGCTGCAGGGTGAATAGCTGTGGCTCATCTGCCATCAGAGGTACAATCAGTAATGTTATGAAGAATACTTTTTTAAAATCGGAAATAAAAAGTCTTCGTAGCATGACATTTTGTAATCCATTTTGGATGTGTACACTCTTCTGTTGCCTGGACACAGGGATGTGTCTTCTTTGTCATTGATGCTCTGTTTTGAATGCAAATAGCTTTTTCTTCATCCTTGTGATACAGAAGAGTGGACGCATTTTGCATCCATGGGATAATCTCCAAAATGGCGCTACGCTGATGCATGGGGGTAAGTAAAAGTTTATAGCAAAAGCAGATAACTCCAACAGTCATTTTTTGGCAAAATCGGATAACTCCACATTTCATGTTTTAGAGTTAAGAAAAAACAAATTTAATCTTCGTAATCTCCTCAGATGACAATGTAGATGCCTGACAAACGTTGTTGTTGTTGTGATCATAGACTGTATGGTTGTGATTACACGCAATACACAGAGCTTTTTCTTCACCGTTGTAACATGCTGCTTTTCGCAAGGCTCCATGAAAAAGTTTCAGCTTTTATTTTCCTTTACGTCCTGAATAAGATATCACAGGTCAAAATTATCAATCCTCGATCTCTTTTAGTCAGCTTTGTCGAAACTCCTCTTAGCTAGAACATCTTTTCGAAGGGAAAGCACCCTTGTCACCTGACCTGAATACAGCGTGCTGATTCACTAAAATTGGCTTATCGGCTTCAGTTTACAAACAACAAGGGCGCTTATCGGCTTCTGCAGTAAAAAGTGAACTTGTGATGCCTTAAAGGTAGACAACACCGGCTTTTTTTAGGATTCAGATCATGCTATGTGTGGAGAATGATGCACAGCAATCAGCTCTTTTTTTAAGAGGCGTTTATCGGTTTTTGCAAATAAACTCTTCATAATATCAATGCACAGGAGAAGGCCCATTACATCAAGTCATAAAAGTTTATACAAACTGCACATCTAAACAGCTTTTATACAAGTATAGTCACAAACTGTCTTTTCTGTATATTATACTAGAATAATGTCACTCTGTTTAACACCACATATTGTGTTGCCTGTGCAACCTGTAATTAAAGGAATATTTTAGCCAAGAATAAAAATAGTCATGACTTACTTACGCCCATGTCCTTCCAGTGCCACTTTATTTTCTTGCTTTTGTGAAACACAATGAGATTTTGGTGAATACATATCACACATTTTTCAGTTCTGCTACATTGTACTGTATGGGACACAGCTGTATTCTGTTCTATTCTACAAATTAATATATTAACTGCTACTGAAACCTGAAAACTGCAATTTCAAAGAAATCACGTTATATGTAAGCAAACAATTTTAGTTTGTCGTGATGTTCAGTCTTATTCTCTTTTGCTTATTGTTTGGCTTTAGTCAAAAGAAAATAAATACTAACATAGCTACATCCTAAAAGCATCTTATGGAGTCACATATTCAAAAAGAAGAAGAGACACTATATTCCTTCACACATAGACTTGCAAAGCAGATCCGGCTGGAATGAGATGACGGATGACAGAAAGTCTGTGACACTGGCCATTACGGTGCTTTGATTTCCAGAAAACAGTGCTGTGATCATTTTGAATAGTTATTTAGAGAAAATGAAGCCTAGTCGAAAACAGCTCCTGTGGAGTAAACGGATCACAATCTGTCAGGGGCTGATTGTGCAGAATAGTCATGCATCTGGCTTGAGTGTCTCACTTTGCACCAGTGATGTGCTGTTTGCTGCAACCGGCCTGTAGACTGTGAAATATCTTATATTCAGAATGAAGGTTACTGTTGTTTTAATTCATTTACTTACTAATGTTCATATCTCAGATGAATGTAAAAGCATATACTGTTTCCATATGTACTAGCACAGGTGAGTTGTATTGACAGCAACAGCATAAAGGCTCCTCTGATTAGTAAACTGTCTAATCAGATTGGATATTCAAATGAGTCAACGTCAAATTAAATTCAATAATTTGTTTCCGGAAAAAGGCTAAAAGGAAGAAGAAATGTGATTTGCCTCCACACATATAAATAACCAGCTATTATTGAAAGGTAACCTTTCCAACCAATTATCTTTCAGTATTAGGTAAAGAAAGAATAACTAGATCAATATTTATTGAAATATATATAAAAGGAGATTTTAAAAGTATGTATATTATTCAAATCATTGATTTTAGTTCATTAGTTGGTGCTTTTTAATATGTGCCAAATGGTTACAATTATGTTCCAGAAGGAGCTTTTGTTCTGATTTCCTGTGGAGGAGCCACAAAGCTAATATGGATGAAAATGGATTGTGATAGTATTGTGGCTCAGGCACTTAGCTCTCTGTTTTGGATGAGATAAGCAAAACTTCTCAAGTGTGCTTTTGTGATAGCAGTTAACACACTATGGCAGCAGTCATTGTCTTCAAGCAGAGCTGGATTGATGCTTTGCGCTCAAAAATGTGTATTATAATTATTCGCAGCATGCTCTAGAAATGTTAAATAGTTTTTCAGCTGAACGCTTTCACATACACTTTAACAAATTCACTTGATCCACAGTGTCAGATGGTAAACACAAAGGAGCACAAACAAATACAAATACATGCACCAGCAGTTACACTTGCTCTTGAAATGTAATTTGCTACAGAGCTTCTAAAAACCTGTGTAGCCAATTTACCACCTACAACATCCGCTGTATGCTATGTGAAAGAATATTTGTGCATATATTTAAACAAAATATTCAAAATTGATATATCTAAGAGTTGCATGGTCAATTTTTAAGCTAGAAGGTTATATATAAAAATTGTGATGTAAAAAAATGCAGTTATCATGGAAGAAGATCAATAGCTGAATGTTTCATTCTATCATTTTCATTGAACATGGATTTAAAAAAAAAAACATGACCCACCCCTGAAACACAAACAAACACCTTCCAAAGAAGCAGAGAAAAACGTGCCTTGAGAACTAAGTGAGGGCAGCCATTGTGATATGATCAGAGTCTGGCTCATCAACAGAGCCTCCTAATCCATAATCATCAGAGCAAAACTCGCAGGATCACTTTCTTCAGGCTTAGATTGGAGTTAATAACTGATTCTTGCAATCCAAAGTAAGCACTGCCTTGGTAATCCTGAAGGCAGATGAACCGTGAGGCTTTCGACCCATGATGCCTAAATCCTACAAGCGAAGTCAAGTGCAGCTGCCTAAAGCCTTCAGCTAATATAACTACAAATTTGTGAAATTTTTAATGACAAAGTTTATGTTTAGTAACAATGCATCCCTCTCCGGATTAAGAAAGATGATGTTAAGGTTAAAGGGATGGTTCACCCAAAAATGAAAATTATGTCATTAATTGCTCACCCTCATGTTGTTCCAGACCCGTAAAATCTATCTTCGAAACACAAAATTAGATATTTTTTTATGAAATCAGAGAACTTTTTGACCCAACAGCAATGCAACTGACATGTTCAAGTCCCAGAAAGGTAGTAAGGACGTTGTTAAAATAATCCATGTGACATCAGTGGTCCAACCATAATGTTATAAAGCTATGAGAACACTTTTTGTGCACAAAGAAAACAAAAATAACGACTTTATTCAACAATTGTTTTGTCTTCAATGTCAGTCGTCGAAGCGCATTCATGAGAGTACCATGATGTAGCTTCATAACATTACGGTTGAACCACTGATGTCACATGGACTATTTTAACAATGTCATCACTACGTTTCTGTGTCTCAACTGTGGTAGTTGCGTTGCTGTCTATGAAGGGTCAGAAATATCTCCGATTTCATCCATGGATTTTCATCTTAATTGTGTTCTGAAGATGAATGAAGGTCTTACGAGTTTGGACCGACATGAGGGTAAGTGATGACAAAATTTTCATTTTGGGGTGAACTATCCCTTTAAGAATCTTAGAATTAATTTTACAAGACAAAAAAATGCAAATAAAATAGAAAAAAAAGAAATAGAAACTAGTAAAATAAATACAATAAAATATCTGCAGTTGGCATATGAACTAAATATGCCTGACAGAAAAGAATATACTAAATTACTGTTTAGGCCAATGTTGACATTGACAACCAATTCGGTCAAAGTATCATATATTCCTAATAAATCAATTCATTTTGCAGCCACTGTAGTACTTGTAATCATTTGGCAATTCTGTTAAATTTGCAACCAAAAAAGCAATATTGCAGCACTTTCTTTAATCTCTGTAGTTTTTTCTGAAACACATGTCTCAAGAATGTCTCCTTTATGATATGAAATACTGCGGATTACCTTTCAGAAAACCTGCAATTTCCATGTTTGACAGTATTTCTGCAAACATTTCATAATGGAGACAAGAAACAGGTGTCGTTTCATCTATTAGAACATTAGCAAGATTATCTGAAGTACATGATTGGAAATATTACCAGGAAGGTTTTCAACAATTAGATTACAAAGAATGGAGCAGGCTACTTTAATCTGAAAGTGCATTACATAAAGCTGATGTTATTTTAACATCTCCATGCCATTTTGTGCTCCATTCATTCATGTAAAAAATAAAAATGGATTGCTTTTTCAGGTTTGTCAATGGCTACACAAAGCGCTCGAATAGATGAGTACTGGTCACCCACCAGCTTCTCCAATCTTCTCAGAGAGTTACATTTGAACTGACGATGAAAATGAAAATGTCCCCAGGCTTAACCCATAAGAACCCTGACCAATTTCTCCTTATAGGAAAATTATGGGGCATATAAAACAGACCAAACGGACCTCTTTTAACATTGGGCGTTTTTGATAAATTTTTATGTTTTTTTTTTTTTGCTTTTCCACAACATTACCTTTCTGAGAAGAAAAAAATAAACACTTTTTCAGAAGTAATACAGTTTTTGTATTTTATTTGCTTTGCCACAACATATTTCAAAACCACATAACTGTGACCATTACATTTTACAACTCATTTGTAACATATCAAAATTCTACCTTTTCAAGTGTATGGTTTAACCAGAATTTTTTTTTCACAACTCGAAAATGTGCAAACCGAATAAAAAATAAATAACTACCTCACACTGGAGGTCAACATGTTAAACATGCACGTAGATTTGTTAAAATATGCTTTGAAATGAGCTTTGAAAATATATAACACTAAAATAATTGAATCAGCTAAATTAATTAAGCAGCTCATAACCATTTTTCTTAAAGGGATAGTTCACCCAAAAATGTAAATGTGATGTTTATCTGCTTACCCCCTGCAGAGCATCCTAGAGGTGACTTTATTTCTTCAGTAGAACACAAAGATTTTTAACTCAAACTGTTGCAGTCTGTCAGTCATATAATTGCAGTCAATGGGACTCACGGCTTTGAGAGAAAAAAAACATACATAGACAAAACCAAATTAAACCCTGCGGCTCGTGACGATATCCATGAGGCGGATCAGAGGTTATATACTGTTCAGTTTCTTGCACAGACCGATCATTTCGTGTCTTTAGACCTCAATGTATCGTCACGAGCCGCAGGGTTTAATTTGGTTTTGTCTATGTATTTTTTTTTTTTCTCTCAAAGCCGTGAGTCCCATTGACTGCAATTATATGACTGACAGACTGCAACAGTTTGAGTTAAAAATCTACTGAAGAAACAAAGTCACCTACATATGAAGCAGATAAATGGGTGAACTATCCCTTTAATGTGACAAATACATCACATCAAAATCCCACCTACTTTTATAAGGTTAATTGTCCGATGTGACATATGTCACCACAATAGCTTTGTAACTTGTTTTATATCAATTTGTTCAAGAAAGTGATCTAATATGTATATGAATATTAAAAATTAGAATTGTTGCATGGGTTTAAACATACCTTTAGTTAAAAAAAACAAGCGTTTTTTGAAATAGCTGACACTGCAACATGTGCTAACCAGACAGGACACCATTTTGGAAATGTTGCCATGACAACAAAAAATGCACACATTGTCACATGACTGAACCTGGGTGTTCATTATATGTCACTTAGGGACTTCCTGAGTTGAAAGTGAGGGATAATGCTTTAAAAAGGCCTTTCCAGATAATCACCAGTGTTTGTGACACCCGCATCACTGTGGGTTCTTATGGGTTTGAGAGTCTTCTAAAAGCTTAAATAGATGTTCATGCTTCGGAGTTCCATAATCACTGTTACATATCACATAAAGTAGGGGCATATAGAACGTGCAAGAGCTAACCAGCTCCAAATACACATATTCGGCATGCCAGCTACTAATGGAAGGAAGATACATGATGAGGGACAGCCGTAGGGAGCGAGCAAGATGTAGCGCTGATTGAGATAGAAAGCCAGCACAATCGCAGCAGCCGTTAATGAAACATAGAACCGGCAAGACTGAGCACTGAATGCTATTGATTGGAATATAGAATATATAAAATGCTTATTGAACCAGTGAACGTCCGTATTCCAGGACTGAGTGAGTCTCATCAAAACCTTAACAATGGCTTGCAAGACCAGATTCACCCGGCATTTAAGATCTCTGTTTAGCTGCAATATTGTGCATACTTTGGAAAACTTCATTTTAAAACATCTTAAATAGCTCATCAATTGAGTATGTCACATCATTTCCACTTAATGGAGCATCTGGCTCTAATTAACTGATTTCTCCACTGGCTACACTTAGAGGTGCCTGCAGGATTCTCATCCGTGATACACAGAAGACTACATCAAGGTGGCACTAATCTATTTATACAAGAATCACAACCTCAAGACAGAAGGGATCACACGCTCCAAATCTGATTCTGGTGCAAATCGGAGAGAAAACTAATTTATAAAACCAAAGTTGCTCAGAGTCGCTTCCACATCATTCTACAGTCATTAGTCACTAGTCTACTAGAAAAGAAACCACAACGCAATCTATATGTTTTTCACTGATTTCAGTATATACTATGAAAGAACAGGAAATTGGAAGCAGGCCTAAGCTTTTGTGTTTTTTCCCCCCTGATTGGGAGTTTTTGATGACTTTTTCTTGATTGGTTTAACGTTAGCTAAGTCAGAGAGTGCTATAGATAAACCATACTAATTTGTTAAGTGCTTTTTTGAGCAAATGCCCCAAGCTGACCACTCAAGGTTATCAAGGAAAATCTATTGCATTCTGTGCTAAGTACATGTCAATAAATGCCTCATCCCCTATGAAAAGGAATTTCAGATAATTCCTTCAAGTGATTAATATCATCTTGATTAATATCTATATGATGGTTTGTATATGTGACCCTGGACCACAAAACCAGTCTTAAGTCGCTGGGGTATATTTGTAGCCAAAATGGGTCAAAATTATTGATTTTACTTTTATGCCAAAACTCATTAGAACATTAAGTAAAGATCATGTTCCATGAAGATATTTTGTAAATGTCCTACTTTAAATATATTAAACTTAATTTTATTATGATTAGTAATATGCATTGCTAAGAAATTCATTCGGAAAACTTTAAAGCTGATTTTCTCAATTTTAATTTTTTTTTTGCACCCTCAGATTCCAGATATTCAAATAGTTGTATCTCTGGCCAAATATTGTTCTATCCAAACAAGCCATACATCAATGGAAAGCATATATACATCAGATGATGTATACATCTCAATTTTGAAAAAAATTCCCTTATGACTGGTTTTGTGGTCCAGGGTCACATATGGTATTACAGTATATGTTGCAACCGTATGTATTTTTATATGCAGCTTTATTAAAACAAAGACAAAAATGTGTATGTTTACATGTCTAATTTTATATTTACTTATATCAACTTGATGGGTTTTAGGATGGATATATATGTACATTACAAATATGTCCAAAACTGTATTACATGTACATAAACACAGAATGGGCTAGATATACATGCCGATATAAGAAACTGTTCCAATTTCTAATAGGTTTCATATTTAGACTTAATACGGCAATATATTTCAAATTGTATATATATAAATGACATTTGTGTATGGGATCACAGACATGGGCTGATGTGCAGCTGTATCAGCTGCTGTGACTCATCTCTTGTAAGGCTGAAGATTTATATAGTCATGCTAGAGCTGTCAGTTTGTCAATTTACTTCATTTGGTGAAATAATCATGAATCATTAAACACGTTTAATTAGGACCCCTGACCTGTACTAAACGTGACACGCCTCCCAAATGACATATAACTAAAGCAGATGGCACAGACTGAGTAGAGCGGTTCACACAAAATGCCATCTTGCATTTAAAAAAAATTCAGTATATCATGTAATTACTGTAATTAGATTACTTTTTTAATTAACTGACAGCCCTAATTAAAATAATAACTGACTGAATAAAACTTGATCAAATAAGTGCAATTAAACTCATGCTGACCTTGTTCATATTCAGTAAATTAGAATAGCTGGTTTATGGACAAAAAAAGAAAAGAAAAAAGATTAAACATGTTTAAAAATGAAACACTCTGCTGAGTTTTGCGATTTCATCAAAATCAGTGAGAGTTCTGCGTAAATGTGACTGACAGGCCAGATTCAGCCCGCCGGTTGCCAGTTGCTGCTATAATCTCCATAGCAGGAGCAAATATTAACATTTAATTAGACAAATATCTAGCCCATTTTTCCTTCCTAGCAGTATTTGTGTACAAAAAAAAATCGAAACCAACTACAAGACAGCTCTGCCTGGGTTTATCACTGTCTACATCTCTTTATCTATCTTTCTCTTTCATTGACTTCCTCCTACACGTGATCTAAATGACCTGTCGGACTATCCAGCCCTTTCCATTTTCTCAAGAGAACTTGCTTCTCTTATATATTATTGATCCCACATGTAATGACCCATTAAATGTGAGTGTGCGGTGTGTTTGCTCTGATGTTTGTGTGTGTTCCAGTCGTTCCATCAGTTGAACACAACATCACACATCTGAGCTCTACATACAGGAACCTGGGATTAGTATTTAATGACCACTTAAATTGCACTGCTCAAATCTTGAACCACATGATCTTACAGGTTTGTATTATAACATATCTCCATTCTCTTTTACTTTTCTGCATTTGTACTTCTGTTCCAGCTCAAAGGCTCTGGCGAGACGATGTGTTATAAGAGTCAATTTAAGAGCCCCTCGAGAACGTGAACTGCTTACCTTCCTTTTGGCTCGCAGTTGGCCCTGATAGTTGTCTGATGAGTCTCCAGGAATCTCTCCTCCCCAAAGCGTCAACCCCACAATAGTGTAGGTAATTCCCATGACCACCAGGGGCAGAACGTACACCAGCAATGCAACTATGATATGATACCTGTTACCAGAGAGAGAGAGAGTAATATAGCGCATGTGCTGCCAATGAAGATACAAATCTAAGACAAACAGAGGAGTCACTACATCACTGTGAGACTTTATTTATTTGATTTTTTTCTTTAATCAAATGCTGTTTATGAGAGCTTTGAAAAAAAAACACCAGCGTTGCCCAAAATATCTGACATAGCCAGAACTCACTCAAACTCAAAATTGTGACACAAATGAGTGTCAGTGTGATTTGTGTTTACATTTTCAGTCTTGCTTCCAACCTCACAGTTCTGCTGCAGTAACTTAAAATAATAATGCATTCTCTAACTTGACTCATACAAAGTCTGGACTGCAATCAAAAAAATGTGTGAATGCTGAAACTCTGATATACATATTAATATTAATGTTGTTGTCAAAAATAACATTACTAAAAAAATAAGTATTAATAATATTAATTATAAGTATTATGAATAATCTCTATAATAATCTTGGACCAATTCTCACTATTAACTAGTTGCTTATTAGCATGCCTAGTTTTAACATATTGTCTGTTTATGAGTACTTATAAAGCACATATTTTGCATGACCATATTCTACATCCATAATCCAGCCCAAAACCTAAACTTAACAACTACTTGTTTATTAACTATTAATAAGCAGAAAATTAGGAGTTTATTGAGGCAAAAGTCGTAGTTAATGGTTTGTTAATAGCTATAATTGAACTTTAAAATAAAGTGTGACCATAATCTTTACAATAATGATCAACAACAACTATAAATATGATTAGTATTAAGAACAACTAGTAGTATTAGTAGTAGTATTGTGGTTGTTAATAATAATACAAAAGTTGTCTTGTTATAATTATTATTATTAACAACAACAACAGCTATAATACTTACTAATAATTTCAATAACACTAATAATTATAATAATAGCTGTTAATAATAATAATAATAATAATACTTGTTGTTGTTGATTATAATTATGTTAATAATTATTATAATATTATTATAATTAGTAGCAGTAGTAGTAGTGATATTAACAACTATTTAGTTATTATTATTATTATTATTATTATTATTACAACAACAACAGTAATACCAATAACACTAATAATGATAATAATAATACTTCGGTAACAATTTAGAATAGGGAACACTTATTCACTATTAACTATGACTTTTCCCTCAATAAATTCCTAATTTGCTGCTTATTAATAGTTAGTTGTTAAATTTAGGTACTGGGTAGGATTAGGGATGTAGAATAAGGTCATGTAGAATACGGCACTAATATGTGCTTAATTACTACTAATAAATGGCTAATATTCTATTAACAATTAACATGCATGCTAATAAGCATCTAGTTAAGAGTCCCTAAAATAAAGTGTTACCAATACTTGTTGTTGTTGATAATGATGGTAATAATTATCATAAATATAATTATAATTATTAATAGTTATTGTAGTTGTAGTTGCTGTTGTTGATATAATAATAATTATTATTATTTAATAAAACACATTTCACACAAGATTGTACCTCAAAGTGCTTTAAAAATAATCTGGGAGGAAAGTAAGAAAATGGTGCATGCATATTTAAAGAGCTCTCACATGAAAGGGTCTTCTGAAGGTCTCGGCCAGGCGACGTAGCAGAGGGTCCGCTTAGGTAATTTTTTGATGGTTGAAAAGAAACACAGAGGAAAGGCCAAAACCACAGCCAGCACCCAAATACACACAATGATCACCTTAGTAGCTGTGGCTGAGAGTCGTGGTTTCAGGGGCTGGATGATGGCCATGTACCTGTACAACACAAACAGATGACTGTTCAATCTCACGCCACAGATACACGGCTTCAAATACCATCAATATGATAAAACATCAAAGACACACCACAGTTGAGCAATTTTCAATTTGCAGGTTGTGTAATGATCTAATAGCTGATTGATAATGGGCCACATCAAAGAAACCATTCATATCTGTTGCTGCTGTAGGTGTGAGCTAAATATTTATCTCGAATGCTATGAAACAATTCAACCTACCAGTCGAATACAACATAACAGAACAGTAATAAGAAGAACTGAACTTTTACTCATGCTGACCAATCATATGCCATTGATTACTTGTGAACTCTTGACCATTATGTGAGGCTAAGCCTATGTGGGTAACATATTCAAAATCATTCAAAGGTGATAATAGGCCATTTGCTTTGTTAATAACTCACTCTTGTAAGCAGTGAATAGCTTATTAGACAGCCAATTATACTCTTGGGCAGAGAAGGTTATTTCGGGATATGGATGGCATGGATGTCAAAGCACTTATGTAGGCATATTGGATAAACAACAGGAAAGACGACAGAAGGGAACACTGTGTATTAGTTATAATAGTCATGAATATAAATCTCAGCATGTATCCAGTAAACATTCACAAATGTAGATTAATTAATATACTGCAATTAAAAACAGCTCATTGTGTCATGCTGTGATGTGTTAAGTTGCCACATTCATACAAGCCAACACATTCGATGGATACAGTACAATCTGGCATCCCATTAAAGAAACTAATCCTGCTATTTATCAAATACGATTTAGCATACATAGACAAATAAATAACATAAAATGAAAAGCTAGTTTTAAACATCACGTTTTGGCTTTATTTGATGTTTAAAACTAGCTTTTCAGGTTAGATTATTTATTTATGCATGCATGTATGCGGTTGCCAAAATGCAACTATTCAGCCATCACAAATAAAAAATTTACAAAATTGAATTAAATGAAATCTAAAAGAAAACCAAATTTCTTCTTTAATTTATTGAAAATCAAAGTTTTAGACAGATACAAAACATTTTGCATGCCTCAGCTGAAAAACATCTTAGGTTATACATCAATACAGCAGATTTTAGAGTCCCATGCCCTATTTTATACTCGTGTAAAATCAGTCAGCTAAATAACATCGCATTGAAGTGTAATGCCACTGATGATAAAATGTTTGAACTGACATTGAACCTATAGCCTCCACTATGCTTTAAAAATGTTGCACATAATAGTTTCATTAAAGTTTCATAAACCAACAGAATGAGGTTTTGTTAGCAATGCCATCTCTCTGACAGTAAAATTAAACATTTATCGTCCTGAAAATACTGTCTGGGCAAGTGGTGTCAGCACAAATCTCACACTTTCCTCCAAATGCAGCAGTGCAAGCACACTGACCCACTGCAAATTCCTGCAGACGTCACAATTGCTCTGTATATAAGAGTAGTGACTGCCTACCAGCAAAAAGCAAAAAAAAGTAACAGCAAATGTGGGTTGTGAAATATGTAGCCTGGAGCCACGAGCACTGTGTGACATTTTGAGCACAGGAAATAACTGTGCACACTCAGACTGGATCTGGTTTCTCTTATCGGTAATAATTTCCCTACTGCAGGAAATATGTCCTGGTTGCAAAAAACAACATTCCATTACAGTATATTAAAGAGGTTATTTCACACATTTTGTTTTCATATTCCAAGGTCCACTTTACATTATTAGTAAAGGTTTTTGGACCAAAATCAGTCATGACACAGCTTTTTATGACCATATACCTATTCCATTTTTCATCCTTCAATAACAAATATCTTTGAAAAGCCTGCATTACACTGTGACAGGATCAGAAAATAACCCATGCTGAAAAGTGCGGCACGGACTGTTCATATCAATAAATTGTCTAATGTTTTCATAGCAGTTTGGATTTTGAGTTAATTAGTAAAAAATCAATGAAAGTTTGTTTTGCAAATGATAGGATCATTTTAATAGAATTTACTTCTGCGTTTAAAGTAATAAAACAATGTTGATAAAAGCCTTGTAAATTACTACAGTTGCATCCTCAAAACAAATCCACTTTTCAGAATAAATCAGTATTATATCAGGATTGTAATGCAAAGTAATTCAGCTCATCAATTGCCAATTCATCTTTTAAGCATATTTCATCTCATGCATATGGAAAACAAGAGATAAATACATTCTCTGTTATGTTAGCTGAATAATAGCTTATGTTGACTTCTGAAGGATCTCCATTCATTTTAATGAGCATTATATCTGATTATCCTCACATTTTACTAGAAGTCATAGTTAAGGTCAACCTATGACAGAAACCCAAGCTTCATAGTTCAGACCATGACATTTGGGCCCTACATGTAATCAAAAGTTACTGCTTCCATCATTTTTGTGAGTGCAAAGTGACAACTTGCTTTCTGACATGAGTTCCACTGACAGGACACAGAAAAAGTCATGTATAGATTTTGACATTATAGTGATGTCTGACAGACACAGCTACAGAATCTAGCTCTTTCACTCATTGTACAGCATTGCATAACTCTGAAAACTGATATTTCACTAACTGCAGAACTCATACCACTCATGATACAAGGGCCATAGATAGCATCAAAAATTATTTACCTATAAGCAAGTACCCAGATATACTGACATTTGCACACTGTGCCGAACTAATCGTCCATATCTGGGAATGTTACTGATGAAGTTCACAAGTCCCATTTAATACACATTATTTTCACATTATTTAGTTTGTGAGATTAAAGTCTGAGTTGTCTAATCAGAGGAAAAATAAGTTAATATCAGCAGGGTGCTGTGAAAGAAAAGGATGATTAAAGTGGCACAGCATGACATCTGAAAGGGGTGAGAGGGTAGCAATCTTCTCAAAAAAGAAGGTTAAAAAATAAAAGAAGCATCTATAGTTTTGTTCAGCAAGGATGCATTAAATGCAAAAAGTGTCAGTTCTAAAGATAGTTATGTTACAAAAAAAATCTGTTGAATAAACTTTAAACTAAGAATCCTGAAAAGTTTGTTTACGAAAAAAGTTAAGCAGCGAAAACTGTTTTCAACTTTAATAATAAGAATAATAATAAGAACAACCATTATTAATAATGGAGCACCAAATCGGCATTATGGATATTTTCTGAAGGATTGTGTGAGACACGGAAGACTGGAGTAATTGCTGCTGAAAATGCAGCTTTGCCATTAAAAAAATGAATTACATTTTAAAAATACATTAAAATAGAAAACGGTTGTTTTAAGTTATAATAATATTTCACAATATAACTGTTTTTACTGTATTTAATTAAATAATGCAGGCTCGTTGAGCATAAGAGACTTTCAAAATAATTTTTTCAATAATTTTTTAATCATCCATTTCCAAATCTATCACTGTACTCTATAAGGCACAAAAGCTAAAAGATACATCTTTGTACCATATGGACGCCTAAATGGTACAATTAGTACTATTAGAACCTAGAATGCACATATTTGTCACAAATCCAGTCCGTAGCCTTCCGTCTGCTCACCACCAGATGCCGTCTTCTCTTTGCATTGACTTGCACGCCACACAGACTTTTCCATGTCACTACAGTTCCCATGATCCATTGCACTGATTGCACACACACAGCTGAAGGCACTGATTACACATACACAGCTGAATCCATTCAGACACGCTTTATAAGCCTTGGACTTCCTCTTTCAGATCGCGGAGTATTGTCCTAGCGTTTATCACTCTACTAGTGTTAGCTGCTTTGCCGAGCCATTTGGTTCAGTCTCTAGTATTGTTCTGCGTTTATCACTCTCCTAGTGATAGCTGCTTTACCGAGCCATTTGGTTCAGTCTCTAGTATTGTCCTAGCGTTTATCACTCTACTAGTGTTAGCTGCTTTGCCGAGCCATTTGGTTCAGTCTCTAGTATTGTTCTGCGTTTATCACTCTCCTAATGATAGCTGCTTTACCGAGCCATTTGATTCAGTCTCTAGTATTGTTCTGCGTTTATCACTCTCCTAGTGATAGCTGCTTTGAGTCTAGATTCCTGTTCTAATTAGTCTAGTCATTTTGTGTTGCCTTGTTTTCTGTCTCTTGATTCCTGCCTGTGTGTCTTGGATTAACCCTTGTCTTGTGGTTTGGACTCCGTTTGTACCTTGTTTGGTCTATTGCTCATGTTATTGGGCTACCCCTCTTCTCTAGCCCTCTGGATGTTGTTCGCTGATCAAAGACCCACGCTTGCCCTAGGGTTACTCTTTGTCTTGCCTGTGTTATACCTGTTTGCTGATGTTTTGACCCGTCTGTGTTTTTGGCCACGTCTTGGAATAAAGCTTGCAAATGGATCTTCTGCACGTCTCACGTCTTGTTTGCCCTGTTAAAATATTAGTACCTTTTGAAAGGGTGCCACCCCAGTGACAGTATTTTACCTTTATTCAAGGCATATTATGAATCCTAAAGAGCTGGGGTCTGTTCTTCGTACCTCGCTTAATACATCTGAGATGATTTGAAAGATTCCAGATCTTCTAATCGTGATAACTGATCTCTGGCTGATTTGGTTCTTCAAATGAATTTGCATATTGGATTAAAATATCTGGATTAAGTTGTCTAAGATTACTGCGCATTCTCGTGTTCCCTGAAAAGGGCAGATGTATCGATACTTGAAACCACGATCAGCAATGCAGCGATTGGCTGGCGGCAAAATGACATCATACCATTAAAAAAGACACCTGACGAAAAACCTGACACATTTCTGGACCTTTATAAGGAAACAGCCAAGCAAACAAAACTACATAAATGTGTATACAAAGTAGATATAAATAGATTAATGAGATGTAAATAGAAATTAAATGTGCACTGTTTTTAAATAATTTTTTTACATGATTGCCAATTATTTATGATTTCTAGTATTTGTACAAGCTTTACATTTTTACTTCAGTGTTGTAATTAGCAATTAATTTAATTTTATCTTTGAAACCGTTTTGTTACGTAATTACAGTTTCTTAAAGATCATGTTATCTGCATCTCCTGCGCTCCATCAAGCCCCTCCCATAATATCTGTCATCACTCAAATCAATACACGGCTCAGATTATCTGTATAGCATGTGTGTAAGACTCCGATACAATAATAAAGTAATTATTTCATCACTAATAAATCTTTCAATGAGTAAAACTGGCTGTGTCTATGTAGGTTATATAGACTACACAACAGTGGAATCTTATTTTCAAATACATTTTTAAATTACTCTCCCTTGATCAGCAGGGTACACTTATAATAAGGTAGCAGTGGCTGTGACAGATTTTAAGTATCAATTCTGCTTAAAAAGATGTGATCTAATCCTGTTTACATGAAATAAGCCTGCTCCCGAGCAGGTTTAAGCTTACGGACCTGTTTCTATGACAGCAAGTCCAGGACGAGCTTCAAAGAACCAAATGATCCAAGATCAAGTGAAATCGGCAACAATCAAATCCAGCTAACTAAGTTAGCGACGTACAAAGAACGGAACCCTGGGCAGGGAAAAAAACTTGTAGAGCTTACTATATAGACCAGGGATTAGGGATGGGTATCGTTAAGGTTTTAACGGTATTACTACTCTTATCGATACTGCTTATCGGTCCGGTACTTTAACGGTATTCTTATCGGTACTTTTTGTTATTTATATATATACATACATATATACATACATACACATATATGTATGAAATATATATTTCTATGATAGATTAGCAGCTTAATTAACATGGCTTTATATTCTGAAATGTTAAATAAATATTTCATTAAATAAATATAAAACATCAATTTGTAAATGCACCAGTGTGCAGGCATTTTTAGTGTTTTATATACATAAGATACAGTAAGAACATGAACAAAGAAACAAAGTTAAATAAACTGACAAATATACCATTTGTCATACCATAAAACAAATGTAAAAAAAAACAGTGCTTTCATTTATCTATGATGGTCTACTAACATTAATGTTCAGATAAGTAATAGCTACAAAATAAATCTAAAAGTGATCAAATATAAATGAACACTGCATAGTTTTCACTGTATGTATTGATAAGTCAAGTCAAGTCACCTTTATTTATATAGCGCCTTTAACAATACAAATTGTAACAAAGCACTGCACAATATCAAAATAGGCAAATTTTGTCAATAATGTAAAATGACAGGATTTAACACTCAATTATCTGCTGAATGCATTTCATTATTGAATTTAGTGATGGCATTGTCCAGCTGAGTTCAGTTTAAATAATATCTGTGCAATCAAGTCGATGATTGTCTATCAATACTTGAATCTATCAAGTATTGATAGATTAATGCTTATTAAAGCTATTACTTTATTCAGATTAAGAGCTGTGAGTGATTTTGTCTTTGTATTTTGTTCTTTGATTAACATTGAAGAAGCTCCAATCTGTCACTGAGACAAAATATTGACACACAATTTTCTCCCAACTGTTCTCGTTCACTTTAAGATATAAACTGTGTTTAAGTGAATACTCTCCAAGCCGTCCGTTTTTACATGCTTTGTGTGTATTTGATCGTTTGGACGCACCGAAGCTCAAAGTGTAGGCTACTTTGCTTGTCTGTTTTGGAGCGCGCCGCGCACGCGCACACACACACGCGCGCAAACACACATACACACGCACTTCAGCCTGAGGAACAGCATCTCTCGTGTGGATTGTACTTTCAACGTTTCATTATCAAACATGTCCAGCAATTTAGTAACTGTAAAGACGGCATTTTACAACAATCGACAGACGATTGATCTGATTCTGACGTTAAGTTTTGGTCGGGGAGGAACGAATGCGCGCCGCTGTGAAGAGAAGGATGTTGTGCTAGAAGAAACACGGCTATAATCTTTAGAAGCTAAAAAAAACATTAAATAAACTCAGTTTAATATAACAGCCACAGGCCTAAAGTGTAAGCATGTTTTAATTGTTAGTTCTCTCTTCTGTCATAAACAGGGCTTTCATGTTGCGCGTGCTGAACTCATCCACGTGAGCGATCGCGCTTCTGATTTGGGAATAGCAAAAATGCATCATAGACAAGAGTTTGAATATTATTGCATATAAAAACAGCTGGTGACTCTGGCGGGATAGAATTAGCAAGATAATGTGTATATATAGCAATAATAAATGTATGTGTGTTTTCATAATTTCTCCAGTACCGATAACAGAACCGTTAACGTCAGAGCTTATCGATACTCCGGTCTTTTATAATTTAGCCCCGAGACCGATTAAATACCGGGTTTCGGTACCCATCCCTACCAGGGATCCTCAAATCTGGTCCATTCCTGCAGAGTTTAGCTCTAACCCTAATCAAACACACCTGAGCATGCTAAACAGAGTCTTCATGATCATTAGAAAATCACAGGTAGGTGAGTTTGATCAGGGTTGGAGCTAAACTCTGCAGCAGATCGGCCCTCCAGGGAAAGATTTGAGGAACCCTGATATAGAGGACTAATAAAGTCAAGGTTACTTAAACGTTCCAAAGCAGTGCTTGTGGCAAAATAACTTAATTCAGACAGCACTGAGAGACTCTGAAATGTGCAGCATTCGGTACCTTGCGGCTTCTATACAGATCCCCCATCAATTGCACTCATTCACATTAGTTTGGATTATTATTTTCCAAATAACTGCATCTGATTAGAGGTAAGCTAGAATATAGCGACAGAAGCACTAGCTCTCTGTTAGCTTTCTCCACTGTTCAGTAAGAGACAATTTATTCAGTTGGTGCGGATTCATTTCACTACTCAATATGTTCAGGCTAAATTGATTTTATGGTGCACAGTAAAAAAAGCTTAAAATGTGGAAGAATGATCAATGTATGAAGAGAAGCATGGCAGTGTAATGTGGAGGCTAATTGCTTTGAAGCTATTTGATAAGCATCATTTTATGGCTCTTACATTTCTGTACGGACCTGACTTACATTTCACTGCTGATTATATTCTGTATAATTGAGTATATGTGACAAATAAAACCTTGAATCTTGAATCAAAACCGTTTCAATTCAATTTTGAGTTTTTCAATGCAGGCTAAGAATCAAACAATCAATTATATTTATGATACGTATTGGTTTCAACTGCACTGTGTGATTTTCATGAATAGAATGAATGTGCATCTGCACCCGCAAAGACGCCCCCTGAAGGTGCTGTAAATAGGTTGGCAGAGCTCACCGATCCACAATCATTACGCAGCCATTCACTTCAAGTCAAGCATTCTGCTATGAGTAGGAAGGACTGCCTGAGGCACTCTTGTTAAGAAAAATGACAAGCACGCGCAGCACAACAAACAAACTAATATCAGCATACAAATAGCACATAAATAACGGTTTAAATCAGCCTAACTAAATCTGTCAAATATATCAAATCCATATCAAAACAGATTTAAATTACGCAGAACTCTTTAGAAAAAAGAAAAGGGAGAAAGAGGGGGAAACATAAAATGGCTTTTTAAGATAATCATTTAATTTGGCAATGGTGTCAAAACTAACCAATCATTGCATCATTACATGTGACATAAACCAACAATTGTGGAAAATATGTATAAATTATAATGCCATACAATTAACGTTGCAATAAATATAAAAAAAACACTAAATAGCTCTTCTATGAAACGTTTTTCATTTCTGAATGACAAATTAAATTATTTATTATTTATTTTAATAATAATTTTTATCAACTATTTTTTTTTTGGGGGGGGGTAATTTATTTATTCATTCATTAGTTTTACATCTTAATATCCAAAGCTGCCAAATCAAATTAGTGTGAATTAATCAACATGGAGTACCTTGAATTATTTTTTTAAAAAAATAAATAAAGTAAACATAACAAATATTTATATTTGTTTTTAATTAATGGTTACTCTAGATTTTGGGCTTTTTAACTAGCTCATTCATTCATGCAACAATGTAAAAAAAATGCATTTCTAAAAACAAAAAACTTTAGGCCCATTGCTATTGTGTTGCAGTGTTTAGTGTATCTGATCCTGCACTTTCAACACCGATTGAATGAAAGCATGCATTAAACATCGAGTTCTCACAGTGATTTAACGTTATCTTCACACGTACTCTACCTGTCGACTGCTATTGCGCTCATGGAGTAAATGCTGGCAAACACGGAGGTGACGGGGAAAAAGTTGTGAAATTTACAGTAGGCTTCTCCAAAATACCAGTCACCGTGCGTGGCATAAACAAAATTAATCAAAGTGTTGAAGGCGGCCATCGAAGCGTCTGAAAACGCCAGGTTGAGCAGAAAGTAATTGGTGACGGTTCGCATTCGCTTGTGAGCCAGAATGATCCACATGACGATCAGATTCCCGAACACCGCGATCGCCAGGATGGAGCTGTATGCCACAGACCAGAGCGCGACGCGCCACGGCGGCTGCACGAACTGGTTTGTAAAGTTCCCCGTTAGGTTAGATCCGTTCTGTGGCGGTGCCATGGCGAAAATGTCCAGAAATCTTCTGATGTAAAATATTTCAAGTGGACTGGAGACCGCGCACGATGCACACTGCTCCAAAGGCGCGCAAGAGAGTCTTGTGCTCAAGCGGAAAACGGCAACATGTCACTTATAAATGGTTGATCTGGTGAAAATCGATGCAAAATGAACCGACTGAAGAATTGTGTAGTCTTTTCTGTCGATAAATAAATCGCTTCTAAGTTCTTAAATGCGCGTGATTGTCTCTTGACTCCTGTTGAACACAGCCACGAGCGCAACACACTCTGCAGTCAGATGCAGTGCCATGCACAGTGTGACAACTGGTCTAACTAGTGCCACTGGGAGAGAAAGTGATCGATTGATTCACGGTGCAGGGTTAAAGTACAGACAAGGACAAATTGGACTGAATCCTGAATCGAATCAATGGGTAAAATACATTTGCGAAACAGGTCAATGCCCAGTAGTTCAGAAAAAAAGCAAGGGCAGAGGCTGTTGTGTCCAAAAACAATGCTATAGTATTAAGTTGGTTATAGGCCTATATAATCACATAAGGATCATTGACCATATGTGCACTGCTGCAGCATTAAACATCTTGACATGCTGTTGCCTCAACAAAAAGAGGCTCCTGTGTTTCTTAGTGCATGTCAAACGCCTCATGGATAAATTGCATTAGGCACATGCAACAATTTATTAACCACATCATGCCACTCGTTTTCATACTTCTCACGGTGAAAGAACCAAAACCAAAATTATATATATCAAACTAGATGGTTTAAACAAACCCATCGGTTAACTGTCAGTCGCCATCTTCATGGCAGCCCTATTATAAATTAGTTTTATTTCCTAAACCCTGAGCTGAATGAAATTCAGTATGCAATTACATGTGCACATATTGTAATCTTGCATGGGAGAAATGTAAAATACGGCTGGGGCGATGAGACTGGTTTGCAGAGCAACTGCAGCTGAAAGTGATGCACATTTGATGGTTATCATTAGAATATTTTAGGAGTGTAATAAATGCGATGCATGTTCTCTCTGCTCATAGCAGTGCAAAAAGGTAACCAGTTATAAATTGCAAACCTCAGTAAGATCACAAACAGCCTAAAATGTCTTAATGTACATTTAACTTGGAAAGTCTATCATTCCCATGACATGTAAAATATGTTTAACAGTCTCTTAAATAAGACTGAGTGGCATTATTGCAACTGCAGGGGATTTGGAGCTTTTTAGCAGATGTTCAAGCTAATGAAACAAATCTGGAGGAGATACACATGCATTATCCATATCCAAGATTCCCACTAACCATCACCTGCATTTATTTAATCAGTGCAGTAGCTTATTATGCTGCTTTACAGTCAAATGAACAATTTTAGCATGAATACACACATTAGAAAATATTTATTCAGTACTTAATTCCCTGAAACTGGAATTAATTAAGATATGTCCAGTCTACATCTGCTACAGCTTTCAAATAAAAAATGTACAGCGATTTTGTGTGTGTGTGTTTTCTACTGCTAAAAAAACAGCAGGGTTTGGAACAACATGGGGGTCAGTATTAATCACAGTTTATCAATCACAGAATTTTCATTTCGGGTGAACTTCCTGCAAGCTGAGCCTGTTGGCATCAATAGAAATAGAATGTTTTTAATGTTAATAATCAATGTCTCGTAACCAAATATTTATTTGGCTGTTGAGAATCAAATGTCAAAGACTGACATTAAACAGAATGACTACTGTGTTTTCAAGTATTTGGGCCAAGGGATCACATTTGCATTGCAAACATATAATGTTTTGCCTTCCTGTGATTATCATTAAAATATAGATTCACCGTTTGATTAATACTGTACATGATCTGATTTTGAAGTCTTACAAACCGAAGCCCGGAAATGTTGAGAATTTTGTATTTTTTTTTAATAAAATGAAAGCTAAAAGAATTTAAAATAACATGAGCCAACATTTTATTCACAATAGAACAGATAACATAACAAATGTCTAAACTGAGAAATCTTACAATTTCATGCACAAAATTAGTTCATTTAAAATTTGATGCCTGCTACAGGTCTCAAAATAGTTCGGACGAGGGCATGTTTACCATGGTGTAGCATCCTCTTCTTTTCAAAAAGGTTTGAAGATGTCTGGGCATCGAGGGTATGAGTTTCTGGTGTTTTGGTGTTGCAATTTGGTCCCATTCTTGCCTGATATAGGTTTCCAGCTGCTGAAGAGTTCGTGGTTGTCTTTGACGTATTTTTTGTTTAATGATGCACCAAATGTTCTCTATAGGTGAAAGATCTGGACTGCAGGCAGGTCAATTCAGCACCTGGACTCTTCTACTACAAAGCCATGCTGTTGTAATAGCTGCTGTATGTGGTTTTGCATTGTCCTGCTGAAATAGACGTCGTCTGGAGGGGAGCATATGTTTCTCTAAAACCTTTATATACCTTTCAGCATTCATAGTGCTTTCCAAAACATGCAAGCTGCCATACCGTATGCACTTCAAATCAAAATCAAATCAAATGGCTTTTATTGTCACATCACCACAGCACATGTGCCTTGGTGAGTGAAATTCTTGAAAGCGTGCTCCAGACAGTGCAGAAACAATTTACATATTGACAGTACATACAGAAGACAATGTGCAGAATACACATACTCAGTACACACAGTGTACTATTTAAGACATACATACAGTTATCAATACACGTTATACACTGTATGTACACATTCTACATTATGTACACATATATACACACAATAATATGCGAAGGTGCAACAGATTATACATAAGCCGGATTTGCAATATAATGGATGTTCATTGGATGGTATCCAGTGGTAGCAGATAGGTTGTTGTGTTAGTGCAGTGTGTGCGTGTAGTCCAGTTGAACTGTGTTAAAGTGCAGTGCATGGCATACCGTAAAGTGGGAGTGTGCTGTAGGGTGTATTATTTTTGACTGTTCATTAGCCTGATAGCCTGAGGGAAAAAGCTATCCCTCAGTCGGCTAGTGCGGGATCGGATGCTGCTGAGACGTCTTCCTGAGGGCAGCAGAGAGAGCAGTCTGCGGGACGGGTGGCTGGAGTCCTTGATGATCCTCCGGGCTTTCCTTATACACCGCCTGGTGTAGATGTCCTGGAGGGAGGGAGGCCCCAGCACCAACCTGTCAGATCTCAGCACCAACTCTGCCCTGCCAGGCCCCAGCACCAACTCTGCTCTGCCAGGCCCCAGCACCAACCTGTCCAGACTCAGCATCAACTCTGCTCTGCCAGGCCCCAGCACCAACTCTGCTCTGCCAGGCCCCAGCACCAACTCTGCTCTGCCAGGCCCCAGCACCAACTCTGCTCTGCCAGGCCCCAGCACCAACTCTGCTCTGCCAGGCTCCAGCACCAACTCTGCTCTGTCAGGCTCCAGCACCAACTCTGCTCTGCCAGGCTCCAGCACCAACTCTGCTCTGCCAGGCTCCAGCACCAACTCTGCTCTGCCAGGCCCCAGCACCAACTCTGTCCCTCCAGCACCAACTCTGCTCTGCCAGGCTCCAGCACCAACTCTGCTCTGTCAGGTCCCAGCACCAACTCTGCTCTGCCAGCCCAGCACCACCAGCACCCTGCCTCACAGCATCAACTCCCCTGCCAGAGCACAACATATCCAGCCCTGGCCCCACACCAAGCTCTGCCCAGGCTCAGCACCAACTCTGTATCACAGTCTGCTTCCCTGCTACATCATTCTTCAAGCAACCACCAAAAGCTGGCAATTAAGTAGTTGTGTTCTCTAGACAATTAACACACCACAGGCATATGTGCCCAAGACTTGGTATGGTGATATATGGTGCTCAGTAAATGTTAGACTGTGTGAAAAGTGTGACAACATACTCTGCTCTCCCCTACATATCACTGCAGTTTCCAAAAGAAATTAACACTAGAGGCAGTAAAACTCAGATGCCTTTTATTCCTTTTCCCACAAATTTACAGAGTTTCGATTAGAAAAGCGTAATTTTCGCACAATTACTTGAATAATATCATGTTATGACTTCAAAACAATATTAATATGCTGGGAGATTTGAACACTGATGCTTTTAAACATTAACTTCACACATATCCAGCTTCAAATCTATGGGTTTTCATAGACAGTAGGTTTGTTTGGTAGCTCACGGAGTACGGAGACGTACTTGAGAGGTGAGGAGCTCCGGTTCGAAATCCGTGTAACTAACAAATGCGTTTTTATATCAGTTTTGCATTTGTCAACACTATCGGGTAGATTTAGGGTTGGGTTTGGTGTAGGGCATATTTACAACATGATATAACATTAATTTTTAGCAACGGTCCCAGAATATTTCAATTCTGAACCACCAATATGTTGGTGGTTCAGCAATATGTTCCTAATCAGCATATGTTCCTGAAGCAACTTAATAAAAACACAGCAATACATGCCCATGTGAACATTAATAAAAATGTGCCAGGGTTCACATATCGAACCTGTGTTTTAGCACCACTCAGTGGACGTTTCTCTTTGAAACTGCGGCGGAACGTGCAGTAAGGTACATAAAAACGTCTCGCTAAAAAATGTCTTGCTAAAAAGTGCACAGAGGTACGAATTTTTATGAGACCGGGTTCAAAAATAAGGAGAGCCCACCAGACTATAAATTACAGCAGAAGCTTCAAAAATGACACCTCAAATGTCATTATTTCAGTGTCAGTGCATATGAAGGATGAGAATTACCAAATAAACAAGCATTTCTGTTCTATATAAAGTCCTGGGGTTTGTCATAGCATGAAGGAACCCTTCGTGATAGTTATCTGAGAACAAGAAATATATGTAGCTCTTGTGAATATTCAGTTCCTCAGGTGAAGAATGATACACAAACCACTCAAGAAAATGAGCAAGCAATGTCTTCATGCCTTCCACTCACGTGGAGAAAAAAGGCAGGGGATCAGTTGAATCAGTTTTGCCTCCAGAATGATAATTAAACATACAAGAAAGTAATGGAAGAATTACACAAGAGCATTTATTTTCCTGGACGTACCTACACAATGAAGTGAATTATTTAATTACCCAAAGGGGCTGGTAGAACAGGAAGGAAGTGACTGAGAGGACTGAGTCACAAATGACTGGAGAAAAGTATTATTGTTATTATTATTTTTCTACATTTCTGGTGGTGTGATGAGGGGCAAAATTGCTCAGATCTTGCTCAGGTTTATTTTACAAATGTTGTTCTTTTAATTAGGCAATTTTTCTTCATTATGATATCAGGACAGTTGTATTACCCTGATATTTGTGACCCTGGACCACAAATCCAGTCATAAGTAGCACAGGAATGTTTGTTGCAATAGCCATCAATACATTGTATGGGTCAAAATGATACATTTTATTTTATGCCAAAAATTATTAGGATTTTAAGTAAAGATTATGTTCCATGAAGATTTTTGTAAATGTCCTACTTTAAATATATCAAAACTTAATTTTTGATTAGTAATATGCATTGCTAAGAACTTAATTTGGATAACTTAAAAAACGTTTTTCTCATTATTGTATATATTTTTATTTATTTTTTTGCACCCTCAAATTCCAGATTTTCAAATAGTTGTATCTCAGCCAGATATTGTCCTATCTCAATAAAACATACATCATTGGAAAGTTATATTTTATTCAGATTATGTATAAATCTCAATTTAAAAAATGGACCCTTATGACTGGTTTCGTGGTCCAGGGTTCCATTTTTTTATTTCATGCTTCAAAGAAATGTATTTTAAACATTAAAATGTTTTTTAAATATAACTTAACTGTATTTATTTATTTAAAAACGTGCTCTTCATAAAATAGGTATATATTATTTACATGTATGAACTGCATTTCTTGGGTATTTTTTGAATAAATCACCTCCAGAACTTTGCATCAGCTTGACTCCCTTGGCGCCCAATTGTTTCAACCCAACACAATTGTTGAATGTTAAAATGCAGAACGTGCACATGGAGCACGGCCATCAGTCAGTCAAATCTTAAAAAATTGATGACGAAGGTTGCCAGTCATGAACTGTGGAGAGACCTCAACATCGATCCACATCACATAATGTCTTCACTGTTCTAATGATGGCAGAGATGAATATGTAAAATGAGCTGCTATATTGAGAGTCACCTCAAAGGTTTCCTCAAAAAAGTCTCGCCTTCTTTCAGTTATCACATCAACATGTCACATCCGTAAAAGCCAGGAGGAAATAAACAGCTAGCCTCATGGGCTTCACCTGCCACCATCTCTGACATAGCCTCAGGTAACTCAGTGCTATAACCAATATACACACACAATCCCATGAGCTCCTTCTGCCAGAGAGTGGAGAGAAAACAACTCTACATTAGTATCCAAATGAAAACGAAGCACAGCCCAAAATTAATGTCAAATGTTCACAATTTGTCAAACGTACAGTACATTCCAACCCAAAGTGGAACATCATTTATGGTATTATTAAGGTAGTTTTCAGCTTGAAAAAAATCTGTATTTCTTGTTTACTTGAAAATGGTGTAAGTGAATGTAATTGTTGCACATCTAAACTCTTTTGGCGATGAAGAAAATAGGTTTGACTAAATCTTTTGTAGAAATCGATGGAAAATTGATTTCTAGACCGAGGTGGTGCATTACTCTAAGAAGTGATTCGAATAAATGTCAATCCTGACTGTCAATATGACGAATGTGAAGTGAAGATCACGTAAGTGTCTGTTTGTTTGTTTTTTGTTTTTTAATAGTGACATTTTCTTGAAAGTATGCATCAATAGGCGCTTTTACACCACAAAGTTCTAGGAACTAGCCAGCATAGGGCTGCACGATATTGGACTCGCATTGCGATATTTTGTTTTTCTGGGATATATATTGTGATATGAAAAAAAATCACCAGATGACATGAATAGCTCTATTTGGGGAAAAAAACTAATCAAATGATTGGGGTGATTTTATGGGTGAGTAAATCAGCAATCAATCAATCAATCAATAAATAATAAATAATCAAAATTACAAACAGATAAATATTTAGAACAAAGATGCAAATGAAATAAAAAGTGCTGTATTTTCAGTATTCAGGTACAGAAATTGAATAATCAATTGTAAAATAAGAATGCATATTCTTCACTGTATAAATTAAATCTAATAAATCTCTTAAAGCTGCACATTTTTCTCTTATTTCGATGCTGAAACGGTATATTGTGCAACCCAGAACCAATATCCCCCTTGGGCTCTTTTCTTGGTTGCATTCGCACCGGCAGCAGGCTAGAAGGAATAGCCTATAGCAAAAACTACTGGGCATGCACACATCAATAGCGGTTTTACACACTGTGTACGACAATAATTACTGTTTTTGCATTATTGTAAGTGGTAGGTTTAGGGTTGGAGCTGGTTTAGACACTAATAAAATACAACCTAATAGGTAGAACATTTACTTTATGTTAGCTTCTGGTTCTAGCCAAAACCCCAGCAGCATAAACTCTGAAGCGCCGACAGCAAAGTCTTTATTCACATCATTTACAAACATCAACAACCAATGAATGGAGGACACAGTGTTCGGAACTGTTTTTGATGTTTTTCGTGGGTTGATAAAGGAGATGGAATGTAAATGCACAATTTACGAGATTAAAAGAGCCCAAAAATCTGACTAAATCACCTATGACAACTTGCAGTGTTATGATCAAGGTTGAGAAAAGAAGACAATGCTGCAGACAACAGGTAAATGCTGTTATGACTGTTTTCCATATATCTGTGGAGTATGTTTGCATTGCTTTTTAAAAATACCGGGTAGCCGATGGTTTGTGCGTTTGGCCAATCAGCTTACACTGCATCACTGATAGTTCCTATAGAATTGTTTTAGACCCTACTCTGAAGTAGTAGCTAAATTAGTTCCCCCAAACGGAGTTCCTAGAACTAAAAACCAATCCTGTGGTGCGAACATGCCAAAAAGTGGGAACTTCCGCCAATAGTTCTAGGAATACGGAAAGGTTCCTCAGGGGCAAAAGTGCCTAATAGCAAGGCTAGAGAATCTGAGGCACCATATGTTGAGTATGGACAGACTAACTGTATAACAGAGCAATTCTCCCTTTCAATTCTCTCAGTCATACACAAATGTTTCCTATCTGACAATGCGCATTTAATATTTCAAAAATCACAAGTCTTTTGGACATAATCAACTCCCTTACATTGTAGTTCATTGACCCTTCAACTTCAGCTAATAAGGTGTTCAATACGCTCCTAGCAGTCTTACACAGCACATTCTGCAGCTAGGGGTCTAAAACAAGTTTAATATTAATGAAGTGTTCATGAATGTCCAATATAAGCCAATTAATCAAAAGGTGACTTAGGTCATAACCTTGAATACATACACATGTTACATAAATGCACAACAAATCAAGGTTTTCTGAGCCTCAAGACAGATTTTGAATAGCATTCCAATATCAGCCTTGGATTCCTGACATGGGAATAAGTTGACGGGTCAGACACTTGGGTTTGACGCAGAAACTCGAGTTGAGTACCTTGTTAAGCTTTCCTGTCAATCATGTTTGAATGACAAAGATAGTTTTCAGGTAGTAGTACTGACTCAAACTACACATTTTCCCCTGAAATATACTTTAAAAAATTAAACACGTAATAATTATATTATAATTCTGCTAAATTATGATTTGGTAAAGCATAAATTATCTTTTCATAGGCTTTGTCACGAGACCTTATCTTTAATCCCCTTAATGTTTTTTCAAGGATAAAAATGTGTTAACATGTCTAGATTTTCCAACCCAGTGAGCTACTGCCATGTGAATAAACACCTGCTACAACATGCAATTAAAATCCGTCAAACCCCATGCACTGCCATGCACCATACTGACATGTAAGTATGCTGCTAGGATAATCACATATTTAATTTCATTTTCAGCTTTTAGAATTTTGATATTACATTGTTCCAATTAAAAAATAGATAAATAAAATGTAAAATATCATAAAAAAGTAAACAGTTAGGTCACATCAATATCCAAGACTTTAAGCGGGGGTGTTAAACTCAGTTCCTCGAGATTTGCAGCCCTGCAGAGTTTTGTTCCAACCCTGCTCAACACGCAAACCATGTAGTTTTCAAATAAGCCTGAAGGACTTGATTTGCTGGATCAGGTGTGTTTAATTAGGGTTGAATCTAAACTCTGCAGGGCTCCGGCCCTCCAGGAACTGAGTTTGACACCCCTGACATAAAGGGATAGTTCACCCAGAAACAAAAATTCTGTCATTAATTACTCACCCTCATGCGTTTGCGCACAAACCGTAGCTTCATAAGATTAGGATTGAACCACTGATGTCACATGGACTATTTTAACGATGTCCTTACTACCTTTCTGGGCCTTGAAAGTGTCAGTTGTGTTGCTGTCTAGAGGGTCAGAAAGCTCTTGGATTTCATAAAAAATATCTTAATTTGTCTTACAAAGATTAATGAAGGTCTTATGGGTTTGGAACGACATGAGGATAAGTAATTAATGACAGAATTTTAATTTTGGATGGACTATCTCTTTAAAGCAATAGTACTGAAACTGCCTGTATATTTTGGAGAGCCTCTACGTATCCAGAGTAAATGCTTCAAGGTTTTTCCCTTATGATGGGGTTACTGTCTTTAGAGCACTTGAAGGAAAATATGGGATCCACTTTGTTCCTCAGTAAACTGGCATTTTTCAAAGGGTGCCTTGGGGTTCTCCAATCGGCTCTTCAGTAGTGCAGAAATGTATGTCCTGTTTTACATGGTTTTAAAGGGATAGTTCACCCAAAAATGAAAGCTCTGTCACCATTTGAGTTTCTTTCTTCTGCTGAACACACACACATATATATATATATATATATATATATATATATATAACCAAACAGCTGACAGTAGCTTCAGTAAAAAAAAATCCATACTATGGAAGTCAATGGTTAGTCAACTGATTGCATTAATGCATTAACATCATTTTTTAAATGTCTCTCAGAAAGAAACTTGAGGGTGAGTAATTGATGACATAATTTTCATTTTTGGGACAACTATCCCTTTAACATTGATTAAAGCTATCCAATTACAAGAGGTCAGGCAAGACTAATCACTAATAACGAATACATTACTGATATATAGTGCATCTTTACTGCATGTTGATAAAGCTAATGAACTAATGAACTGACAGAGATTAAAATACCTTGTTTTAGCACAGTTTCTTTTCTTCTGTTCAGGATGCATCGGTCATATAAGCGTGTAAGTGGCATTTGAGAAACCCTGAATGGTGTCTCAGGTATCTTTTCATTTTCACAGTGGTTAAGGAAGCAAAAATAGCACATTCACATAAGCAATCAATCTGTTCCTCTGTCCAAGACTATAACTTAGACAGCCGGAACAAAAGTCAGTAGATACGGGGGCACAGATAGAGTCAGCTCAAAAAGGTTGTTTCATTTCCCTCCAAACAAATATGTCTGAATGGGCTCCATGCTGTTGTCTACATGATTTATCCAAGATCACACAGGTTCATGTTGTTTAAAGGAAGCACATTTCTTGTTTTGCCAGCTTAACTGGTAAAGGAAGTCAAAGAATAATTTAAAAGGAAATGAGAAAAAATTGCTTATGTTTTCTCAAATCCTGTTCCTCGGTCGGGTCGCAAGATTTAATAATGTCTAAGGTAACATTTTAGAAGGTGAAGTTAAGTCTCGTTATCTAATGTACATTTTTAGCAATATCCTGTAACGAAGGAAATGACGCGCTTCAGACAGGGTGTGGTGATTTTATTTGAAACCAACTGCCACATTTTCCTCCACAGTAAATTTATATCCTGCAAAAATAAAAGTAGGTTATAAACCAAGTCTTGTCCATCACTATGCGTATAAACGTTTTACCTATTACAAAAGAAAGCGACGACTAAGATACATATTCCCAGCCATAGAGAAAGTACCAACCCTGAAGTACTTCACATACTGAAAGTGCTACGCTCTAACTGTGCTTGTCTCATCTCACATTGTCTTCCTCATCCATCATTTCCATGTCGACCTCAAGGCACAAAGGCCTCAGCAAAACACATTGCCAGAACTTCATACACATCTTCTCAGAAACACTCAACTAAATGCAAGTGACATTTGGCATCGCTGAGATTTCATGGTTGTCAGTCAGCGCTTAAGAGGGAAGATTCCTCTGAGGAGTTACACAAAGAATTGCAGAAGCCACCAAAGTAGCAGAATCAGGATGCAGTCATTTAATTGACTTTCATGTATTTTCTGCATATTAATTTCAGAAACCTTGAGCTTCTCCGCTACTAATGCATTAATGAGCCATCACTAAATGCTCCACATCACCTGCACGTCCCAGAAACCCAGTTGGGGGTCAATGCTTCATTTGCATCGCATACTTAAAATGCCTCATTCTCTTTTCAATGTCAAATGTTCCTCGGCTTCGCTTTCTGTTCAGATCTGGATCCTTGAAGAGGCTCATTGGTCTGGCAAGGTCTTGGCATGCTGACCGATGAAGGTTATGTCACAGGCTCTGGGAAGAGGCATGACAGTGATGCAAATGTCACTGAATCCTGATAAGAAAGTAAGTGGGCTGATGCTTAATTTAGCATACCGCAATAATAGCAATGCAGGAGTTCGACAGCAAGAGCGGCTCTGCTGTTGAATAGACTAATTATAATTACATCATGGGTTTTCTTATCATGCTTGTGGAACTGGCACATGTTTGAGCATCGAGGGAGATTTACAATTGCAGGCAATTATGAAAATTAAGATGAGATCACAGAGCACAGTGTGCTGTTTATTAAGAGAAATCAGCGTCAAAGAGCTTAGGTGGTGCGCGAAAGCATCAGGCGAACAGCTTTTCAGTTTCGATTAGCAGACTTTTAAATGCAGAAGAAATTAAACAAGAGCTAAAACAATGGAACAAAATTACTTCAAATCCCATGTCTGCGCATGATGGTAAGTGATATTTTCTCCTCACATTGCTAAAGATGATTTTGCGGTAGTCTGTTGGTTGTGATTTAAATCACTGGCTTCAATATCCCAGATATCCAGTTTCAATATCTACATATTCAGTGTAAGAACCGATTTGACGTAAACGCAAGTAATCACTTGTGATCAAGTGGAGGAAACGTTTCTGGCAGGAAAGGGGTCAATTTATGGAGAATGGCACAAAATGTATTTTCCACCACACAATACTTGGACTAGTTTTAAGTGGTGTCTTCAGCTATCACAATCACAGATTTAATAAAAGGCGTATAAATTCAAGTACCGCCATGCCATATACAAACAATAGCAGTACAATGACCTAATATACAGGCTTTCAAGTGCTACAAGAGCCTATGGGCGATGCAGGCAATTGCTTAGACTTCGCAAGGGAGACCCTGGCGCTCATTCAAACCATATAGATCACACTTCGAAGTGAGGACATTTAACACTCCATCTACTCTTTAAGCTAAAACTAAATCTGTTGTATAATAAATCAACAGTCAGTGTAGACTGGCCACAATTTGATGTGCTACTCGCCTCCAAAGTATGGAGAATACATTTAAGTCTAAGCACACATGGACTTCAAAATGTTGCTCACAAACCTCAGTAGTGCTTACGAATGGAAAAGGCATTAAAGAGAACGACAACGTAAAAGCTGTAAACCGTTAAACAATAAGTAACACAGTAATCTGCATAATGTATTCATCCCTCTATCACCATGCAAAATATCATTATTCACAGATTCCACTCCTTGCTCAAAAACGCTCATACTCAAAAACAAAAACATGAAAATATTTGTCTGAGCTATTTAAAGCATGCTTTGTATTCGCAGTGCTTGCTGTTTAATATTTAAAGCACTTTTGCATTTTCAGAAACAGTGCTTGTCAAAGGATAAGATTTGCAGATTTTTCAGGAACAATATGGGGAACGAACTCAGAAACTCTCAACAAGATGCAAAGAAGTCAAGGAGAAATATGAGTAATTAAATTAACCAAACAAGCTTTTCTGGAATAATTCATAGTTATAACATAATTTATTTTCTTAATATTTACTATTATTTAAATGTTCTGTTTCTTTAAGCATTTTTTATGTTAAGTGTTGTCTTTGTACATGTAGGCCCAGTTTAATTGATGTGGTTTTATTTACATGATTCTTTTCCACATTATTGTAACAAATGTTTAATGATAGACCACTTTCTGCTGAAATGTTTTATAATAATTTTTATACATAATTCTGCCCCAGTTGATCTAAATAAACAATAATATGTTGTTTTTTTTTTACTAAAACACAGATTATTGGAGTACATTTAGAAACAGAATTTAATGTTTAATGCAACATGTTAATTGTAATTATTTGTGAAATTTACAAGTATGTTTACATTAAAAAAAAATTGTAAAAAGTAAATCCTTTTCCTTTTTTTCAGTATATGATTACTGAGTATATATAGTGTGATTATAATTTGATTTGATTTGAAAAAGAAAAGAGACCACTCATTTTGTTGCAGTGGTTCTATGTATGTTTTTATGTTGTGAAGATTTTTATACCGGCAGGCCTATTTTAATGACCTCACCCAGTTCTCCAGAAACCCACAGACTGGCCCTGAGTGCGACTCTCACAGGATGTCATTTCCACAATAGGTCACCTTTCTTGTCTGCTAGAACTGCTCCGGTCAACTGCAAATGCTATTATCATGAAGTAAATTGTTTAGGAGAAACAATAGCACAGCAGCTAACTGGTCAGTTAAACACACTAATAGAACGGGACAGGTAAGTGCTGATGAATAGGAAACAACAGGAAGTACCAGCTTGTAAGACCAAAATGCAGGTGCCTACATGCTGTGGTGTATCATTCTGCCACCAGACTCCAAAACACCCTGGTGTGAGTTGCCATTTACATTTGTGACTTCCATTTACTGTTCAGATCAGAGTGTTTGATGACAATACTCTGTGAGAAACAGCGATAGACCCTTGTTGCAGCACCATTTATTTTGTGTCTGAAATTTCGCACAGCAAGTTAAATTGGCTCTTCCAATCAGCTTTTTAGAAAAAGCCTCCTGTGCTCTCACAGATGCAGTTCTGATTGTCCTTGCAGTGAGGTGCCAAATGGGATAATTAAATTGCTTGATTGACCACCAGTTCACGTTTAACGTGAGGTAAAATGACAATAGCGTAGATGTTGCTGAATGTACAAACCAATCTATCAGATTGTTCTGTCTCAATGATTTTGACTGCACCATGACTTCTCCTTTCTGTAAATCACACATTCATTCATGCATGTTCAAATCTAACTTTCATTTAAATAACAAAAGTTGTACCAGCATGTTCACATTCCCAACACTTGTGTAAACAAGTTAATTCAGTAAGTAATTTCTCCTTGAAGGAAAGTCATATGGTCCTTTTTGATTTGCCTCTAAAAGTCACAGACGCAGTGTAATTAATTAAACGTGTCGCTCCTGCTGCTCGAGAGACGAAACTGTGGAGGGCCCTTTTCATGGCTGACATCACAGGCAATAGCTTCCTTTTTTATCTTGCTTTCCCATGGGAGACATACTTCCACTGTTCTTTCATTTTCCTTTTTTCAGCTTACTTCTCTTTTCTCATCACTTCTCTGAGCAAATACAATAAGTGTCCACATGTGACAGCAAATTCAGGCGGAGAGAATGGGGGGGAATGTTCAAAATGAAAGAAGAGTTAATATTGAGACATACACACTGCAACCACTCCGCATATGAGCTGGTATCCACATGACCCCTAATCAGCTCTGACTAAATCGAAGGCTTCTTGGAAATGAAACATTGGTACAAATATGTCTCCAATCATTTAAAGTACCTCAAATTTTACAAAATTGAAAACTGACTGCTGCTGCACCTGTAGAACCGCAATTGCATTATCAATAATGCAGGCAAAGGAAAATTGAAGGAAGCCACAGCAAGAAACACGTCATGGATAAAAGCAGATCTGCACAAACTGGCATGGGGAAAAAGTATATGTACAGCTATTACAGGGCCAGGGCTGAGCAAGTTAATTTTTTTATTTTTTTTTAAATGTCAAAAAGTCCACCTTTTCAAATCTTTGGATATTTACAAAACCACTTAAATGCGTACCTGCCCTTCAACTAAAAATGCAGATTTTAATGCTCTCATTAAAACTGTCTGAGAATGTTCTGAGAATCCAGCTAAGGTTAAAAATGATGGATGTATTTTTAGATGCATGTACCTTTCTCTATCTCAGATTAAAGGGATACTCCACCCCAAAATGAAAATGTTGTTCTTTATCACTTACCCTCATGTCGTTTCAAACCCTTAAAAGCTTTGTTAGTCTTCGGAACACAATTTAAGATAGTTTGGATGAAAACCGGTGTTGTGCCAAATTCTGACTCCCGCCAAATTACTACCCCCCTAGTATTGGTAGGTTTAGGGTTAGGTGTGGGGGAGGGGTTAGGATTAGGGGTGGGGTTAGATTTAGGCAATCAGGTAGCGATTTCAACGAGAGGGGGTAATAATTTGGCAAGGGCCGAAAATGGGCACAACACCGGGAGGCTCGTGACTGTTCCATTGACTGCCAAGTACATTACTCTTTCAAGTGTCAAGGTCCAAAAAAGTATTAAACATATCGCCAGGATACTCCATCTGCCATCCAAGTGATGACATTCGCATAGTAACAGTCAGCATAGCGCATTTGAGCGATTAAAAATGTACACTCTCTATATCAGCGGGATGATTTTTTGTCGATCTGCATCCTTGTGGCATCTAAATGATATGCTAAACTGTTGAATAAAGTCATTATTTTTGTTTTCTTTCTGTACAAAAAGTATTCTCGTCGCTTCATAACGTTACGATTGAACCACTGATGGCAGAGTGAGTATCCTAGTGATGCTTTTCATACTGTTATACTTGACAGTGTAATTTACTTGGCAGTTAATGGGACAGTCACAAGCTCCGGTTTTCATCCAAAATATATTAAATTGTGTTCTGAAGACTAACTAAGCTTTTACGGGTTTTGAACGACATGGGGGTACGCGATAAATGCCCAAATTTTCATTTTGAGGTGGAGTATCCCTTTAAAGCCACAGATAGGATCCTTCAGAAGCTGCTTCTAAATGCTCAGTTAATTCTTCATTTTTTTCTTCTTGTGAATTGGAAAACAATCAAGGTATGCCATTATGGAGGAAGCATCACATGGAAGTCACGAACAAGGTGAAATTATGCAAACAGGGGATCTAATCTAATCAGCTGCATCCTATGCGGAAGTCTTTTTTGTCGAAACACCCTCAATCCCCTCCCCTTCATGTCATAAAAGTTTCAGTTTCAGTGTTTTAAATAAGTTATTTTTATAATATTTTTATTTGCAGATTCCCTTTGTATTGACTCTTGATTGAGTGATATTGTTTGGGAAAACTGTACGAAAACAATAATTATTTTTGCAATTGCATTTAATGATGCTAGCGGTGAAGAAATTACATTAGTTGCAAATAACTGTCCATAATGTGTGATGTTAACAAGATAACAAACTTATGTTGGTCTTCTAAAGAGGTCTCAGGCAGGTGACTATTTTATTCAGTGATTTAGTAATTTGTCAGTGGTAGAAATTTATATTAAAACAATTTTTATCTAACAATAAAATAAAATATCTTTAAAACTAGTGATTCCATGAAAAGGAATGACTTGATTTAATGTGTTTATTCTGTCATTTTCGGGTTTTGAAGGGTTAATGGTCATTAATCTTTGGTCCTCTGCTGCGCCCTTGTGCTCATCAAGCACATTATTGTTAATGTGATTTTCTTAAAAACAAAAAAATGTCTCAATTACCAACTAACTAGTTGCACAGCCACATGAGTAAATGATGAAGATAGTGTTATAGCATGCTGCTTTTCTCTCATCAGGATTTAAGTACTAAAATAAAAGTATAGAGCTCATATTTGCTGGTATTGTCTCTAGTTTTTTAGAGTTTGCTTTATGTAGCAATCATATAGATATATATATATAAAAAAACAAATTAAATTGGTATTGGTAATTGATTATTTGCAGGACAAGAAATATGTTGTTGCCTTGATAAGAATTTATTGGCTGCATAAGACATTTTGCATGTAGTGAATCAACAAATTCAAAGAAGTGTTACTAAGGACAAGTTTTTTTATTATTTGACTGTATTTAGGTTTTATTCTCTCTTTTATTACAAACAGTGTCATAAGATCTTATCCTATGGCTCCTCATCTTTCTTTTCTTCTTCGGTTGCTTCGTCTGTCTTTTCCTTGTCTTTTTCTAACTTCTCTTTCTCTGGCTCTTCCTCTTTCTTTTGCTCTTCTGTTTCTTCCTTCTTTTCCATCTCCTCCTCTTCATCTTCATCCTCCACCACCACTCCAGCAAAGCGCTCTATCTGAGCAATCCGCCGTTTGATATCCTTTTGCGTTTCCTCCTGATCAGCCAGCAGCTTCTTCACCTTGGTCTGCATGATTTGCATCGTGCTGTATACTCGGTTTACACGGTCCTCCATGTCCCTCTCGTCCGGCTTCAGTTTCGTAGGGTCCAGCTCCAACAAACCATCCTTCAGCAGAATCTGTCTCCCTTTTTCCTCCAGCATGGCCTTAGCATCTGGATATTCCGTCAAAGCCTCCATCAGATCATCTTTGGACAAGCAGAAGAGGTCTGAGTATCCTATGCTTCGTATATTGGCCGTTCTACGGTTCCCGGCCTTGCTGCCCTTGATGTTTAAAATGCTGATTTCTCCAAAGTAGCTTCCATCGCCAAGGACAACAAATTGAGTGACACCATCATCAGCCACAACAGCGAGTTTGCCATCCTTTATGATGTACATCTCCCGGCCAATATCGCCCTTGCGACAGATGTAGTCACCGGGACTGAAGACTTGAGGGCGAAGCTTCAACACCAACTCGATCAGCAGCCCTGCCTCGCAGTCGGCAAATATCCGCACCTTCATGAGAGTTTCTAAGTGCACTTTCATGCCTATCTCCGCCCGTAACTTGTCTGGCAGGTACCTCAGAACCTGTCGTTCATCTTGTGCTTTCTTGTTAGTCCACAGGTAGTCAAACCACTTGATGACACGTATCTCAAGATCCTTGCTGACATGCCGCGCATGCATGTACTGCTTGATGTTATCGATCCTGGCTTGGAACTGAGCCTGGGCTGCGTTCATATTTGAGATCATTGTAGCAATGTTACCCACAATGGTGGCAAAGATCAAGACACCCACCAAGAAGTCAACCACATGAAAGAGGAATTCAGAGTCTAGCGCTGGAGACGGCGTCTCTCCGATGGTGGTGAGGGTAAGAGTGGACCAGTAGAGGCTGAAGGAATATTTTCGCATCAGCTCTCCATACTCGTCTTCGGCGAGATCGGGATAAACCCATGCATCTGATCCGAACCCAATGGACTTAGAGAAGGAGAAGTAGAGGCATGCATTCCAGTGGATGATGATGATGATGTACATGATCAAAGTGCAGATTCGGAATATGTTGGGGTAGTTGGTCATGGTTTCTGAGATTGTGAAGAACTCAAACATGCGGTTGAGGCGGAGCAACTTGTTTATGCGGATCTCTGGGTAGTCTAACCCTAAAACGAAGTAGAAGATGTCCGTGGGTAGCATAGAGATGACATCGATGCGGAACTGGAGACTTTCTTTATACCGCTGAAGAAGGAGCTTTTCATCTTTGATTAGTAAGCCCTGTTCCAGGTAACCTAGTTAAAGAAAGGTGGTATGAAAACATGACACAGATCGGTCACTAAACTTTGTCGCTTCATTAAAGACAGACATCTGACTGATGTTAGATTCACCTGTTCGTGCTCTGAAGGCCATGTCAGCCAAATAAAGCAGGTCGGAGGTGTAGTCCAGGACGAACCATATCAGGAGATAATTGTGCTGCAGCTCCTCAAAGCTGGCTCTATGCAAAGAAACACAATTTAAAAGCTCTCAAAAGCATTACACCTATTTATAAATATTCCAAAAGGTACATAAAATCGAATATATGGCCTGCATCATTTTTATTGGAGAATACGAATGAATAACGGAGACGTAAGGAAGCACACTTCAGATGTTAATAAAAAGGAGACATCTTCTATTTGTATTCTTCTCTCATCTCCAGGTATCCTGATCTTATTAAAACATGAACATTTAATTATTACCTTGCAATTATAGCTGTCCAATTGTACATGACAGGAATTGTGATTATAAGCAGCCACTGATAGTACAGGAGTCCCGCTGGGTTAATCACAAAGGCCTCCTTAGGCCTTGAGAAAATGAAGTAGACATGAGCAACAATCAATGGTGATTACTTTGAACTTTTGAAAACCACAGAGTAGAAATGACAGATACAAAGTCTGATACCAACCCCTTCTTTTTTTCTTTTTTCTTTTTTCTTTCTTTCTCTTTCTTCTTTCTCTTTCTCTTTCTTCCTTTTCCTTTTCTTTTTCCTTTTCTTTCTCATTTTCTTTTTCCTTTTCATCCTTTTGTTTCTTCTCTGTTTTTTCTTTCTTCTCTTTCTTTTCTTTTTTCCTATAGGGTAAGACAGCAAAATATATAAACATTATTTATATCCAAACTATCTCAGGTAAGAAACACTAGCTACTTACTCTTTCTTCTCCTTCTTTTCTTTTTTCTCCTTTTTCTTTTTCTTCTTGTCTTCCCTATAGGGAGTAAAATACACCATTGTCACTATATCATACATTGCCACATTATATATATATAGATATATATATATTATATTTAATGATCTTTGATTACTCTTCATTGTTGTTGCTGTTGTTGGTGTTAAATACACGTCCTGCACTTGGAGATGGAATTGGGTCTTCACTCTCCTCCTCTGTGTCCACTTCCATTGTCGGAGACATTTGGGGTGGGACTGCAATAGCTCCTGATGCAGGTACAACAGTCATGATTCCTTCCCCCAAAGCAACAGTCTAAAGCAGTGATTTATAATTTACACGTTCCTATTTGTTAAAAATCACACAAAAAAATCTACAATGGACAAAATGTTACTCCAAGAGGACGAAAATCGCTATAAATTCAGATCAAAAACTCACCAACTGTATTGCTTTAACCTAAATCCTGTTCCATTCTCTCTTGATCTGAAGATTTGCAGAGCCCCTTAGAATTACAGACCTTCTGTCTGGTGAAATGAAAGATACAGTCAAATTACAGCGAGTGTTTTCAAAGGAGGAGTACGCTTGCGGTTCATTTGTTCTGTTGTGCTCTGTAATGATATCTCAGGCTTGCATAACCCTGAGAAGGATTTGGAGATTAATGAGAGACCAGGGTGACAAAGACAAAGCCTCCTCCCAGCCTTCTTGAATGGAAAATAATTTATACTCCCTCCAACAAAAGTTCAGAGTAATGGCGAGGCCCATCATTTATACAATTACACTGAGAATTTTAGCAACCTGTTGTTTTTATAATTCTTCCATACATATGTTCATGTTTAAATGATTTCACCAGAGTGCATCAAGGTAAGGCATATGTGAATGACCACATTTGTTTGTGGTATTTATTTAACAGTATTTCACTGTACTTTTGCTGTCGCAACATATAATTGTGTAATTTATGTACATGTGCTTGCTAGACTGTGAGCCATAGAGTGAGAGATTTACCTCATGTAGTAACATCTGCCCAGTCAGCACTCTTGCACAGATCTGCTTTATCCTATTAAAACAAGCCTGCCAGCCTTACTTTCACAGCCACGTACAGCTTTATTGCCAGCCTTTCAGATAAATATATAGCCTGCTTTGTTGAATATAATTGTTGTTGTTTTTACATTTTTTTTTTTTATATTCAGAGATTATATTTTTTATTTTTCATACACACTATTACTACACCACCTGTTCACATTGTTTGGTAACACAAATTGCTAATCAGCCAATCACATGGCAGCAACTAAATGCATTTAGGCATCTAGATGTGGTGAAGACGACCTGCTGAAGTTCAGACTGAGCATCAGAATGGGGAAGAAAGGGGATTTAAGTGACTTTGAACGTGGAATGGTTGTTGGTGCCAGACGGGCTGGTCTGAGTATTTCAAAAACTGCTGATCTACTGGGATTTTCACGCACAACCACATCTAGGGTTCACAGTGAATGCTCCGAAAAAGAGAAAATATCCATTGAGCGGCAGTTGTGTGGACGAAAATGCTTTGTTAGAATGAGCAGACTGGTTAGAGATGATAGAAAGGCAACATTAACTCAAATAACCACTCGTTACAACCAAGGTATGCAGAATACCATCTCTGAACGCACAACACGTCGAACCCTGAAGCAGATGGGCTACAGCAGCAGAAGACCACACCGGGTGCCGCTCCTGTCAGCTAAGAACAGGAAACGGAGGCTACAATTCGCACAGGCTCACCAAAATTGGACAATAGAAGATTGGAAAAACGTTGCCTGGTCTGATGAGTCTCGATTTCTGCTGCGACATTCAGATGCTAGGGTCAGAATTTGGCTTAAATAACATGAACGCATGGATTAATCCTGCCTTGTCTCAATGATTCAGGCTGGTGGTGGTGGTGTAATGGTGTGAGGGATATATTCTTGGCACACTTTGGGCCCCTTAGTACCAATTGAGCATCGTTTAAACGCCACAGCCTACCTGAGTATTGTTGCTGACCATGTCCATCCCTTTATGACTACAGTGTACCCATCTTCTGATGGCCTTCCAGTAATGCCATGTCATCAAATCTCAGATGGGTTTCTGATGGCTACTTCCACAATAATGTTGTGTGCATGACAAGTGCACAAATCTCAGGTTTTCTTGTGTGTGTTTGTGTGTGTGTGAGTGTGTGTGTGTGTGTGTGTGTGTGTGTGTAGTGTGTGTGTGTGTGTGTGTGTGTGTGTGTGTGTGTGTGTGTGTGCGCGTGTGCACTTCACACAATTATTTTGTCCATTTTTATTATTTTCAAATTGTTACATACATTTCAGTTGATTAAAGAGGCATTTAACTGTAGTAAGACAAAAGGCATTTTATTTTGAAAGAGAAGAAATTTAAAAAGCGATACTGTCTGCAGCAGTATCGGCTCAATTCTTACAATGAGGTTAATAAAAATTGTCATCTTCCAGGAAACATTTTCACACACAACAGAAATGGGCCACACTTTGTTCCAGCAAGCCAGTTAGACACCCCCTCTGTCTAGCCAAGTCCCTGTACTATAATGTTCAGAGAATAGAGGTGTGGTCTTAATGTCAGCGATATGACTTATAGGATCTTGGGGGCGGGCTTGTGATCAGCTTTGTCACTGCACTGGCAGAGCAGCATCAGGAGCATCAACCACCAACACCTGTTCTGCACCAGCAGCAGCATCAGGCCCCACCAAAGTGGTGTCGATTTCCACTACGACTGCTGGTACCTCGGGGATGAGAGACGGAACAACAGCAGCAATAGCAGTTTCAACAGCAACGTCTACAGCAACTTCCACGGGTGCAATCTCGTTTACGGCAGTAGCATCAACAGTTGCAGCTGTTCCAGTAGGTTCAGTTCAGCTCCAGCCTCGGCTGCTTCTGCACCTTCTGCTTCTTCTGCCCCTTCAGCCTCATCTGAGTTCAATGGAGCAGCCGGCTGGGCAGGCTGGTAGCCGTAGGGAGGGTAAAACCCACGAAACTGTGGCTATGGTAGACAGAAAAGTGGGATGGAATTCGTAAAATGTATAATGTTTAAAAATGTGATACAATTTTGAAAAGATTAAATAACCTACTGTTCCTTCCTCATCTGATTCATCTCCTGGTGGTGCAAAAAGAGCGGGGTTGGAAAAAAAGCCCTGAAAAAAAAGTTTAAAGATCGTTGTCAATGAAACACTGTTATTACAATATTTCCAATCTCAAGTACACTCTTAGGAAAACCATTTTGGGTTCTACAAAGAACCTTTCAGTAAATGATTCTTAAAATAAAAATTTTTTCTTAGTGTCATTCAATATTGTAGTCTGAAGAACTTTTTTCCACCATAAAGAACCTTTTGTAGAATGGAAAGTTTCCATGGATGTTAAAGGTTCTTCATGGAATCATTGACAACAACCCTTTATTTTTAAGAGTGTATTACCACTCTATAGTTTTTGCAAAAAGATTAGTAGCAAAGCAATGCTAAAAGCTACAGTGCAATTAGCTACTACTCAATAAGCAAAACTAAACAGCAATATATAATGTATGTTTTATTTAGTATCATAAATTATACTTTATATCATAAACAGATGCTGAACAGAAACAGAAATCATTAAAATAAATTTACTCAAAATAGTGACATGTTGCTAATCTGCTGTGGTAGGCCTACAACATTGTATAACAAGCCATGACTGACACTTGACCCAAAATAGCAATAGCATGTTGCTAACCTGCTGTGGTACAACCTGATATAACATGGTATAACCTGCCGTGACTGATATTGACCCAAAATAGCAATAGCATGTTACTAACCTGCTGTGGTGATTGAGGTGAAACTTGAGGCTGGACCTGAAAAAAAAAATTTGTCAATTTGTTTTTCAAAAGGGCATCGTTTCTCCTCAAAAATTCAAACATGTTTGATATATGCTTTTGGTAGAATGGGAGGGGTTTACGTTAACAGGTGCGGGTGCTGCAGGTGCTCCAGGTGCTACAGGTGATGCCTGTGAAGAACAAAAAATGTCATCAGTTCCATGAAACAGATTACTTCTGAGACATGTTCACACAGGAAAGTCTTCAAATGACATGAAGGGGTAAACATTTTTACATTTAACATTATTGGGCACCTGTAGGAACAGCACCACAACCCTGCAAAAACATTGATTACATTATGTTATCATTATTAAACGCTTCTATTGCAGGCCTATGACTTTAGCACCATTGAACTGACCTGTTGCTGCAGATGTCCTAACATTCTGTAGACTTCCATCAACTGCAGAGCTGTGTTAGCATGACTATTAATTGCCTGCTGCAGGAGAGAAAAGACAACAAGCATTATGCAAATTTGAGGCCATACATTAACATCCAATGTCATTGACTCACAGAGGTCTTACCTCACTGCTTTCACTGTCAGGGGCCTAAAATGTGCAAAGTAAGAGGAAGATGTCAAAAATGTGTGAAACTTAGACTTTGTTATGCTGTGTTGAACTGAGAAACAAGGACTTACAGGGGCAGCTAGTGAGGAGCCAAGCAAACACATCAAGAACGCCAGAGCTTTCATATTTGCTCTTATGATCCAAAAAGAAAAACAAATAAACTTGTTGGTGTAGAAACGTTAAATACTGTCAGTACATTCTTAAAAATAAAGGTTCTTCATTGGCATGCATAGTTCCATGAAGAACCTCGGTGAAGAACATCAGTGAAACCTTTTCATTGTACAAAAAGTTCTTTATAGTGGAAAAACATTCTTTAGATTATTAAAATGCTCTTTATATTAAGAAACAAAAATATTTTAAGAACTAGAACAAAGAATGGTTATTTTATGGCATTGCTTCAAAATCATCATTCCTTTCCAAACCTACATTTTTAAGAGTGTAACATATCCATGAGTTAAAACTCTCTAGAAATGGTAAGAGCTTACCTCTTTTTGAATATCACAAAGATAACTGGTTGGCTTCTTGGAGTTTAAAGTTGGATGCATAACTACTGAACAAGGCTGCTATATATACTTGGCAGATCCTGAAACAAGCCAATCATCTCTCAGCAAAGAGGGAAATCTATTTTTTGCCTTTATTCCTAAAACAAGGTTGGAATTACAACTTTGAATGACCCATTATGTATAATTATATACTGTGAAATTCTGCTTGGTGCACAGTTCTTCAAAAAGACAGACAAAAAATCCAGTGATCTACCCGATCCTCCAGACAGGAGGATTGTCTGTCTGTGGTGTTTGATGGTGAAGTTTGGATATATATGACTTTAAAGAGGCCCCTTTTCACATGAGAATGGGACTTGAGGGCGCCTGTCAAAATAAACGATCTAATTAAATCAGATCTTCGCAATGAATCTCAGATTACACATTCCTTTGAACTCTTAATTACAGACTTAATCTACCATTTCTTGCTGATTCATTTGGAGATATGGTTGGGAGATACAGTAGGTATACATATTTTGGCTCCTCATTGCTGTGACCACACTGACAGCTTCTTTAGTGTTGATGTGGTATGCGTTTTTTCCCTTACTCTATGGTTTTGGAGCGGTGGCATGCACAAGGGTGGGGGGGCTCGAGCCCCTGCCCCTTTGAGGTCCGACGCTAAAAGTGCCCTTGCGGTCTGGTCTGTGCGATATGAACGATACTAATAATAATATTACAGAGTATGCTGTTTGCGTAGGGCACCAAGTCCCAGGGGGGCACCATCCCAGTTGCTAAAAAAAAAAAAATAAGGGAAAAAAACACGTGAGGCGCCATTCCCGCGACTGCGCACGCAACCGGCGCTCACACCTCATGTTTGCGGCTGAACGCAGATGATCATAATTGACGGACAACTATGCCCGAGAAAAGACAACAGCAAACCGTCGCGCCAAAAAAAGATGAAAACGTCACTTTCACTTTCACGTCACTTTCAGGTAGGCTACATTCATAATCAAATAAGTATTAAGAATATATATATATATATTTGGGGTTATAAAAAACAGACCTAAGCCAACAACAGCCTTTAAAATAACTTTAAAATGCATTATATAAAAACAATGAGGCTGCTGAAAAAAGCGATTGAACCATCACAGAAAATTCTAGCATCATCACAAATTAATCACAAATAAATTACAAATGCCATTACAAACCATCAACTTTTAACCATTAAAAAAACGTACGAAAATGGTTTTCTGTAGTGTGTTTTGGGACAAATTCCATAGGGATTTATTGGTTTTAACAAGCCACCAATAGAAGGTGACCAATTACCAGAAGAGACCAACAGGGTCCATTTCAGTTTCCATTCAAACCTATACAAGTCCCATTATAACCAGTAAAACCATTACACATTTAGTGATGGTGTCTGTTGTTTTTTTCAACACTACATGTTATAAATGCCTGTAAAGGGAGCCAAAGGCCTAGGTAATTTCTGCTGTTACACTTATAGGACAATAATATCCTTGTTTAATATGCTATTGACCAAACATTTAATTCAAATATCCACTTAATCTTTTTTTTTTGGCCACCTTTTTGCTATAGATGACACAGCCTCTATAATTTCTTCAACAAAAAACATGTGGACATGACAACCCTTACAAAAATTAACCATGGTTTTCGTAGTAAAACTGCTTAGTTTTATTTTACAATTTAATAACAATTTATGTATTTATTTACTATCATATTTTATCAAAGTTCTATTTGGACCCCTATATTAGGTGTTTTATTTTTTACTTCCATAATATCTGAGGGAGGGGGGCACAACTATAAAATCCTGCTTAGGGCACCCATTTGGCCAGCAGCGGTCCTGATAAAGATGTCTCCACGATCTGCTTTTGAAGAAATATCGTTGTTTCGTGCTACAGCACACATTCTATCAGCTGCAGTTCTGGCGCTGCCGTATCAATATACTGTACAGCGCCACAAACATTCACATCAGTAAGAAGATATTTTGAAGAATGTGGGTAACAAACAGTTGCTGGTCCACATTGATTTTTGACAGTATAGGGAACACCGTGGACCAGCAACTGTTTGGTTTTCTACATTCTTCAAAATAGTGTTTATGTTTAGCCGAACGAGGAAACTAAGGTTTAAAACAACTTTTGACTGAGTAAATAAAGGTATAAAAATAAAACACTAGCCTAGTTTAATTCTTGGGTGAATTATTCCTTTAATGTTAATAAAACACCAAACACAAAGAGAAAAATCTTTTTTTTACTTTTTTTAATTAAAAAAACTTTATACGGTTTCTTTAATAGGAATCAATCTATATAGTGTTTTATTTTTATATTTGTTCATTCAGTTTCTTGAATTCTCCTGCTAAATATGCCTATAGCCTACCTGTGGCTCAGTGGTAGAGCATTGCGTTAGCAGCACAAAAGGTTGTGGGTTCAATTCCCAGGGAACACACATACTGACAAAAAATGTATAGCCTGAATCTAAATCTTGAAAATAAAAAACTGTTTATGTTATTTGTATATTGTGTATTTGATATGTATCTTTGTTCTTATTTTTTTTATATATAACAAAGCCACAGCCATATCACCCTGCAGCCCAAGACCGGTCGCCCACTGAAGCTAAGCAGGGTTGAGCCTGGTCAGTACCTGGATGGGAGACCTCCTGGGAAAACTAGGTTGCTGCTGGAAGAGGTGTTAGTGAGGCCAGCAGGGGGTGCTCACCCTGTGGTCTGTGTGGGTCCTAACTCCCCAGTGTAGTGACGGGGACACTATACTGCCAAAAAAGCACAGTCTTTCGGATGAGATGTTAAACCGAGGTCCTGACTCTCTGTGGCCATTAAAAATCCCATGGCACTTCTCGTAAAGAGTAGGGGTGTAACCCCGGTGTCCTGGCCAAATTCCCCCCACTGGCCCTTGTCAATCATGGTCTCCTAATAATCCCCATCCACTTGATTGGCTCAATGACTCTCTCTCCTCTCCACCTGTAGCTGGTGTAGCCTAAATATCTGCCATACTTTTTTATATTTTGCTACCTTGAAATGCTTTGTCTTTATGATAGGGAAATTAGTTTGGCTCAAATTGGCTGTAATATTCAAACAACTTGCACAATAGAAAAACCAACATGACAAAGAATCGTGATAAAATCGTGATACCGTAGCTGAGGGGGAACAACGGTGATTGTGCCCTGTATGTGTGGTTTGGAGCATGGATTGATATGTTATGTTTAGTGTGTGTGTGTGTGTTAATAGATGTGTGTGTGTGTGTGTGTGGGTGGTGTGTGTGATGTGTGTGTGTGTGTGTGTGTGTGTGTGTGTGTGTGTGTGTGTGTGTGTGTGTGTGTGTGTGTGTGTGTGTGTGTGTGTGTGTGTGTGTGTGTGTGTGTGTGTGTGTGTGTGTGTGTGTGTGTGTGTGTGTGTGTGTGTGTGTGTGTGTGTGTGTGTGTGTGTACCATTTTTTTTTATTTATTTCTTTGCGAAACAGAACCTTCAACAACCTTTTATTGATTCACATACTTCAAAGTCAGACTTTTTAATTAATTAATTTTTTATTATTAATTTAATTGTTTTGTATTTTTTTTATGAAATATATTATCTTGCCAATATCTTGCCACAGTATTCAGTGGTAAAATATTCCTGCATAATAAATACTTTATAAAAAAAATCTATTATTCAATATTTCATGTCCATTTACTTATTTAATAGTCTCCTTACAATCAGTTATTATCACAAAATAAACCCCTTAACTCTACAGAGGGAAAAAGTGGTAACCTAAAAATTCAACATCACTGAACCAACCTAAATACAAGGTAACAAAATGATTGCATCAGAAGTCATATGATTTTGCTGGCATATTCAGATGATAGATAAACAGATATCTATGTATATCTATACCAGAAATGAGTAAATGAGCAAATAACATAAAATAATTAAATTGGCTGTTACTTCACATTTGAAAATATATATAAGAAATATATTGATTGCTAACATACTGTGCTTGTTTTTAATTCTGTATGCATGTAAAGAGACTATTAGAATTGCTGATGGCCTGACAAACTTTTCATGTAGTTTACTCTTTATGTTCTCTGAAGTTTATTTGTATGAGTATATTAAATCATTCTCTAATGTGATATACACACCTTTTCAAGCTTCCTTGAGGTTAAACATGGCGTAACAAAGTCTTTCTCTGATTTTTTAACGACAAGTTTTAACGATCATGAATTTAATGATTCTGATCATGCTGTATAATGTTTATTATGCAGAATGTTCAAAGTGAAGGTGCATAATATTTAACTTTAACCATGTAGAAATCGTTTCAAACTTTGAAAAATTATATGTTTTGTATTATTTGAATTGCATTACAACTTGCATCTCCTGTTTTGTAACAGCTGGCACTAGGATAAAAAAGTGCAGATAAAAGTTTTGTTTAATCAACTTTATTACTGAAATCACTACTCACAAAAGGCCTACATGAGAAAATATTCATTGAAATGTGTTTGATATTCAGTTAAGGTATCATTTTTTCACATCAGAATAAGACCAAACCAGCACATTTCTGTCTGTATACCATGCAATTACAGCACTTAAAAAATGTTGTTATACATAATCATAATCATCTTCTTCATGTTAAAAAATCAGCTCATTTTAAATTATTATTCCAGAAAAAAGTATGTACTAATTCTAAATAGCATTAGACAAAAAAGTTTAACACACTCTTGTTGTTTGACTTTTTTTCTCACACAGCTTCAAAGATGTGCCTGTGGGCATAAGAAATGATATGTTAAACAAGTATGAAAGAGTGATTTCAAACATATCGAAAACAACATTAAACAATACTGTGTTGCAATTCAAAATGAGGATAAATGAATCCAATTCAGACACACTTAAGCAGTATCTCACCAGTCTTCATGGCTTGTTAGACACCTGAAAAAAGGAAGGATAATTAACAAGTGTGTGGCATGCATGCTGTTTCTGCAAAACTGCTGCTGACATTCAATATTCACAAGTTCTCATTTTGGTTAAACACATCCCGGCTAAATGCATCACTGAAGGAGTAATTATGTTGTCAAATCAGAGCTTTGCTAAGGGTTGTGTTTTTAGCTTCTCACACATATTCATTCAAACCCACACACACCTGTCTGAGCCTGTTGCTCCGGCTGGGTTTGCTGCTGAGGCTCTAGGGTTTGTGGAGGACCGTCCTGGAATGGTGGGTTCTGTGTAAAATTGCAATCAAAGCTCAAGATTCAGTCTTTCACCAAATTACAATAACAGTGCGAGTGATTATGAACCCAAAGAGGTTCAAAGCGTAATTGTCTCACCACAGGTGGCTGCTGAGGAATTGTCTGTGGCATAAAATTGAAGGGGAAGATCTGTATATTCACAAACATATAAAAGATTGCATTAAACAAACATTCACAAACATGTTTTTTTTATAATAATAGGCCTTGTCAAAATGTTGAAGTAACTTAAAGACTTTACGTTTGGAATTTGAGGTATCAGGGGAACATTGGGTTGATCCTGAAATCAAAACAACATCTACACTGTAAAAACTTGATTGTAAATAAAACAAAGCAAATCATACACCAAATAGTTTTCAGTGTAATAGCTGCTCGCAGAAAAACAGTCGTTACCTGACGCTGACTGAAGTCATAGGGGTAAAACTTAAGGAGAAAAACAAAACCACCAATTATTTTATTGCATCACAGAATTGTTTATCTCTATAATATAATAAGACATCAGCAGAGGCTAAAGCAACACTCTTCATAAGTGACTTTATACAAACATCTCTATTCTTTGATGAATTTGTCTGTTCACTCACGATTTCTACGCTTTTTCTGCCGGGAACTTTAGGGAGAGAGTACTTGATGAACCCTTGTGTTGGGAATGACTGAGAATAAAGAGAGAGAGGCATGCCACAGCGTCAATAATAGTAGTAATCATGTTCTATTCTTTTCGAATATACACGTTTTATATATTGATTGAGCTGAGTTTATCAAAAAGGCACGTAACAAAGACAGGTGTTTGGAAAGACGAGCTTGCAGAGACTCACCGATTTGCCAGCCGCTCCTCCTACTGGAGGAAATATCTATTTGATAAAAATAGAAATAAATAAAAATAAAAATAATGATACTAATACGTTTAGGATGTTATACAGAAAATACAAAGTAATTTGTTGTTGTTTTTGTTGTTTATTCAGGTAATCTAAAATGTGACCCTCTGTGAAATCCATGGAGGCTAAATCGAATTATTTCAACTATTAATTTCACTATGATTTCAAATGTTATGTATTTTTTCACAGCCAGGGCCACAAATGTGCTTCATGTGGTACCATCTTAAAAAAAAAAAATAAAAAAAATATTTTTTTAATCAATATTAAATTAAAGGATTATTTAACATAACTCAATAAACATAACTTATTAGGTTAGACTAACACAATAAAAGTATTTAGTACATAGAAGTATATAGATCAGGTACACTAACCCAATAAAATAAATACATTGCACTTTATCAGATAAACTTAAATATGCTCCATTTATGCTTCCATCTTAAAAAATAAATAAATAAAATAAATACAATTATTGAATAAAATTACATTTTTATTTAATATGGCTGAATAAACCTGAATACATTAGGGTATAGAAACCTAATAAGTCAATTTTAAGGGTCAGGTAGAAATTAATATCAAAAGGACATATTTACAGCAGGGTTAACTAAAGCTAAAACCATAAAACTCTTTTTGTTACTTGAAATAAAGTATTTCATTTAAGCTAGTTGCCAAGGCAACATTTCTTATTTTCACTTAGTCCATAATTTCTTATACACTAAAATAGCCTGACTACATTAAAACTGAAATAAAAAAAATGAAACAATATATACATATTTTAAAAAAGAAACAAATACTGAAACTTTATCTTAACAAAAAATAAAAACGAATTCAAAATGTTAATTAAAAAAACTATAACAGTAATTCAATTATACTAAAATAGCTTTGTTTTACAAGGTATCCTGGTACCACTTTGAATTATTATATTTAAGGTAATAACTAAAGAGGAAAGAAAATAGCTCATACAATTTCCATGCTGATTGGAGCGTTCAGACCAGGCTGTGATGGTATTCCCTGGAAGCCACCATTATTCCCCTAAAATACAAATGAAAGGAGTTCAAATTCATTTTAGTGGATGCCCAAAAAGAACATGTTTAGTACAGTTATAATTAGAATGTTCAAACATGTTCTGTAACAACCTCATGATAGTCAGTTAAACCTATAAATCATATAAACACATGTCACGGAGTAGCATGTCATCATACAGTGTAATATTACAGAGCTTATTTTCATCATGAAACTGGGTGCAATGTGTTGATTATGGTTAAAGAAAAATATTCAGAAGACTCTGATGCTGTTTATGGATACGGAAAAGTCAAGAATGTTCACGTGTGGTTAACCCCACCTGCTTCGGGTTGCCATAATGATGGAGATAATTGAAAAATGGAGAAAGCTAGAGAGAGATATAAACACACATGGAAAAAAGGGATCAGTTTCTGCAGCTGGGTGACCCAGAGACATAAAACAAGCATTGAGATCTACAAAGGCATTTCTGAGAAAAGGTTTAATGTGTACTTACTGGTGCTGCAGATACTGCACCAGCCAGAAGAAGACACAGGATAGATGTCCACATGTTTATGAATTCACCAACCTTACACGAAGAAAGACGTGAGCTAAGACTGTCCAAACCAATGAAGGAGTGCTAAAGCTGAGGGATAACAGAACCACAGTGCACAAAAATGGTCAACCAGCTTTCTCACCTTGGCTGCAAGTAGAGTCACTAGCTCTGGAAGTTGTCATGCTTTTATGTGGTCTCTGGCTTAGCGCTTAGCCAATCCCTCTCAGGCTAGACTCATGACAGATAGAGAAAGATGGTTATTGAGAAAATGACCTGTAGTCAGACATTGTCTGCTGTCTGTCAGCTATTATTATAATGATGATAGTCGAGGGAAGTGCTGATATCACCAGCCTGCGTTTTTGAAGCTATACTTAAAAGGTACAAAATATCAGTGCTATCAAAAATAGGAACTGAGTTAGTTTTTTTGTGTATGAACTTAGTGGTGTTTAATGGCAACTAAAAAACAGCAATGTCAGGTTGGGAAGAGCATTTTTTGGGATGATATTTATTATCAGCCAAAATGAGAATTGTTATGTATTTGTATCAACAGCATAATAGCTGTTCAATAATAATCATAACAACACAATAACACACAAGGAGGCAATAATTGATTGAAGGGTTTATTATAAATCAAGATTTAAAAACATGGTAGCAAAAAAGCTATTGTTTTCATGGCTCTAATGCATCAAGCCACTGAGAAAGCACCATTTGATTGATCAGCATTATTTCTAACGCAGGAAAGCATTTACGCAGTCAGTTTGCTAAACACTACAAGCAGCTTCTTTGTTATTCAGCTTATCTGTTCATCTGTGAGAGAAGAAAAAGAAAGCTTTAGAAATGTGTTGTATTAGAGGTTTCTATTCTGTTATTTATGTTAGAATAAAATTAAATAATGATCATATGTTGCTCAAAGCTATAACATATTTACTGCACAAATAAAACGAATAGACACAGTTTTTACTCAGAAATTGCTAGTCAATTTCAAAATAATTCATAATTAAAAGAAACGGAAATAACAACTTGATTAAACATGAAGAGTTAGAATTAGACTGAAATAGTATTTTCTTGCATGACCTACTCCAGTAATATTTCCTTTATTTACAAAATCAGTTTTTACAGCTTCGGGTCTTTCTCTGTGTAAAATGTCAGTGTGAGTGACCAGTCGCATCTTCCATTGAAGAAAACTGTTAAAGTGATGGAATTACAGCATTGTGATGGATATATCGGCTAATTATTACTTAACCAATCAGTCCGGTTCAGTCATCATGATCATCATCATCATCATCGTTCTTTGGAACAGGGGCCTAAAAAATACAACCAAATTAGAAATAGCCACATATTTATGTGAAATTATAATACATATCGTAAATGTTCAGTTTGGACTCTACTGGGGCAGCAGGAGCAGCTTGAGGAAAGCCAAATGGGTACAGCTGGAAAACAGAGGAAAATTAATTAACTTCTATATAATTGGGAAGAAATGGGGACAGGGTTCTGGAGATTCACGTTGTGGGTAACAGTAGACAAATAAAAAAGTTGGAAACATACAATTTCAATGATTCAAACTTTCTCTGCCTCTGAGCTGGGGAATCTCATGCTTAATGAAACCTCGGACAGGTTGAGCCTGTGGAGAATAAGACTAAATGATGACTGGTTGCATGCTAAACTAGCAGGCAATAATGAATACTCAGTGAAAAGAAATTAAAACTGTTAGAAACTTACAGGAACTCCAGCTGCAGCCTGATGAGCTGCCAAGAGCTGGATAAAAAACTATAAATAAGACTAAATTAAAATAAAAAATAATTAACATTTAGTTAAATTTTTTATATATTTATTTAAAAATATACACCTAAAATATTTTTCTAATATAATGTTTATTATATGTCTGAGTTAATATATTACTGAGTGATGCTAAAATTAATCCTCACTTACAATTTCGACTTCAGAAGGTCTAGCTGCAGAGGCGGCCGCAGGAAGAGCCTGTTTATCAATATACACACTTCTCATTCAATACAAACTCTAGTATATCATATATGACATATGTATTACTATACATGAACTATATATTCCCATTTGATATGAATCATTTCATTTAGGCTGTCATTTTAAATATGTATTTATTTCATGTTTGGACCAAACTAACCTGCGGAGACAGGACAGTTTTGTACTCTAGCTCATAATACATCAATTGCTGTGGGTCAAAAAAACAGGACAGTCAAAGCAAGTATCACATATTCTCTTTTCATAGCTGATTCATGAATAAATATATAACAGACAAATACTGTAGATGATGTACCGGAGCACAGTAGGCCACTCCAATGACAAATGCCAGCAAAAAGAGGGTTCTCATGTCGAATGATCACGTCTTAAATGAAACGTGAAATATATTTTTTTGTGAAAGATATAGTTTCATTGTTTATTATCTTATATGCAATCATCTACAACAGGATCTAGAATTAGAACTAGACACTCAACCCAAACAGCAAAGTCAAAGTTACTGATGAACATTGGTTAAATGAATAGCACTTTGCCTTTGTTTAAGACTGATGAGTTTGATCAGGATTGTTGATGAGTATTTTGTGATACTGCTCACTAGGTCTATCTCTTATATTCGTTTTGAAAACAAAAGGTCCCATAACATCAGCATCTCCTTGGCTTTGGTGACCAGACAAGTTCCTTTATAGAGAACAAATATGTGCGCTCAAAGCAAGAATACATATTTATATTTATCTCGAAGCTAAATTTTGGCTGTGCTTGTAATTATATTGAAATTTGGCAAGAAACGTTATGTGACAGTATAGTACAAATAAATCAAATGCAATCAAAAAAATAAATGTATGGCACAGGTGATGAAATTATCATTTCTGACAGCACTGTTCTCACTTGTCTGAGCTGTAAAAACCTTTTGCCTGACTGAGCATTCATAAATCATATTATATACAATAAATACCAAAATAAACAAAACCACCACATCTAAGCAATATTTAAAATAAGTTTGAACGTATTGAATGTAAATGGTTCTTGCAATATTGTGTGAACATATATATATATATATATATATATATATATTTACAATACCCACTTTCTTTTGAGTTATAATCTGGATTTAGATTTTTGGGAAACGTCAGTGAAAGTCAATAATTTGACTTTGTTGCCTTTTATGTAAATATTTAAACATCATCTACGACGTTTTAAAAAAAAAAGGTTTTTATGTTTATGTTTTGTTGTTTAAAACTTTGAACTTGAAATAGTTTATTGGCATTAATCTTGTCATAATTTGTATTTTTGGATACCTTCAGCCTACAATGTCCCTCCATACATTGTTTGTACTAATCAGGAACATTTATCACTAACCTGGACCTTGAAAAATGTATCACAGAATTTAATAAAATGCTTCTTTTCAATTTCAATGTAAGTTAACAGTAGATGGTTTCCCTGATCCTCTATAAACAGGTGATTCTGTTATTCTGATGGTATTAATAATCAGGAATGCTCTATAGTGTAACTCTATACTTTTTATTCACTCAGTTTTTTTTTTCTAAGTGTTAAGTGTGCACATTTTTCCAGTACTATTAAAACCGTTGACACTTGATGACAGTTATACTGTATGCAACACAGAAGGAGCCTCAGGCTGTAATTAACTTTGTATTTAATTACAAGTCAGATGTATATGTTAAGGCCCACACACATAGTTCACAGTACAAAAGACAGAAACTATTTTAAACAAAACATTTTAACACAGACTTATCCACACAAAGTCAAAACTTTAGTTCATACCTCTTATTGGCAGAATAGAAACAAATAAATAAACCAAAAAAAGTACCAGAATTGCAATGAAAAACATTTAAAATATTATATTATGCTGCCTTAACCAATACATAAAGCATTAGCATTATATAAAATGTATATTTGTGTAAATGCTGCAGTAAAGATTTGTCTTAGGGGTACATATCAGTGTTAGTGTTGACAGTATTAGACAGTAACGAGAGCTTCTTTGTATTCTGGTGTTGGAAATGTAGGATCACTGTGATGGGGATCAGGCTGGACAGTGGGTACGACTGCTGAAATGAAAGGCCCATGATCTGAATCCCAAGGTCCAGTGTTGGCTAAGGGGTCTTTAGCAGGCAGGACGTGTTCACACTGCAATCGCTCACGGTCCTGCACACTAGCAATCCTATTAGGCAGTGCTCCATTTGGATGGGATCCACCAGTTGCATATATGTCATCCCCACTGGGTGGTACGGCAACAATGCTGGGTAGCTGAAATTGCCGGAAAGGTGCTGGGGTGAAAGGTGTTGGTTGGTCTTAAAGGGCTAACAGGTACAACAGGTTGTGGTCCAGCTTGAGGAAACACATTGCTTCTAAATGCAGGCATGTGCAATTCACCACGATGCATGCATGTTCTATGACATAATTAGAGATTAGTATAACTAGAGATTAATTAGAGAGGCTAAGGTTTCATTCCAATAAATACATAAAAAAATAAAGATACAGTGGGGTGTGAAGTTATGAGAAGAAATATATCAAAGTATTATTTTTAGGTCACTAATTAAATAAGCAAATATGTGACATTGGCATGAATTCAGAAAAATAATGGGGAAATAATATAATATAATATAACCAGAATAATGATAAAGAAAGATTCTTCACTAGTGTTCTAAGACTTTTAAACATCTAATTTTATCTGAAGTTCCTCAGAGCTCAATCCCCCATATGGTCCAGCCTTTAAAATGCATTAGCATAAGGAATTACACCCAAATAAAACATACTTGATGAATAAATATTCCATTTGAAAGCTATTTAAATGTATTAATTTACCATGCGTTGTTCCATCTGTGGAACCATGTAAAGCAAATTGACGAACCTCTGGAAAAACACATGATATATTAGACTCTTTTTTTTTTTAAAACTAAAGCTGCTTGAGTCCAGAAAGTTTGTGTTGATACCTGTTGTTGCTGAGTCTTGTGTTGTGTCATTAATGGCTGTGAAGCTGGAACTGCATTAGTGGGATATTGTTGAGATGTTGCATGCTGGAAAGCAGACACTCCATAGGAGAACTGATGATGGAAAGGGGAATGCGAGAAATAATGTACAAGTTATGACTTAGAAGACTGACAAGTGTGCAAAAAATCTAAAATAAAGACGCAAAAAGAAGTGAATATTGGGCCAGATGACATTCAATGAAAAGACTGAATGAACTGAATGACTCCTCTTGGGATTGATAAATGGTAAATATGCTGACCTGACAATTTGCTGACAGAGATTTTATTAGTGCACATATTTTATTGATACGTGAGCCAATGTTTTACGTCAACTCTCTTTGTTTGGACACATCGAGTGCAGAGGGTTTCCTCAATAAATCAAAACACTTCAGATCTGACACACAGAAGACAGACAAGGAGATTTCCCCTTCTATGTGAAGCGCTTTGAGTACCCAGAAAAGCGCTATATAAATGTAACAAATTATTATTATTATTATAAATTATGAAATATCACTAATTGCTGCACCCCCGATTATTAACGCAGTAGTGCGTTCACACAGAGAAGTCATAAACATTCATTAATTAGCATGAGTTAGCATGAATGAAGTATGATTTCTGTAATGTAACCCTGAAATATTTCTAAACAACTCAAGTTTTAACTGGATGAACATCAGAGACTCACCGGAACTTCAGATGTTCCAGCTAGAAAACATGCAAGCAACACTAGAAGCCTCATTTTTGTCATATTTAAAGATACACACATGATAAATACATCTTACTACTAGTGGGTTCCTTGATTGTGCTCCAAGAATTGGATAATATAAAAACTGAAAGATACTGTAAAAATTGCTAATATTGCATGACAGAAAAAAAGCCAAACACTCACTTTAAAATCCTTTGAATACAACAGAAAATTGTAAGTTGGAGAAAGGTGTACTTAAACATAGTCCTTTCCTCAAGCAACCAATCAGCTCTGGAGAAAACATGGGAAATAGGCAGACGATATAAAACCTCAGACCATAATTTAATTGTACAATCCAGAGAACACTTAGTGTCTGAATGAATCATCAAATTAACCCATTCTGAAACATTCAACGTATCCAGACGAGTTCATTTGATTTATTGGTTGAGTTTTATAGTGCTAAAAGTCAATGGATAAAATATGAATATGTGTGTTTTGTGGTAGTCTGTAAGTGAATGTCATAAGTTGATTTATTCTCACAGTGTGTATGTTTCACCATAGAAACGTCATAGCGTGTAAGCATCAAAAAACGAAGAATCTGGTTTGTTTCAATAAATCACAACGTTGTGTTCACCCACACCACAACCCATTGTCTCATCTGTGGTTGCATCTCACTGATTTCGCCTTTCCAATGTTGATTAAAGCAAAACCACAGTTAGCTTCTGAAAAGGCACTTTGGTTCAGTTAATGACAGTATGATTCTGTCATTCCCACTGTTAGAACTATACCAATTTCACATTGAGGTGAGGTAACGGTTATTATTAAGTTGGGTTCAGACCAAATAGGAATGCAGACACAGACAACCGTTTTAACGAAACAACCAGGAATTCCTCAAACATGACTGGATATGCAAACAACGAGACTCCATCATTTGAAAAAATTAAGAAGTGCATAGACTGTATGTATATGTGATGCTATCACTGCTAAGATTCATCAGAAGACATTTTCTCCTAAGATAGACTGTGTTTAATAAGTGTGTATTGACTCAGGAGTCATACTGTCCCACCCAAAACAATCTCAAAATCTTAAAATTATATACCCACCTCTTGGTCTGTTGACGCTTGCACCACACCTAGTGCATAGTGCCTCAGAGTTGCATGCATTGACTATTACATTAAACAACACTACTAAGGTATCATTTGAAATGACTGAAGATTCATTCAGAAATCATTTTCACTTCATAATTGATTTGTGTCTATGCATGTTTTATATTGGCATTTGGTCACATAGCTAGGGTAGTTAGTTATTAAAAAATAATAATAATTGATTGAATGCAATGATAATAAATATGTAGGTCATAAGAGTATTCAGTAGCAGTGTATAGAAATGCATGTCTCTAATGCAGGGTTTACCAACTTACTAAATAAATGTTAAAAGAACAGTTGTTTTCATTATTTCTAAATAACAACCGAATATGTTTGATTCATTATGTTTATTGAAAGCATACTTCAAATTTCAAAGGTATTTTAAGTAAATCAATTTGGTCATTGTTCAGCTAAAAACGACTCCTGCTCAACGGTCAACCATCTCCTCGGACAGTGGTGCTGATGACTGGGGGTCTGGGTGAGGCTGTGGGTGCTGGGGCCGGAGTCAGAGCGGGGGAAGGAGCCGGGGCCGGGGCCGGGACTGGACGAGGCAGGAGGTGCCATAGAAAAGGGAATAAAGGTCCAGGCCTCACGTAGTAGTAGTAGTGACCTCCAGGAAAATAGGGCCCATAGATCCTCTAGAGCAAAGATGTTATAAACAGGGATACATTATGGAGATATTTGAGAAAATTATGCATTTTTTGCTTAATTATCTTTCATTTTAATTGGGAGCACTTTGAGTTTACCTCATCACTGCCAGAGGAGCTCCAGGGTTTATAGCGGCGACAGAGCTGTGAGGAATACAAAATGACATGATATCATAATCATTGTCATTTAATAGCGTATCATACAATGATGTTTGAGGCTTAAATTAGCTGGGCGCTCAGTTATGTCACATCAGTATTATAAGGCGTGATACAAAATACTATGAGAGCAGAAGCATCTTTCAAAAACAATATTAACTTACAGCTCCAGAGGGAATGAGCCACAGCATGGTCAGTAAAACGAGACTGTTCATTTTGGGGGGGCACGTTTTTTAACCTTATTTAGGGAGAAAAAACAGGTCATATAAAATCACAGTATGCTCATTATTAATAGCAATTCAGTAATACTGATATACTGATATTTAACAGACCAAGCATTTTAAGTGCACACTCATAAGACAGATAAATACAAGATTTAAAGACTGCAACTGTTTTCACATACAAGTACTATAGTTAGCCACATGGAGTCACTCATGAGCAGAAAAAAGGGCTTGAGGGCAACATTAAAGAACGCAGACTCCAAACTTAAATACCAAAATGATATTCTTCTAATATCTGTAGAGTGAATCATACTTTAAAAACCCTATAGTTTAAAGTACATTGAGTGAATAATGCAAACAAGAATATTTTTCACATTTCATGTCAGGCTGGGGCAAAATGTCACATATTTATTATATAGTTTGTAAGATACATTGTTTTAAATGTTAAAAATGTGTATAACTTGTAGTATTTGCTGGTTATCTGCTGGGTTATTTCAGTATCATTGAGATACTATTATAGATTTTCTTAATACTTTGAATTATTTTTATTTTATATTTTCAATTTTCTTCTTTATTTTAGATAAAGCTAAGTCTATGTAGTTTTCTTTATTTTTAAACTCTGTTTTAGTAATTTTAGTACATTAGCTAAGCTGAAATAAAATAAGTTTAAGTTGGCGACATTTTATCATATCTCAGTTAATATTTTATTTTAAATGATAAATACAGTTTTCTTTAAAAAATGTATCATTGTTTTCTTGTTTCAGTTTTGCCAAAAAGCCTATAATAAGCGGTTTAAATGGTGAAATCCATTGTGACAACTTAATTTTAAGTGACATCCTGTTGTCATTGAAAATGTTCAGTAGCTTCTTGCTTAATTTAGACGAGTTTTGTAATATTTTCAAAACTTAACCAAAAGTAAGAAACATGCAAGAGTAAAAAGTGTGACACCTTGCCTCAGTCTTCCCTATACTTCAATGAAGTCAATGAAGATAACGTTAACTCGAAGTAACAAAAATAGTGAAGAGTATATTTATCCATACTTACTGCCCTGCAACACAATGAGTCTTCTTGATGTCCTGAAGGAAATGTGAATAACCTGAGATTTATCCCAGCCCAGAGAAAAGCACTCGAATGGACTCATCAAAGAGATCAAGCACATGCATTAACTTTTTTACTTATTGTTCAAACCTTAATCTATAAGAACAATATTTAGTCATGTCTTAATCCTTAAAATCCCCCAAATCCCCAAAAGCTCACTGTCAGTTTGTGCAATTATGACATCCTAGGAACATCTTAAAAACTTCCTGGACACATTGCTACAGAGGATTAGCTGATCTCTGATAATCGTGGATGTACTGCAAGACAAGCAATGTCTACATATCTCTCAGTACCTAAAGACAAAGTAAAAAATACTGATATGCAGTAGCTATATAAAAAATGGCAGCTGATAGCTGATATACAACCTGAATTCCGGAAATGTTGGGACGTTTTTTTTTTTTTTATAAAATGAAAACTAAAAGACTTTCAAATCACATGAGCCAATATTTTATTCACCATATAACATAAAGAACATAACAATTGTTTAAACTGAGACATTTTACACTTTTATCCACTAAATGAGCTCATTTCACATTTTATGCCTGCTACAGGTCTCAAAAAGGGCTGAAAAAGCAAGAGATTATGAAAATATTCAGCTGGGAGAACATCTAGCAACTAAGTAAATTAATTGACATCAGGTTTGTAACATGATTAGCTATAAAAGGGATGTCATATGGCGCTTTTCCACTGCATGGTACGGCACGGTACGGTTCAGTACGGTTCACTTTTGAGGGGTTTTCCACTGGGTACAGTACTTTTTTAGTACCACCTCGGCCGGGGTTCCAAGCGATCCGTACTGTTACCAAAACGTGATGTGTAAACTCTACTGATCACTGATTGGCCGGAGAATATCGTCATTACTGCGTCACTGAACAGTATGTTTATATTTTTATCTTTGTATGTGTGTTTGTATGTGTGTACAAGACCTGTGGCAGGCATCAAATTTGAAATGAGCTCATTTTGTGTATAAAATTGTAAACATTTCTCAGTTTAAACATTTGTTATATTATCTATATTCTATTGTGAATAAAATATTGGCTCATGTGATTTGAAATTATTTTCGTTTTCATTTTATTCAAAATTAAAAAATGTCCCAATATTTCCGGAATTCGGGTTGCATCTCAAAGACAAGAGAAGTGAAAGGTTCCCTGATACAGAGCTCCAATACATGGATGCTTAATGCCAGGTTGCCATGTAATAAATTAACTAAACTTACTAAATAATTAAATGGAAAATTATGTAAATTGTTCATTTGGATAAATGCATTGGCAAAATGCATACTTATTACTTATGGACAGTTTTTTGTTCACACTACAACTTTAAAGGGATAGTTTACCCCAAAATGTTAAATTATGTAATTAATTACTTATCCTCATGTAGTTCTAAACCCTTAAGATCTTTGTTCATCTTTGGAACATAAATCAATATATTTTTGATGAAATCCAAGAGCTTTCTGACCCTACATAGACATCAGTGTAACTGAAATGTTCCCAGGCCCAGAAAGGTAGTAAGGACATATATAAATATATATGAAAACCTTTACAGATATAATAACGAAAATTAATAATAATCATTATAATCCCAGTCACATCCAGCCCTAAGGTGTGCTTCATGCTTTTGTTTTGTTTGTGAGTTGCATAAATTCAATTTAAGTATCTTTGCAATTACTATACCATAACCATGTGACTCATTTCCTGATTTCCTAATTGTTGAGTAAAGTTCAACTTGCTACATACTGAATATTACATTTTTCAAACATGTCACTGTTGTTACTTCTGATTGGCCAGCTGCATGTTGTTAATGTATATATAAAGCATATATCACTGCTGTATTGATGTCACACCTGAAACAGTCTCTAATACATTTGGCCTGGAGGTAAGAATTAACAAACTGTATTTACATTTATATTTGGTCATTTAGCAGTCATTTTGCTAATCCAGTGTGATTTACACATGAGGATTTTTGTCTTTTAGATCAGATCAGCTCTTCTTGAGAACCATGAAATCTTTCCTCATTGTTGCCTGTGTCTTTGGACTCTGCTGTGCTGTGCTAGTGAGTATCATTCTCTTTTTGTTAATGCGCAAGTGATATTCTACTGTTACAACCACCACAAATTGTAAATGTTCACTTTTTTGTAATTTATTCTATTAAAAAAAAATCATTTTCAGGCACAGGATGAAGAACTTCGAGAGAAGCGCTCATCAAGTCATTCCTCTGAGGTCTGTTTGAAATCCAAAATTAATCCATAAAATAATTGTAATCAATTTATCTTAAAATCTTAAATGCAAAAATTATCCTGAGCAATGCAAAAACATTTATACATAGAATGCACTCTAATTATGTTGATATATGCCTGCTTTCATTTTGAAAATCCTTTTTAAGTGGACTCTTTTTTAATGGAATTGACTTTGTTCTTCTACTGATTACGACAGAGATACAGACCTGGAGGCTACAGACCGTACCCATTTCAGCGTCCCTATCCCTACCCATACTTTCCCCCTTACCAGCCTCAGCCTCCAAACACCAATGCCCTCCTCAACCTCTTGCCATTCATCTTAGCACAGCTGGCATCCTCCACTCCTGCTCCGGCACCGGCACCGGCACCGGCACCGGCCCCGGCCCCTGCACCAGCTCCAGCTCCTGCCCCAGCTCCTGCCCCTGGTGGGAGATAAGACACCAGTTAAAACTGAGCATGTGTCTGACTGACTTGATATTCTTGTTATTGATATCTTAAAAAGTAAATAAACTTTGCATCACTGAATAATACATTTGTGTTTGTCTTATGCTTTCTGATTAAAAGAAAAAGTGCACATAAAGTGTGCTTGTTATGACTCATACATGAGAGCAACAAAAAGTATAAACAATTATGTTACATCAATACATCAGGAGATGAAGACAAGCAGCAGAGTCACTGAATAATTCAATTCAACCGATTTGTTCAAAAACGCTAATTTACTCATGAACAAAACAAGTGTCTTTATGAGTGTTTATTATGTCCCTTGTGTTGTGGAGGGAGATTTGTAATCTTTCATTTCATAACTACAAACATGAATACATTTATTTATTCAAATAAGTTATCCATGTTATATTTCACCTGGAACAACAATAATAACTTTTGAAAAAACCCACACACAACAGGAAATCAGATATGTTTGGCCATTAACTGTTAATTCTCCATGAAGGCCTGGCAGGTAGACATGCCACTTGTCTCTCCAATATGGTTAGAGGAATTGTTGAGTATACATGAAATTATATGAGGAGTTTGCGTATGATAAAGTTAACAAGATGATTGACAGCCTGGTTTAAGCAACAACAAAAAAAGCAATTCTGTGGATTACAAGAAGCAATTTTAGGATGTGAAACTTGCATGAGCCTCTGCATAAGTTTGTACTTTTTAATTCAGAAAACATAAAAAAAATAAAACATTCTGCCTTGTCAAGTTCTCAAAAACAACCTAAGCTGAGCCATGTTAACTCACTCTCGCGAGTGTAATTAATAGACCTACATTTTTCAAACTATATCGGCTACATCATTGCTTTTAAACAACAGTAAGTACAAGAAATTTCCAAGCCTCCATTACAATTCAAAAACGTCTCGAAACAAGCAACCGTTTCTGAGAAGTTACTGGAGTGAAAAGCATTCCTTATATAGGCTAACAGTTCAATAAAGAGGAAATTAAGAACTCCATCAATAAAAATAGCTCTAAACAAAGCCACAGAGGACCCATTGTTACATGCAGTAGTGTTGTTTTGTTCTTGAATGATTCAGTGCTTTTGAACGAATCCGATTTGTGAATGATTCAATGATTCACTAACTTGTTTATTTCCTGAACAAAAAGCAATAACTTGTCACCATCTACTGGTATGTGTAACTGCAGAAATACTCCCTGAAAAATACACATATCACATACTGACAGTCCGTCAGAGACTCTAAGAAGTCCTGGTACTTGGAACGCTGCTCAAAACAGATTAAAGGACTATTATCTGTTGGAAATTGTTTTTGGTGTATGCTATATCTTAATAAAAACACAAAAATCTGATACTGTACATTTTCCTATACATTTAAAAGAATAACACAAACACAAATGTATGATTCAATGATGCAAAGTTTATTTGTTTTAATATACCAAGAGCAAGAGTATCAAGTCAATCAGATAAATGCTCAGTTTTAACAGGTGTCTTATCTCCCTCCAGGGGCAGGAGCTGGGGCAGGAGCTGGGGCTGGTGCAGGGGCTGGGGCAGGGGCCGGGGCCGGAGCAGGTGCGGGGCCGGGCCGGAGCAGGGGTGTTGGATGCCAGCTGTGCTAAGATGAATGGCAAGAGGCTGAGGAGAGCATTGTTGTTTGGAAGCAGAGGCTGTGGCAGGGGCTGAGGCAGGGGCTGAGGCTGAGGCAGGCTGAGGCTGGTAAGGGGGGAAGTATGGGTAGGGATAGGGACGCTGAAATTGGTACGGGTTGAAGAAGCCTCCAGGCTGTCTCTGTAGAAATATCAGTAGAACATGTAAGATTTCTATTAAAAAGAGTCTATATAAAACAGATTTCAAAATAAAGACAAACATGCACAACAGATTCAGATTATTCATTTAAATGAATCATTGATTCAAGAATTTTATGCAATGGTTTGAGTTTTAGATTTTGAACTGACCTCTGAAGAACGGCTTGATGAGCGCTTCTCTCGAAGTTCTTCATCCTCTGCCTAAAAAGGAAAATGAATTTGTCATTTTGCATCTTTATCTTCATCACCATCATCACTTCATTTCCATTGTTATAAATTACTTTACAGAACAATGTGGCTGTAAAAATGAGTATAAAATTCACATGTACATGCAAATCAAAAAGAATGATACTAACTAGTACGGCACAGCAGAGTCCAAAGACGCAAGCAATGATGAGGAATGATTTCATGGTTCTCAAGAAGAGCGGCTCTGATGATATAATAGAAAAAGAGTGTAAATCGCATTGGATAAAAATGTCTAAATGGCCAAATATAAAAGTAAACTCTATTAATTTAGTTTACCTTTGCCTCTTACCCTTATGCCAAATGTTTGAGAGACTTGTCTGTGTGACATCAAAACAGCAGTGATATATATGCTTTATATATACATTGTTGACATACAACTGGCCAATCAGCAGAAGTGACACAGTGACACGTTTGAAAAAAAAGTGATGCATAGTATTTAGCAAGTTAGACTTTACTCAGCAATTGGGAAATTGGGAAATGAGTCACGTGGTTGCCTTTTTATGGTATATTAATTGTGCACATACTTAAACTGAGTTTATGCAACACATAAACAAAAGATTAAGGCACACCTTAGGGCTGGATGTAACTGAGATACTGTGATAATAAATAATAACCTTCTGCATATGTGCCATTGTAGATATCTTCAAAAATGTATAGAATATCAAAATTAATTGGAATATTTCACACACAAAAATCAGGAAAAAAATATTTAGAATGATTGAATTGACATATCATGATTGTAAGAAATATAATATGATTATGTTATTAAAAAAAATTATGTTATTTAAAAAGCTTGAGACATGAAATATGGAGGAATATATTTTAACATGAAGGGTGATGCTGATGTGACGAGTTCTTAAAAACCATAAATATCTGTGCTGATTATTTCTCTAACAGATACACATTTATAATTATATATATATATATAATATTTTTATTTTATTTTTATTATTAGTTTATATATTTTTGCTCTTAAATGTTATTATATATTTTAAAATAATGGTGTGTATTGAGTTATGGTTTGAGCACAGGTGGTTATAGGGGTTGTGAGTGTAGTAATCATAGTATTAAAACAGAAAGAAAATATAATAATAGTGATTTTTTGTGTTAAATTGCATTAATTATTGATAGTTTTCTTCAAAATTAATTTCAGCACATTCAAACTTGAGCTTTGCTAATACAGTTCTTGTTGTATAATGAGCCACAAGATCTCCTCACGCTTTGTACTCAATACTTTTCTGGTTGTTGCCAGATTATTTCAGTTATTACAATCAAGTAAATCATAATAAATGAAAAATGGTGTCAGAATGCCAGAACATCTTTGGTTATCTAAGATTGTAATATTTTTAACCAAACCTAACATTTGGCATGCAAGATTTGTATTTGTTAGCAACAATACTTTTATTTTCACTCACTTGATTTGACTTTTTGTTACTTTATTATTTATTTGTTACTTCATCTCCATAAACACACATTTATTTTACTACTCCCTCTTTTTCCCATCCCCTCTTTGAGATTCTAGCAACTTTATTTCCAAAGTTGTTATATGAGGTCTGATATGTGAAATGTGTTAGTCGTGTTTTTATTCATACAAAATACTGAATCACACACGCAGGAAGTAAAATGGTTAGAAGCAAAATTGTTTTAATGATAACAAACTGCTGAAATACAACAACAACAACTTAATCAATTGACAGTTTTATCTCCCGTAGAAATTGCACGTGTGTAGTAATTATTCTAATGTTCCAGGCTGTCCAGAAAGTGTCTTTTTATTTTTTAAAATTATATTTCAAATAGACAGTAGACTATTATCACTGGCTAGAGCTCTTCTAATCATTATTTAGACACATGAAAACAGAACATTGTAATTATTCTCAACAAAGCAGCAGGCCTTAGCGTGCTGTGATAGGTGCGAGGGTTGGCGCCGGGTTTGGGGCAGTGAATGGAGCAGCAGGGGTAGTTGGCACCGGGGCAGGGACTGGATTTGGGACAGAGTAAAGGGTCATCAGCAGCTGAAGGAGCTGGTCGTAGTTGAGAATCGGGAAAGGCTGATGCAGATTGGGGGAAAAAGCTCCAATCTGATAAGAGACATTATAACAGATATGCAAGCAATAAAAACATTATCTTGAATTTTACATTTTTATCCTTGAGGAGCATTTTTTGACTAACCTCATCAGAATCCGAGCTGGATAATGAGCGAGCCACACGCTGGTGAACTTCAGCCTAATTGCAATTTAAAAAAATAATCGTTATCAATTTCACATTATCTACATGCAACTATAAATGTGTGTAAATGCAAAAGTATAGCATTTGAAACCTACCTGGAAAGCCAGACCAAGAAGACATGCAAGTAAGATTACCGTCTTCATGTTTCTGTCAAAGAGTATGATTCTCTAAAGCAGCAGAAATAATATTCTTCGGACGAATATTTATTGCTCTGATGCCTAGAAATATAATAATAATTTGAACAGCCAAAGGATTTATATACAGCAATAGATATCACACCCCTCTGTAATGTTGATACCTAAATTGCTGACTGCTGTTGCTTAATGCACGGGGTGAATCCTAAAACATTAGGAGGGCTTAAGGCAACAAATTAGTTTAGCAATCAGTACAATCCCTCCTACACAAGACACTCCTCTGTGGCTTTCTTTAATCTATCTGACTGATATTGCGATAGAGAGAGTATTATAAGAAAGTCCGTACACTTACATCTCTTTGAAGCAAGAATTTTGTAATGTTATGAAATGCTTGAATGAACCCACCTTAAATGACTTCAGCGTTGTATTAGTATTTTTAGTAACAATTTCTCTAACAATTGATTAGTCCTTGTTCAAAACAAATCAACCACAACAACAGTGACAATTGCTCAACAACTGGCTTTTATAAAGAGAGAAGCACGACCAATGTGACACGGCTAGAAACAGGCACAAATTTTGAAGAAGTCAAAGTCTTCGATTCTGGTGCCACATCAGCTACGATTTAACTTAGATTTATTGCTGAAAATTGCATAGATTTATTCTATTGAAGCAATGTGGTTTCTCGTGGCATTTTCATGTGTTGTGGTGGTGGCGGCTCAAGTGAGTAGCAGGATTCTGAGAGATATTTTTGGTATACAGTTTATCATCAGTGTATTTTAGTATCATGGTGGAGTTTCACACTGTTTTACATTTTATTATTGTCACGGCGGGTGTTAGAAACTTTTAAAGCATTAATGCTTTTTTATTAGCCCAATGACAGAAACCACTGGGATCAAGTTAGCCCAGTGAATGGAGAGCAGTATTTCCCAGATCCAGAAGATGGAGGAGTAAAAGTACCTCAGCCAACTCCAATCAGGCCCAGATGGGGGCAGAATTTTGGACGTCCAGTTTTTGTAGTTTTAACAGTTTATTCATAACTCTAAAATTATTTAAGGTAGTTTTACTTCAAAATGTCACTCACTACAGCCAGATCCAGCGGGCCCATTGTACCCAGATGGACCTGAGCGACACGCACAAGATCCATCTAACGGCTCTCCATTTGGACAAGATCCAGTGTTCCCAGGTCAAAACGGAGGAGACAGGGTGAGCAACATTTCTAATAGTTATTGCGAAGTTTGCAATCATTGTGCAGTACAATAAACATTAGCTTTATCTTCTGCTGTACACAGTGGAGCGAGCAGTGGCACAGATGGGGAGGAACCAGAAAATCACAGAGGAATGGGAGAGCTGGTAGACCATCTTACAAAGTAAGCTAGACTGCGCATTTAATGCCTAGAGACTTGAAACTCCTGGAGTTCCTTTAGAGTCTTTAAGACATAAAAACAATGTGCCATGGCCCTCATCCTGGGACAAACAGAATTGTATATTTAATTTGGAAAAATAGTTTTTTTTATGAAATATGAATATTAATTATTAATATTGTTAAATAAATGTCTTCAGCTGGATAGGATGCCGACGCGCCCAACCCAAGCTCCAGTAGATGGGGCTAAAGAGAATCAAATGAATCCACTCTTTGGAAAACCTTTGAGTCTCAACATGATGGTAAACTCATCCTGCTAATATTAACATGCACTTTTCACAAATTCATTCATGGAATGAACAGGGTTTTATGTTCAGTTATTGATTGTGTATAGATTTATGAGTTTACTTTGATTCATTTTCTAGGATAACAGGCAGTTCATTCCAATCTTCAAGGTAAGATATTGATTTAACCAAAGACATTAAATGTCATGAGCTGAATGCATATGAAGTCTGTAATATGTGTTGAATATTTTTATTCACTTGGATCAACATAGGCTGACAATGTCACTTTGCAGGTACGTGAAACTTACGGGGCTGTTGTTTTGTACCCAGAAATAGAAGTAATATTTCATATTTTGAGATGAGTAAATATATAAAAAGCAACACTAAATAAACAAATAAATATGTTCTCCCTTAAACAGAATATTAGGGCTTTCCATCTAAAGGAGGTAATGCCACTATATTGGGGAAATTGACATGAATTAATCTATATTTTAAGATATAAAATACAATAAAACAGAAGATAAAAACTGAATTCATTTTTGCTTTTGTTCCAGGGAGAGAATGTGTTCCTCTTACCAAAAGTAAGTGAATGAAACAGTCTAAGTAAAGATAAAACTTTGCCATTCATTTTCCATTTGCAGTAGTTCACAATATGTCTTTTTTATTTCATACTGTGTTTAATTTGAAAGATTGAACTGATAATGAGAGTAATCGTTTAAACAGACAAAAATAATAAGAAAGTAAATGTTAAAGTGTTATGATATTCACAGAAAATACCTTCTTTCCATCCAGGGCAAAGGGCAGATGCAGTACCACCAAAAACGTAATTAAGTTTTTTTTTTATAAATCTCTCTTTATAGTAATGATTCATATTAAAAAAAATTGACTTATTTACAGGGTGGAGTGAATAGACCTCAGGAACTGGGGGTAAAGTTGTTTAATAAAACATGTTTTATTATTGTGAAATAGATTCCATATGATTTCTTAGCTGTGTAATTAATTCATTATTTTTTATCACGTTTAGTATGGTCATGGTTTCTCACACTACGGCCCTCAGGTAACAGGCACTATAATGAACATTCATCATGCTTAATAAAATATATCAAATAAATAGAAAGATAACTTATATTAAAGAAAGATAACATTAAAAGTACATTTAATTCAGTTTACCAAATCTGTAAATACACTTTCCATATCTAACAGCCTTATGTGAAGCTCATCTACAACCCAACTGCAACGGTATGTTATATCATCTTCATCTGGAGACTGGAGTATGATGACCTTGCATATCTGGGCACTAAATATAGTTTTTTCAACAACACAACAGTCTATTGTCTATTTGTTCCCAACAGCAAAAAATCTCATTTGAATATGGCATTACACAGCTTGTAAGTAATCAGGAATATGTACTAATATCACATCAGTTACATTATAGACATCTGCCAGTATCTAAAATCATGTTTTTCATCACTTGTTTGTTTGTTTTGTTTTTTTATCTTTTGAATGTCCCGCTTGTCTTTGCAGCTCCCTGCATTCATGAAGGTCAGTATTTTGATTCCCAAGTTAAGAGTGACTGGTTTTGAAGTATTTGAGGATACATTTTAGATTCTCTTATTATTATTTATTTATTTATTCAACATTGCTTTTGACTGATTCTCCAGGCGGAGTCTGAAAGTGATCGTGGGACAAACTAGAAGAGAACCATGTACAATAATCACACTGGTAAGGCAGATTGCTGTACCTAGTTTGATTAAAAACTTAATTTTGGCTTTGAATAACCTATTTTTCTTTTTCCACAGGTGAACATCCAGCTATTATATAATTCAGCAATAGAATTTAAATTTGAATGGAATATAATAGAATTTAATTTGTCATGTAGATTATTGTTTTTGTTATTTTATTGCTAATTGAATGCATGTTTATGGGTGTTCACTCTTAATTTGCTGATTTTTTTCTGTTGAGAATCTGTTCAATAAAATGTCCAGCATCAACATTGTGACTTTGATTATTCTTGTATTCTTAGTTAATACATATGAGCACTGTTCCTAATCAAGTTTCAGGAGGAGTAAAAAGGAGTATTTTCAACATTAAAAAAAATCACTTTAGACAAAATAAATAGAGCATATTTTATTTATTTGGTAACATATGGATATGTCCAAGTTTAACAAAAATGTCTCCTGTGAGGGGTCTCCATGTTGGGATATCTGGAAAACCAACAACAAGTTTACATTCTAATCAATTAAATGCTATGATATCCTATAAGTATAACTAATATACAATTTAGAAAACTTTTAATACCTTTTTAATAATGAAATCTTCTGAGCCTATGGCTCAAACAATGAGAACCCAGGATGCCCCTGTGAGAGACAGGACTGTTAACAAACCGTCTACAAATTCTACGGTAATTATTCAGCCCAGTCATATTTTGTCATGTTTGGTTATTAACAACATGTTAACAAAAGATAACTTCTGGAAAAACCTCTCCAGTTCCAGGGCCGGGCCGATCACCACGGTAATCAGGAGCAGACGTTACCTTCGGCTCTGGCTTCCCCCTGTTCTGGAAAATTAGAAATATTTTCTGAAGAAAATTCAAATACAAGCCCCTTAAACTTACTTCAGAGTAATGTGATTCATGTAATTCCATTTAATAATTTAATATTAAATGTGTATTAAACTATTTGTTAAAATAATTATGTATTCAATATTTTTTTAATATTAAAATGCATGTTTGTTGTTTCCTTCATGGAGATAATACGCTTTTCATTTAATGATTTTTCTTTGTAAAACTCAAATTTTTGCCTGTAAGAAAAGGCTTTACGATACCTGGATTGGTTGTATTGGTTGCATTGGTTGTATTGGTTGCATTGGTTGCATTGGTTGCATTGGTTGGATTGGTTGCATGTTGCCCTGGCCTTGAACACTTGGGCCAGTGTTCTGGTTTGGTATCAGTCTTACAGGATTGTTCATCATAGGATATAGATTAGTCAGGAAGAATGGAAAGCCCTAAAAACAAAATATGACTGTTTTACTCTCCAGAAAAATCTGTGAGAATAATTCAAACAACTTGTGGATAAGGACCAAAAGTAACAAAAAATCCACAAGTGCATGATGTTCCCATAGAAGTCTGTCTGTACCGGGGGAAGGTTCTGTGCTGGTAAGCCGTTGTTGGGAATGATGCCAGGTATAGGCTGCTCCTGCAGAAACGGGGGCAACTGTGCTGGGTTCAGCTGGTTTATCTGAGGAGGCAGGAAGGGTCCCTGCATCGCAGGGTTAAAGTTCAGCACCTGTGGGGGCTGCTGCTGGAACAGGAAGGGAGGGAAAAATGCAGTTCCCTGAGGAGAAAGAAAGCAGAGATTCAAATGAGCCACATATAATATAAGCACCATACTACAGGCTACCAACAGAACACCATATTAAGATACCAAGTAATTCCTCATTTCAGGTTAAGAAATTAGATATCTCTGTCATATGCTATTCCTGATTTTACCTTTACATGTTCAAGTTATCTACATATTAGTTTGTTTAGGGTTTTTTTCAGTGACTGGAAGTTGATTTACCTGTGCTTGACCCAAACCCAGACCTGCAAACGTGAGTCCGTTGAGACGCAAATCCTACAAAGAAGGAACAAGTAACAGTTGTGAGCATGACCGAAAACAACTGAACATATAACAGAAAACTAAAATGTTATACCAAAACTGTACAACATATTACATACACATACCAAATATTTTTTGACAGTGAAGACATTTATGCAAAAGATTTATATTTCAAATAAATGCTGTTCTTTTGAACTTTCTATTAATTAGTGAATCTCGAGATAACAGCAAGTCAGCATTTTAGAAGGATTCCTGAAGAGTCATGTGACACTGAAGACTGGAGTAATGATGTTGAAAATGCAGCTTTGACAATATTAGAATAGAGAACAATGATTTTAATTTGTAATAATATTTTGCAATATTACTGCTTTTCTGGTGTTTTCTGATCAAATAAATGCAGTCTTGGTGAAAAAAAAAAAAAAACTCATTGACCCCAAACTTGGTAGAATCTATAATAATTAGTATATAATATGTGACAAACCTTCATAAGAAACATACCTCATTACTGTTACTTGCAATTATTCCAATCTGTGGATGGTAGATCTGTGAAACACAAACCGTTTTGTTAATATTGATTCAAACTGAAAACATGAATGTATCAAAGGAGACTTACAGGAGCACACGTGCAAATGCTGAGAAGACCAGCCATGGAAAAGATGGCCTGAAACTTCATCTTGGTCATCTGTGGAAGAAAAATCAGTGAGAATTAACACATACCAAAAACAGAAAGATAGAGTCTAAATAAACTATTTAGATATATATTTAGATATATTTTAAAGACTACTTTCTGGTACTGTCTATATATACTACTAATACTACAGTCAATAAATGCAGAATATTAGAGAAAATAAAAGTACATTCAAAGCAGAGCAGAAGTGTTAAACTATTAGCGTCTTTTCCCCTTTGCTTTTAAACTGGTGCATCTCTTATAATATCAGGTTGCTGTAGTTGTGACACATATGGTGTGTCATGTGTCTCAATTTGTCTATACCGCATCACATATAGACATGTATCATATCATTGTGGTCAAATGAGCTGCTAATTGTTTTCATTAATTTATTGTCTGGGTTTGAGTATGTATATGTACAGTATGTGTGTTTGATAAGACGAGAACTATCATTATGATATTATACAAAATCACTAAAAACATTTAATGCTTCACAGAGATAGAACAGATGCACCAGTGCCAAGATCAGGTTTGAGCTTTGTCACAGACTAATGAGCAGGCTGAATGGAGAGCTGTTTGCTCTGTGAGGTAAAGAGACTAATTATTGTCTGGCTGAGAATGAAAAAACAGGATTGTATCATTTTGTTCAAAACAGTAATTATGGTAATTAGTGTGGTCATCTCCACTCAGTAATTACATGGTTTAGGGGCTGAGTATCCCAGACAGAAGAACCAGACTAAGATGGTTTGTGTTTCCTCAGCTGTAGTGACCTTTCTCATTTCTAAACTGTTTAGGAACCTTAAGAGTCCAGTAGATGGCATTATAATACAATCAGCCAATATCTAAAAAAAGAAAACTGTTTAATGTCTACTTCAGACTATGCTTTCTATTTTTAACAAATAGTCAACAGCTATGTAGGCTTGGTTAAAGACCTAACATGTCTGATTATGTAACCCAATTTTATAGTTTTTATCATAGGCAGCAAAAAAAGCTGTATTTTAATTTTTGAAATTATGTCTCTATCTGGGAGTGAGTATTCATTCATTCATTGAGACATCAGAACATCTTTGCATTAAGAGGTTAACACTTGTGCAACACTTGTCATAATTACAATGGTCTGGCCTTGATAGGCACAACAGTTGTGTGACACAAACTATTTGCACTCTCCTTAAAATAGCCATATTGAATCATACACATGAAAAGATTGTCCGAACAAAGTCTGTTATGGTCACCCAGGCTACATTTATTTGATCAAAAATACATCATAACAGTAATGATATATTATTACAATTAATTTAAAATAACTGTTTTCTATTTAATATATTTTAAAATGTTATTTCTGTCATGGCAAAGCTGAATTTTCAGCAGCCATTACTCCAGTCTTATTGTAACATGATCCTTCAGAAATCCCCCGTGTTTCCCCGGCATCCTGGCCAAATTCACCCACTGGCCTCTGACCATCATGGCCTCCTAATCATCCCCATACACTGATTGGCTTCATCACTCTGTCTCCTCTCCACCAGTAAGCTGGTGTGTGGTGGGCGTTCTGGCGCAATATGGCTGCCGTCGCATCATCCAGGTGGATGCTGCACACTGGTGGTAGAGGAGGAGATATATGTACTTACTATATGTAAAGCGCTTTGAGTGCCTATAAATATAAATATATATATAAATGCTATATAAATGTAATGAATTATTATTATTATTAAATCATTTCATGCATTTAAAAGTAAGTAAATAAATAAATAAAGCTGTTGTGATGCTTAATAATGTGTGGAAACCATGATACATGATTTCTGATGACTACTAAAAACGTTGTGTACTATAACTGTACAATAAATCAACACAAGAGTTATACATAAATAACACTTGTGTGTTTATTTATTGTCTGTGTCTATATCAATTTGATGAGTTTTATGTCCTGAAGCCAACCACAGTTTTGGCATGCTTTTGTTATAAATGTAATTTAATTTATTTGTTATAAATGTATTTAAATAAAAGTCTATTTGGACCAGTGCCCATATCAGAAATGAGCTTTGTGAGAGATTGACAAAAGAATAGTACTGAGACAAATTAGGGACAGGCAATAGAAGAACAAATGGATTAAATCACTCTGTTTAACAGTAAAAATGAAGATAATGATTTTTATTATTTGCATTGTAATATTACTCAATATCATAAAATTGTTAAATAATTACACACAGAAAATGCTGTTTTTTTTACTCAACTGTTGCCAGTAGATGGCAATATAGCATAGTGAACAAACCAAAAAAGTGTGGTCATAACATTACATGATTAAAATGGTGAAATCAAAGGAGAAAATACTCACAATTGCAACAAATTCAATTTATTTTATTCAGTATTCAATACATTTCATGTAACATGTGTTACAAATGGTGACAATGTATCAGTATAAAGCAAAGCATTAGACAGTTTAAATGATTCTGTAATATTCTAAATAAAAAATGCAGAGAAGAGAAGATCTCTTGAAAGTATCTATGAAAAGAAACAAACTCAATCAGCTTCTCAGCAAGAGTATTAAGTATTGTACATTAATCATAAAATCAATGTTGAACTGTCACTCAGATTTACCCAACAGGATTTCCAGACACAGCAGGGTTAACCTGAACTGGCATCTGTAGTATGCAAATGATAAATGATATTATAATGCAGGCTACCACAGATTTTTAGAAAAGTACAAACTAACTAATTATTTTTTCTACAAACCTGGGTGATTGAGACAGGTCTTGCTGTGGTCCTTCTGAGGAAGGAGCGCTGGGAAGAATAATTTAACACTGTTAGGTGGACGGCAGGAATTCTGCCTTTTGAATATTGCTATACAATGAAGTTACAGTACTTGTTTTACTAAGAACATCGGTTATAGTTAGGTATTAGTAGTTTTAGGCAACACACAAATATTACAAATAAATAGGATAAAGTTATAAGGTATTTACAGAGACTAGTTTGGATCAGTGGTCAAACTTTGGCCTTAAAAAACAATGCTTTTGCCTGTAGTTGCTTTATAAACTGTACCTTAAATCTAGTCAGGGAGCCTAGTGGTACAGCTTGATTATTTCCAGTAGGGCCTTGTCCAGCCTAAAAGCATTATAGGAATGAGCTCCATAAACATATTTATAGCCCATACATTTAATTTATAGCATTGGAATAGTACTAGCAAACAAGTAGGGTTGTTTTGTACCGCAATTTGCTGCGGGGAGATTATGGCTGGTTGATTCTGACGTCCACCAATGTAATACAACAGTCCCTGTTGATCAGAACAGTCCACAACAGCATCCCGAATTACACGAATTCAGACAGAAATAAATGCATATTGTTACACATTCATTGTGAATGAAAATGAACTAATACCCCATTAGGTGAAGCGAAAGGGTAAGCCAACTGAGGTCCGATGTTGGGGGGGCCGAATGGAACAGGTGGCTGCTGAAGCACATATGGAGGAAGAGCAGCATCAGGCAGAATCTGTCAGACACAAAAGAGTTCATATTTGTCTGTGTAGGACATTACCTTTTAGTGGTATATACAAAGTGCTTAAAGGAATAGTTCACCCAAAAACGAAAATGTACTCACCGTCAGGCCTTCTGAGATTTACTGTAGATGAATTTGTCACTTTATCAGAACAGATTTGGAGAAATGTATCACTTGCTTACCAATGGATCCTCTGCATTGAATGGGTGCCGTCAGAATAAGAGACAAAACAGCTGATAAAAACATCACAATAATCCACAAGTCATCCACATGGCTCCAGTCCATCAACTAATGTCTTGTGAAGTGAAAAGCTGTGTGTTTGTATTAAACAAACCCATCATTAAGATGTTTTCAACTTCAAGCCGTAGCTGAGTGAGTGAGACCACAACAGGGAATGGATATTTTCACTGGAGGCATTATTATGGATCATTATGGACTCCTATTTTTGTCAGAAGTAACATAAAAAAAGCCTTAACAGATTTGTTTCTTATAAATAGGTAGCTATTCGCTTTACAAGACATTAATAGATGTACTGGAGTCATTGATTATTTTGGTGTTTTAATCAGCTGTTTGGACTCTCATTCTGACGGCACCCATTCACTGCAGAAGATCCTTTGGTGAGCAAGTGATGTAATGCTGGTGAAATCAGGTCCAATAAAGAAACAAACTCATTCACATCTTGGATGATCTGAGTAAAATTCAGCAAATTTTCATTTTTGGGTGAATTGCTCTTTTAATTGGCAAATCTTCAGTTCCTACCTGTGCCAATGGAGGCTGTCCAATAACAACGGGACCACCAGAAAGCACAGGTGGGTTCAGACCACCCACCAGTAGAGGGTTAACTCCATTTACACCAGTAACCAGACCTCCATTCAGACCGTTGATCAGATGCAGCTTCTAAACGGAAGTACAGCTTAAAGTGCAAATTTTAAACTTAACACTTTTATAATAATTTTGATGATATGATGAATGAGCTTACCTTAGCTGAGGTGATCTAGAAGAGAAGGAAGGATCAAAGTGATCAAAGCATGTGCGGATGAACTGATAAATCACGAGTGACCAAAAGAATGTAAAGTATATATTATAGATGAAATCGGTGTACTCACATCAGTAATTACGGTCAGAACCATAAAGATTATAACAAATTTCTTCATCTTGCAATCTGAAAAATCGCATATTTTAAATTACAAAGTATGAAATCGATACTAATACAATCATGTTACATTAACTAATTTCTCAGTGGCAAACATGTTTCTGGCACCCACCTGTTTGTCGCTCCAGTCGTGATTTGCTCTGACATGTACAGTATAGTAAAGATTCCCAAAGCTTTTTATTGAGCTGAATGATCAAGTTCAGCCAATCGGAGTTCAACACTAATTCAGCAGTGTTTATCAGCAGGGTATTTTAAAGCATTAGTTACATTATGGTTTTGTTATGCAGGTATTTTCAAGTTTACCACAAGTACATCTTTTGGCAGAATTTGTGGTCATTTGAGTTTTTAGGGATTCTGGAGCTCTCAGGGTGACTAAACATACATAGATGTACACAAAGTATGTCACATGACATCATTGTGTTCACTGTAGCCTGTGCAGACATACAAAAAACATGTGGTCTGAGCTATAGTTTTGCTCATGACCTATATGAAAACATGGTTTGTGTTATAATCTCCTGGTCTGAATTTCTTCTTAGATCATTTGCATTGTCATAGTCAACAAATGCCAGCCATATAGGCCATGATGCCAAAAGCATGTCTTAACCGAAAAACAGTAATGTTGTGATGTCTGGACTGGTTCAAACTATTTCTAAATATTGGCAGAAAACCGCCCCAAATTTTGCCACATTTTGTTTTTAAAAACACACACACACACATATAATATACCACACATTCATACAACGTGACTTTTCATCACAAAAGTTAATAAAATAAACAAACATTTAAAGATAAATTATAAAACATTTTATTAAATACAATCATTTATTAAAAAAGCAAAGTATGACAAGCTTATGAGCAATAGAAAAACATTCAGTGTATCAAAATGTAGCGAAAAAAGCACAGAGTAATGTTTAATAAGAATTATGACAGTAAAAATAAGTGGGCTTCTTAGATCTCAGATCATTTGCATTGTTAGTCAACAAATGTCAGCCCTGGGAGACATGATGCCACAAAAGTCCTCATTGAAAAACGAACTGGGATAATATTTATTCAAAAAAAATTAATCAATTAAAATTTTATTCATGTCAAATTTAAAAAGTCAAAGTATCACAAGCTTATGAGCAATAGAAAAAAAGTGCAATATATCAAGTGTAGTGCATTAATAAGTAAGGCAATCACAGAAAAATGTTGGGCCTTCTTAAATTATAGTGCAAAGAAATTCTTAAAAAAAAGCAATCCCAAATGAACAACAAAAATTACAGTACAATAAAAAAGAGGTACACGAGGTGAGCTTCCAGCATGGGCACGTCTGACATCATCATTATGGCAAGAATAATAGTCTGCCATGACCACTATCTTAGCTTAGTACTATCGTCCACTTAGCTTAGCACTATCGTCAAAGATGCCTAACATTTAGCATACAATTTGGATTTGGCAGTTATAGTTTTGGGCAAACAGCAATAATACCTCAATCTCAATAATAACAATAAGCCTAAAGCAACAAGCATGTTACTGAGCAACTAGTTTATCCTTTAGCAACAAGCAATATTTGCCACCACCCTGATGTTTTTAAGCAGTGAATATAAGAGGAAAACTTAGCTTAGCTTTGTGAAGACATTCAGAGATAAATGGAGGGTGAAACATAGCCAGCAGTGACAATGCTTGTTCCCCCTCTTATAGTGCAGTCCCACCATGTCTGGCTCAACCCTAATAACTTAAGATGTCGTCAGCCAATGTAAACATATCAGGGAAAAGGCCATTACGTGATTTGTATTTAAAATATTTTACATTCATTTTACTTTCTGTGGCTAACTGGAATCGACTTGAGAAAGAAAAAAACTTGGGTGCTTTTGTTCTGTTTGCTTGGTAGATAAATATAGTTTGGTGTTAAAACTACGTATATATATATATATATAATATATATCTATTATATATATAATATAAATATATATATATATAAATATATATATAATAAATATATATATATATATATATATATATATATATATATATATATATATATATATATGAGTAAACCTTCCCCATAAAAAAGAAAAAAAAAAGTTAATGAACAGTACTTTTACAATTTTTAAAAAATCTACACTAGAACGAATCATTCATATCAGTAGCCTGAGATGAGACTCCAGTCATATCAGTGAACAAGAAAAATAGCTTGTTGTTTAAGTTCCTGTTTTCACTAAAGTAAGGTATGGTCTTTTTACCATTGATCTTCGAAATTTCACAGACAAATTCCAATCATTTCACGAGGAATCTGTGGAGTCAGGAGTTTTTCTGCCTATGCAGATTCTGCTCATTTTCCAGATGGTCACGTGAATTCGTCAGCTTGGTTTGAAAGTGATTCCTGTGTAAGCTGTGCTTCATACATCGCTACATTAACAAGGGAAACGTTATCTTTTCTTGCCACAAAATTTTGCCTAAATTTCACTTGTTAGTGAAAAACAACTTGTTACAAATTTAGTCAAAATTTTGTGGTAAAAATAGAAGAACTATAGCTGCAGTCTTATTAGTAACAAGACTGTAGCTATAGTTCTTCTTGAGGTAGAAATATAACTCCTTTCTCTTGTATATTATATATATAATTCCTCTCCTTTCCCATATAATTCACTGGCACAGTAACTCAGTTATTTAAAGAATACCCAAAAAATGTAATGTTTCTATCTTTCGCATAGCATATAATACAGCAGAAGAAGAACACGAGCAGTTTTTCAGTTAGCTTAAAGTATTCCTATATTGTTTCTTCAAATCCATTTCCAGTAGTAATATACTCCTCAGTGTTGTCTTGCTTCTCAGTGGTCCTCGTGGTCTCAGGCATGGTCTCCTCTACAGGTGTGTGTGGACGAACATCAGGCTCTGGGTTGGATTCTTCTTGCGACAATCCAATGCATGCAGGCTCTCTCAATGGTTCTGGGTTTATATCCACATTAGACTGTACTGCATTATAACTGCAGGAATACTGCTGTGCTTGTGACTGTCCATGACACTGACACCAAATGATCAGGCAAATGACAGCGAAACCAATTAGTACGAACACAGTTGTGAAGTAATGTCTCTGGGTCACATCTGTGGACGACAGAGTAACTTAGTTCTAAATGTAAAATTATGCCAATTGTAACACTGATTAAAAAAAATTTAATTAGTTTGATTTAAATCTTACCCTCAACAGTAACAGTGTTGACACCAATGACTTCACCCGTCTTGTCTCTCACAGTAAATGTTCCTCTATCAGAGGATGTTACATCACGCAGCACAAGGAAGCCCTTTATGACAGATACTCTGTGACTGTAGTCAGATGAACATGTAGTATTGTTTCCTGTCACATTGCAAACCAGGGTCTCAGCCGCATCATGACCGATGAAAGTTACCGTCACACGGTCAGATCCGAACAAGTCCAGGGTAAGATTATCTCCAAACTTTTTTGCATAGAACTTTGGATCAGCTGAAGAAAGAATTTCACAATTTCAGTTAAACTTTTTTCTTCTACAGGACAAAAAAAGAAAGTGCAAAAAATATAATATTCAACAACCTGTAACATTGAGAGTGACAGCACCAGGATAACCATGCTCCTCAGTAGTTCTGTGATAGCACCGATACAATCCCTTATCTGATGTGGTGACCCCGAGTATGTTAAGGGAAAGATCTCCGTCCTTATAATGGTGTAGTGAAACTGATGCCCTGCCTTCAAAACCTGAGCCATATGTCGTAATTCCTTTTTGAACTTGTAACACCATTTGGTCATCTTTTTTCCATAGGATGTTCACAGTGTCATCAGCGATCTGTTTCTCTGTGCGTGCATAGCAGGGTAGTGTGACGTTGCTTCTGACTGAGGCGCTCACAGTAGTGGGTACTAAACAATGAAAGAACACAATACAAAGCATTAGATCGCATCGAACAGTGGTAAGCACCCTATGTAGGGTGATAAACACTACCATTAAACAATTGTATGTCATGTTTAACTAAAAAATAAGAACTTACCAAAAGCGTATAACTGGAATCTACAGAGAAACACTGAATCACACGTGACCAAGTACAAGCCTTCGTCATTATACAGAACAGGATACAGGGTTAGAGACAGGGTACCAGGCTTGAGGCTCACTCTGTTCTTAAAGTTGTCTCCTTCTGTGCAATTATTTTGGACACATTTTAAAACGTCCAGTTTTTCATTGTTAGTGTTGAATGTCCATAAGAGATGTCCATTACACGTCCCATTACAAGTGAAAATCGCAGTATCCCTAATGTTCACTTCAACGGGCATTCCACCTAGAAACAGTCCTAGCAGGAAAGAGAGAATAAAAAGGATTTTAGAAGAACATATTTCATCGTAAAACAAATGACCATACTAACATATTAGAATGAATAAGAATGAAATGCTCTAGTTTAGATTCTTGTTTTTAAAAAGATACTGGCCCTTTAAATACCTTCAGCGTAGTTACTATTTTTTATAATTAACTTGTACTGTCATATCTACCTTTCTCAAAGTGCTTTTTATGAAAAAAATACATATATATGTTAAATTAAATAAATAAAAAACATATATATGTTACCAAAGGTTAGGAGCAATGCAAGGAAGCTCTTTGATGGTTGAGGTAGCTTCATGGCTGTCTGCTGGCCCATGGAACTGAAGAATGTAAGAATAAGAGGATATGAAATGAAGACAAAAGATTATAATGTGTTGTAATGTCAATACTATGTAGTCTCTTCCACACTTCCAATATTTTTCATTAATTTAATTTACATTAATTTAATAATTAAGAATGTATTGTTATAAATAATAACTCATGGATAAATAATTAGTTAACTTGCAAATGAATTTGCATAGTAATTGCGCACCATATTATTATTATTATTATTATTATTATCAGTAAGTAAGTGGTTGTAATAATACACTTATTTTATTATATTTAAAACTTTAAAGGTGTACACAGTTTCTATGATATTTGTATGAAATAGTTTAAAGGTAAAGTAGGCAGTTTCTGAGTCATCTAGCCAGCGGAACTACAAAAATAAAACAACCTAATGAAGTGATTGGTCGTAATGATTTTATAGTTCTAATCCTTACACAGAAGATTTCAACAACTTTCAACCAGTATACTAAAATGTTTCTAGAAGAAATTGCCTACCCTAACTTTGAGCTGTTATCAATATAAGATAACGATGAACTGAAAAACGGAGACAGAAAGACAAAGATGCGACGCCACATTAAATCTCAACATGCTCGCGTGTTCATATCATAGACAACAGATGTGAGAAGACACAGGAGTCGTGCGTGACCTTCAATGCATCAAGATGAAGGTCACAATAACACAACTTTAACTGTTGTTCAGCGTATGCTCGGCTGACAAAAACGGGCATTCTAGATTTCACATAACACAATCCCTGACTATAAATATAGCCTTTACTTAAAAAAAATGCCTTTGCCCACGTCTCCTTACATGCTCATGAGCTTTAGGAATTTTCCAATTTTAAATCCCACTATTCTTTAAAGTTCCATCGACATAAAATGTAAGCACACATACCAGTCAAAATGCGTGCGAAACGATTTAAAGCATCCGAACAACTTTCAAAACAGTTCACTGCATGTCATGAGAAGTTGGCGATAAAAGAAGTCTTGAAGACACGGAAGTTGCACAAAAGTTTAACACTATCGTTGCACAAAAAGTCAAAATTCTGTCACAAGTAACTTTTACTAAAGTCTAAAGGTAGGATTTTGTTTGTGTCGAGACAATAAACAAAAATAAAAAAGTGAGATAGGTACAAAAAAAACATCCGCTTGACTTAATCCTGTCGAGCAGTGCTAGGGGATGTTTACATCCTGTCACGCATGAGCTCTAGTATGGCAAGCCTATTTAACATTTAAAACGTTGTTTTGACAATCCATAAATATAATTTCAGAGAAAACGCATGAAGTGACCAGGTGTAAACAGGCCCTTTGACTAATCATAATACACATTCCAGATATCTACAATGCTATTACGACTAGTCAGAAGCTTCCATTGAAAAATATTTTCAGATATCTTCAAATGAGTTTTGACTAGTCATAATTCCAATTCAAGATTTCTTTAAATATGATTTGCCTAGTCAAAATTCTAATTAGAGATATCTCAAATTACAATTTTACTAGTTGTAATTCAATTAGAGATATCTTCAAATAAGTTTTGACTAGTCGTAAACCCAATTCAAGATATCTTTAAATATGATTTGCCTAGTCAAAATACAATTTAAGATATCTTTAATTCAAAATGTTTTAAGTATCCAAAATACATTTGTATATATCCGCAATTCATTTATGACTAGTCAAATTACAGTTGTAGATATCTTGAATTGGAATTTTGACTAGGCAAATCGTATTTAAAGATATCGGCAATTTAATCATGGATATCCCAATCAGATCGTTGACTAGGAAGAACTTTCTTAGGAGATATCTGCATTAAGCTTTGTGACTAGGCGAAAATTGCAATGTAGATACAGTCATGGCCAAAAATATCGGCACCCTTGGAAAATATGATCAAAGAAGGCTGTGAAAATGAATCTGCATTACTTGGGAAGTAGCTTTACTTCATTACTGATTAGTGATCGACCGATATTGATTTTTTATAACCGATACCGATACCGATTATTTGTACGTTTATGTACCCGATAACCGATATGCAGAACCGATATTTATTTACTGTTATAAAGTAAATAAATAACAGAGTGAAGTCCAATTTTTTTTCCCTCCTTTCAGTCATCTTAACAACAACAACAACAAAAAACTGTTGAAAATGAACATTTTCATGTAAAATGTAATCTTAAAATTACAACAATAAAAACATTTTATTTATAAAAAGCATCATCAGCAACACTGATATTAACAATAAGCAAAAGAATGTCTAATGTATTCAAATGGAGAAAATAAAGGACAGAACTCATATCAACTTCATTTTAAGCATTTTTAGGTTTATAAGCTGTTTAATACGCTAAAGAGTGAATAATAATTCACTGGATAATGTTAAATAAATTAATAATAATCTCTGGAATATTGAAATAAGCTATAACAAACAAAACATTGTATTTTATTGCATTTCTTAACTGACATGTTTTATCAGAATTATTAAAATGTTTTTGTCATTATAAATTATGAAAACTGCTGACAGCGCGGTTTATCTATGCATTTACACAGAACTATACTCAAACTGCGATCGCTTGCAGAGATAATAAAAAAATAATTTCGATAGAGATGTATTTATTTAGATGTTTATTGGTGAAATAATGGTTCTATAGTAAATATTAATATAATTTAGTGTTTCAAACAAGTGAATCTTGTATAAAGTTACATGCGGTGGCCGTGCTGGAGCTTCTCCTGAGTGAACAGTGTCCACTGCTCCAGGTGTGTGTGTGTGTGTGTGTGTGTGTGTGTGTTGTGTGTGTGTGTTGTGTTGTGTGTGGTGTGTGTGTGTGTTGTGTGTGTGTGTGTGTGTGTGTGTGTGTGTTGTGTTGTGTGTGTGTGTGTGGTGTGTGTGTGTGTGTGTGTGTGTGTGTGTTCACTACTGTGTGTGTGTACTTGGATGGGTCAAATGCAGAGAACACATTTCATTGCTGGTTATAACCTGTATTAGAGATCGACCGATATATCGGTTTACCGATATTTTTCCCGATATTTAAGCATTTTAACATAATCGGATATCGGTTTTGAAAAAAACGATAACCGATATTTGTTGGGTTTTTTGTCACATAAACAATTATACAGGTTATAACCAGCAGTGAAATGTGTTCTCTGCATTTGACCCATCTGATTTATATCATATCTGAAAAAAAAACGGACTTTAGGCCTACTTTTTGCCTTTATGGTGTAATTATATACATTTCATATCAATCCATGTTCATTTTTACCGTGAGAAATGCACTTTAATTCAGCATGTGCAGAACAGCGAAAACTTGGTGCGCAAACTCTTGGCAAATGATCCCTGCGATGAAAAACAAGAATCACCAAATCAATACATTTGCATTCGTATGTATTTTAAGACAATATAGTGCCATACTGACCATTATAATGAGACATAATAATCCGCTGCCTTTTTTGTGTGTGTGAGTTTTCGCTCTGCATAATTAGATGTCTGCGACAGCTATGTTGATAGCTCATTTAAAGGTAATGTCACCACCACTAATTTGGACAGTCACGCTAAAAGGAGTCGAACTCCGTCTCCGAATTTGCCCAGTGTTGCCAACTAATTTTTAGAAAAAGTTGCTAAAGGAAGGTCGATTTGTTGCTAAAAGTTGCTAAATGACGTTGTGATATCATAGGCATAAAATTTATCTTCAAGTAGCCATATGGTTTTCTCCCTACTGGCAATTTAAAGAATTGATGCTATTTTGAAATGCTGAATATGCATTTCGTATTTTATTCCCACACTGTCCACATAAAAAATTTCAGGTATTGTTATTAGGCTATGTGAAATATGCCTACACCAAGCACTGTAACATGATTTATATGCAGAAGTTGCACTATAAATACCTAATTATTCTACTATATCTATCTCTCTGACCAGGTTAAATGTCTTTGCCTCTTTTATCTGGGTTAAGATTAGTAGTTGAGCCTACAAAAACACTCAAATATATAAGAGGACTAGTCCACTATAAAGTGAACTATATACTCTTAATTTCAATGTTTGTTTGTTTTTTCAAAATTATTGCATGCTAGTTGCTTTTATGGAACTATGAAACAACAAAGAAATGAGAGTAATAGTGGGGAAAAAAATTAATCCCAGACCACATTTTTCATGAAGGACAAACAATATTGTTTTATTTCCAAAACGAAACAAATGAATAAAAAATAAACAAACATGAACATTTAATCATTTAATTAACAATTAAAATGCTAGACTTGCGTATAGATTTGTATATATTTATAAATACCCTGTATTTCTTAAAATTATACATATATGTCCAATCCATCCTCATTCCCTTTTCTCCCATCCAAAGAAAGGCCAAAACAGCCCTTTATCTGTCAAATTTGGAGTTTCATATATTTATTTGAACAACAACAATCGTGCATTTTAAATATTTGTATGCTGTATTCTCTTTTATTCTTCATTGCTGGAGGTGTTGTTGTTTTTCCTGGTCTTCATATGCACCACGGAAACAGATACTAACATTCCCAGAAGGCCAAAACACAGCACTGCTATGAATACTTTGTAATGAAGAGAAAGACCATCGGGACCTGCTTTTTAGGAAAGTTCAGTCAGACAGATTGTTTTTCTATTTTTATTTACATTGTATGAAAAACATTTATTTTATATATGTAAAATATTTTATTGTGTTTTTTATTTTTACGTGTTAGAGCATTTTTCATGCTTACCTTGTACTTGATCAAAGGGCTTGTATTTACTTTGCTGGTCTGCTGAAAAGACTACAAAAAAAGATGAGCAGAAGAATCACACTTTTAATAATAACGTTGAATGTTTTGAAGGTCATGCAGTCTATTAGAAAAACAAAATGATATTGTGTATGGATGCTAGGGTGTTGCTATGCAGTTGCTAGATTACTTGGGGTGGTTGCTAGGGTGTTTCTGTGCAGCTGATAAGAGTATTTTGCCGTGTGGTAACTGGCAAATCTGTTGCAGTTCATGAGGATGAGATGCATTGTAGTGCATAAAGCCGCTGGGGCACCCAAGATATTCAATGCTACTTTTCATACACTGGGTTAAATACAACAGGTGCTGGGTGAAATATGGTCAAACCCAGCAATAGAGTTGTTTTGACCCAGCGGTTGGGTTAAATGTTTAACCTAACCTTCATGGTAGTAACCCAACCACTTGGTCAAAACAATCTATTGTATTTAACCCAGCATTTTTTAGAGTGTACTAACCCCCCTTTCTTCAGGAATTCATTATTCTATTTGTCTGTCAAATGCCTGCGATAGTTGAGTTCATGTCTCAGTTGTTGAGTTCTTTATGTTAAAATAAATATTTACACGTTAAGAAAATTGCCGGAAATAAAAGCTGTTGAAAGTAAGAGGACATTTCTTTTAACGAATTATTACTTTTTTTCTGAGTTTATTTCTCGAGAAATTAAATGCTCAGACTTACTGTATAGTTGCACTGCTTTGTCAAAATTCAAGTGACTTTGATATGATGTTGCACAATAGTATGTGGCGAGATCGCTGGTGGAGACGTGGAGAATTCTCAGTCCAGTCATCTGCTTCTCCATAAAGCCTTCAAAACGAGTTTCATCATAATTCCAGACAACCGACAGTTCTCCAGTGTGTTTCGGTTTTGTGACCATCAGAGCCATCGGCCGCTCCTCACTCATCCTCAGCCAGTGGATCTCAGAGTAGAAAGAAAGATTGCACATCAGTGCCACTGTCTCTCCAAGTTTAACTTCTTTCAACTCCACTGCTTCCAAATGCTTCAGGGGCGAAACGAGGAGAGCTGACAGAAAGAAAGCAAAGGGATTTTAACCTGCTTGTTGTTTAAAATTGCACAAAATATATATTTTTGTAACAGATATATTGAAGTAAATATTTGGTGCCATGATTGCACTTAATTTAGCTTTTAAAGTTTGTTTTAAAATGACTTTACCTGTTAGAGCGATTAAACATAACACCATTGTGGATGTGTAGTCACAGCCCAGTGTTTGTTTGATTTCTGAAGAACTGCTAGATTTCCAGTCAAAGGAAGTAGAACCACACTTTCTGCTCACTCCTAGTTTGCGTGGGTTTTTAAAGTTTCCATCTGTGCTGTTATTGGTAGCCTATGAAATACAGTTAAAGTAATTCCCCACTAAAATATGCTTAGCCAATAAAGGCCATTTAGGAATTTTAAAATAAATGAAATGAGATGAGGAATTGAGAAATGAAGATTTTTGCAAAGCAGAACGCAGTCATACCTCTTTCGTAATGTCGGGTTCTCACTTGCGATTCAGGTGAAATGAGACTGTTCTTTGTTTTTCTTCTCTAAATCAAAAGGTTCACTGCTGGCTGCTGTACTAGGATCAGATTTTCTTGTCATCGAAGGTGACAATTCAGACACCATGTCCGTTCTGAGATCAGAGTCATAACAATGCTCTCTTTTGCAGCAGGAAGTTGTTTGGCCAAAGGAAGTAGGTTTGCTCTTACACATATGAGAGCTTTAGGTGTGAAGGCCACAAACTACATGCATCTTTGTTTTACAGTATCTTTAGAAAGACTTTGGACAACATTGAAAAACATTTTTAAATAGTGTCAAATAACATTTCCCCTTCACATTGGCCAGAGAGAAAGATTTAAGTTCAATATTTTTGCTTTAACATTTCAGCATTGGTTTGCGGAGACTCAGAGATAGCATGTCAAAACCACATTGGAAAAAAAAGTCACGAAACTTGTGCTTAGCAGGACCGTGTCCTTTTACATGCTGGTTTCGTAAAAAGTGCCCTTTTCCTGTTGATTCTTAGTTGTTTTTTTTACTATGTATTTTGTGGCCATGTCACAGACCACAAGAAAGATATAGAAAATGGCATGTCATACTGTTTGTAAAGTGTGCTTATGGTTGTCATGGATGGAGTTGAAGTTTCATCAGATTTGAAAAAGTTTGTTTTCAATAATCATTAATACAAATGTAATCATGTAATCTGATTCACTTGAAGGCAGGGAGATGTATTTTACCTATTTTACACAGTTAGCTGTTATATGGATTCAGTTATTTCAAACACTGCAGTATGATATGTATTCCACAAATAAGTATCAATATTGTAGTCTTGTTGAAAATGCACATTTCACAGTAAAGCATCGATTTTGATTTGGAATGCAGATTTAATTGTCACCAACAATACAGAAGTTAAAATCTAACTGTTTTAAGTCCAAACAAGACTTAAGTCTTAAAGTCCCATTAAAACAAGACTTCATTAATCATTCGAACAGCTGAAATTCAGACATAGCTTGGAATTTTTGAGAACAAAGCCAGTTACTTTTCCCATAATCTATATTAGCACATTTACCAAATTATGTGTAACTTTAGTTTAAAACCATATGGGTTCAAACTATGGTATTTGTTATGAACAATTAAGAGAAACCTAAACATTTCATAACCTTCTTTTTTTACCAGCTTAATTCAACTGTGTTCATTAACACATCCACAAATTTCCTAAAATATAACTTGAACATATTTGTATTATTTGGTAAAATAACATACAAGTTAAAACAGGAAGAGGCAATGAACATCAATTGTGTTTTAGTAATATACGGCTACTTGTAGTGTAAGTCATTAACCCACGAATAGTTTAGCCAATCAATAGCATAAATCATAATAAAAAAATTGTAAATTCATCAACAAGTTTCACCAACAAAATGTAAACATATAACTCAACCCTTAACCAAAGATTGCAGTGAGGTAAATACAAAGGCAGCCATTCAAATACTAAATATCTAAAACAAGACACTAACTTTTTGCAGATCACAATAAGACATGCTATAATAATAATAAAAAAAACATCTCAGGTATTTAAAACTATGTATTAAAATGTGGCACTACCTTTTTAACTTGAATGCATTTATCTATAGGGTAGCTGTAAGAAACCAGAAACAACCAACCAAAGTATATTACATAAAAATGGCATGGCAAAGCATACACTGCATTGCAAAGCATACATTCTTATAGTGTAATTGGAAAACTTCATAAAAGCATTGGCAACATATCATTTTGGATCTTTTAGTTTTTCTTTGACTCTTCGTTCTTGTCATCCAAATAGCCTGGGAAGCTTTCTGCTGGTTCCCATGTGTTCTGAAACTTTGCCCCACTGAGAAAAGTAAAAAAGAAAAAGAAAAATGGTAACTACTTGACTCTGAAATTATATTTTATTGGTTTTTACAAAAATAAATTGTTTTGTATATGCATAAAAAAGGACATAAACGCTGTAACCAACTGAGCACTCAGTAATCTTGTAATTTGGTGTGCACAGGGAATCATAAAAAGACAAGATATAGCTAATTTCACAAACAGCACACAGTAGTTGTTTCCATCCACTTATTTTTATTGGCAAGAATGGAAACGCCAAGATGCACATAAGTTCTAAAAATGTGCATAAAAAAAGCTTTGAGTAAGATAAACGATCTATCCAAAAAGAAAAACTGTGCATAAACTACGATGTAAACACGTTTACCAAATAAATTCCACCATGCGTATCAAAAAAGTCATGTGACTTTGCACGATGGGACGGTATAACTTGACTAGCCAGCGGTTAGTTCGTTGAACAGCATCTGAAATGTTATTTTGGTCATTATGAAATGCTTGAGCAAAGTCTGTTATCAAAGTATGTCTGTATAATTGTCTTACATGACTGCGCTCCCAAACAGCAGCATCCGCGTCAGAAAGCAATGACCGGATTTATTGTGTTTCGTCTGCTCGCTCTGAGGTGCAAGTCATTTATTATGTATGAAAATTATTATATTCAGGGGCTTCTCCTACTTTGACTCATTGTATGAAAACGGTGCTTTATTCGCAAATGTTTTAAGCGATATTCTAGTTTTTGTTAAGTTAAATTTGCATCTTTGGATGGAAACATAGCTAGTGTATTTGACATGAATATGGCTTGAAAAAACTCAAGCCTGGTTGATATTTAGGTCGAACACTACTAAACCACTGAATTACACATGTATGAAAATAAATTAGGAACTAGGTTAAACTAAATGATGCTGGTGTTTCTCTTTGGGAGAGTGATATCAAATGAGGAAGAGGAAGACTTACCACAATGTGCAAGGCATCCACTTGACCCGAACTTCATTTCTTCCCTTTTAAAATGAAATGAATAGCATAATGTTGTTGTGTTTTTCCCCCAAAGTGATTTAAAGGCTCATGGGATGATGCATATAATGAATGCACTTCATTCCTACCTTATTGTTTCTCCATTTCAGAATATTTTCAACAGGAAACACGCCATTGTACGCATCATGAGAACAATCTAGAGGGAAAAAAATCACTCAGGATTTTCAAATATAGCAAAATTATCTACATAAAATAATACTGAATACAGTCACTTATTATATGATATCCAATTAACATTTTTGTAATATTACCTAACATCTTCCGCTTTCTTGGAGGAGAACGGAGTCCTGACTCGTCACTTGAACTGGCATGTTTTCCGCTATCCGTTGCTTTTTCAGTTTCATGCACAGCTGGTGCCTCTGATCCATTTGCATCCTCGCTCATCTTAATTTGGCATGAGGCGCTGGACATGACAGCATAGACTTTCCTGACACTTGACTGTCCAACACTGGACTCCGACAGCGTTCCTGGCCTTGAGTCCAGGCTTTCCACTACACTTTGAGATGATAGCTGTGTCTCGCTGGTCTCTGGTACGTTCACTGCAGGTTGATTCTGCACTGTGTTTGCTTGCAGATCCAGGACTTGTATCTGCTGTGGCCATATTCTGCGGTTTGCTCAAAAGATCTTGTTTTGAAGAGTTATTTTGCAAGAGAGAGCTTTTTGATGTCAAAGCAGCCTCTAGCTGGGAGTCTGAGATTCTTTGGAGACGAACCTCGAACCTCTTAGCCTTAATGTCATTGGGAACAATAAGGTTGGTGTGGATCTTTTTGTGCACGGTTAAAGCACATTGAGTGGCAAACATTTGCTCACACTGACTGCAGCTAACCTGAGGTTGAACTTCCTGACTGTGTACGGTGAGCCCTTGAAGAGTAGTGAACATCTGCCCACACTTGTTGCAATTCTGAGGCATTGGGCAATTGTGACTCTTGAAAAGGAGGTCTGTTTTAAACCTCCTCTCACATTTACGACAGATATACACACTAGGGACCTGGTGCAGGGCTCTGGAGGGGCTAGACTGGAGGTCACACTCATCCGATGAACAACACAGACAGTGCCTCTGCATGCTGAGGTGCTGTCGGTCTCGAAGACCACGAGCAACACTAACATCATTAGCGTGCTTTGAAGATTTGATTAATTTTCTTTTTTTCATCACCTCTGATTTTGTTTTTTTTGTTAATATGTTCCACACTCGTAGATGGTCCATTTGCAATGATTTTAGTTGTGGTCTGTGACATTGTCTTGCTTGCTGGTTTGCGCCCTCTCACTCGTGGCACATCGGTGGGACAAACAATTTTCGGTTTTACCACATTTTGTGTGCATTTCTTCGCTTGGCACTTGGCCTTATGGCTGTTTTCAGCAATAGCACAGATTTTTTTAACCTTTCGGCCTAATGAAGCAACAACAAAAAAACAGCGAACGTATTATTAAAACTCAGTGAAAGCACATCAGAGAAAAATTTATTTTACTTCAGTACAACAGTGATGATGAAAAATATTAGTATTATTTATATATTATTATAGTATATTTTTTAAATCAACTTAAACATTTCATTTTCATTTAGTTTAAGATTTTCTACTAACATTCATATTTATTTCAATTAACAAAAACTATTTTAAATAGTTTTTCCTCAGATTATGTGAGAATGTCACTCCATAACACTTTAAAAGAAATACCATTAAAATAATAAAGTGCTGTCACTTTAATTCTGTATCATTTTAGTAAATAATATGGTCAGTGAGAACAAACTCTAGTAACTAGTACAGTTTATCATATTTCCCGTTTTTATATAATATTTATTTTGTAGTGGTATTTCCCTGAGATTTAGGTCTATTGCTATTTATTATGAAAAATTATCTAAAAATAGTAGTACCTGATGAGCCTGACTGTGTCGTCTCTGGTTCTGAGACATTCTTTGCTCTTTTTTCAGGGCCCTGTAACACACAAAACATGGTTATTAATATTAACAAAACAGCACAAATTATTCTACAGAAAATATTACATTTTCAACAGAATGTCAGTAAAATGTCAGATTGGCTATGATGACTTACTGGAAACAAGTCCCAATCACTGCCATTCATTTTCAATTATTTAACAAAATGTTGTACTTCTGTATTTTTGTGGTAAACAGCACAGAGATAACAACATTGATTCTATGCAGATTTGCACTGCACTGAAAACAAGTGAAAGCAATGACCACAGAACACATGCCCACTCACCACCGCCTCTGGTGTGACCGTGTCTGAGCTCTGTACATCAGGCTGAGAATTCACATGTGACACTTCCACCTCGTCATCTTCTCTTTTGAAGTCGCTTCTCTGAGCCCTAATGATGGCCTCTGTCTTTTGCTGCTCACATTCCTTCAACTGCTGCTTCAACCAATCGATCTCCCTCCAGCTCTGGGTGATCTCCATTCTGGTCTCCAGCAGCCCTTTGCTGAATATTTTCACGATCTCTGAGGTTGTCGTCACCATGAGCCTTTGAATCAGGACCCTGAACTTAGCCGATAAGGCATCCTCCACTTCCATTGTGGGTCGTTGGTGGTGGATTTCTTACACAGAAAGGGCAGACTTACTGCCAGTGTCCCACAGCCCTCCTATTGAGTCAAGTTGAAAAACAGCGGTCCAATTTCAGGTTACCTTTCAAAAGAGGAGAAATATTAAGATGTAGAAGTGACAATGTTCATGATCCGTTACAACTAAGTCCTGCTTCTTAGTCACAGAAACTCATGAGTCATGTTAGTTATAAGGTAGCTATTATTCCAAATATTCATCATTAGTAGTAAGTTAAGAAAACCTAACACTGAGTGAAAATTATATTTAATAAATAATATTAAATACAGTAAAAGTCTGTGAAGAGTTCAGATGCAAAAGCCGTTTGAAATATTCTTCTAAAATGAGTATTTGTATCAGGATCCAATGTAGGTTTACTCATTTCAATTTAATGGCAATGAATAGGTTCTGTTTTTGCCATTAAAGTGAAATATCTTAACATAAACATAGGAGCCTGAGAAAAATATACATTTTAGAAGAACATTTCAGACGGTACTTAGAGGTTTTTGCATCTGAACTCTTCATGTATTATGTTTAGGTGCTTCTGGTTCTTTCAAAATGTGTGAACAATATAAAAAAATACGGACAAACCCAGCATTTATGTCAATGAATAAATGACTTCAGGATGGTCACGGATCATCCATTTGTCACAACGTACAAGCAGCAATTCTTAAGATGTTTACAAAAAACATGTATTTTGTGGACACTTCATGATTTTGCAGGAACCGTTTTGTTTAACTAGCCTGGTTTAAACGGCTGGCAGTTTATAACAATACCAACATTTAAATGGTCTAAACATAACAATTATTTTTAAATGACGGCAAATTTGGGAAAGAAAGAAAGTCTACAAAATAACTTTATGGCAAGCTGCATATGGAGGTTTCACAGGACATGACCCGTGATGCCTGTAAAAAAAACGTGGATGGGGGGCATTTCTCTCGTTTAAAGGGACATGTCTGCTAAAGCAATCAGACTAAGGACGAAAACTGATTTCTTCCCAAAAAAGAGTGCATACAGAATATTTGTTTGGGTCTAATGTGCCCCGCTTTCAGTAAACTAACCAAGATAAAGTGGTCACGTTCTTTTCATAAATGACCTGCACTGTTAAGTTAACGTTACTAGGAAAGCTAACTTCTCCTCACCTCGGGAATCATTTAATGATGGCGCCTGTGCAATTTCTGGAAACGAGAACCACTAGTACTACATGTGATACAAAACAATACACTCAAAGGTAAACAAATATTTCATAAAAAGAAGCTTACCTTCGATGAAATATATTTTTTTTCCCGTTTGAGCGAAGGGCTGTGAATCCCTCAGTCTCTGGGGGGAGTGTGAAGCGTCACCGCATAACGGGCCGACGGGAAACAATATCAGCGGGATAGTATTCCACAACATTGCGGACAAACTGCATTTTTAGATGTAGTATTGTTGGCATGTGCCATAACAAACCTTTTTGTTCATGTAGACAAACAGAAATAGTATAACAAACCCATGTGTCTTGAGCAGGAAAATTGGTGAAACGTGTATAAAATCATTTTCATGCATTTATTTACATCGAGTATTCGTCCATCCGTGTTTCATGCTCTACATAGTTATCAACGAAGCTCGTGATTTACATGGAATGATCTTTAAACCAGACATCAAAACTTAAACTTAAAAATGAACCCCATCTACTTTAAGGTTCTGTGATTTTAACCTCACTTTCTCCTCAATCCTTGTTCTTTTAACCCACCCCCATGTACTTCCACACAAGAGAGATCCATGAATGTTATAAAGTCTGCCTGAATATATTCCTTAAAGAAGGAAAACATATCAAACTGCACACACTACAAAAAATCAGCAGAGAGGACAATGTCACACATAACTATATTTTATTCACAACTTTACATTTTGAACATCACCTCTTTGAAGTTGTACAAGATATTGCTGGCCCATAGGTAACAGATTTCTCTCCACAGCCGTTTCCTGCAGGAGAAAAGAACATCTTAAAAAGATGTTTCACATCATTTTAAAGTTTAACCTGGAAACTGTGAGGCTTCACAATAAACTGAGATATGGCCTAAACACAAAAGGCTGTTAAAAGCTGAGTAAATTAAATAACAAATACACAAAAGAGTAGGAGCACCACCCTGTTTTATAGATCCAATCTATAGATTTTACAGCAAGATGTGAGGCTGGTGTAAAATGAATAAAAAATTAATTTAATAATTAAAAAAATTGAAATAAAATATTTATCAGTATAAAAGCTGGTCAACGTTGTAGCTTATTCTGCCCACCGAGGAGTCTGTCTGGCCAACAGGTAAAACTAGTTTCACAATAGCCGGTTTTCAGTTGTCTTCTTCATTTACATATGCAATAAAGGATCACAACAAGTCAGGCAGCGTTTCACAGTAGGTGGGTGTTAAAAGACCCAACGTTAATGGCCCAGCTTTCCAACAATGTTTGGCATGGTGATAATGTAATCAGGCACCATTTGCCTATTTACATGAGTAATGAAATAAGAAAGCTGAGGCAGAGCAGTCTGTCTTTACTGAATTCATTTAGAAATGTATTTTATTCCTGTGATGCAAAGCTACATTTTCAGTAGACATTACTCCAGTCTTCAGTGTCACAATATTCTTCAAAAATCATTCTAATATGATAAAATGGTGCACAATAAATATTTATTATTAATATAAATGTTGAAAACAGTTGCGCTGCTTCATTTTTTTGTGTGGAAACTGATACATTTATATAAATTAAATAAATAAAAAATGCACTGACCCCAAAACAAGATGTATTTATTTTTTGGTGTTGCCAACAACAGAACAACTATTTTCACTGCAGACTGTAGTATGGTGAAGTTGCTGTAGTAGATACAATAATTTTCACATATAAATATTTTTTTTTTTAGAGGAAGCTATTTTCCAAGTACTGTTTGCAGTTAAATATGTCAAGCTCATTTTTAATTCAACATAACAAATAACACATATTTTGAGTAGTGACTGGTGATAAAGAACTTTCACAAGGTTATTTTTTTTAATATGTAGTGTTATATATTTTAACTCCATGAGACTGTGCTCACATTACATGTGTCTGTTTTACTTTACTCATATGGAGAGGAAAAACTGCAGGTCTGGGAAGTTAAGAAATGGTTAAGACCATATTAAAAGTTGAGCTATTAATATCATGTGGAATCTCAGAAGTGGTAAAATGAAAGATTATTTTAGATAATGTACAGATAATTTAGTCCTTAAACAACACTTCACAGTTCTGAAAGAAGAAGCTGCAGATACATTCTTACTAAATGTTTATTTCCACAAAATTAGTTTCATAATCCACCAAATACTTCTGAGAGTTACATGTCGCTAACAGGGAACTAAATATATATGAACCAGTGAATCAACAGTATCAGAACAAAAAAAAAGCACTTCTTAAGGACTTTCGTCAAAAGAACAGGTTCCTTCAGATTCCTCTTCAGCATTGAACTTCTGCTTGCATCTTGCGAGATGTGTTTTTAACTGGGCTTTTCGAAGAACAGTGGCAGGACAGTAGCAGCAATGAAAATGGGAATATTCTCTGCATTTTAAGTTACAATTGACAATAGTGTAATCTGAAAAAAAGTCAAACAAGAGTGAATTAATATGCCTTGACAAAAGAACATTCGAATGAATTTGGAAGCATTATACACACCATCCTGCTGGACAGCCAACTTCAGATGATTCTGGACGTGGTTAACAACGCTCCCTGACTCTCTTGGCTTGTAGACCCAGGTCTCACAAAATGGGCAGTGATACTTGTCACAACACTGCGTGCACTTAGAGATACAGGGGCTTTCTCCATTTTTAAGGATAGTAATATGCGTCTAGAAAAGGATATTTACAATTAAACAATGATTAACATTTTAACATCAACATTTTGAATAAGAAAATTCACTAACAATTTGTTATAATCAAGATTTCAGCTTGATATTTTTCAGTATAAAGTTTGCCTTGACAACTTTTAAAATCTATTATAAATATTTTTACATTTGCAATATAGGGGTTATGAGGACCCAGCATAATGTTAGGAAAACAATAAGTCAATTCCAAAAGGGCTAATGTAAAATGCAAGTGTCATTAAAACACACGAACAATATAACAACACAAATTGTGCTCATTCACTTACTGTTTCACTTGTTGGTGTTGAGTCCATCCTTGTCATGGAGTATGATGACAAATAATCCTCATAATTACGCATGTGCATTAAAGACATCCAGCGTGTCACCAAAATCCCCTATTACGCATTCGCATTAAAACATCCCCCATGCCAGCCAAATGATTATGTAGTGGATAAGATGAACTACGCCACCATGCTACAGTCTGCAGCAAAACCCTCTTCTAACATACAGGCAATGCAATAATGCTGGCCATATTTGATTGAAACATGATTGAATTGTAATTTTTGCTTGTTTTTTTATGTGAAGGTAATATATTGTTTTTGTGCACATAATTTATTTAATAACCTTTTTTATATTTTTACGGGTATGGAAAAACATGTTTTATTTTCAATAAATACAGAACATTTTCTCTAATCTGTTCAATCCATTAAATCAAATGATCTGTGGATCATTTCTCCGCTTAACTGATTATCACAATTGTTAAGTGCAGTCTTATTCTAGTAATTAGCCCACATTCTGCACTGTCAAACAAACAAGCATAAACAGCTTAAAGGGATAGTTCACCCAAAAATGACAAATCTGTGTGAACTCTCACTCATGTCGTGTCAGTTGTTTTGCTGTCTATGGAGGGTCAGAAAGCTCTTGGATTTCATCAAAAAAATCTTAATTTGTGTTAAGAAAATGAACAAAGGTCTTACGGTTTGGAACAACATGAGGGTGAGTAATTAACAATATAATTTTCGCTTTTGGGTGAAATATCCCTTTTAAGAATTTGATGGGCAGACCATCCTAGGACAGATTTTCAAAACGCCTATGCTAATACATTTGTTTAAAATTATCTATTTGTCTATTATTCTACTTGTTATTTTATACATTTAATGTCAATTTGAAATCTTTCTTTTTTCAAATTAGCTTTCTTCCATAACATCAAAGCCAGGGATCTCCAAACCTGCTCCTGGAGAGCTACCGTCCTGCAGATTTCAGTTCCAACCCTGCTCCAACACACCTGCCTAAAATTAACAAGTAGCCTTGAACACCTTGATTAGCTGGTTCAGGTGTGTTTGATTGGGGTTGGAGCTGAAATCTGTAGGACGGTAGCTCTCCGGGAGCAGGGTTGGAGACCCCTGATCTAAGCAATATAAGCCCTAGGGAATTACCTTTATTCACACAATTGTGTCACAAATAAGAGGAATTCATATGTCTGATTAATCATAATACAAGCAATTAAGAGATTCAAATCTTTGAGTCTGTGAACTCTAACCTTTGCTCTCCTTCGAAGGTAATCCCTGCGGTTGTGTAGCATCTTAGTACATCGTACGATCACCTCTGCCTCCCGTCCATACAACTGTGGCAATGCAGAAATGATCTGTGTAAAGGTAAAGCACAATACACTCTCTGAAAACATGACTTTATCTCCATTCATTTTAGATAATCAAAATAGATCATCACATCAGACAGAATAAATAAAGAGGACTGAACCTTCGCTGTAATCGGACCCCACTCAATGCTCCTGCTATAGCAGGCCCTCTGCCACACATGAAACTGAGTCAGGATCTCTCTGGCCACAATCTGGTGAAAAAACAAGAACAAAGCAATAGTTACTTGATGATCGTCCAAGAGCCTATAAATGAAATTCACTTATATAACTGCTTACACTGAATGTCCTCTGCTTGTTTATGGGATGTGAATTTCCTTGTTCCATGGAAACGTGTTCTGCAATCATTTGGCCGATCTACAACAAACACAACAACAAATTAATAAACCACATTTTTCATTGTTAATTTCATATCAATTTGGATGCATTTAGAAACATTTCTATGCTTCTGTATTTTCTGCCCAAAAAACATGTTTTGTTGTTGAGAGACTGACTGCTTTGCGTTAATTCTCAGGTTATGTATAATATCACATGCATATAATGTGCTTATTATCATAACAGACAATGACAAGTCTGCAAAAACACAGACAATATTCATTTCAAGTTATATTTCAAATGGAGTGCTATGTTTGTCAGAAATATCTGCAGCCTTGCATTAGTCAGAAGGAATAATAAAAGTATCAAATAACAAATATCTAATTAAATATTCCCAATTTAATGTCTTGCTAGCATTTACTGCTTTTGTTGGAAAAAAGTATACAAATCCATCAGATAATGACCTGTATGTGGGGATAATAGTTGTCCGACTACAATCACTCCAGGAGAGGCAGGCATCAAGACACAATGCTGCTGGAGATCACAGAAACCTTGTGGAAATGGCTGAGCAGGAGGTCTTGTACTGTCCAACAACAGTCTTCATCAATCCATAAACAAACAAACACTGAAAAGGAGACTAGAGGCCTGAATGGAAGACTGAAATGGATCTGGAGCATTTTGGACTAACTTTACTGACTTGATGAGGTGGGACTGATTGTCAGGAACAAGAAAGAGAGGTGCTAGTAGTTGCTACATCTGATGGTTCATTTACTTTTTCCAACAAAATGCCATGACAGTTGAAGCTACAGAGACACATCACAATTTAAGTGAAGGCCATGGTACCTTTAAAGTCAAAATATAAAGTGTAAAGTAATTCTAAAAAGAGGATGTGTTACATACATACTCTGTCTTTACTGTTGTTGGAAGGAATATATAAAAACATTAAATACATAATATATACCAGCTATTACACATTGATCATACAACAGCAAAATAATTCCTGTTGATGAAAATCAGTCATTCCAATTGATATATGCAGATGTGTTAAACCTAAATAAGGAAACCTAAATAAGTTTCCTCATCTTTCCGTAATGCAAAGATTCCATGCATAACAATTTGTCCAGATCTTGTTTAGTTGTCTCTAAGGTGGCAACCACGGGACAGTGTTATCTTCTTGAGTTTTACAAGTGTAGACCATTTATAACATGTAAACATGAATTGATCCAATTCGGAATCAGTTCAAACGGAATTTCCAAACATAAATTAGATATGTTTATTTCCCTCCTCTTCCATGGGCTTTGAGTAAATGAGCCTTCATCTGTCTGGGATTCAGAAAGCTCTTTCCACAATGAGGGCAATTGTAAGTCTTCCCCGTGTGGCTGTGTCTTCTGAGATGAACTCGCAGGTTGGTGGCTCGATTGAATCGCATCCCGCATTGAGTGCAGCTGAAGAGTTTCTCGCGCGTGTGGATGTTCTGATGCTGCCTGAAGTTGCTCATTCGAGCGAAGGCCTTGCCGCAGTGCGGACAGATGTGAGGTCGCTCCCCTGAGTGGTTTCGCTGGTGAGCCTTGAGCTCGAAGTTGTACGCGAACGTCTGATCGCACTGCAAACAGCTCAGAGGCTTCTTGCCCTTGTGGATCAGCGAATGAGCCTTGAGGTCGCATGCTCTCGCAAACTTTTTCCCACATTGGGTGCAATGGTGGGATCTTTCTGCATGGATTTGTTCAGACGTCCCATGTTTGTCCTGGGAGAAACGCTTTGGGTATTGTGCATGGCTGACTGCTTTCTCGCCTGGACAAACATCAATGTGAGAATAGAGGACAGAACTCTTTGAACCAGGATAACTTTGTCCATTTTCTGGTTGGACAAATGAATGTGACCTCTCTGGTATGCTAGAGAGCATCAACTCTGTTGTGCATAAATGACTATGTTGCGCCCTAATACCTTGATGTACCAGTGTGCTGACTGAATAAGGTGTGAAATATGAGGTGGCGTCTGGCATGTCGAGAGAGTTTAGACCTGGAAAGCTTTCTACCTGTATCTCCTCCTGATCACAAGGTCCTCTGAGCTCTCCCTGACTCGGATCAGCCATTTCTGCATGGCATCCGTCATCTCTGTTGACGCTGTCCCACACCGGAACCATCTCTTCCTCCTCCTTCACAGGTAGAAGATCCAGCTCCGTTTCTGTTTTTACTCTACCGTTTGGCGAAGACGATGGAAGGTTCTCGTGCACATCCTGAGATGAAGGACTTTGTAACAGTATTGAGTGGTTTGAGTCCATTTCCTTATCGAGAGTAAAGTTTTTGTCGGATTTGTCTAAATTGCTCACTCTGGGTTTGAAGTCACTAGTGGACTCGCTGTGAACGACTGAATTGGCCAGAATCCTCTGCAGAAAATCCTGACGAATTTGTGCATTGGAGTTAGGTGTGACTATCTCTTTTGCATTCTGTCTGTGTATATCATTCTTCTCATTAGAGTGTGTGTGTGCTGTTGTTTGTTTGGTAGGCTCCAGGCGTTGTCTGGGACTCCAGACTTCTTCAGTCAGAGTAGGTTGATTGGCAGACTGATCTCTCAGGCTTGGGCCTAAACAAAGGCTGTCTGCTCCTGCACCAGAGGAAAGGAAATTAAATTAAGGAACAGCATTATAAGTATTTGAACATATGAAGAACATATATATTATATCTTATGTTCTTAACAGTAAGAACACGGATGCATTGCAATCTATAAATGGAGGACTTCAATTATTTAAAGAATACTGTACTGATTTGCAAGATGAAAATGTCATCCTGCAGGTCAGTGATAAAAGTAAAAAAAAAATAATAATCACCTATTATCTTCTGCTGGTGAGAATGGATAAAGTACTGAACACTGCTGTAGCTTGTAGATATTAAATATATTAAATTGACATTTACCTTTATGCATTTAACAGACGCTTTTTATCCAAAGCGACTTACTGTGCATTCAGGCTATACATTTTTTTTTTGTCAGTATGCCAAATCAATTACCATTTTGAAGTTCTTCAGGCATTTAAAACAACATGCCCTGGTGAACTTCCAAGAGTAGGAATATAACCAAATTAATAAGAGTAGCATTAGTAAAAATAACAATAATACATTTTGGTAACACTTTATTTTAGGGTTTCTTAACTAGTTGCTTATTAGCATGCATATTAATAGAATATTAGCCATTTATTAGTAGTAATTAAGCACATATTAATGCCTTATTCTACATGACCTTATTCTACATCCCTAATCCTACCAAATACCTAAACTTAATAACTACCTTACTAACTATTAATAAGCAGCACATTAGGAATTAATTGAGGGAAAAGTCATAGATAATAGTGAATAAGTGTTCCCTATTCTAAAGTGTTACCAATTTTTTATAAAAGGACATGTTTACATAGATAGATAGATAGATAGATAGATAGATAGATAGATAGATAGATAGATAGATAGATAGATACATTTGTAATAAAAAATAATTATTATTACTGTTACCTGTTTATATGTATATGTGTGTAGATTAATAACAGTATATATAAAAACAGTTATTCTATACATAAATTAATAACTAATTTAAATGTAAAATATGATGTAAAGTATTATAATTTATTTAATTCCATATATTTCAAATGTATTGAAGTCTAGTGTCTTATGGTCCAGTTTTATATGTGCTGTAACCAGTGTTATTTATATAGCATACTATTGTAAATAAAAAAAATCTTTTTTATATATACTTTAACTTAAATGTATTTTTATTTCAGTAATTTTAGTATTTCAACTTATTTTATTTCAGCCATTTCTATTTTTCTACAGCCATGTTTAACTTTTACATCTAATACTTTTATTTTTAATAGCCTGCCTTTGGGTCTGACTCAGAGATGCTGGAATAGGCTCCAGCCCTCCCAACAGAGTATAGAGAATGAGGAGTTACGTCACATTCTTTTTCTCTATAAGTTATAAAGGGAAAGTATGGATGTTAATAGTTATCAATAATAACAGTAGTTTTTGCTCACTCCGGACTGGCTCTACAGGCTGGCTCTCATCTCTGCTGCTGGACTCTCCTGTTCGGCCACAGTCCGGACACCGTGTCTTCCTCCCCCGCTCCCATTCCCTCTCCCTCTCCCGCAGTTTACTCTCAGACAACTGCAACCTTCGTTTCAAGACCTCCACCTCCTGTTTACGATGACCCACTTCCTCGAGGAAGCTGTCCTCCACCAGCCTGGTTATCTCAAACATGGCTGACTTGAGGACGGTCTCCATGACAACGGAGAGCTGAGACTGGAATGTGAGGAAAAGGGCTTCTGACATCGTCCTGCCGCCTCGAGGACACCTTGATGCAGTGAATGACTCTGGTGAACGTAATCACCCTAAAAAACACATCAGAAAACTGTGATATTACTGGCATCATGACGACCGACCAAAACCCGTGTCAACATGTTCCAAATCTGTATATTATTCATCAAGACTCTCGGCAGGTGGGCGTTTTGTTATTGTTATTTGTGCACCACGAGAAAGATGCAGTAAATAATCTGATTATTATTATTGCAACGCTACCAATGCTATGTTATTAGAAATACGTCTATATATACATATGAGTGTTTTCGCTTGGTTTTAAGCTTGGCAGGGACCCTCTCTTCGGGCCTTTTATGTAAAAAGTAAATGAAAGGAACAGGACAGTGACAAATAACAAAAGCCACATTGTTTAGACGGTAAGTACATTATGAAAACAATCCTCACCTCAGCAAAACAACGCGGAATAACGTGAAAAAAGACGGTATTATTGTAGTATTATTATCGTTGATGTTGACAGTGTCATCTTGAGCGGATGCAGAAAATGTCGATGTTTCCTATGTTACTGCCCTCCAGTGGACTGGAAGATGCTAAACGTGCAAGTAATGGGCTGAAGGAGCGACGTTTAGTTTTCTGATCTGTGCTGTATAAAAATGATGTCTGTACTTGACTAGACAAGACCTACCTCTAAGATATGCACCATTTATTTAAATAAAATAATACTAATATTAGAAAAATATAGTTTATATTATAAGAGTTAACACTTACAAAATCCAAAGCATTGATGCCACCTGGTGGAAGAAATAAAGAAAAACACATGTAATATTATTGTGTAGCCACTAGATGCTGTAGCCCAATAGACTGTGTAGCGTCTGTGCATTTATAATAAATGTATTTAGACTACTGTTTTACATATACATAGGCTATCTAGAAACCATATAGATGAATTTATACCACAGTATTGAGGTGCTATGTGTGGTTTTAACTCTGGTTATCATGATGTAAATGTATGCTACTATAGAAGAACAATGGTTCATTTTAATAAAACTCAAGACAGTCAGAATTTTTTTATTTCACCATATAAAAAAAGGAGGGTGTTGCACTTTTTACAGATGCTACTGATTTTGATAATTAACATAAATTTATATCTGCATCCTAACTCAAACTACTACTGTCAACTCAATGTCAAATGAGCATTTCTAAGAGACAAAAAAATAATATTATTATTGCACACATTTTATATATATATATATATATATATATATATATACAGTATCTCACAGAAGTGAGTACACCACTCACATTTTTGTAAATATTTTATTATATCTTTTCATGTGACAACACTGAAGAAATGACACTTTGCTACAATGTAAAGTAGTGAGTGTACAGCTTATATAACAGTATAAATTTGCTGTCCCTTTAAAATAACCTGGCCACAAAAGTGAGTACACCCCTAAGTGAAAATGTCCAAATTGGGCCCAATTAGCCATTTTCTCTCCCCAGTGTCATGTGACTCGTTAGTGTTACAAGGTCTCAGGTGTGAATGGGGAGCAGGTGTGTTAAATTTGGTGTTATCACTCTCACTCTCTCATACTGGTCACTGGAAGTTCAACATGGCACCTCATGGCAAATAACTCCCTGAGGAGCTGAAAAAAAGAATTGTTGCTCTACATAAAGATGGCGTAGGCTGTAAGAAGATTGCCAAGACCCTGAAACTGAGCTGCAGCATGGTGGCCAAGACCACACAGCGGTTTAACAGGACAGGTTCCACTCAGAACAGGCCTCGCCATGGTCGACCAAAGAAGTTGAGTGCACGTGCTCAGCGTCATATCCAGAGGTTGTGTTTGGGAAATAGACGTATGAGTGCTACCAGCATTGCAGAGGTTGAAGGGGTGGGGGGTCAGCCTGTCAGTGCTCAGACCATACACCGCACACTGCATCAAATTGGTCTGCATGGCTGTCATCCCAGAAGAAAGCCTCTTCTAAAGATGATGCACAAGAAAGCCCGCAAACAGTTTGCTGAAGACAAGCAGACTAAGGACATGGATTACTGGAACCATGTCCTGTGGTCTGATGAGACCAAGATAAACGTATTTGGTTCAGATGGTGTCAAGCGTGTGTGGCGGGAACCAGGTGAGGAGTACAAAGACAAGTGTGTCTTGCCTACAGTCAAGCATGGTGGAGGGAGTGTCATGGTCTGGGGCTGCATGAGTGCTGCCAGGACTGGGGAGCTACAGTTCATTGAGGGAACCATGAATGCCAACATGTACTCAGTCTGTGACATACTGAAGCAGAGCATGATCCCCTCCCTTCGGAGACTGGGCCGCAGGGCAGTATTCCAACATGATAACGACCACTGCCTTGCTAAAGAAGCTGAGGGTAAAGGTGATGGAACTGGCCAAGCATGTATCCAGACCTAAACCCTATTGAGCATCTGTGGGGCATCCTCAAATGGAAGGTGGAGGAGCGCACGGTCTCTAACATCCACCAGCTCCGTGATGTTGTCATGGAGTGGAAGAGGACTCCAGTGGCAACCTGTGAAGCTCTGGTGAACTCCATGCCCGAGAGGGCTAAATCAGTGCTGGAAAATAATGGTGATCACAAAAAACATTGACACTTTTGGCCCAATTTGGACATTTTCACTTAGGGGTGTACTCACTTTTGTGGCCAGCGGTTTATACATTAATGGCTGTGTGTTGAGTTATTTTGAGGGACAGCAAATGTATACTGTTATACAAGCTGTACACTCACTACTTTACATTGTAGCAAAGTGTCATTTCTTCATTGTTGTCACATGAAAATATGTAATCAAATATTTACAAAAATGTGAGGGGTAAACTCACTTCTGTGAGATACTGTGTATATATATACGTGTATAAGTATAATACGGGGGTTTGGGTTCATATTATCATATGTGTACATGGGGGGGGGGGGGAATAAAAGGTTGGGAACCACTGCCCTAGGTGTTAATAGGAGTATTTTAAGACCTGTTTTATGATTTGAATATGTATTTATTTAGAGATTATCAAGGACTACTTAGGTGCTGATTTGTAGATTTTAAAACAAAAAAATCTGCTCTGTATTAATTCCCATTAGTTTCCTATGGCAGACATTTTTAACTGTGAAGATCACGTGTGATTTTTAAAGACCATAATCATTTATAATTGTGTGTTCATACAGCAAGCGTGACAAAAAAACAGTAAAAAGTGCCACATCTTGCTCTACACGGGCCTAAAGTTTGTTTCATCATGTGCTGTTACCACAGAGCATTACTGTGATATTAGTGTATCAGTATTACATAGTATCAGTTGTAGTGCAATAGGAAAGGAGAACATGTCAGTTATTAAAAACACCACATGAGAATATCACATAACCCATGTACATACCAAACAGATGGAAAAGTATTTAATTTTGCTGACATGAACTTTACAAAACAACAAATATATAACAAAAATGGAGACATTAACTTCCTGCCATTTGGTCCATTTCCAATGCAATTTCATAATTTATCCTTTTAATTTTCACCGAAAAATTAAATAATTTTCATTACAGTCATAGAGCCTGTAATGTACATGGCCAAATAATCTTTAAGGTATTCTATAGTCTTTGACATGGCTTACTGTGGTAAACCTGATTAATCAATAATCTGTTTGCATGCATTACTGGAAGAGTTTGCTCAGTGTGTAATAAAACACAGTGTGTGGTATTTAATCAACAAAAGACATTCAACTAAATACAGAAGAGAAAGTAGCTTGAATGTACCAGCCGTTCTGTTACTCATTCTTTACACTCTAAAAAAACACTGGAACCATGTAATTACATTTTAAAATAGTAATTTGAAGTTAAGCAGGTGCTTTCATTGGCCCTCCTACATAGGTTTGAACCTTTACCACTGACATCTAAATATGAACATGTAACAATGTAAGCCCACATCAGTATATGCACATACATTTGTTTTTCAAACAGCTTACTGCATATCTTAAAGGAAAAAAACAGTAATGCATCATTTCAAAGAGCTAATGCTACGTATCTGAATATACAAACAAATCAAAAGGGATCTAATTTAACGGTCTATACTTCAGTAATTGTGTTGTATTTATCAAGGCTTGTAAAACTCAATTTTGATAACCAGAGGAACCACCAAACCCAATAACAAATAAAGAAAATGTTCAAAGCATGGATGAAACTGCCCAGGTCATATTTTACCCCAAAATCAAAAGGATGTAAAATTACATTTTGCACACAGAAAGTCTATTTTTAGGCCCATTATAATTGATCATTATTATTGTTGTTGTTTTGCATTAACATAACTGTAATGCGTGCAAAGTATGTGTGTCTGTGTGTTGCATTTAAAATATATATTTCCCTCTTCTTTTGATTGTAGGGTAAAATGTGGACATTTATTTGTGAAAAATAGCCTGTTATATCCAGAGAGAATGGAAAAGTGCTTTGCTTTAAACATTTTTTTAATCTTGACAAAATTGGTGTTTTCCCCTGAGTGATCCGGTCACATCACAAAAGAAGATTTTTAGAGCATAAGGTTTGAAAAATGAGGTTTAGTACTTTTAACACGATGCATGATATTAAAAACAAATTAACCAGTCAACAAAACATCAATTAAAATGTTACTGTGTAAAGTACCAGATTCTACCACTATCACCCCTCCACGTCTCGTCATACATTAGAGTGAGTGAACTCAGAATGAATTCTCTGATGTCTCTTCAAGTTGCATTTCTGGGTAAACCTTTTCCCACAGTCGGTGCAGAAGTAAGGTCTCTCACCGGTGTGAACCCTGCGGTGTGCTTTCAGGTTACTCAGTTTGGTGAAACTCCGTCCACAGATGGTACAGCAGAACTGCCTCTCACCTGTGTGAATCTGCTGGTGAGCTCTGAGGTGGCACAGATGAGAGAAGCCTTTTCCACACTGGCTGCAATTGTGCATTGTCTTTGCTGAATGTGTGTCCCCTTGAACCCTCATACTGACCATCTGTGGCAGACTTCTTCCTGGGTGTATGGTACCGAAACTTCTTTCACCTGTAGCGGCTCCTTCAGGATACTGACGGACCTGAGAGGGTTTTGGAGCTGGAAGGGCTTTGCAGATGGGCTGTACCCGGTCTACATTAACCGCGCCGTGATCGGCCACAACCGAATTGGGATGTAGAACGATTTTTGTGTTTTTCCTAACGGGTGATCTGAGATGCTGCATTGTTTGTGGTGCAAGGCTCTGAACCTCGACGGGAGGTGCAGGATAGGAAACTCGCTCCTGTATTTGAGGGCTAGTGGTGAGAGGATCTCCAGGCTGAAGATCTAACTGGGTTTTCTTAGTACTGTTATGAGCAGAAACCACCGGAGGCCTGATCCTTTCCATATCTTCCCAGTCTGGTGGAAGCATCACTACAACTTCCTGTTTAACAGGCCCTGAGTCTATGCTGCCCACTTGCGGTCTCAAACCCGGAGACTCTGAAGATACTGAGGTCCTGACTGGTTCTGGCTGTGAAACAGATGACCGAGCTAAAGGGGCTGTTTTGGGGTCAAACCATTTTGGGAGGTTTCTTTGTCTGACCTCATCCTCATCCACAGGTCTTTCAGTGCAAGATCTGCCACCTGGTTTGTGGTCAGAATCTGTATTGCGGAGTCCATTGGTCTCTTCAACACTGCCCGGAGGATCTTTTTGTTTGTGTATTTGAGGATGTATTACTAGACGAGCTTGCGGGTCTCTAGCCTCTGTTGCTTCCTCTTTCACTTCTCCTCCAGGTTTAGGTTCACACACTTGTTCAGGCTGTCATGCACAAAACACATGTGAATTAGAAACGTCATAACTACTAAAGCTAAAATTATACTAACACATCTCAGCAAACTTCCGTGGCTCAGTATATTGCTCAAGCATTTGGACATCTAAGCCAAACTTAAAATGTCTGAATTGTATTGCATTAGATGGTATCTAATCAAATAGCATGTGCAAACAAATGTTTTTTTTCAAAATTAACTGTAATTTTGTATGATATCAGTTCCCCTCAAGTTCACTGATGTTCTTTGGCACTCAAATAAATGTCCAAATGCCTTTTGTCTTCAGGGTCACTGGATATTACCAGAAAAACAATACCATACACACATTTTGTTTAGTTTCTGGAGCTGCTGAAGGCTTCTCCTGATTTGCGCTTCCCTTGGGATTACACCTCCAGCTATTGTCAGAGGCCTTTTCCTGCTTTACAAGCGGGTGGTCCAAACCTTTGAAGAAGAAGACGAAGAATAGCATTCAGTGTTCAATAAATTGTTAGACTTAACCGATGTTACTTATTTTACTGAATATAATAATTTCTCCGATGATGTATCAGTCAATGATGTTGTGACACTCAAATTTATATCTGAATCAATTAAATTATTAAAATATATAAAAATACTATTAACACAAAAACATGGCTAGAATACACCAGTTCTAGGAGTTTGTTTCAGTATTTTTCCTCATAAACATAGAAAATAGACCTATAACACCTTGACAAGGAAATAACTATGTATTTTTAAGACATTTGACATTTGTAGGTTTGTTAAACCCCTGCTTTAGATCAGGCTCAGCAAGATTACTTAAGTATTTAAATTAAAAAAGTATTATTAATATATTAAAACAAAATGTAGCTCTATAAAAATCATTATGTAAACTGAAATCATATTTTCCCTTAATTGCTGTAATGGGGGCCTTAAAGTCAAAAAAGGTTAAGAACCACCGCTTAAGATCCTCATTACTTGAAGTGAAGTTCAAAAAGTTATTGTAAAATATGATAAATATAACACATTGTATGTACAGAAACTTTAGCTTAAAATGACAGAGAAATGACTTCTGTGCTTTTTAAACCATTTGACATTTGTTGGTAACTTGGTTTATTAAATTATTATTGAAAATAGCATAAGAATTGTGTATAAACGTATGATATGAAACTATAACCGTGCAGTGTGCACGTTGTTATTTGTCACCGCCAGGCGACGGTCCTCTTGGAAAGTCTTGTTTCTACTCACTGCTCTGTGCTTCGGGGCCTCGGTGTAGTATCCTCCTCCTGGACACCGCTGTCCGACCACAGTCCACACACCTCACCCTCTTAAACCTCTCCCGTTCCCTCAGTTTGGCCTCCGACATTATAAGCCTCCGTTTGAACACCTCCGCCTCTCGCTTGCCTCGATCCATCTGCTCCAAGAAGCTCTGCTCCACTAGCCGGGTGATCTCGTACATGGTGGTCTTGAGGACAGTTTCCATGACCGCAGACAGCCGAGTCTGGAAGGAGAGGACCAGCGTGTCCGTCATCCTGTGTCCGGTGTCCTCGAGCTCGCTCTTATCAAGATAAACCGACTGCCGAATGATCACACATTAATGACCACCCGTGTTGATTTCTGCCTCAAATATTTTATTTTCTATTGAGTACTCATTTCACGCATGAGTGTTTTGGGAACTTAATTTCACGGTAAATGTTAACACTTCACACTTTCACGGCCATGATAAAATAGTTAGTTAGCATCGAGCTCATTAGATCTGCATGATAGCATGAAGCGCGAGCACAAATAAATGTCCTTTAGGCGTAAGTAGCTGTCGCATCATGTCCACATGACTGTAGTACATACTACCTAGCTTGTTTTGTGGGTGTGTGAATTTGACTAATGCATCATTCAGCATCAGTGTCAACGAGCTGAGCAGACGGACAACGATGTTGTTGTGGGTGACGTCACGGGCTGTACGGTGGCCTTGTTGGACAGAAGAACGATTTTTACACGCTTTGTTCTAGAATAAACTAATATCATTTTCTAAACACATTACTTTCACACTTAAATAACTATTTTGAAGTATTTGGAAGACAGCAACACAGCAAGTGAAAAACAAGTGCTAAACTAAAATCATAAAAACATTTTGTAACTTAAACGTTAACTACAAAAATATTAGGCTAACTATTAAAACATTAAACGCATATTATTTAGTTTAACTTAATATATTAAAATAAATAACTGAAATAAATATTGTTAAAAAGTAGACATTAAAAATAGCGTACAAACTGACCAAAACAACACAATTACTAAAACCTAAAATTATTTATTAAAAATTAAATTTTTTTTATCAAAATATCATAAAAAACTATAATAGAATCTCTTTGATATTAAAATGACAATGCTCCAATCACAGTCAGTCGTGATGTATTTGTGAAAGGTACTAAAATTGTGGTATTAAAGGGTTAGCTCACCCAAAAATGAAAATTAGCCCATGTTTTACTCACCCTCAAGGCATCCTGATGTATATGACTTTCTTCTTTCAGACAAATCCAATCGGTGTTATATTAAAAATTGTCCTGGCTCTTCCAAGCTTTATAAGGGCATCCGCCCGTAACGGCTTGCATGTATGACAGTTAGCGGAAGTTAGAGAAAAGTGTTTATAACATTTTAATTATATACATCTTTCTTACAAAAACGCATTGATTCACTACAGGATGCCCTTATTCGTTACTTTAGCATTACTCAAGTGTTTTATACGTTTTGTAACACAGGACTGTTAAATGCTTGATTGTAATTGGTTGACTGACGTTCTAAGGAGTGTAAACACAGCTATGAAGTCTATGTGACGCTATGTCTCTTCACATCGTGGCCACATTAGCAGCTTGTATGTGCATTCATTTTTTTAAATGTTCTATAACTCAGTTGCCAGTTTTCAATTATTCCTTGCATGAGTTCTGATAAGCCAATAATGAAAATGAACAATATAAGGATTTAATCAACCACCAACCAGATAAATCTTTTACATGACATTTGACTTTGTATCGCTGTATCAGAGAGCTGAAAATGGACTGATATTGCATGATGTGACACACATATTTATTTTGAGCAAATATATATTTGGTAGGTTTATTAAAATAAACTGAAAAAAAAAAAAAATTCAAATGAGTGTGACACACAAACCTCTAAAGAGCAAGAAAGTGACAATCTCTGACCACTCTACATCATAATCACAAGTAAACTATATTCAAACTTTTGAGTGATGCAAAGTTGGCCACATTATCCAAAGCATAACTTATATAGGCATAGTTCACCCAAAAATGAATATTCGGTCATCGTTTACTCTTGAACCCGTTTTACTTTATTTCTTCTGCTAAACACAAAATATGACATTCTGAAAAATGTTGGAAACCAAACATTATACAGACAAAAAAAAATCTTCCTTTATGTTCCACAGAAGAATATATGGACTTAAACTACCTAAGGGTAAGTAAATAATGAATATTCATTTTTGGATTACCTATCCCTTTCAGAAAAAAACATTTAAATAATACAGAAGACATAACTATAATGGGAGCTTCTACATCAACAATGTTATGATTTATGGAAAACACCTGGATTTATGGCCCTCCAACAATTCGTGATTTATGACCTTCTTGCAGTTTGCGTCAAACAACGCTGTAAGGTTGGATTGGTGAATTATTTTCTTATGGATTGTTCTGGTCAGCACTATGTTTGCGCTGATGTGACCTGAGATGATCCAGGCGTTTGAAGCTCAGTCCACAGACACCACAGCAGTACGGTCTTTCTCCTGTATGGGTACGTTGATGGACTTTCAAGATGTCGGCCCGGGTAAAGCTCTTACTGCACAGAGTGCACTTGTGTGGTTTCTCCTGTGTGTGAATCCGCTGATGCAGCTTGAGATTCCACAGTCGGCTGAATTTGTTCCCACACAGCGTGCAGGTGTAGGGCTTGTCATCGGTCTGACTGCATCGATGCCTTCGCAGGTCACTGAAGGACGAGTATCCTTTCCCACAGTGGCTGCACAAGTGGAGACCGTCCCGCTGGTGGACACGCTGGTGCACTTTTAGGTTGCAGGCCTGAGTGAACTTCTTCCCACACTGGTTACAAGTGTATGCAGCACTTGAACTGACTCGGTGGGAGACTGGGAAGGCTTTTGCAGAAGCCCTGCTGTCTCCTAATGCTTGTCCAACATTAGGTTTCAGAGAGTGATTCAATGCATGTCCCTTATAAACTGCACCACTAGCTGTGTCCCCAACATACAGTGAGTGTCCTCTATGTCCAGCACCTCCTGCAACCCCACTGAGAACTTCCGTGAAGGAATTCATATCTTGCAAGTGGCCATCTGCATTAATAAGTAAACAGTGCATGTCTCTATCCACGTCTTCTGTCTCTGTGGTTACTTGCACAGGTAAAGAGCCTCTGTTTCCTCTCTTACTCTTAATGGAAGAGCTGTGATGTCTCCCACCTTCTTGGTCCAGGTTGTTTTGAGGAGGCCCAACTGCAACCGATACTGAATTACCCAACATGTCTTCAGTTCTTTCTCTGAGATCGTCCAGGTCTCCCATGTCCAGCTCATGCACACCGTAGCTTGCTAGCTCTACTGCATCATAACGTGTCCGATACGTCAGGCCCTGGACGTCTGCGATATCTGCGTAAGCTTCATTGTCAGCGGTCTGATCAAGTCCAGAGCTCCACTCTTCCTGAATCTGCTGCAGCTCCTGCTCATTGTAACTGTGAGCTGAGAAATCTGACGTCTCGGCTCCTGGAAAACCAAACACGGAGACAAAAACAATCTTCAAACACAGTCTAATGTGAGAGGGTTAGAGTAGTAATCAGCTGTGTAAAAATCACACCTTCAGTATGCAACGTCCACCCATCCTGAAGCTCTTTATTAGCGGCAGTGACATAAAGGGTCTCCTCTTTTAATACGCAGTCCAGTTTCCTGACCTCTGTGTTTGCAGACTACAGAGAGCACAATGTGACAGAATGCACACAGAATGTTAAAATATTCTGTAATTGTGATGAAACATTATCAAAAAAAGTGAAAAATATTTATTTAAATATTTATTATTTATTAGTTGTTGATTGGATGGAGCATCCAGTTGATTTAAAAAAAGAGCGGAGCTTAAGCAGGTTAAATGATAAGAAGTCATGCATAGGTTATCAGAAAGAAGATTGAATTAAAATCTAAATTCAATCTTTAAAAAAATAATATACTGTACGCATAGATGAACTGTTCACAATTAAGATCAATAACAAGCATTTAGAAAATAATGCCTTATCTAAACAGCATTATTTTTCAGGTTTCAGACACCGCTTTTGAGAAATGCTGCAGTACAAACGAGGTTTAAGGTGATCGAAAAGGTGATCTATCCAGTACGTTACTCACCTCTGCTGTATTACTGGTGCTGGTTTGGACTTCTAATCTCTCTTTTCCCAAAAGTGTGTCAGACTCCAACTCACAGCTTCTCCAGTTCCCAGCCGGAACTTTCTCCTGTTTGAGGCTGCGTTCACTTTCTACATGTGGTCAAGGGTGAATGCAACTGTGAGGGCATTGATTACACAGTTCTTTAATGGTATTTAAAGGGATGGAAGGAAAAGTCATATATCTGGAATGACATGGAGGTCTTAACTCTTTTTTTATGTTATGTTGCAGGTTTGGATTTTTGCGTTGTCATAAATACTGGTTAACATATGACGTTTTTTTTATATATATATATATATTTAGTGACTTTTCCTCATCTAGGGTCATGAACATGCCTGCAAAGTGTAGATGTGTTGTGGAATGTGCTTGCAAAATTATAATGTGTGTGGGTCAATTAAAGACCACTGCACAGACCTGAAATTACAAATGTATTTTTTTTTATGGCAGTTTCTCAACCAGCCTGAGAGTATTTACATGAATATTTATGCTTTGTCATTACGCACTTATCTGACATTTTTATCAGTTCTTGCATGTTTGTTCAGTTCACTGAGAATATCATGATTGTTACTAGCACCATGCTGAACTGCTCTACTTGTTTAAAAAGTTAAAATAATTAATAATAATAAAAGGTAGTATTTATAATATTCACAATTTGTGAACAAAAATACAGGTTAAAAACTAATTATTTTGTAATGTTTATTAAAGTTAAAGGTTTGCTTATTTTATCGGGTGATTTTTGTTGAATTGTACTGAATCCTGTCCCCCACCAAAACTACCATAACCCCATGTTTTTATTTTTGACCTTATACAAGGGTCAAGTTCAATGTGCAAGATTTCAGTTTGCATGGTTCACAGTAAATTCCTGTTCTGATCTACAGTAATTTCTAGCAAATAAATCACTAAGTTTACTAACATCAAATATGATATTTCTATAGATTATAAAATCATTAAATGTCATTTTTGTAGAACATTACAAATAGTGATTGTGTACAAACCTGACAGGTGGTGACATTTCTTCTGTTTCCTCGTTACACACACGGGCTTTGTCACACTCTGCACACCTCACACTCGTCTCCTGGTTTCTCCGTCTGGTCTCGCTCCACTGGAGCCTCTTCTTCAGAGTATCTACCTGCTCTCGACTGCGGGACACTTCCTTCACGAAACTGTCCTCCACGAGACGGGTGATCTCAAATATGGCAGCTTTAAAAACGGTCTCCATGACCCCAGACAGCTGTGACTGAAACGAGTGTATGACTTCGGACATATTGACGAGTAACGCTAAACAGATTTGTAAAAAAGCCTTGAACCAACCGTGAATAGTTTAGCTGCTTTCTATGTTATATAAACAAAGCAAAACCAAATTGTCACATCATCATGTTGTTGATGTGTTTTCGAACCATCTTTTAGTTTTGTCAAATTTGCTAGCAAAAGCTAGCGAGGACTGTTAGTTGACGCTAACTACCGGTTATTGTTCTCTTATTAGTGTCACATTTAAACTATAATATAAACGATACGCTTAGGATCAGTGCTGGTTCAAAAACACGCTCTCGTCCTACAGCGGGACTGACTGGAAGCACTTCCTGAAGCAAACATACGGGTGGAAGTTAGGGACAAATTTAAAGGAACAGTTCACCCAAAAAAGAAAATAGCGTTTATGTATTTATAGCAGTTTACTTTTACTCCGAATCATTTATTTACATATATATTTCCCAAATTTAAAATGTAATTCATGTTGTTGCAAACCTGTGTGTTTTTATTTCTTTTTCTGGGACAGAAAGGAGACTTTGGGCAGAATGACAGCACAAGTCACTAATTCACTGGAAGTGAATAAAGACTGAGACAAGGTGCGATTTCACAGGGTGGGGGGGTTATCTATCTGTCTGTCTGTCTGTGTGTGTGTGTGTGTGTGTGTGTGTGTGTGTGTGTGTGTGTGTGTGTGTGTGTGTGTGTGTGTGTGTGTGTGTGTGTGTGTGTGTGTGTGTGTGTGTGTGTGTGTGTGTGTGTGTGTGTGTGTGTGTGTGTGTGTGTGTGTGTGTGTGTGTGTGTGTGTGTGTGTGTGTGTGTGTGTGTGTGTGTGTACTACATGTGTGTGTACACATATACATATACACACATATATATATACACACATATACACATATACACACACACACACACACACACACACACGTATATATATATATATATATATATATATACATTATATTCTAATGAAAGGTTTGACTACTTTAGTAATTTCCATGAGTACAAATCTTAATGTTTAAGCATATAATGATATTCTTAGGGAATTGTGTGATTCTAATTGTATAGCAACAGTTTGGACAGGACCCTTTTCTATTCTAACATGACAGTGTCCTCTGTGTATAAGACAAGGATCAAAGAGAAATGATGATTCAGTCAGTGTGGAAGAACTTGACTGGTCTGCAGAAAGCCAAGTCCTAATCCCAGCTGATTACTTCTGGTGTGACTTTAAATGCAGACCTTGAGCCCAAAACTCCTCACTAAACACCAATGACTTGTACATTCATGAAATGGACAAAAGTACTGGGACACCCCCTTCTTTAGAAGAGAAAAAGGCACTTCCAAAATGTGGTAACAAAGATGGAAACATACTTCATGTACTTAAAATTGTATTTCCACCTCTGTTGCAACAGTTTTGAAGTGTATGACTTTATCTCATATGTACAAGTCATTGGTGTTTGGTGATGAATTTTTGGCTCAAGGTCTGCATTTAAAGTCACACCAGAGGTGTTCAGCTGGGATTAGGACTAATTTAAATTTTCATCTAAAATTTGCATTTTTCTCAGGCTCCTATGTTTATGTTCAATTATTTTACTTTAAAAGCAATGAAAACAACATATTCATTGCCATTAAAGTGAAATTACGGAACCTACACATATAAGCCTGATAAAAATGCTCATTTTAGAAAATAAAATGCAAATTGGCATTTGAAATTGGCATTGCCCTTCAAAAAGGGTAACATTAGGGGTGTTCCAATTGTGACGACATGAAGCGGCACTGTTTCACGCGGGTGAAATAATGCGGAAGGTATGAGGTAATTCATGTTTATTCATTAAATAACATATAAAGCAATTTAAAACTTTCTGTGAGACATCATTTCATAAACAGCCTGAAACACCACGCTGCACAGTTGACACAGGAACTGTCACTTGCACAATAGAGGCAATGCCGCGTCGTTACTAAAGTGTATAACTTGCTTTTCTTTTTAATTCTTGCCAGTGTTTAACCATTCAGCGCTCGTGCACTCTCTTGGAGACCGTGCGCTCATGCACACTTGCAGCGCGCGCGCACACTCACACACACACACGCGCGCGCGCACACACACACCGCCAGGTTCACATTTCTCCGTTTGCAGTGCGTATGGTGCGTATTTTTCCGCGCTCATGTTAACGGAGCGTTCTGCACGCGGTGGTGGTCCGGTAGTGCGTTCAGGAGCGATGCGTCTGCATTTCTGTACTACACGCAATGCATTTAAGTGACAGCGCATTGTTTGCGTTAAATATGAACATGGATTGACACGAAATTTGTAATTAAATTATAAATGCATGCAATTAAAGTCTACTGTGCTTCAGAGTCATCACATGTGGCTTTTTGGCTAGGTTTAAAGGAAAAGAGCACTTTTAGATAAACAAGGCAATAATAGATGGCACTCATGGAGGTATGCAAAGCAAAGTTCTTTATAAACGCAGGCTTGCTTGTAATAAAGAGTTAAATGCAAAATAAAATGCAGTAGAGCTGACTGTTTCTGCCAGTCATAAGTTAATTTAGAATGTTTGTGATAACATAAGAAAAGTAGTTAAAATGAGCAACTTGATATATAAATCTAGAAGTAGCTTAAATATAAAAATAAAAAGCATTGAATAATGTGTTTCTTGTATTTATTGCATTTAAACACGTCTATGAAGATTGTATTACTGTAAAAGAAAAAACAATCACAATGAAACAGCATTTTCAGTAACGATATTTGGATTTGAGATCAAGTTTGTCACAGTTTGTGGTAAACAGATGGACTCCTGTGAAATCAGGCTTGTGCTGTGTGTAAGCTTTTCTGAAACAATTTCACAATTTTAAGAAGAAAATGCTCTGGATGATCAAACATTTAGGTGAGATAAATGTATATATTTTTTTAAATGTCTACAAAATGCCCCCCTCCACCCCTCAAATTAAAAAATCCTCTCTCACAAGAGTCACCTAAGAGGGGAATTCCCCCCATTTTCAAGAATGAAATTTGGGCACTGAATAAATGTCTAAAAATAACGTTTGGATTATCACTATAAATAATTCTACATGATAAAAAGATGACTTTAAAAAGATCGGTATCGGTGATCGGATTGGCAGATAATGCTTTCTCTGATCGTCAGTCGGTGATCGGCCTCAAAAATCCTGATCAGAGCACCACTAGAAATGATATGAAAGAAATATTTGTATGAATGCATAATAGGAAACTGACTGTGTATGGCAATCTTTCTGTGAAATGCGTAATAAAGTAGTGTTTAGAAGCGCAGGGCAGTATTGTTTATCGGACCAAATTTTTGTTGTAAATCTTAATCTGTCGATTAAAAAATACGCTACCTTGTTATCAGAAGTGTTGAGATTTTAGAAAGCCCATAAAAATATGTTTATGGAGCAGATAAAATGTATCATCTGACTCATCCTTATATATATATGTAAGATTTAAAGGCTGAAATGTTATAATTGTATTTTTTTAAATGGTCAAAAATGTATTTGAACATTTAGTTCAAGTTAGTACATAACATGTTATTAATATTTTTGCAAATTTAAAATGCGGCCATATTTTTTTTGTGTTTTATGCTGTATATGCAAACAAAAAGTGCATAGTGCTGCTAATTTTATTTGTTGACTTTTATCATAAAACTTTTTAAATTATTTCAGTGTGTGTATCAGTACTTTCTTAATATTTCCAGCTCATTTATAAATGTCGTGTATAACACATTGGATTGATACATTAAGTATTGTATAATATATAGCTCTCAGCCACTTTCATTTTTAAAAGGTAGCTCTCAAATGAAATAGGCTAAGTTTGGAGACCCCTGGTTTAGAGCTTTAGTTTCGGTATCATATTAAAAGCAGACCGCAAACTATCTTAATGCAGTCTATAAATACAACTTTTTAACATTAAGTGCGGAAGTATACCGCCCTCCCCTGGACGCGTCATTGTGATTATCGTTGTCTATGTGAAAGAGATCATAACGTGTTCTCCACAAAATTATCTTAAAACCATGCCGGAGGCGAGCGCGGACGATGATGACGGGTTTCAGACCCAGTTCACGCACATAATGGAAACAATTTTACAGACTGCTGTCAGGGAAGCGACAAAACTTTATGACGGCACTTTGCAGCGCTTGAAAGCGGAATTGGTGCAGCTGAGGCAAGAGAAAGTCAACACGAAGACAGGTGATGCGTCCAGCCAGAGCACAAAGAGATTCTCTGAAGCCGGGAGAGAGAGGACCGGAAACGTCTCTAAACATCGTGATATCGGCGTGCAGTGTGGTATGTCTTTTTCTTACAACAGTGTGTTCCTGGGTTATGGCGTGCATTAAACACTTCCTGGAAAATTTTAACGGCTTTTAGACAAAGTCAGATGGTAAATAGATTTAAAAAAAAAAAACACTTAAAATTGCCGTTTTCTCTTACTTTTCAGCTGTGTATGGATTTATTTATTTTCACAAATATATTTAACATATGTATATTTATATTAATTTTATCTCACAGTCTTTCATTTGTAATGTATGCCCTCCTAAAAACATAAGATGTTTAGTCTGGTTTGGTTAGGCTTTTTTCAACCGGGTTATTTACCTTTTTCTATTAATGTTTTTGTCAGAAAAGCCCACTTTGGTTGACCGGGGATGCAGCCCTCATCAGTTTATAGGACAATGTCTTAATGTGGGAGACATTACTAGTGATAAACTCACAGATCTATGTGCCAGTGAGGATGGAAACCGACAACTTGCATTGCTCCTCATCAAAAACGAGGTAAGAAATGATGGCTCATATAGAAGAGTAAGTGTTTACTCTTCCCCTCCTCCCTTCCTGACCCTTTTTTTGTTTTGCATATCAATTATGTGGTGAGAGACAGCAGAGTTCACAGACTGAGGTCATATGTCCAGGGCCGCATTAAGACTGCACTGGGCCCCGGGGCTATGACTTACTCACAGTAACGATATATATATATATAGCTTTAACTTTATAGCTTTAAATAGGATTTTTTAATCCCATATCAAAATTCTTGATGCACTGAAATTTCATAATTTGTTTTACCAATTTCAATATCACAAAAGATAATACTAGCCTATAAGCTTACTGAAGAAGACAAGTAAAAAGTCAAAAATGAGGCTACAACAGAACAAAGATCATAAGAAATTGATCTACTTGAAATACTTAAAGCACTGAATAATATTATGATGTATAAAGAAAATGTACAAATAGACTGAATGGCATCAGCTGTATATATTCAATATACATTCATTCATATTTATTTTACAAAAGTGATTTAGTCAAGGAGATAACTGATTTTATTTCTGATGTTTGATTTACATTGACACAAATGGCAACAGCAGCTACATTAGGCTGCTTTAGAGGAATAGTTCACCCAAAAATGAAAATTATGTTGTTGTTCTAAACCTGTATGAGATTCCTTCTGTTGTTGAATACAAAATAATATATTTGGAACAATACTGGTAATCAGATGCTTGCTGGGCCCCCATGACTTCCATAGTATGAAAAAAATACACCTTGATTGGAGACAATGGGACCAGAAACTGGTTGGATCATTTTTCAAAGTATCTTATTTTGTGTTGAGGAGAACAAAGAAATGCATAGAGATTTAGAACAATTTGAGTTTAAGTATATGATGACAGTATCTTCGTTTTTGGGTGAAGTATCCTTTTAAGATCTCATCATATCAAGGGTCTCATATCTAACGCTACACATGCTTTATCTTTAAATATTAATGTTCATTTAAGACACAAATAACTGTGTTTACGAGGATACTCGCAAAAGCGAGAATTTGTGACACATAACTGTGTATTTGAACGTTTAAGCACAACAGGAGCGAAAAGTCTATTCAGTCGCAATACGAGCAGGTGTGCGAAATCGGGCTGAAACCGTCTTAATGCACGCATTTACCAGAATGAATTCTGCCTCACTGCTTAATGTTCATTAACAGTTTAAACTATTTGTTTTAAAACCTGCTTAAAACGCGTTTAAAGGATAAGCTTAGCCAAACATCTTGACGCGCAAATCGATTGATATGTTTCTACCGGATTATCTCCCAAGTCCCCTCCCAACCCTTAAACAATGCATTTGCATTGGTAAACCAAATATAATATACTTTATATATATATAATCTCAAATGGTGATGCATATATTTATTATAAGCTCCGCTAATAAATGGGAGGCGTGTTGGCTTTGGCAATCGGCGCGCCAGTCAATCTACCCAACAGCCAATCACAGGGCCCCCTCCTTGCTCGGGCCCCGGGGCTTCAGCCCCGCATTGCCCTATGGTTAAAACGGCCTTTCACTGTAAGGGTTTTCTATATTTAAAGGCTTGATTGAAAATGCTATATGAGGTGAGGTCAATTAGGATTGAGTTTAAATCTTATGTTCATAGTTGATCTTTATGGAGTGGACAGTATTTAAATGCTATAGCCCCTTTATACATTATTATTTTATGTTCTGTGTCTTCAGCCTCAAGAGACTGAATGCAACCGCTATGCACCAGGATACTTTCTACTAAAGCAAGAGGGTGCTGAGCCCATACTGGTACACAGAGAGCCAAATAAGGACACCGTGGAAAGGGGTACGAGAGTCATTCACAAATTCAACTGAATAATGAGAAAAATTCTTATATATGTCATATCTTATATGTAGTTGTTTCACAAGTACACAATAGAGACTCAACTGCTTGGTGTAAAATGCATTTTACTAATTTAGCAGCAACTGATATAATTAAATAAAATATAGGTCATTATATAACCATTTTTAAAAGTTGAACTTTTTACAAGTGAATGTTTTTTTTAATCTTCCATTTACATATAATTATCATATGAGGCGATCCTTTTCAAATAAAACATATTTTGAAATTGACAATAAGTATATATGAGCTCACAGTTAGGACCAAAAATAAAATAAAAAATAGTGCAGATGAAATTACCCCATCCCTTACACCAGAGGTCTTTAAGCATGTTCCTGTGCACCCACTATCCTGAAGAGTTTAGCTACAACCCTAATCAAACACACCTGAAGCGGCCAATCAAGCTCCTCAAGACTGCTTGAAAATTGCAGGCAGGTGTGCTGAAGCCGGTTGGAAATAAACTTTCCAGGAGAGTGGGTCCACAGGAGCAGGGTTGAAGACCTCTGGTGTAAGGGATGGGGTAATTTCATCTGCACTATTTTAAACGCCTTACTCCACTCAGATACTCAACTAATCTATCTGTTGAGGACTCAATTTGCAATTTTGCTACTTTTTATATTTACATTTTGTCTTCCTTGCATCTTCACCTCTCTATTGACAGTTGTGATCCCACCAGCGTTGCAAACAATAACCAGACCCAATAACAACCATAGAGGAACGTCACCACCACCAGTGAGTACTTCCTCTTGTAGTCGCAGAGTGGATTCCAGTGGTCCAAAACCCAATCAAACTATACAACCCATCCGAGGTACATTTGCAAGAACATTGGAAAATACTGAAGGCTTGTCTTCCCAAAACAAAAGACAGAATACCAGCGCACCATCAACTTCTTCAGTACTTCCCAATTCGACCCAGACTCCTGCTTCCAATGTTAACTCGTCTGTGCCAATGATTGAGCTGTCTGGCGCTCCATCAGTACCTCAAACCAAGCCAACAGCTTCATTAGTTCATCGTCGACCAAACCCAAATCCTCAAACATCAAACCATACAGTAGTCCCTCAGAAAGAGGGGTCAAGTATCTTTCAAAACACCTACCTAACTCCTGTTCCTCCAAGCCAAGTCTTAGTAACAGAGCATCATTCCTCCAAACAGCGAGCTCTGGCATTGGTTTCACATACTGTGAAAACACTTTCAACTATTGTCTCGCTAAACCAGGCCACTGAGCCATTAACCCAATGTTCCTCTCAACTTACACAACCACCATTCTTTCCACCACAATCCATCAAAACATCAGCCCAAGAGATGACTCCACAAGTACACACTGTAATGCCATCAGGACATATTCCTGTCGCAGCAGCTCCAAATACACTTCCACCAGTCCAGGATAGGATTCTCTCAACCGGTCTTGTTCCCCCTCAATCCCAAGTTTTTGAATCACCACAGGTAATGCCAGCACATTCAGTGAATTCAAGTCCATCTTTCCAGTTCCCTTTGGTTCTGCCACACAATCCAGTTCAGGCGACGCCACCTTCTTATCTGCCAGCACATGTTCCATTTACTTCTCCACATATTCCAGTTAACGCAATTCAGGGATCCATGTCCTTAAACCCACCTCAACCTCCACTCACGCAGTCTCAATATCCACCACAATCTGATCAATTCTCCTCTTCTCCAGACCACTTTTATCCTCCACCCGATAATACGCCAGGTTTGCTTGAATCTCTTGATACTTTGCATTTGCATTCGCCTATCGTGATAACACCCCAGTATGCCCCGGAGCGGGCACCCATGCACCATTTTCAGCCATCTGGGCAGTTTGCACCTCTGCTAACTCTGAAGGAGCAACAAGCCGCTGCTTCCGCTAACATTGTTTTAGGACGAGTACCCATTCCATCTTTAGATACCTCTGCATCTCCAGTTGACAACTTCGAAGCGGACCTACCATTTTCACCATGTTGCACAGAGAGAAATGAAAGAGACCTTTCAGAAGATGATGACACACCCACACTCCAGTCTAGACTTAGAAAACAAAGAAAGATTTGCTCCAAATCTAGACAAATATATCCTGCAGGTGAGGATAGCACACTTGGGGTAAAGGATAAGAGGGTGAATCAGGTGCAGAACGACTTGAGTGAAACACCAAATTCTGGCTCAAATAACAGAAATAAACTATTACCAAAACCTTCAGGCAAAACAATACAGAGAAATACAGAGTGTCCCAAGTGTGGAAGGGTCCTCAGCAATGCATCAGCCTTGGAGAACCACATGAGACTTCATACTGGTGAAAGACCTTATACCTGTTCCCAGTGTGGAAAAGCATTTCCTAGTGTCCGAGGTCTTAACCGGCATATGAAAGTCCATGCAGAGGAAAAGCGGTATCAGTGTGAAGAGTGTGGGAAGAGTTTTGTATACCACTTTACCCTTACTAAACATCAACTTATTCACTCTGGAGAAAGGCCGTTTCCTTGTAAAGTTTGTGGAAAGAGGTTTTTGGCCAAAGCAGACCGGGCTACCCATATGCGAATGCACACCGGAGAGAAGCCATTCACGTGCACTCTATGTGGGAAGAAGTTTAAACATAGAGTCGCTCTGAATATGCATATGCAGGGGCATAGAGGAGAGAAACGTTATAGCTGCCCCCACTGTGAAAAGGGATTTGTGGATCTAGGCAATTTTAAAAGACACAAGCTCATCCACACAGGAGAAAGACCGTTTGAGTGCAAGAAATGTGGGAAATGCTTTACTCAGTCGGCCCATCTCAAGAAACATGTCAACACACAACATGTCACATGAAAAAAATCATTTGGATTGTTCAATATTAAGCATTCAGTTCATCTACTGATAAATATTCTGTTCCAGAAAATAAAACAGTATTAGGCCCGACTGTACATTAATTTATGAAGATGACATTTCTAAAAGAAAAAAAAAATGTTAACTGCTTTACTGCATTATTGTGTGCGTTGCTCTTTTTCTCATGCCAAGCAAAGCAAATAAAATTGCTAACTTTTATTAAAGTGCTTTAATGAAGCAATTTCGAAATGTAAAGTAATAAAATAATGATGCTTTTTCTATTATTTTGTCAGTGTGAAACTTATATACTGCTTGTTTATTATATATATATATATATATATATATATAAAAAATGTATTTTTTATTTTTTTTCTGTTGACATATTATAAATATTAATAAAACACCTTAGGTGTCATTTTGTAAGCTGAGTTTGTTCCACAGTTTATCTTGAAATAGTATTAGGTATATTCTATGTGTTCATAGAAATTTAGTATGACGCAGACAATAAATAAATCATATCAACCACTGTGTGGCGGTGTATGATACCACAGCTTATCTAACACAGCTTTTATGATAACATACATACAACTTACATGAATTGCAGTAGAGATGAAAACAAAACAGGAGCAGAAATACACTGAAGAATTGTAAACCGTATATTTTCATTTTAGTCAAACATACAAGCACACGTTGAACGGAGTAGCCTGCTTAAAAAAAGACTCAAAGACATATTTGGGTACAAATTCAGGGTTTATGTTAAGTTGATGACATTTGGATAGCTGGTTAAGATAGTCTAGATTACATGATCATGTTGCACATCATTCAATGCAAGCACAAAACACTGTAAGTTAGCTAACATGACCTTATGTTAATGGAACATAAAAATAGCGGTCATTGTCCTTAAGTGTATATTAAATACAATTTCTTTGAATGCATATTTATAAATCATCGTAATATTTGTAAAATTATTTGTTAATGATATTCTAAATATATGTGACCGTATATGGTTACACAAATATACTAAAATAAACATATTTTCTATATTTGGGCAGAAAATGTAATATTGTGGATTATAAAATATTTATTTTTGCAACATTCATTTGTACAAATATTACACTAAACTAGTATGTGACAAAATGACAATCATAACTTTTGAAATTAATTACATTCATGTTAATAAAAATAACTTGGGTGATTCCTGAGTTACATTTCTGTCACATGACCTCACAATCTATCTTTGAGGTTTGTAAGGTCTGTATTAGCAGCATAGCTCTTCAATGGTAGCCCTCCATCACTGAAAATACCATTAAAGGAATGTTTGGGATAAATGCTTTGCAATTTCAGAGCTCTAAGAATGCTTTATATTTATATTGCCATAAAAGAATGGGATGAGAATGAAAAGGACGAGATGACTGTGTATTTGGCTGGATGAACTCCATTTCACTACAGAGGGAAGGCGTCACGTAGGAAACTGTATAAAAGCAGAGATGCCCACAGAGGGAGGGACATGCTGATAAGGCGCGAGCCTGCGCTGGACTTCATGGTGTAACTGCACTTGCCCACGTTCCCTACCTTGTCAACTGCAGACAAAGTCACAGAAGTTGAACAACATGAGGCCTCATACAGACCCATGACCACGATCACACCGTCTTCCACTTTCCTCTGGGTGAAGTTTCCACTGCCTTGCTGGATGGAAATGCTCTCGATGCCTGTGCCATTACCGTCTGTGATGTTGACAGACAGTTCCCAGTTTGATGAGCTGCAAGAGGAGGAGTTGCAAATGCCCTGTACATCGACAATTTCACATTTTGGTGGTGTGAAGTCAGTAACCTGGATGAAACAGTAAAGAGTGAGTTAAAACAACAGCTTAGTGTTGAATTAAGTGGTATATATTTCATTAAATTGGCAGTAAAAACAATAACGTTATAATAAAAAATAACTTGTTTTATTTAAATGTAATATCCTTCAGTTTTTAAATAATGATTTGTCAAAACATTTTCATTAATATTAGCAATGTAATTTATTTTGTGTGAAAGCCTGTGGTTTCTTGATGCATCAGATAGTAATTTCCTTATAAGAAAAGGATAAGCAATATGATGCAAACATTTTTGAATGGTAGTATAATTAGCTGTTCCATGTGTGTGAAAGAAACTGAAATAGAAATCTCACAAGAGCAAACTGCCCCAATGCTTCATCAATTTCCTAATTAGTCTGTCTGAAACCTCTGCGGTTACCTTGGATAGAACAGAAAGGCGAAGGACAGCATAGTTAGAGTCACTTCCTCCTGGCCCTTCTGCCTCGATGGTTAGTGTAACATCTGTGCCTGAAACCATATTACCAGGTGGAGTGAGAGACACTGTCCCCTGAGCACTGCCACCACTCACGAGATTGAGCCTGTGAGGATAAAGAGACAACTGTAGCACAGAGTTTTGTTCTTATAAGGAAAGCTGATTAAAGCTTGTATGTCTATTATTACTGGGTGATTTGAGAACTAAGTGGAGGAATTACGTTGATGGATGTGTCATAGGGATGTTTTTGTCATTCTTTGCACTGATTGTGTAGGTACCACCGGTTCCATTGGTTGTAACAGTAAAATTGAGTTTAAATAGTTGTCCTGGCAGCATGGAGCTGTCTGCTATTGCCTGTAGATGGAGAGGAAATAGCATTAGAATAAAATTAGATTTGTTTAAACGACTAGCGAGCTGCCAACTGCCTTCAAAAGGAAGTGTAATGATGATGGGAACTTACAAGTGACTGATTTTCACACAAGAGACTCGACCCACAAGTGATTTTGATAGATTTTTATGTTAGCATGTTGCTAAGCTAACAACACAACACTTAAATCAGCTTAATAATACAGTCCACAAATATTGCATTTTAATAATTTTTTTAATTTCAAGTTTTAAGAAGACCGCACTAAGAATGCAGTTTGTACCTTGATGGCTACTTTAGACTGAGACATCTGTGTGGTGGACTGCCTTTGGAAGAGGGTGGTGAAGGTCTTGTCTTTTCCCTTTAGCATTACCACAAACTCTCTTTCTGGCACGTCGTTCACAGTAACCAGGTAATCTCCATTACCCATTTTCTCAATGGTGCCAGTAGACACTTTGAGCCCAGACACCTCCATGAGAGCAACCTCCTGCAGCTCTAGAGCCTCTGGACCTTTCTCTCCAGTCAGCGTTAGCAGCAGCTTCGCTGGGGAGCCTAAATAATAAGCAAAATATCCATACACTTTCATTAAAATCATTTAACAAGAATTGTTTAATAGTTAAACAGGACAACAGTTTTAACCTGTTGACGGCCGCCCATCAATGACAGCAAATCCAGGATGGGGTCCTTTGAATTCCTCCACAAAGTCGTAGATGAAAGTAATCGCACTCTGACCTGCAAAACAAGGTTTAAAGCAAACCATTTTGTTTACTGTCTACAATAGAAAAGCAATACTATCAACATATATCTCAGAGTTCCAATTAGCTAATTAATTAATTAATTAATTAATTATTAATTACAATGTTTTTGATCAATACTCCACATTAACCATTTTCCTCTTTATATTTCAAGAGTAAAGAACAAATATATATTTCTATCATGACAACTCGCTGAAGATTTTTGCATGGTAATGGATATGACAGTGGTATTGTATTTGATCTTGGCAGAATAGATCTGCTACGATGCTGATGCTAAATTGCTGCTGTTGTTTTAGATTATTGCTGATATTGCTGTCAATGCGGTGCTGTGAGTATTTGAGACATACTGCTGCTGCACAAATAGTATATGCAATAACCCGTAGCAGATCTATACTGGTGGGGCTGGGGAAAGTGGAGGGTTTCAGAGAAACTCTGAAATGCTCAAGCGAATGCTAACCAGCCATTTAAATGTAAAGCAGAAAACTCATTGGCTGCATATGCAACATGAACCAATCACCTTTGTTTAACGCTGTGAATATCATAGTTTGCATTAAGAACCCATCAGCCTGAGTTTCATGAGAGAACTTGGCATTTATCTGTATTCTTCTCATAACAGGTTGGCAAAAACTTTAGTGTTCAGCTTTGCATTGGTTTATCAAATACACGATGGCTCACCCATCACTTTTATGGTATAGGGCCGAGTTGTCGTCATGTCAATGTGCCACAGGCCCATCTCTGTTGAGGTTAATTGGATTCGTTGAAGGTTTCCCACTTTCTGAATTGTTCCCAGAGGTCCGCTTACAACAGTGCTTGATTGAGTCACTCCTGGAAGCAAGTGTATTCCGTTACTTTTTACAAGAGTATAGGTTAGTATGATATCTTATATTGAAGCTGAGCACAATATAATACAATCAAATCCCGTTGGGGTTATTATAGTTTTACATTTCTTATTTAGTTTTTCTTTCTTTTCTTTTGTAAAATTTTATTTTCAATAACTTTTCACTTTGACATTGCTAGCTTTAGTTTAGTTTTTAGAGTTTGCCTAACTGGTACCATTTAATGATTCAAAAATGAACTTTTTTGATACTTTAAATGGTACCAGTATTTAACCTTTAGTTAAAGGTGTCTCTGAATTTACCTGTGGGGCTGCGCAGGTTGAACGTGAGGCCAGTTCCTGTGATATAGATTGTAGTGTTGGACACAGATCTGTCCAGTAGGAAGGGGAAATTCTCTACAAGTCCTGGATCCCTGGAGCACTGAAGAATTGTCACCTGTGTGCCAAACATTTGCACAAATGAAAGACATATAGGAGAAAGTTCTTTGAAGATGCTGTTTTTTATATTTGCAATGTCAGTAAGCGAGTTTAAAATGACAATAATATGCTGATCATACCAGGGCTGAAGTAGAGGTGTCAGTAATAATGTCAGTGGCTTGAGAGATGCTGGACTTGGAGACCTCAATGGCTTGACCGCCAGAGGCCAAGGCCGTGTCATAATACACCTGAAACTGTGACGATGCAGTCAATGCCCTTCTCCTCCTGCTTGATGCTGTCAGGAAGTAAGATACCTGAAAAGAAAAGCCGGGAGATGGAAAAGTGGGAAACTGATGGAGGGCTGGTGAAAATTTTGATGGCAAGGACTCCATGTGCAACAAAGATGGATCATTTTACCGTAGACTTGGTGCTGCGAATGAGGGCGGTGATGGTTTTCTCCAGGTCTATATCCTTAGCTGGAGCATCCGTGAACACATATATATATGAGGAGGAAGGAGCTCCTGTCAGAGCCAACTGTGGGAGAAACAGAAGGTTAGAAAAGAGAGGAGCCTTTACTCCTTGTTCAATAATATTTCTTAGTCTAACTGGGAACCATATTGGTAGTATTCACATATGATGATTGAGATGATTGGCTGAACGGCCACAAAACACAGTACCTGAAGTCCTGACAGGCACATTTCTGGCCTATCTCCTCCTCCATCAGCCTTGATCTTGGAGATCTCTGACTTCATCACATCTGGGTCTGTGGTTCTTATTAGTGGTCCAAATTCTACAAATTCATACAAAATATATACAAGTGTGTCTGTAAATAATTTATATTTATATTAATTTAGACTGTCTGATCTGACTTTTGCCATAATACGAATGAAAAACTAAATCATTGCCCTATTTCAAATCCTAGTGGGCTACCTACAAAGGCAACATTTTAAGTCACCATATCACAAAGCCTTTATTATGCTTCATTATCCTTATGTCTCCTAAGATACCTAATTTTGGTCAAATACTTAGGCAGCACTGCATGTTTTTTTTTTGTTTTTCGCAGGAATTGAGGGGGGGGGACAAGATAATGAACCTATTATACATTGCAAAAATATCAATAAAAACAGTTCAGTGTAATTAAAATGGATTATTTTACCTAATATTGTATGTGCTATATGCTATGTGTCTTTTTTGCACTCACCTGGATCATTAAACGGCACCAGAATATATTCAGATGGTTCATCTTGAGTTCCTTTTTTACTGTCAATGATGCTGAAGGCGACTCTCTTGGCCTCTGCAATGTCGTTTGCCATACTGCCTGTGGTGTCAATCACAAAAGCCAGAACTGCAGATCGCGCGATACCCATCAGCCTGATGGAGAGTTAAAAAGAAAAGAGACAATTATTTTGATTAATGTATTTCAATTTTGATTTTAAAAAAATCATTTATATTTACCATTCAAAAGTATTGGGGACTTTTTAATGTCTCTTTTGCTAAGCAACGCTGCATTTATTTGAGCAAAATATAGGTCAGTGTTTATTATTTAAAAGAAACAGCATTTATTAAAAATAGAAATACATTTGTAACATTGTAAAGGTCTTTACTTTCACATTTGATCAATTTAATGCATTTTAGTGTAGAGAACAGGTTGTTAAGAGAACAACTCCCAGCTTTGCAAGTTATAAAATCTCTTAAAGGTTTAGGAAGGGTTTATCTAAAGATATATGAGGAATCTATCTCCATACCGAAGGTAGTTATTGTTTCCTATAGCTCCACGGATATCCTCTAGCAGCTCCATTGTGGCTTCAGCTGCCAGGTTCACAGCATCATTGTGTAGATTAGCATTATGGGAATGGCTCTCATCTTTACTGATCCCACCTCGAGGATTCTGGCTACTGCTGAGATCAGTCTCCCCGCCATGGCTACATTTTCCTTTTACACACACATAAAAGACAAATAGAGTTAATGAAGTTTTAAAACATGAGAATATTTTATCTCCAAATCCACTTTCTACTTTTAAACAGTAGTTTTCGTTGGTAAACTTGGACATTGCTTAATTGAAACCACTTCTCACCCCCTGAACACAATATAACACATTTTGCTGTATTACGTAATAATGGAAAGAAAAAAATGTGTACGGTGTGTCAGGAAATAAGTTGCCACAGCCTTATCCACCAACGTCCTAGTTACAACAACGTTATTTGAAATAAGTCCATTCTCAAGTCCATGTTGGTTACCAATACAACAATTTAAAAGGACCGAACACCAAAACTTGGTCACTTGAGTTTGACTTGAGTTCTCTATCATAGGTAACTCAACGCTGCGTTGGACGCTTTGGGAACGCCTCCTGCGTGACCAATGTCTGAAGCCCTTATAGAATCACGCCAATTCATTGGCTGGTGGCGCGACGCCGTCTCTGACGCAATGACGTCGTCAGCTTATACTGGCGAACACGCCATCCACTCCTCAGATTTCTCTGCCTTCACGAAGCGGTCACACTGCCCTTCGTTGTTGCAATTTTCTGGCCCAAAACTATTACTCGATCATCCATTTGCACTTCGGCGACTGCCTCAGTGGAACTTTGTTCTCCTCGCGGTGAAGTGCCATGGAGTATCGCCGCTGTCAACCGCCGTGCGCGCGTTTCATCGCTCGCGAAGACCCACACAGTAAGTGTATTAAATGTCTGGGTTTTTCCTCCGAGGATTTCGGACCGCTTTAGCAGATGCGCTCCCGCCTAGCGGCCAGGAGGTGCGGCCTTCAGCGGCCTATTCAGAGCTTGTGGACGTGCTTTCGCGCGCCACTGAGAAGCTCGCGCTGGATTGGCCCGATGAGCCCCGCGAATCTCGAGCTTCGAAACTCGACGAAGTTTCCCTACCAGGCGGATGTCCTTAAGGAGATGGATGAGGGGACTGGCTTGACTCCAGAAGCCGTGAAGGAACTGCGCAGAGCCACTGACTTGGCTCTTAGAGCCACCAAGCACACCGCACGCGCTGTGGGGCGCTCTATGGCGGGTTCAGTGGCTGCAGAACGCCATTTGTGGCTCAATTTGACCGAGATCCGTGAGAGGGAGAAGGTGTTTTTGATGGACGCGCCCATCTCACAATCTGGGTTGTTTGGGGAGGCGGTTAGCGCTGTAGTGGACAAATTCCGCTCAGCCAAGACGCAGTCGGCTGCTCTCAAGCAGTTCATGCCGAGGAGATCAAGGGACTATTCCACTCCCTCCTCCTCCGTGTCTAGAGAGCAATCGCTCCCCAGAAAGGAGCCTTCTGGCGGCGGTGGAGCCCAGGCCACGCACCCTCCCCCAGCTACGGTTTAGGGAGCCCGTGGCCGGTCTTTTCCCCGCCAGCACCCACGCAAACAGGTTAACCTGAAGCGGCCCAACAGGCCTGCCGCTTCGGCTAATCCGGGTCGTTCCTGACCTTCGGTCGGAATGAGGAGAGCCGCTTCACCGTTACGAGGCGAGGTCAGACCGCAGAAGCGTTTTCTGCCTGCCCCGAACGCGTCTCCTCACTCAAATTGGTCACAACCACCATCGAGGCTTGGTGTGCAGAACGAGTTCACCCTCATTTTCATCGGTCTGGCAGTTGGGGGCACATTCGTCCTTCCCTCTTCAGTCCGTCCTTTCGCCGCCAGCGGGGGCCGCGTGTTAGGGACACAGCCGGTTCTCCCCTGCAGTGACGGACCCCGTGCCGGCCACCCCGTCAGTCCAGCACTTCTCTCCATCATCCCGAACAAGGACGCATAGGAGCTCTCCTTCGTGGTGGAGGGTTGCCGCTGCTTCCAGGCCTTCTCGACACCCCATCTCAGGTATGTCTTCCCTTGCACGACACTCTGCTCCCTCTATTGCATTTTCTTTCACGAAGGGAGCGTCTACCGGGGTATCGCTGTGGGTTCTCCGCACAATTCGGTCGGCTACACACTTCAGTTTGGGAGGAATTCTCCCCCGCTTTCGACGGGTTCATCGGACGTAGTAAACAGCGCCTCAAGGCCTCTGTTCTACGCCTGGAACTTTCCTCCCCCTACAGAAAGGAGCGATAGAGGAAGTACCGCAATCGGACATCGAACGAGGGTTTTTCAGCCGCTACTTCCTCATTCTAAAGAGGGACGGCGGCTGAGGCCCATTCTGGACCTACGGCGTTTGAATTTTTCCCTTTCCCTTTCAAGCTAGGCATCATGTCTCTGTAGGTACCTGCCGCAGGCTGTTAGGCCTCATGGCAGCGGCCTCCCCTGTGTTGCCCCTAGGGTTGCTTCACATGAGGCCGTTCCTCTGGTGGATGAAGGAGCTGAGGTTACACCCCACTGTACCAGCCACTCGCCTTATCAGGGTGTCGCGCAGTTGCCATCGACCCCTTTTACTATGGCGAGACCCCGCTTTTCTCCAGAGCGGGGTGAGAATGGGTGCGATTCACCGTCGCCATATGATTACGACGGACGCATCTATGACAGGCTGGGGCACGGTCTTCGAGGGCAGACCGGCGAGCGGGGAATGGACGGAAGAGTTCCTCTCTTGGCATATAAACTGCCTGGAACTCAGGGCTGTCTTCCTGGCTTTGATGTATTTTCTCCCCGTTCTCGGGGGGTATCATATCATAGTCAGAACGGACAATACGGCAGTTGTGTCCCACATAAACCGTCAGGGAGGTTCACGGTCGCGCACCCTAGACAGGCTTGAAGGCCGTCTTCTCCTTTGGTCCCAGGACAAGTTCCTCTCATTGAGGGCGGTTCACGTTCCGGGAATATTGAACCTTGCGGCCGACTTTCTGTCCAGACAGAAGCTCAGGCCGGGGGAATGGAGGTTGAACCGTCAGACGGTATCACAGATCTGGGATCTGTTTGGCGAAGTGGAGGTGGACCTCTTTGCTTCTCAAGAGTCATCCCAGTGCCCGCTCTGGTTCTCCCTGAGTTTCCCGACGTCTCTGGGCATAGATGCGTTCGCCCACCCGTGGCCGAATGTCATGCTGTATGCGTTTCCGCCAATAAAGCTGATTCCGGCAGTAGTATGCAGAGTAAAGGTGAGCAGTGCCCGTCTCCTTCTCATAGCCCCATTCTGGCCCTCCCAGACGTGGTTCTCGGAGTTAACTCCCCTCTTGTATCGGTCTCCTTGGGAGATTCCGATCAGGCGGGACTTGTTGTCCCAGCTTCAGGGCAAGATCTGGCATCCTCAACCAGAGCTCTGGAAGTTGTGGGTATGGCCCATACAGGGCCAAGGGCTGTGACGAATGATTTGCCTGTTGAAGTCCAGGAAACCATAGCCAGTGCCAGAGCCCCTGCTACTAGGAAGCTGTACTCTTCCAAGTGGGGCGTCTTTGAATCCTGGCCACATCGAAACAGAGAATTTCTCACTGGGTGAGAGACGCCATTTCGCTGGCTTATGAGGCGCGGAACCTCCCTTCACCTCTTAGTCTTCGGGCGCATTCTACTAGGGGCGTAGCCTCCTCTCAAGCTCTTTTTAGAGGGGTACCCCTAGAGGATATTTGTGTCGCGGCAGGATGGTCCTCTCCGCACACCTTTGTCAAGTTCTACAACCTTGACGTTGATACAGCTCCAGGTTCTCAGATCTTGTCTGTTTGAACCGACCGTAGGTTGTTGGTTCATTATTGGACCAGATAGGCAGCGTTTTTCAGCTTGGCGTGTTTGGTATATCGTTCCCAAAGCGTCCAACGCAGCGTTGAGTTACCTATGATAGAGAACGTCTCGGGTTACTCGCGTAACCCTTGTTCTCTGAATAGGGAACGAGACGCTGCGTATGCTGCCAAGCTCCTCACGCTGCCGACAGGGTTCTTTTCGGCAGAGAAATCTGAGGAGTGGATGGCGCGTTCGCCAGTATAAGTTGACGATGTCATTGTGTCAGAGACGGCGTCGCACCACCAGCCAATGAATTGGCGTGATTCTATAAGGGCTTCAGACATTGGTCACGCAGGAGGCGTTCCCAAAGCGTCCAACGCAGCGTCTCGTTCCCTATTCAGAGAACAAGGGTTACGCGAGTAACCCGAGACATTTTCAACAACTTGGTAAAATTAAGTTTACATAGTTACTAGGTTTTGCAAAACGAAGACTGTAAATTTAAGTTACTAAGTAGTTTCTAACACATTTTGAGTTCAACTTGAATTTTTTACAGTATGTGTGTTCATCCATGTCTTGGTAGGTCTCCTCACCTTGAGGTTTTTCAGGGGAGAACAAGCCCATATATCCTGAAGTGAGGTACTTCCCATTGAGAATGTCAGGAAGCAGCTGATTTGGACAGGTACCACTGGCACAGTCACTGCATGTTGGCATTGCAATGGCTGCAAATTACCACATACACATTCAAATCATCAACCATACACTCAATTTACTTTTTTATTGTTTAGGAACAGTCAACATAGATTAATCTCACACAATATGAAATGTACTCCTGAGTGTAACCTGTTTTCAGTTAAGCACCAAGTCATCTGTTCACTTATCTCCACGTTTTCATTAAAAATATTGATTATTAAGAGCTAGTAAACATGAACATTGGACATGTCAACACACAAAAAAAGAGGGAGTAATCTGTTATTTCCACATACGAGTCTCTCTCATAAATCACACCCACTTGGCTTTATGTACCTGCAATATTCTCAATGTTGAGATCCGGTCTGATGAGGTTGGCATATGGACTTGTGTTACCTAATTCAACCCAGTTACTGTGGCTGTAAAAATCCTGGGAAAGACATGGATTAAAATGAATGCTTAACATAATATTAATAATGATATAATAATTTATTGTTGTTTTGTTTTTACTTAAAGATACACCTTTTAAGGAAGCGTGTCACAACCATTAGCAAAAATATGTCTTATTATATATTAATATACATATGTTTTTCATCCCTTACAGTATGTATATATACAGTATACAAAAGATAGAAAAACTGACTTAAAGCTATTTTAGCTGGTGAAAATACTACCTTTTAGAAAAACACGTATTGTTGTATTTATTAGGGGTTTAGATTTAGTATGTTTTTAGTTCTTAATATATTTTCAATAGGTAAAAGTCTCAACAGATAGTTAATGAGTAAAAACATGTTCTAGAGCAGTTCTGAGGCAATATGCTTGTACAATGTCTTAGTCACTGTCACTGATTATTTCCCTGTCACACTGACCTGCAGTGTGTGACACACTCGCCCCAGTGTTTCTCGGGCAGACTGAAAGTTGTCGGTGCGGACGTTCGCTTTAATGGCCGCAGTCCCCTGAATGATAAGGTTGCGTCCCTCATTGAAGGCCTCATTACTGAAGTGGTGTGGTGCACTGCTCATGAAGTCCTGGTCCACTAAGCCATTCTGCTTGTAGATCTGATTCAGTGCCGTGCGGAACTTGGCCCCCGACACCTCACCTGTGGCTGTGCCCAGACACGCACGCAGCAGCTCTTCTGCTGATGAGCCCTGGGTTAAAGTGGGAAATTCCATTATGCGTCATCGTTTTTAAAAATGACTTGGTCTATGTCTTTCAAATAAGTGTGCAGCTTTCATGTTAGTGCTGTTTTATGCCTTTGCTTGTACACAAACTCACCGTGGGTTTGAAATCTCTTCCTTCTGATTCAGCCACTGCTTCACACACCTCATGGATCTTCGCCATTACAGCATGGCCAGTAATGGTCACATGGGTGTTTCCGCTACCCCCAACTGAAATAAATGCCTGCACCCTGGACACCACTAGTGCGATCAAAGCCACGACGGGCACTGATGACTTCATGATCATCTGAATTAAGTGAACAAATATTTACTTTTAGTAAAGCCTGTGCAAAAGCACTAGTTAAAGATATGGGAAAACAGTTATGTAAGAGATACATTTTCTTTTCTTTTTTCATTGTGAGACACTAAGATCATATAGCTGCTTTTATGAAAATGTACTGTAGCCATATTTTTATTTCTTGTAGTAATAATGTGAGGTACTCATGGGTTTTTTTTTTAATGCCAAAAAAAACGAAACTAACTGAACAAGGCAAATTAAATGTAAAAATAAATAAATGTAATTCTTTGGAGAGAACTGAGAGGAATTAGGTTAAAATATTATAAAATAATGCAGTATATAAAAGTTTAAATAAATATAATAAATATAAAAAATCTGTATCCGTAAATCCCATGTAACCATGTATCCATGTATATTTATACTAATATATATATATATATATAAATATTATTATATAGTACAATTTTAGAATAGGGAACACTTATTCACTATTAACTACGACTTTTCCCTCAATAAATTCCTAATTTTCTGCATATTAATAGTTAGTAAGGTAGTTGTTAAATTTAGGTACTGGGTAGGATTAGGGATGTAGAATAAGGTCATGTAGAATAAGGCATTAATATTTGCTTAATTACTACTAATAAATGGCTAATATTCTAGTAATATGCATGCTAATAAGCAACTAGTTAAGAAACCCTCAAATAAAGTGTTACCATATATATATATATATTTGTATGTGTATGTTTATACTAATATATTTATATTCAGTCATTTTGTATATATTATAATATAATACCATATATATATATATATATATATATATATATAAAATGACTGAATATAAATATATATTAGTATAAACATACACTATAAACATAGCATAAACATAATATAAGACCTTCTTACCTTATACTGGTTTCCAATCTGCGTCTGTTCCTCCTGTATTTCCCCTAATTGTGGATCCTAGTTAGTCTCTGATGACAAATATATTATGTCTTATCTCACAGTGTTCAGAAGTTGTCATGCAATCAGACCTCAGCAAATGATTAACCCCTATGGAGAAATTACAATATTAAGGCGTGGCTGCCTTTAAAATATTGTGTTACATCTCTCACACACACAAAATTAAGAATCCTAACTATAATAGCTTACATCAACTGTGAAATAACATCCAAAACTGTTTTGATAAAACTAGAGCTGTAATAAAACTGAGTGAGGTTTCCGATCTATAGCATGCCAGATAAGATTTAATTGGGCCAAAACCACCTTTGACCATACATATACAAATTCTATATTGCTTTATTTTCATTTGCTTTATGAATGTATGAGTCACGTCCCAGTTTATTCCCAGGAAACAAAAGTCACATTCCGCAATAAGACCACACCTGTTCTCGAAATCTGAGGCCCTTGAAAGTTCAGTTGTTCAGTCAATAATATTGATTGTACAGGTTCAATGAGATGCATATATTATTTTGAGACTTGCCAGGATGCAATGAGGAAAATTAATTATATAACATATTATTTGTATTAATTAAATCATCTAATCAGTATTTTATTTTGTATTATTCTATATCTTTTATTTTTTTGGTAACACCGTATTTTAGGGTTTCTTTAATTGCTTATTAGCATGCATATTAGTAAAATATTAGCTATTTATTAATAGTAATTAAGCACATATTAATGCTTGATTTCTACATTAACTTATTCTACATCCCTAATCCTACCCAATACCTAAACTTAACAACTACATTACTGAATTAATTAACTATTAATAAGCAGCAAGTTAGGAATTTATCGAGGGAAAAGTCGTAGTTAATAGTGAATACGTATTCCCTATTTTACGATACGATACACTTTATTCTAAAGTCAAGTCAAGTCACATTTATTTATATAGCGCTTTTAACAATACAAACTGTGTCAAAGAAACTGCACAATATCAAAATAGGAAAATAGTGTGTCACTAATGTAAAATGACAAGATTAAACACTATTTTTTCAGTTAAAGGCATTTCATTATTTAATTCAGTGATGGCATCTTCCAGCTCAGTCGGTGGGCCAGTTCTCCTCTGGCCAGACAAACCAGTAGTTTGTTCCAACTGCAGCAAAGTCAGATTGTAAGGGCTCAACTGGTTCCAGTGGTATTTTCCTGATGGCTGTCTAGGTGTCGAGGTCCTCACTGGGGATCTGTCTCTGGGGCTCATCTAGGTGTCCTGGTCTCCGCTGACGTTCAGAGCTGTAGAGGTTGTCTCTAGGTGATGATCCAACATCTGATCTAGATACGGACTGGATCTGGTGACTGCAGTGATCATCTGGGCTGGATAAGGACCGGATCGGGAGGCTACGTGACCTCGGAATAAGAAAGAAACAGACTAATATTAGCGTAGATTTCAATCTTCTTACGATGTAACAAGTACATCATGTGTTACGGGAAGTGTTCTCGGTTCCGGTTGACCTAATTAATGCAGCCTAACAATCCTTTAATGGATTTGAATAATAGAAGTGTATTAGTGCATTATGTGTATGCCAGGTTAAAGAGATGGGTCTTTAATCTAGATTTAAACTGACAGAGTGTGTCTGCCCCCCGAACATTATTAGGTAGATTGTTCCAGAGTTTGGGCGCTAAATAGAAAAAGGATCTGCCGCCGGCAGTTGATTTTGATATTCTAGGTATTATCAAATGGCCAGAGTTTTGAGATCGTAGCGGACTTTAAAGACTATAATGCGATAAGAGCTCACTCAAGTACTGAGGAGCTAAGCCATTCAGGGCTTTATAAGTAATGAACACAATTTTAAAATCTATACTATGTTTAATACAGAGCCAGTGCAGTGTTGACATAACCAGACTAATGTGGTCATACTGGTTCTAGTAAGATTTCTAGCAGCTGCATTTTGGACCATCTGTAGCTTGTTTATTAAGCGTGCAGAACAATCCCCCAAGCATTACAATAATCTAACCTTGAGGTCATAAACGCATGAATTAACATTTCTGCATTAGACATTGAGAGCATGAGGGAGCTCAGTGTAATTTATGGACTCAAAGTTTGGAGAAACAAACGACATGATAGTGTTATCCTAAATATCTAGATTTTGATACCGATAATGAAATATCTGACACGGTTCCATTACTCGTTCTCCACATATCAGATACACCGAGCTGCGCCTCACTCTCTCCTCTCCGACAGAGAGTTTGACACACATCCACCTCCTGTCAGTCACAGAGTCTGAATATCCACGTGGGATTGCAGGTATTCCGCATAGTTTTAATCATTCCAAAAATTGTCTGCAAATGTGGCGAGCGCTTTATTGTAACATGAGAACACAGTCATGTAATCTCAGAAAACTGGAAGCGAGCTCTCAAATAGGCCTAACATTAGGGGTGTAAATCGGATGGTTCGTCACAATTCGATACGATATCGATTCTCATGCCCAGTGATACGATATTTGCTGATACCTCAAAAAATTATACGATACGATACAGGAGTATATCGATCGATATTTCTATATTATCATATTATATACCTATTTTAAACAACTATCTACATTTTTATTAACTCACAAATGCAACCAAAATATATAACATGAACATAAATCTAAAAATGCTACTATGGGCTCAGTGCTCAAGTGCAATAAACAGTGCTTTTCAGGTTTTTCAGCTCAGTCTAAAATACATTTTCAGGTACACGCTAAAGAAATGTAATAATCAAATGTAAAATAACTGCATAGTCTTCACTGTATAAATTAAATAGCCTGTAAATGAATACTTTTTGATGTTACAAAGGTTATTTAGTCAGGAGCAGTGAGCACTTGTATTTTTCTTTGACAGCATTATATTTACATTTACAAAGGGTGTCGTTAATTGTGGCCAGTGTGTATTAGAGAAAAACATTTAATTTCATAATGATATTTCCCCTATTTTTGTGAATTTTTTTAAATAAAAGCTCAAAAGGATTAACAATGCAGATTAATTTTCATAGCCTTCTTTGATAATATTTACCAAGGGTGCCGATATTTTGGGCCATGACTGTAAACCATCAATTGAATATAAAAGCAAAAAACTACCAATCTGGGACATATATCTATAATGGAAAGCACTCTGCAATGGTCGCACAACCTGAAATTTGGTCGCACCACATGATATTTTCAATTCAATTAAAATTTACGAGCACAGAATCACAGAATTTACAAGCTAGCTTCCCACAAAAGGTCACTATGAAATTTATAATGAAAATTAATAATTTCAGAAACAACTAATTATTCATTATTGTTTTTTAGGTCATACCACATAATATCCAAATGTGGTAACTACATACCAGTTGTTAAAAATATAATTTTTTCAACATTTGAAAGAGACTTACAAACCTGCCTGATGCTTCCATGGGTCCAAATTGGTATATGATGCAGTCTTATATTTGAATGGATTTCAAAATAAAAGTCCCAAAATGTTAGTTTTTTGATGTTTTTTGAGGTTTTTTGAGACACATGATATTTCATAAAATAGAAATCATCTGACAAAGTTTGTTTGTTTGTATATTACTATACAATGTAATTATGTTTGCGTTTGCTTTACAATTTTATACAGTATTACAAAACACTTGGGAAATTATGCCAAATAGTGCAGAAAATGTATCTGAATTAATTTAGGGTAATTAATGTCAGGGAGTCTACGGTCATCAGTCACGATCACCATCACCTGGAGCACGGATTACTAATCACCGCCACCTGTCACCACTCAGGCTGAGCACTATATCACTGCACTCCTCCCGCACAGGATTCGTCTGGTCTACAGTTTGCACTGCGAGACAAACATAGTATGTGTTGCCGACCCGACCTGACCCATCTTTGTTTACCTCCTAGTTGTCCCCATGTCCCGATCCAAGACCCAAAGGATGACTGCGGCTGAGGACGTGCTGTGTGGTTTACGGCAGAGCGGTCTGAGGCTGGAGCGATATGTGGAGGAGTTTCTCGAGCTTTCTAACCGGATGAGCTGGTTCGCGCCGCGTCTCCCCAGCTCAACCCCACGCCGAGAACCCCCACATACCTCTCCAACGGCTCCTACCGCCTGCCCAACTCCAAACACCCCCATATCCTCCTAAGCTCCACCAGTGTTCTCGGCCCAGAGCCGCCATCCGCGACTCACTCAAGGCCGCCATCTGTGGCGAAGAGGCTTGGTGAAGAATTTTTGGCTCAGGGTCTGTATTTAAAGTCACACCAGAGGTGTTCAGCTGGGATTAGGACTTGGCTTTCTGCAGACCAGTCAAGTTCTTCCACACTGACTGAATCATCATTTCTCTTTGATCCTTGCCTTATACACAGAGACACTGTCATGTTAGAACAGAAAATGGTCCTGTCCAAACTGTTGCTATATAAATAGGAGCACACAACTCCCTAGAATATCATTAGATGCTTAAACATTAAGATTTCTACTCATGTAAATTACTAAAGTAGACAAACCTTTCATTAGAAGGGGGTGACCCAATACTTTTGGCAATATAGTGTATATGGCATATGTTTATGCATTTAAACCAATTTTTAACTGAAAAAATGCAATCTGACAGACAATTTAGACATCACATCATTGACCCTTTAACTATTTAAAATAACTGCTTTGTATTGAATATATTTAAAATGTAATTTATTCCTGTGCTCCAAGCTACATTTTTATTAACATGCAAGTTCTCTAATAATTTTTTATTTTGTTATTTGCAGAATTACACCTCAGAGCTTCCTGTTTCTGTGTCCAGACTAAGAGGCTCCGGTTCAATGGATAGGTTGAGTAGTTTGTAGATCTTTGGTCAAGCATTAGTCAAAATTAGTAGTATTTCTAATGCTAAAATACTGTATAACTATTGTTGCTATCCAATCAATAATTGTTTCACATTTACAAATTAGTTTTAAGGCGTTAACTGCACACAGGCTCCTGTTCTCCCTCTGCTTTGCTATAAAAAATTATCTTTGGAGTTGTTGAGCTAAAACTTAACATACACACTGAGGACTTCAGATACGTATTTTACATCTGGTAAAAAAAGGGCATAATAGGTCCCCTTTAAGTCTAGGGATTTAATTTTTTTTTAATCAGCTGAAGTTTCCTTTTCAGTATGTTTTGGATTGTTGTCCTGCTGGAAGGTCCATCTGAGTCTCATCCTTCAATTACATGGATTCTGACAGGACCGTGTTAAGAGAAACTCCCCCCACACTATGCTGCTTCCACTTCCAAAGTTTACTGTTGGTATGGAATCATGCTGCGGAATCATGTTGAAAAGGTCATGCTGTATGTAAGTAGAGGAACCCGCACAAATGTTTACTAGTTTGGAAAAAGAGGGCTGCTCAAAATTTGAATGGTTCTATTAAATGTTTAATAGGGCAGTTCCTCCGCCTACATCCAGCGTGACTTTTCAATGTGATTTCGTAATGCATGAGGTTGGAGATTACGTAATGCATTTCACAGAGCCAGATCTAGGCAACTATTTTTAATGAAATAGTATATACATGTTCATTTTTATAAAATATAACTTATTGTTTCAAAAGACAAGACCCATGTTTGTCTGCTGGAATCATGTAAAGCAATTTGAAGCTGCAATGAATCCACATTTTAGGACCCTCATATACTCCACTGAAATACTTCAGTCTGGTACACTTAAGCCCTATTCGGACGGCAATTGTTTCTCAGGGGGAGACAAGTGATTTTCACCAATTACAGGGGTAGTTGGTGATTTTAATGCAGTCCGAATCCAGGATGTCTGGGTTTTTCTCTCACTACCCCCGTAAAAATCGAAATTATCGACTGTTTGATTAATGATTAAACTTAAATCGTTCATTGCACTTGTTTTATAAAGTCCTGTCAACTTTATTCTTGGTTAAGACAAGTTCACAATTTAAGTTCACTAAACTTAATATTTTAAGGTAGCATGAACACTTACTTTAAGTTGAAACTAATTTTACAGTGTACGCATGAAGATCTTAATGGATTTGGAACAACATGAGGGGGAGTAATTGATGTCAGAATTTTCATTTTTGTGTGAACTACCCTTTAAGTTGATAATCACTTGAAATCTTGCTTGATGGCTGTGGTTACCACTTTGACTGCATGAAAAAGTTTGGACCTTCTTCAATAAATAACATGAATTGCATTCCACAGAATCAAGAAGCAGACAAATACATATGGTAAATAAAGCACACACGTTGCCTGAACTTCACAAGTTTGTGTAAAACCTAATAATCATGTTATCCTTATTCAGATGGTTTTGATGATCCAAAGAGCAACTTATGTTTCAATGGAAGCAAAAACATCTAACCATCTATACAAAAAATCTCACATGATCAACGTTATAATCTCACATGATCTTTCTCCATACCCATCACTGTCAAAATACAAAATCTATAATATTATTATTATTTAATAGATAGTTTTGTACTGTACAAAACTTCCACAGTATCTGCATGCTCCATGTGCATTGACCCAGTTTTTAATAAGCAACCGTGGTTGGCAAGGGATCATGTGAGAGAAAGAAAAAAAATGAAATTGTTGAACGGATGGAGCACAGAATAGACAGATGGAACAGTTCACATTTTAAGCTGTAAAAGAGTGAACTCTGTGCTGTAACAGTATGAAACAGATGCTCTTAGTGGTATTAAAACTCCATGTATGCGTCACTAGCAGCGTGCAGCTACTCTGAGCACTCTAGGACAAAGGGAATGAGGAACCCAGCTATGGACAGCAGGCAAATCAAGAAGCGGTTTACACCACTGTACGTGCTCACTGACACATACATGCTTGCAGGAAACCACATTTACATATTCTTCCCATAGCTATTAAATATGCTTTTTTTTAATTAAGCTTGTGGAATCAGAGCAATCAGATTATAAATTTAATACATCTCTAGCATCTCTGTGAATGTGACATAAGTTTCTCGAGATCAGAACAAAATGTACCATGCAGATCATAGGGATCATCAGATTTTTCTTTATTCCCCCTTTTTAATCTTACATAACATTACTGTTGTATGGGCTGTGCGTGCTAAGTATATCATGAAATCTTCACCTATAAACAAAAGCACTGCTGTGGAACGCGAGTCTTACACCTACTTATTTAAGCTGCCGCTTGTCAGGACATCTGGTCTATGATTGAGGTCTGACTTCAGGAGATGCATCCAGAAGCTTGAATGTGTTGTTGACAATACTGAACTGCAAATAAAAAAATAAAAAAAGATTTTGTATTAGATTTTTAACATTTGACTAACCAGCATACAATTTAAAAAAAAACATCAAAAAGTGTTTTTAGCAAGAAATTTCAAGTAAAATATGGAAGATGTGATGAACTCAGATGCAAAAGAACATCAAAATAAGCAATACACATAGCAATACAATTAAAAGATAATTACACTTTTTCCACAAATGACTAATCTTGAAAAAACTAGTAGTACTACTACTATACTATACTATAAAAAAACAATCTCAGAGTCATCAACAAAAGGAAGAAGCAAGCAGGCGCGCTCGTGAAGCTCAGACAGCGTGGATTCCGGACAGCACTGCCTAGCATCCATCTAGCGAATCTCCGCTCTCTACCCAACAAAACGGACAAACTTCTTCTGCTCTCCCGGACTACGTATTTTTCAAACTCTGCTGCTCTGTGTTTCATGGAAACTTGGCTGAATGATGCACTACCGGACAGCGCGTTACATCTGCCGAACTTCCAACTGATCAGATCCGACTGCGAAGCAGGATCAATGGGGAAATCGCACGGCGGCGGGACGTGCTTTTAACCCATTATTAATGTATTTTGAATGCAAAGGGCACTTTTTGTATTTGTGTTGATTTATGTGATTTGATTTAGTGCATGTTATGCATGTTTAACCTATTAAAAACAAGTTTTATAATAACCAATTGTTCGGTCCGAACCTTTGACACTGATAAAAATTCAGATTTGGACCTTTGAATGTAGACTTTGAGAACCCCTGCTGTACACCAACGACTGCACATCTAAAGACCCCTCCGTCAAGCTCCTGAAGTTTGCAGACAACACCACACTGATCGGCCTCATTCAGGACGGTGACGAGTCTGCTTACAGACAGGAGGTTAAGGAGCTGTCTGTCTGGTGCAGTCTTAACAACCTGGAGCTTAACACACTCAAAACAGTGGAGATGACCGTGGACTTCAGAAGACCCCCCTCCTCCCCCTTCCCCCCTCACCACAATGAACAGCACTGTGACTGTAGTGGAGTCTCCCAGGACCTGAAGTGGGACAATCACATTGAGTCCATTGTGAAAAAGGCCCAGCATATGTTGTACTTCCTTTGCCAGCTGAGGAAGTTCAACCTGCCACAGGAGCTGCTGAAACAGTTCTACTCTGCCATCATTGAATCAGTCGTCTGCACTTCAATAACTGTCTGGTTCAGCTCAGCTACCAAATCTGACCTCAGAAGACTACGGAGGGTAGTCCGGACTGCTGAGAGAATCATTGGTACAACCCTCCCCACTCTCCAAGAACTGTACTTATCCAGAGTGAGCAAAAGAGCTGGAAAAATCACTCTGAACCGCTCACATCCAGCACTCTCCCTCTTTGAACTGTTACCATCTGGTCGACGCTACAGAGCTCTGAGCACCAGAACGGCCAGACACAGGAACAGTTTCTTCCCCCAAGCAATCCATCTCATGAACACTTGACAATAATTATGGTACACACACTATTTATACACTTATAAACGTATTTATCTAACACGCATACTTAGTCTACACTTCAATTGCACGTAATATACCTGTGCATACAAAACTGTCCATTGTTATATACCTGTACATACAATTGTCAATTTGCATATTGTTATTCCTTATTTGCTTGTTCTTTTTCATTCTTATATTTATTATCTGTGGGGGGGGGTTTCTGTCACTGTCATTCTGTTGCACTGAGGAGCTTCTGTCACGAAAACAAATTCCTTTTATGTGTAAACATACCTGGCAATAAAGCTGATTCTGATTCTGATTCTGAAAAGGTGGGCAACATTTAGAGAAGGTTATTGACTTAATTTCAAATGACTCATATAGATGTGACAATATAAATAAATGGTGTTGGGTGGAAATACAGGATGAACAATTATAGACAAGAACATGAACATGTAAGAGGATTTTGTGAGAGAGCAGGAGACAGGATAAAGGATTAAATCAGATGTAAATCAGGAAAAAGAATGAGAGATTAATCGTTTCTCCTTATCTGCAGTCTAAACACACACTGACGGTGCATCAATCTACTGTCTGATAAGAGAAAATAAATATAGTTGTTGTTGTGGGAATGAAGATAAATTAATTTGAATTTGCTTTAAACAACTTTAAACAAATTACACTGAATTCGAGTTACACATTTAGGGGAATAATTTCTCTTTTGACCAAAAAAATCAAAAGAATCTGTTTTCTCTCATGAAAAAGAAAGGTTGCCCACTGTTCTTGAATTCACATGTGTCTGGAAATGAGAAAATATTTGCTATATTTACTTGACTCAGAGCATCTATACAGCATAGGGGGAGGAGACAGAGAACCTTCATATGAATGAGTGCGAGAGATGGAGGGACAATATCAGAGAGGAACAGATTGAGAGAGAGACTGAATGACGAGAACGTGAGTGAGAGAGAGGGAAGAGAGAAAGAGAAAAGGAGGGGCGAGTGATGTCCAGAGATTGAAACACTCAATGTAATTTTCTGCAACAGAATCTAAACAGACAGACTGCGAGGAAGAATCACAGAGCCATAGAAAAGCATTAATGCTCATCAGTAATCACAGAGAAAGATGTCAATGGAAGCAGGCAGCATGGAAACCATTGAGGTTCCTCAAGACAAGATTGTCAAAAAGGTAGGTGACCTTTGAGCCTTAGCCTATGAGATGGAGCAGAATTATTGAAAATATAGTAAGTTTGGCAGATTGACACTATGTATGTGTAATGAACAATATATGATAATGAAAAAGACAGGCTTGCCATTAATCATACATTCTTCAGCTAAATATAAACTGTAGAACAATTTTAAAACACAAGACAATTCAAGAAACACAAATAATCTGACAAACAGAATTTGTACTTAAAAATTCAATTATATTATAATATTCAATATATCGTGGTCTAATGGTTAGAGAGTCGGACTCGTAATCCAAAGGTTGCGGGTTCGAGTCTCGGTCCGGCAGGGATTGTCGGTGGGGGAAGTGATTGTACAGCGCTCTCTTCACCTTCAATACCACGACGAGGTGCCCTTGAGCAAGGCACCGAACCCCCATCTGCTCCCCGTGTGTGTGCACTTAAGATGGGTTAAATGCAGGGCACTAATTCCGAGTATGGGTCACCATACTTGGCCGTATATCACGTCACTTTCATGTACACATTACCATTAAAAAGTTTGGGGACAATGTTTTTACAATAAGTCTCATGCTTATCAAGGCTGCATTAATTTGACCCCCCCAAAAAATGTAAAAACTTCAAAATTGAAATATTATTTAGAATAACTGTTTTTTTATTTAAATATATTTAAAATATAATTTATTCCTGTGATGCAAAGCTGCATTTTCAGCATCATTAATTCTTCAGTGCCACGCGATCCTTCAGAAATCATTATAACATGATGATTTGATGCTAAAGAAACATTTCTTATTAATATCAATTGAAATGTTGTGCTGTAAACTTTTATTTTTATTTTAATTGTGATCATTACATTTTGTGGAAACCATAATGCTTTTTTTTTCAACAAAAACTTACTGACCCCAAACTATAGTATTGTATAATATATTAATTTTTAATACAATAATTTGACAGAATTTAAAATAAAAGATGTACAACTACTGTTTGTGCAACTGTACTTGCCTCTGAATCTAATTGGCATTGATATATATATATATATAAGCCCATGTCACAACTAGTCCTGGTCTCCACATTTCATACTTGGAGCTTAAATTAGATCATAAAATGCTCTTTTGCTCCACACTGTAAATGTAGGGGTCCTTCAGGAAGAAGATAGATAAGCTGAGGAGATGGAGCACCTCTTCAGGCGGCGGCAGCTTCAAACGGCCGCCCAAAACCAAAGCACTCAGTCTGAACTCACCCACTGACCCTGACACAGAGCCCCTCGGAGTGGAGACGGAGCGCAGGAAACTCAGACCCATTGTGGCATCCGTCTTTGGTCAGGTATGAACTGCTGTGTCACAAGAGAAATTATTTATGTTTTTGTGTTTTGATGGTGAACTGTGAACTGTTGTATTTTCAGTCATGATCTTGATTTAAACAAATGTTTTGGTTTGCTAAACTCTGCATAACAATGGGCTAATTTGCAGGCAGTGGGTTTAACTTCAAACAGGGGTTTAGGCAAAACTTTCTTTATTACGTGCTTGATGTTACAATTTACACAAACTAAAAATGGCAATCGAGTCTGTCTTAATAATTTCAAAAAGAGGCGCTGTGATTGCTAATGAAATAGTGCTTATTATTATGCTGATGGATACTGTGAAGACTCCAAAAGCTGTTTTTGTGTGATTCTGAATTAATGAATGGGTTACAAGGGCAAGTGGTACCCTGAAGGAATCTCTTTATTAACTCAAAGACCGCTATTCAGGATTCTGTAGTGTCTGGATTATTTGCAGTTTTTGAGTTGTTCTCTTTTATGTTTTTACTACAATGTTATTTATTAGTTAGCATGACACTAGTTCTCTTAGTATGGACCCACAAGTTATTCAAAAAAGCCTGTATCAAATGTCGGTCAAAAGTTATCTGATGCCTGCATTGTGCTTAGACATTTGATGTAAGAATAATACACATTGGAAGCTAAAATATTTTACTGGGGGGGGGGGTGTTTGGGGTGTACAAACAATTTTCACTTTTAAACTTCTAAAACAAGACCATAAGTTATTACATAACTTTAAAAAGTTGGGTCTTTTTTTTCAATGTTCATTGCTGAAAAATCTGTAAAGAAACACAGAATTGTTCCCTTCATCTACTCCCCTCACATTTACTCTTTCCAGTCTGTTGTTTATTCATTCTTAAACCCTGTCACACAGCAGTAATCATAATAATCATTTTCTGACAAGCTCTCTGCTTTCAGAGGATTATGGCTCTGTGCTGGAGTAAAAGGTGAAAGAGTATTATCTGTTATTCACCACACCTCATGCTTTATAGCTTGCCTTCCCAAACACATAATTTATAATAATAATAATTTGTTACATTTATATAGCGCTTTTTCTAGACACTCAAAGCACTTTACATAGTAAGGGGGCTATCTCCTCATCCACCACCAATGTGCAGCATCCACCTGGATGATGCGACGGCAGCCATAGTGCGCCAGAACGCCCTCCACACACCAGCTTACTGGTGGAGAGGAGACAGAGTAATGAAGCCAATCAGTTTATGGGGATGATTAGGAGGCCATGATGGTCAGAGGCCAGTGGGCTAGTTTGGCCAGGATGCCGGGTAACACCCCTACTCTTTTTCGAAAGACATCCTGGGATTTTTAATGACCACAGAGAGTCAGGACCTCGGTTTAACGTCTCATCCTAAGGACGGTGCTTTTTCCAGTATAGTGTCCCCTTCACTATACTGGGGTATTAGGACCCACACAGAATGTAGGGTGAGCACCCCCTGCTGGCCACATTAACACCTCTTCCAGCAGCAACCTAGTTTTCCCAGAAGGTCTCCCATCCAAGTACTGACCAGACTCAACCCTGCTTAGCTTCAGTGGGCAACCGGTCTTGGGCTGCAGGGTGATATGGCTGCCGGCTATGGATATGAAACTAGCACAGCTTTCCATTAAATCGGTTTATTTAAATTTTCACTAATTCACTAACTTTCTTCACTATCTTTCATATGAAGACCAACTCTAATTCGGAAGAAACCTTATGGATTTGCATATTGTACATCCCTTCCCTTCAATGTTTGTTTGCTAGTCAAAGTTTGGACACAAACTCTCTTTATTATTACTTTTTTTCTACATTTTATGTAAGCTATTAAATAACAAAAAATTAAAGTAAAAGAACTATTGTGTATTTCAAATTACTCAAAGTATCCTCCTTCCTAGATTACAGGTGGCACCGTGACTTGACACCTTACAAGTAGTGTTGAAGGAGTTTCATTTGCAGTCCTACAATCAAAGATTGCAGTAGGTTTTATTACATGTATGTTCATATGACAATAAAACACATATGCAGATAAACTCTTCCTGATATGTTAGTCAACTCTAGCACAGACAAACAGTAGCAGAGTGAAAAAGTATGCCAACCAAAGGCTAAATGTTTGAGACCTATTGGCACTTTGGCCCTGTGCACTAATGGAAAAAAAAGTATTTTCATGTGTTTGTTTAATTTGTCCAATACATGTGTACATACATGCACTACATGATAATTCGGGGTGAATATTATAATTTTTACAACATCTTAACTAATGTACTCAATGCATTCTGTGGTGGAAATGACAATGGTGGGAACTTGTTTTGATTTATTTTTTTATTTTTGTTTTTAGTAAAACAGAGTTTCATCTCAAGCATGCTGACACATTGTCTTCTGTTTCATAAATATACATAACATTATTATGTGATAAATTGTTCTGGGGACAGGGTATTTTATTTTTTTCACACATTACAATGTTACTTCACCCAAAAATCGCCAGCAGCCATATCACCCTGCAGCCCAAGACTGGTTGCCCACTGAATCTATGCAGGGCTGAGCCTGCTCAGTACCTGGATGGGAGACCTCCTGGGAAAACTAGGCTGGTGCTGGAAGAGGTGTTAACGAGGCCAGCAGGGGGTGCTCACCCTGTGGTCTGTGTGGGTCCTGACGCCCCAGTATAGTGACAGAGACAATACTGTAAAAAGCACCGTCCTTCGGATGAGACGTTAAACCGAGGTCCTGACTCTCTGTGGTCATTAAAAATCCCAACTTCGCCCCGGCACTGGCCTCTGACCATCATGGCCTCCTAATCATCCCCATACACTGATTGGCTTTCATCACTCTGTCTCCTCTCCACCAGTAAGCTGGTGTGTGGTGGGCGTTCTGGCGCAATATGGCTGCCGTCGCATCATCCAGCTGGATGCTGCACATTGGTGGTGGATGAGGAGATACCCCCCTTACTATGTAAAGTGCTTTGAGTGTCTAGAAAAGCGCTCTATAAATGTAACAAATTGTTAATTTTTATTAAAAATGAAAATTCTGTTATTGATTACTCACCCTCATGTTGTTCCAAACTCGCAAGACGTTTGTTCATCTTCGGAACACAAACTAAGATATTTTTGAAAAATCTGAGAGCTCTCTGACCTTCTGTAGAAAGCAATGCAATGTTCCCAGGTCCAGAAAAGTAGCAAGGACATCCGTAAAATAGTCCGAAAAATAGTTGTTTTGTTAATAAAGAAAACAATAATAACAATTTATTCAACAATTCTTCTCCCCAAGTTACCGTCTTCTGCCATTTTGGAGAGTACCCCAGAATGTAATCAGCATTGTTTATGTTCCCCTGATAGCACACGTACATCTCGGAGACGTCTATTTGACGTCTGCATTTACATCTGCAAGACGTATTTTTTAGGTGTTTGCTCATCTGCAATAAGTCTATAGGACGTCTCCTTTTAGATGTCAAATATAAGTCTATTAGATGTCTTTAAGATGTTTATGATTTAGAATGTATGTAAAACTGACATCTTACAGACGTCTGTCAGACGTTTGTAGACAGCAGATGCTTCCCAGATCAAGAGATCTTTAACAGACCTCTTGCAGACGTACGTGTGCTATCTGGGTCAGCATGCTCACGCTGTCTACTGAACATAAATAATGCTGATTAATTTATTACGTTCTGCGGTACTCTCCAAAATTGACTATTTTACCGATGTCCTTGCTACGTTTATGCGTTAAGCCAAACATAATGGGCTACTTACGAATGAATGGAGAACCCCATTCCATAACCTAGATTAACTTTATCTTGTACCACTGCTTCATTATGGCAAATTTATATATGACCACGTCGTTCAGCCTTTCACGTGTTTCGGCTCGAGGTCCATCTGTAATTTTATTACATTAATTTCACTTGAAAGCCTTTCTTCACATGGCGTTCAACACAAGCATGCTTTATAACACAGTTAAGCTCATTTTCTTTACATATTAGGCTACCACAGATAATGAGTCAGAAAGAAGCTAATTCAATTTCTTCCCGTTTGTGACAGCATCTTTGGAAGAAAATGACGTTCCGTCATTTGAATGTTTGAATATTTGTTGTGATTGATTAGTTTATACTGAGAGCATGAAATATTATCATCCGTCTCCACATTGTCCCTCACTTTCCGGTGTTCTGTCGATTTTGTGCGCATGCGCAGTAAACCGAGGTAGGAAAGTCTGACGGGTAGGATAAAATGTCAGGACACCTGTTTAGCTCATCCACTTAAAATTTTTTATAATAAAATGCTAATAAAATAATTTTCGTTTTAGATTTGTACATAAAAATTGAAATATGTAAATTGAAATATGTAAACAAGACAAATTTGGATTTAAAATCTAAGAATCAACTTATGGAAAATAGGAAATTCAGCTTTTTCATCACAGGTCTATCTCTTTTTTAACATTACAGAATATCAAAAAAGCTTCTTTGGTTCCCTCTAGTGGTTGAATATCCATAACTGACGCTAGATGGAAAGAAATCTGCAGAAAGCTAAATATATAGCTCTAGCTTTAGCTTTTTCTTCAGAGTGTATAAGATCCATCTTTTTATCTTTTTATCCATCTTTTTATCATTTAAAAGATATAAAGAAAATATTCATTATTCATGTTTAAATCATTCATACTGAATTGACGCTGCCCTCCTGTGCTATAGGGAGATTTAGTAAAGTCTATTAACAAATCTAATATCATTAAAATGCCATATTTTGTTGTATTACGAAACAGCCCTTTATCTCTATCTGTATATGTCTACTTTGTCTCCAACTGAAGAGCTTTTAAGCACAATTATCTTTTAACTGATCTTAAAATATCTCAGTTGTGTATAAAAAAGAATGTGAGAGAAAGCCTAGTATAAAGAGATTATGTGGTAATATTGCATGAATGTGGGATTGAACTCAGTAATACCTTGATCTGGACCCAAAACTCATCTTACTTGTGAAACATGTTTTGCGCTCACCTGCATGTTTAAACCCATCTAATCTTATAGAAAAACATAATAGAATCTCCACCAGTGGTACTGATGTTAATCATAACACTGTAAAGTAATTCTGTAAGCCACTGTCAAATGTTTTTTTCTCTCTCTAATACAAAGAATTAGAATCTTTGCCCAGAATATCATATTTTGGGAGTTATGAGTAGATTAGATGTTGATGGGTCCAGGGATAGCTGTCATTCAGATATGAATTTATTGCTTGCTTGATCAGAAAAAAGTCTTTCACTTAAAGGAAAATAGACCAAAATATTTAATACTGTATATAATATAGTAATATTTAATAAAATAGTACATTATAGTAATAAATATTGCCATGTATAGTAACTATATAAGCTTTATCACATTATTTCTATGTTTATACATTATTTTCCTGTTTTCTACAATGGCATTTATAATAAGTACTGATTTGGCATGGTCTACTGATCCATCTATCCTCTCATCTGACCCGTTTGACCTCTGACCCCTGACACTGCAGCTCATCACCCTTCTAAAAACCATCTGATGACTGTCTATCTGCTCTCTACAATCTTTCTACAATCCTACATTCCCTTATCAGCACTGCCAGCTGCGTTGCACTCACCATGTAATCTGGAATGTTGCGGATTATGCAGACTTTTCCCACCCCTTTGCTCTCTCTCTCTCTCTCTCTCTCCATTTCTCTCCTCATCCCTCCATCCCTTCCTATTTTGTACCGTGCCAGTCTCTTGCAGTAGAACAAGTGCAATTAGAGTCTGACACTAGGCAAAATGAGGATGTGAGAGAACATGGAAAAAGAAAGAAGGGGGGAGAAAAAAAGTGCAGAGAGAGAGAAAACAGATGCAAGGTCCGAGAGCATGAGGAATAGAGTGCTCAGAAAACCCTGGAAATGCCGTTTCTGGCTGAAGGAATTGGTCTCACTGCTCCCCAAAGCATGCCGTGACTGTTTTTGGTGGTTTTAGCATCACTACCCATCACCTCTTGCTTAAGCAACTCCGCCCCCTTTTGGGATTTTCTGACGGCAGGGATTGTGTGTGGCAAAGTTTATGTAATAATCTGACGACAGGAACCAAAAGAGAGTGATAAAGAGGGAAGGGGAGGGACAGAGATGACTAGAAAGAGTTGGAGCAGTGAGAATTAGAGAAATACAAATGATGGGAGCGAAGCCATCTAAAAGAAGCAGCATGAAGAAGGTAAGAACTATATTGGTTTTTAAAAAAGACTATTTTATAAATTGTAGATTAGTGAGAATGTTTTAGAAAATTACTTGAAACTATTCATACTTGGCCTTTTGCAGACAGTATTATGGTGTGATAAATTAATCTATTTAAATTAAGTGTGTGAATTAAGTTGCATTATCTGTAACGTACAAAGTTAAAGGAACATTTCACCACTTCAGAAGTTTGGGGTTGGTAATATAATTTTTTTTAACAAGTATCTTATGCTGATAAGGACAGCATTCATTTTATCAAAAACAAAGTAAAACTATTATTTGGAAATATTATTACAATTTAAAATAACTTTGCTTTACTTTACCTTATTTAACATAATGACAAATTATTCCTGTGATGCAAAGCTGAATTCTCACCAGTCATTACGTCACATGATCCTTCAGAAATCATTCTAATATGCTGAATATGCTGAATGTTTTTTATTATTATCTATGCTATAAACAGTTGTACTGCTTAATATTTTTTGTGTAAACACAGATCCTTTTTTTCCAGGATTCTTTAAAAGTTCAAAAGTACAACATTTATTTAAAACAGATTTTTTTAATTTTTGTAAGGTTATAAATGTATTTACTTGTAGTTTTTGGTCAAATGAATGCATATTTTGAAGAAAATTGTTAATTACTTCAAAGTTAATTATTAAATATTTACAAATTACAACCCTTACTGACCCAAAACCTTTGAACAGTAATATATATAATATTAAATTATAAATATTTTCACATTCATGTCATTCCAAACATGAATATATATAATATTTATAGCAGAATGTCTAAGCTGATCAATTACAATAAAAGTGAATGGAAACGATGGCTTCTGAGCAGGATTGTTAAAATTTCCAGTAATCAAATGTCACTCTTTACCTCACGCAAAGCAATAATATGGCTTCTGAAGATTTGTTATATATGGCCCTGGACAACAAAACCACACTGTAAAAAAAAAAAGTTGAGCCAACTTACATTTTTAAGGCAACCAGCTTCAGCAGATTCAGCAGAAGTTGAGTTCTCTCAACTTATTTAACTTATTTGTGTAGGAGATTCCTTTTTGTTGTATAAACGTATAACAACAAGTTGAGAAAACTCAACAATCTGCTGAAGCTGGTTGCATTCAAATTTTACGTTGGCTCAACTTTTTGTACGGTCTTAAGGGTCAATTTTGGGAAATTGAGATTTATACATCATCTGAAGGCTGAATATTTACGTTTTCCAATTGATGCGTAGTCTGTTAGGATAGGACAATCTGGAATCTGAGGCTGCAAAAAAAAATCTACATATTGAGAAAATCGCCTTTACAGCTGTCTAAATGAGGTCCTTAACAAAGCATATTACTAATCAAAAATTAAGTTTTTATATATTTACGGAAGGAAATTTACAAAATATCTTCATGGAACATGATCTTTACTTAATATCCGAATTATATTTGGCATTAAAGAAAACTCGATCATTTTGACCCATACAAAGTATTTTTGGCTATTGCTACAAATATTCCCATGCTACTTATGACTGGTCTTGTGTCCAGGGTCACATATTGAGGCAATTTTGTGATGCTTTTATGGTGCTTTTTTCAAGCTTGTCATTCCCCGGTCCCCATCCACTTTTAATATATGAAAGAGAGTGGGTCGGACATTCTGCTAAACGTCTCCTTTCCTGTTCCACTGAACTTGTTTTTTTTGAGAACTGATTTGGTTCCCAGTAAAAAAAAAAAAAAAAAAACTTTGTAATTTATAGTATAGACATCAGCACCACATACAACAGCATTAGACCTTGTCAGACTGTGATTTTGTCTGATGCATAATGAAATGGTTCCTTGCAAAGGGGGTCCCGCCCTTGGAAGGCAGTGGACTGCCATTGGCATCCGCCGTGTTAAGACGCAGCGGTGATGCGGTAGCTGAGGATGAGGATGATGAAGAGTTGGGCCAGAAGTTTGAGGATCCGATATGTGCTCTGGTTCAGAACTGTACCATGCTACACAACATCGTGGGCCCAGCCTGCATCTTTCTCCGACAAAGCTTCGCTCAGTCTCAACTCGTATGTACAAACACACTTACAAACACACCTTTTTTAGACAATGCATGGTGTGGACGCACAGAACATTGTGTCAGAATTTCCATCAGAGAATCAGATGATCATTTTCTGTCTTATCCATCTTCAGTCAAACCCTCCCTTGAGCCCCCATTATTTTCATAACGTCCCATCAATGTGGCATGCTGTGCCGCATTGTTCTTTGTGAATCAATACCAAGTCATTTTTTATGTCGCCAAGTCCTTCATGCAGATTTGTAAGGATGCTTAAATTTAAACGCACTTAAAATAATAATTCACATTAAAGTGTTCATAACTGACATGAATGCACAACCTACCATGAATGCATTTCTACAACCTAATTACTCTCAAGTGTGCACCAGATCATAAATCATATAGTATAATATAATATTACACAGTGAAGTGGTTTGGGGTGAATGAAGAAATTAGTCGTTTTTAAAATGGTAAATTAAGTTCCTGTAGATTCTAGAGTACTGATCAATGCAACTGAGACAGTGCAATATCCTTCTGCTGTCAATTGTGATTTATATATGCCATTAGTATAATGTTATTTTTTACTCATGGGAGAATATTGGTAAAACCTCTTATGTCTTTCCAGGAAAAAAAAGACCATCATTGTGCCAAGACCAAGATTGTTCACCTACTATTGGCAGTATAATCAGATCCTTATGTTAGTCTGGTGAATGTAGTTGAAACTATGAAGAGAAAAAGTGTACAAGGGTGTAGTTTCATAGTAGCTTAACGTTTCATATCAATGTCTACATCTGTCTGATAATCCCAGAATATTTTTTGTGTGGATAGAAAATTAGGGTGTAAGCTGCAGAAACTGCTGCAAAGACAAAACAGATGGAAAATTCCCTGAAATAGTTTGTGACATATTTATTTATTTATCTAAATCCTTTTTTCACCAAATAATATTTGTATCGGCTTAGTAGTGCAGCACTTATTGAGGCTCCATGGTGCATGTTGAAAAGACTACATAAAAACTATATATTTTATGGGCGAGTACACCAGATTTTTACACACACAAAAAAAATGATATGTGAAATCTTTTCGATTTGTTGCCTGGCAAGCTGGACCCTTGTAATCTGTTCACCATAGTGACCTTATCCTGCTGCTGCTTGCATCATGCTTGCCAATTCATGGTAGTAATCATCCTAAATACTCCCCTGCTGTGTGAATATGTTCTGACGGGCCACTGCCAAAACACAGGCTCAGTCAATCAGATCACAATCTAAATCACTCTAACATTTGTTATCATCTTGCTTATGTAATGTATAAATGTTGATTCGTTTGAGATTTCATTGCTCTGCTTGTTCTTTTTACTTGGAGTTATGTTGATAATGTTTTAATGACCGAGTTTCTGCATTTCCACGAACATGAATATCTGACAACCCATAATCCCATGTGTGTGCTTTTCTATCATAATACCATAGCACTGTGGTTCTCAGTTTTCCTTCAGGACCTCGATATTATTAAGGAAAATATTACATCCATAAAATCCATGATTATATTCTAAGTTCATTAAAGGAATAGTTCACCCAAAAATGAAAATTTGTTGCAAGTGTACTCATCGTCAAGCTGTCCAACATGTAGATGAGTTTGTTTCTTCAACTGAACAGATCTGGAGAAATGTAACATTACATCACTTGCTCACCAATGGATCCTCTGCAGTGAATGGGTGCCGTCAGAATGAGAGCTGATAAAAACATCACAATAATCCACAAGTAATTCACACATCTCACATCCATCAAATAACGTCTTGTGAAGGGAAAAGCTGGGTATCTGTAATAAATGAATCCGGTGTTTTGGGTTTGTAAACATGTTTGGTCTGCATGTGCATACTGTATTTCTCCATTGACAAGATTACTTTTTCACTGGGGAAAGGAATATTATGGATAGAGGACTCATAATTTAGCCAGAAGCAAAAGTTTGAAGTCAAAAACATTGATTTTTAAAATGCAAACACAGCTTTTCACAAGACATGAATTGATGGATGGAGTAACTTGTGGATTATTGTGATGGTTTTATCAACTGTCTGGACTCTCATTCTGATGGCACCCATTCACTGGTGAGCAAGTGATGCCAAATTTTTCCAAATCTCTTCAGATAAAGACACAAACTAATCTAAATCTGGATGGCCTGAGTCTAAGTACATGTTCAGCAAATGTTAATTTTTGAGTGAACTATTCCTGTTCATTTGTGAGTATGTTGTACAGTATGTGTTGTACAGTAGGCGAAACAGTGATAAACCCCAAAACAGGGTTTATAAATACATTTTGTGAATTTGTATTTTTTGGGGAGAACATGCCCATGTCATATTTTACGTGCAGGCACTTCTTTTGTTTTTACTTGTGCTGACCGGTGATCTGAGCCTCATGTGTTTCATTCATCCGCCCGCGTGTTCATGCAGCGGTGTGCAGAAGGCCACCCCAGCGACACTGACAGTGTGCGTGAGGCTCGCTGGTACAATGTACTTTGAGTGACAGTTCAACAAGCACAGTCCGAATGCAAAGCAAACAACAGGAAAGATGATAATACAGGGTTTCCACACTTTCTAACCAATTTTTCTATGATTTTTCCATATCATTTGTAATTATTGGATGACTAAACCATTAAAAAAAAGATTTAATTTAATTATTATTATTATTTATATTTGTTATAATTATACTATTTTATTAATTATGTGTTTAAATTATTTTAATGTCATTTTTATTTTAATTATATGCACATTTTTCTGTTTTGTATGTATGCGCCTGTCTTCATATGTGTGTTTGTCCTAATAGTTTGTCTCTGTATGTCTCTTTGAAATCTGTACTCACTGCAGGACAGAGATCTACGGCCAGAGGAAATTGAAGGTACCGAGATATCCAACATCTCTGATATGCTTTATATCATTAAGAGCGTTAAACTCCCCACCATCCAAAGTAATATGATTCCTTCCCTGATTGACTTCTCTCCCTCCATCAACATGGATTATTGCCATTACCTCTCTCAATTTAAACAAATCTACCTTCAGTCTCCTCTAAATCCCTTGATAAGATACATCTAATATAATAATTCAACCAAATTGTGAAAATGATTTACTTGTGCTCATGTATATTTTTTTTCTTCTGTAGAACACAAAAGGAGAAATTCAAAGAATCTTTCACAGCTTTTATTCACATTTCACCATATTCAAAACATATAATTACCGGCTGGGATTTAATCTGAATTCAAGTCTATTCCTGACACAGTATTAGTATGCTTCAGAAGACATATGGACCACTTATATGATTCTTTTGTACAGTATTTTTGTAGCTTGACAGATCTTACTCGTTTCATAACTTAATTGTTTCCTTTTGTGTTCTACGGAAAGCATTAGCTATTGCTTTGCAATTGCATAAGTGTGAGTAACTACTCCTCCAACAAATGATATGAGTGATCACGTACCTTTATCCTTCAAAATCCTCTTACAGGACAGACAGATTACACATTAATGTCAACAAACTGAAGAAGATGGTCTCTCTCTCATTCTTTCTTTGCCTTCAGAGTTGAAAGAAGCCTTTCGAGAATTTGACAAAGACAAGGACGGCTTCATTAGCTGTAAGGATCTGGGCGAGTGCATGCGGACGATGGGCTACATGCCCACAGAAATGGAGCTGATTGAACTCAGTCAGCAGATCTGTGAGTGGAAACCTTGTTGTTATCATTATTCTTCATTATCTCAGTTGGCAGCATGATACTTCTTACATGCTTGTTTGTTTGTTCACTAGGTGGTGGTAGAGTGGATTTCGAGGACTTTGTAGACCTGATGGGCCCAAAGATGCTGGCTGAGACAGCAGACATGATTGGAGTGAAAGAACTGAGAGAAGCTTTTAGAGAGGTTGGTGTTCCGTGCTACTGACAGGTGTATTGTATTCCCAAATTGTCTGAGGTCACGCCCCTTTTAATTGATTTTTTAATCTCAGTTTGACTCTGATGGTGATGGTCAGATCAGTCTTGCTGAACTGAGAGAAGCTATGAAGAAGCTGATGGGAGAGCAGCTCAACCACAGAGAGATTGATGAGATCCTCAGGGATTTTGACATCAATGGAGACGGGCAGGTTGACTTTGAAGGTTAGAATTATATTTTGTGCTCCATAGGTCCTTCAATTTTGATTCTTGCGTGTGCATTTGGGAAAACCATTATATGTAGCCTTTATTCATATACAAGCACCAGTCAATTTATTAGGAACACCTGTTCAAGTGCTTGTTAATGTAAATGTCTAATCAGCGAATCACATAGCAGCAACTAAGTGCATTTAGGGATGTAGACATGGTCAAGATGATCTGATAAATTTCAAACCAAACATCAGAATGGGGAAGAAAGGTCATTTAAGTGACTTTGATCGTGGAATGGTTGTTGGTGTCAAACGGACTGGCCTGAGTATTTCAGAAACTGGTGATCTACTGGGATTTTCCATCAATAGGGCTTACAAAGAATGGTCAGAAAAAGACTAAATATCCATTCAGTGGCAGTTCTGCCGGTGAAAATGACTTGTTGATGCCAGAGGTCAGAGGACAATGGCCAGACTGGTTCAAGCTGATAGAAAGCAACAGCAACTTATAACCTCTTGTTACAACTGAGGTATGCAGAAGAGCATCTCTAATCACACAACATGATGAACCCTGAAGCAGATGGGCTTCAGCAGCAGAAGACCACACCGGGTGCTGCTCCTGTCAGCTAAGAACAGGAAACTGAGGCTACAGTTCGCACAAGCTCACCAAGATCGAACAATAGTTGACTGGAAAAAGGTTGCCTGGTCTGATGAGTCTTGATTTCTACTTAGACCTCAGTCAGATTAGGGTGGTTCTTGAACATGGCATAAACAACATGAGTTCACTTTACTCAAATGGCACAGTCACCAGATCTCAATCCAATAGAGCACCTTTGTGTTGCACCATGGATGTGCAGCTGACCACGGTCTGCATCTTGTGAATTCATCATGTATAATGTGTCTCACAAAACTCTGAAATGTTTCCAACACCTGACAATGCTTCACTCTTCAGTTCAGAAGGCAAAAGAGGGTCCAACCCGTTTGGGATGTGGTGGAACTAGCAAGTTGCAATAAAGTGGCAGTGAGTGCAGCTGACAAATATATAGCAATATATGCATGAATGCTATTCCTCATTTGTCAAATGACCAAAATTTTGAGGAATTAAAAACAGTGTCTGGAATATATATATATATATATATATATATATATATATATATACACACACACACATATTAAGTGCTGTGAAGGCAAATCCAACCCGGTGATTAATCATTAAAAGTGTCTAATAAAGTTTATAGCATGTGTGTGCTCTGTATTTATAATGTATATATAAATACACACACATGCATTTTTGTAAGTCTTTGATAAAAGTATAGTGTCTTTTGAAAAAACAGAATATAAATATAGTCTGTAAGTATTTTAAAAATATATACATAATTATTTAAGAACACTGTGTATGTGATTAATTGCATTAATCGTTTGATCCAAAATAAAAGTGTTTGTTTAAATAATATATGTATTGTCACCCCCTTCTAATGTTCTATATTTATTAAGTATATATAAATACACACACATGGTACAAATTTCAAACAAATAGTTTAAGATATAATGATATTCTAGGGAATTGTGCTTTATTTTTATAGCTGCAGACCAGACAGTCAAGTTCAGTTGTGGAAGAACTTGACACAAGTCTGACTGAATATAGATCATCATTTACATTCTTTATGACAAAAGAACTGGACTTGTCTTATACAAATGTATTTCAGAGGCACTGTCATGTGTTTGGTGAGAATCTGCATTTAAAGAAAAGGGTGACAGCTGGGATCCAAACTGTTGCTATAACAGGGGGGAATAAATTAGAAGCACAGGCAATCCACACAATCAGGGCCTAGAATAGCTCAGACCATTAGGTATGCAGCTCAAGCAACCCTAAACATGTAAGATTTGTACAAATCATGAAATTACTAACAAAAGTAGTCAAACATTTCATTAGAAGAGGGTGGCCTAAACACAAGATACTTTCAAAAGGCAATTCATACACAAAGGAACCAGCAAAGAAAAGAGGGAAAAGGATAAATATAAAGGAGCAGAGCACATATAAACACAATCAAGACTAGGACTATAAACTGGAACTAAACAAACAGCACAAAGGGAGCACATAACACAAACAAAGACGCAACCATGGAGGCACAAGACAAGCAAAGAAACATAAACTTCTTCCACACTGAAGATATTTTCTGCTCATGTCAAAATCTGAAAATATAATTAGGACACAATTCTCTAGTATATCTGTTTGTACATCTAAAGTAGTCTAGGTAAAGGGGGTCATAACCTATTGTTTTTCATAAACTGAAAGGAAGTATGTTCTCTAATTAACATCTTATGCTCTAATTTGTCCGAATGATGTCTCGCTAACTTAGAAGACTCATGAAAAAGGGAGAGAACAACCGGCTTGCCATGCGTCTGCTGTAACTACCTTATGTAATTATTTAAACCATGCTCTTTCTTCATACAGGGACCTTTATTTCACACATTTGCTTGTTTTTGTGACAAAGAGGAAAAGTGTGTTTCTTATTTATTTCAACATTTTGGTCTGAATTTATATATATATAAGGATGCATAGCTGTAGCACATATTATTTATAAAACATGCTATAACCCCTGAATGGACATTAATTAATAACTACTGAAAACTGTATGGCATAAATGGTCTTTGTGGACTTACACTGCAGTGCCAGATATAAATCAGTATTACGTGTGTTTTGGAAGGTAAACCACTGGTTATTCTTGTATGAGATGCTTTTAGGACTGTTAATGCTTCCCCTGTGGGAACAGGATATTAACATGCAAAACTGAATATCATACAACTCTGGAAGAGACTGGAGATCCTGTGTAAAGATCCATATTTTTCTGACACCCATGTGATCTACCCTTGCTCCTTAATCATTATGTTTAAGCAAATGTTTTTATCTAAATATCTGTTCATGCCGACAGTGAACTATAACAAAAGCTTTGATATTTTGCTTGTTGTTTCTGTACTCATAAAGACTGCAAATATTCAATAACCGATTAAATGAAATGGACTTAATTCAATTGCTGACTGTTAACACTTATTTTCAAGTATTTAAATCTCTAAAATATAATGGTGGTAATACATTGAATTGAATAAACAAGAATCACAATGCTTATTAATGTTCCCTTTGTCAGTTACAAAAGCTAAGGCCTAGATAGATTTGCATAACTGTATGCATTAATCAAGTATGTCTATAGATTGAAATTAATACATTGATGTTTCCTGTATGGAGGCTTCTAAAATACTCTGTGAATTCTCTCGCTGTTTAGCCAGCTCTCTGCAGTGAAGAAACACATAGACAGGATGAATGAAGGCCAGTAGAGTCAGGACAGTCAAGATGATGTTCACCTACAGAAACAGAGATACAGTAGAATTGACTATTTACAGTAAAAGCTGTGGGAAAACAAGTTAATGATCATGGTCAATGATCATGCATCAAACTAACTCAATATTTAATCAAATGCAACTGGAAATTTGTATAGAGAAATATTTCATGTTTTTATGTTTGATGTGAAAAACTGACTATTATAGGCTTTTTTGTATTTATATAGTTTTAGTATATAGCATTTAACCATATAACCGTGTTGCAGGTATAGTTTGGAAGAACATTTCTGCCACATATCTAATAAATTTTTTTATTAGAACTATTACTTTTTATGTTTATGTTTTATTTTGATTTATAAAAAAACAAAACATGCCATACTTATAACATAATTAGTCAAAATTATGAGATGTTGTGTCGTAATTATGAGATAAAAGATGAGATTATGAGCTAAAAGTCATAAATATGACTCAAGAGTCATTGAAGCAAAAAGTCAAGGATTCTGATAATAATTATGTCAGAAAAATTTACATTTTTATCACAATTTTTATCACATCATTTCACCTTTTTATGTCAGTTTTGACTTTTTATCTCATAATTCTAACTTTATATCATTTATACTTTTATGATTTACCAAACCATGATTTTTTAGCAGAAATGGGCTTCCATAGGAATCAACATCTAGTGGCCCCAAAAGTATTGAAACCTCAAATGGACACACTTAAAATGTATGAATTTCATTAAATTAGATAACAAAATATCAAATGAAGTTCAATCTGCAAATAAATAATGCTAGACCTTTTCTCAGACTACTACTACTACATTACTAACTAATGTTCTAACTAACATTTGAGAACTAGAAAGTGTTGATACTTTTTTATCTCAGTATATTGTTTTATCACTTAAAACCTATTTTTGTAAAAATGCCCTTGCTTGAAAAGTGTGCTATATTTATTTAAAATAAATGTCACTTGGTTTGATTTTTTGTGATATAATGCAATGACTCAAGCAATTTCAAGTGTGCACAAACTTTTGGGGCCACTGTATGTATATGAGCTCTTTGTAGTTGAAACAGTGCTATGGGAATCATAGATTACATAGAAGGGGTCTCCTCCAAGAACTTTGTTGAGGGCGAAGCAGGGATACTGCAGCAATGACACCACAGCTGATAGGGACATCACTAGACCATACAGCTTTCCAAAATGACGGGCAGGAAACCTGTAGGAGTTCAGATTCATTGCACTCACTTGGAAGTAAAGATACCAGTATAGTGACAATCAAGATACTTGTATCACCTGATGTACTTACGCTAAGCTGATGAATGCAGCATTCCCTCCGTACAGAAAAGAGCGGTTAAGGACCTGAAGGATGAATGTGACGTACTGGAGAGGGAGGAACGGAACGCTTGCACAGATGGAGAACAACAGGCACTGCAGAGAGGTGAGGAGGAGAGACAGAACGGACGAGCGCAGGTCTGCTTCCCGCTCTGACACACCTACAAAAAATACAGGGTGGGAATGGATAAAGGTGTGTTATCAGAAAACAGACCTTCACATTTCTCCTTCAACTGACCTGGATCTAGGGGTTTTCTTTTGTGTCTGTCCATTAGCAGTCCATTCCAGGGAGCACAGAGGACTCCACAGAGCTGGGTGAAAGCAAATGCATTGGTGTACTCACTCACTGAGAATGAAAAAGAGATAAATCAATCTCAGTTCAACTCTATAACCTCTGCTGCTATCACAGTAAGGCATTTGAAAATGATCCTACAGGATCATTTTTGACAACTGAAAATTCAATTCCATTCCTGAATGTTGTCTGGTATAGCAAAGAGGATGCAGAACTGTAGCTAGATGTTTTTTTGTGTGTTTTTTGTCAGGGAGTATTAATTAAAATTGAATGGAATACATGTTGTAAGTGTACATTTCTGTCAGTAAAAACATCCATGAAAATGATCATACGCACACCATATGGTATATAGGTATAATATTATATTAATAATCAGTTGTGGAAATGTTATTCACAGATGTTTTTTAATTTAATTGATCTGCATTTAATATATTAATTCTATAATTGAAATCGATTTATCTATACATATAGTATTTAATATAGTAAAATATATATGTTTATGGGCCTGAGTGCTTTAAATCAAGTCTAGTGTGTGATAGTGTTAAATATCTTTGAATTCAGTCAATTCCTCCTCCTGTAATTCAAATTCAAGTTCATTTTATGAACCGAGAGACTCCTAACACAAACAAAGGATTTCACAGAATTCACTGAAACGCATCATAGATGTGAGAGCATTTGTTTACCAGTGTCTGGGTCTTGGTTGGCCAGTCTATTGAGCATTGGATTCAGAGTTCCAATGAAGAAATAATGCCGCAGCTGCATGACTGATAGCCATATGAGGTGCCACATGAAGAACCAGGACAGAACACAGCTCCTAAAACTATCTATAGGGATTTTAAAAAAAGAAACATTAATTTCAGTCAGTTTACTTGAACCATTCATTGAAAAGATTTCCATAACCATGCAGTGTCTACCAAAGTGAGACCTATGCTGGCCAAGCAGCACCTTTCTCAGAGTCGTCTGTTGTCTCCAGTTTCTCATCAGATACACCTCTGCCTCTGTCCGAACTCGGGTCTCGCTCTGCCTCATACTGTTCAACGTTGTAGCTATGTGATTTAGCACAGCTCATCCTGTAAAATACGATTTGCATTTGAATTAATATGGATAAGAGCATGAATTATGTACTATATGTAGTTAAGGCTACATAATATTTACTATATACTAAATACAGAATATATACTGTATATGCTCTATGCTTACTTTATCTGCAATAATATATATAATTATTTGACCTACTTATATATAAACGTACCATATAAACAGTATTTAAATTATAATTTTTCTTATTTTACACTATTGTCCAAATGTTTTGGGTCTGTACATTTTTTATGATTTTAAGAAGTCTCTCTCATTCATTTATTTATTTATTACTGTAATATTTGGAAATATTATTTACAAATATTATACTTAAAGAAATGTTATATTTGATTATTTTAAAATATAATTTATTCCTGTGATGCAAAGCTGAATTTTCAGCATCATCCCAGTCTTCAGTGTCACATGATCCATCAGAAATCAATCTAATATGCTGATTTACTGCTCATAAAATGTTTCCTATTATTATTATTCATGTTGAAAACAGTTGTCCTGCTTGTCCGTGCTTTTGTGGAACCCATGATACCTTTTTAATTATTTGATGAATAAAAAGGTTTAAAAGAACTGCATGGTTTTTACCAATGTAAAAGTCTTTAGTGTCGCTTCTGATCAATATAATGCATCTTTGCTTAATAAAGTCATTCATTTCTTACCCAAAACCTTTGAACTGTTGTTTATTCAGCTTATACTTAGCTTATCGTTTCACTCACCCATATTTGTAGTCGCCTGGGATGGGATAGGGAATGTGTGACTTTGGCATAAGGAAAAGCGTCCGGAGGAGATGAATGAGATTACAGGCTGAGAGGAAGAGAAAAGAGGAGCGAAGAGAAACCCCTCTCTCATAGAGCACCTTCAGAAATGGTTATACAGGGTATCATAGATTGCAGTATGATAAACAGCTGATGAACTCTTTTTATCATTGTGGATAAACTTGAATATAGGATTATTTAATGCATTTGTATATGTGTGTGGGTGTGTAAACTTCTTACTTTGATGATAAGAAAGATAACTGACGAAGAGTCAAAGGCCCCATTATAGACTGTAATAATTGTTGATCTATGAGAGCCAAAAAGGTTCCCAACCTGTAACGAAGACAAGTAATGCAAGCAATTGATCATACCCTTGATATTGCATGCATGAAATATAATAATTTGTGAACATACCTGCATATTTGTCATTAGAAATAAAATACCTCCCACAGCAACGAAGGACAAAGCAGGAAAAAGCAAGATAGAGAGAGCTGTTTCAATGAAAAGAGAGGGAAATAAGTTATATAAAATATGCCCATGATGTGTGTGATGTGATTATTAATAATACAAAAAATCTATCTGTCTTTACCTTTATTGGACAATGCCACAATAAGAGTGCCGGTGGTATAAAGAAATCTACAAAACAATGATTATACAACTATTAAAATTTAATTCAAAATCAATTACACTATCTGTTCAAATATTATTGTGATGTCCAGTCTTTTCCTTTTTATAAATGTATATTTTTGTATAGAACAAATGGTACCTAACATTACACAACACCTTACATGTGCAAAAATTCTGGCAGTCTCAACAAATTTGACTTAGGGGCTGTTTTTACTTAATGGCCGCAATGCACAAAGCCCTGTTTCTGGAGCCCAGTCAAACGCCCATGTTGATTTCTACTATCTGCTTAAAGCACACCCCACTCACAATCAGATAAACTTCTTGACTCTACCGCAGAGAGACAGCAGTTCTGCTAATTCTTGCCTGACCTCTGCTTTACATCCTACGAGGGACTCACATAGCCAAAAACCGCGTTGCCATCGTGCCGAAATGGTCGTAGATGAATCCGTTGGGCAGAGTGAGGAAGTTGTTCATGAAGGAGGCCACGGTAAAAACCAATGAGAATTTATCATCTTGCAGACTGCAATCTAAAGAGAAAAACAGATAAGCGGATAGACACAGACCAAAATGAATAAGCATAAAATGAAGTGAACCATCTAATACACTAAAAGCCACTGTTGTAAATGACCTCACCTGTGCCAAGTTCTCCACTAGCGTCTGTCGCATTGATGCACAAATCGCTGAAGTAGCCATCTGTCTTTAGGACAAACACGAGAGACGCCCAACCAAACACGACTCCAGCAAAACACAAGCACTCCAGCAGTCCTGTGGCCAGAGTCAGCTTGTATCTCACCCCCATCCCAGATGATCCCTTGCATCCAAGCATCCTTTGCATCCACGCCGTCAGGGTCAGGAACGCTTCTAGAACTCTCCACTTGTGTAGGAAAGTGCACTGTATATGCTTGCCACTATATGTTGTTAAATTAATTTGAATCTTGAATGCATCATTCTAAACGCTGATCCGCTTCTCTTGTCTGTGTTAAGGCGTGCTCATTTTTGACCAGACAGACACTGCGCAAGTGTTTTGGTGGTAGAGATAACGTTTTCCACGTATTTGGACTAAGCTGTGCATGTTCCTCTCAAGAGAGGGAGCTATAGATCTGCTGCTGAAAACAACATGACACAAGAGCTACTTCTGAGCTATTTGTGTGATCACATCATCAGCATCTTTGTATGCCACTATCCTTTTAGAGTATAGGCCTATCCCTAAAACTCTCACCCTCTAAAACTGTGCATGTGTCTGAAGGTCATGTAAAACTGCAAGAAGAGACAGACAAAGTCACATTTTACTGGTGCAATTCCATTCAATCAATACAAATATTATTCAAGGGTATCAATTCCCTACCACACTTGATCCTAATTGGTCAGTCGCCGCACTGAGCAAGGACCAACTATTTTTTGCAAAATCAACCCTAAACTGGACATTTTTCTTGCATCGCAAACTACAGTAGCATCATCTCCGGATCACTGGGAATACTGACTGACAGGAGGCTAATAATAAAAACAGCTGGAAGGACCAATTTAAATCTATGTCGAGAATAAAATATATTAGATAGCTGGAGGCATGGGAATTCCCAGTCAGTGTCCAATCAAAACAAGAAAACAAAAAACTAGGAGGAAGCGAATTTACAAAGCAATAAAAAAGGAAAAAAGGATGCAATATCATTAACAGGACACCTGTCATTAACACTTAAAAACCCTCTTCATCAGGTGTCCTGACATTTTATCCTACCCGTCAGATTTTCCTATCTCGGCTTACTGCGCATGCGCGCATGAATATTGCATCCTTTTTCTCACGCTGAACAACAATATTTAATGTATCTGCATTACTGTAAGGGCAGGTTTAGGGTTGGTGTAGACGTTAATAAAACACAATCTAATAGGTAGAAAAAAATATGTATTGTTGGTTTCCGGTAGGGATGGGCGAATCGCTCACTTTGATTTTGCCACACACACGGCAACGGCAAACATGCTGATTACTTCGGTTTGTCGTTGACGCGTGTTCTGAGCTGAATCTCCGCCAAGCCAATTGTTTATCGTCTATTTTCTATCTTAAATTCCGATTTGATACACAATAATTTGTGTTTCTATAACGTGTGAATATATTCCCGATCGCATTCTGCAACGAGAATAATCAGAGCGGCTTGTTATCGCAAGTTTTATTTTGATTTCCAAGTCCGCTATTAGCTTTAGCCCGTTAGCAAAGCCAGCGCGGGTTCCGCTAACACAGCTAATACCCCTTTTCACACACGCATACACACATTTAACATTGTTTCACTGTTACTTGCTTAAATGGCAGATTCGTGTCTACCTTTGTGTGCAGGTGAGGACACGTTTGAGCTGCATTCGGCGCAGCTGGAGCTGGACGCCGTGGAGACACGGATCCGCGAGCTGCTTGGGAAACAGGCCCAGCTGAGGAAACGGATAGCAGCGCTGGAAACATCTCAGGCTGACGCTCATAAGTCCGGGGTAAGTATGCAACGTGCTGCTAACGCTCCCACCACCTCTACTCCGTGTGTTTCTCTGCACAGGCCCCGTGCACCCGGGACGCGATCGTCACAGATGGCCTTCACTCCGGCGCTGGGAAACCACGGACCCTGGGTGCAGCAGCGGAAGACGCGATCCAGGCCCCGGGCGACGACTTCTCCCCCCCCGGTCTTCGACATCTCATCCCGGAACCGCTTCGCTCCTCTCTGCGAGATGGAACGTGACGCTGTGGTCATCGGAGACTCAATCGTCCGGCATGTCCGTGCTACATTAGCTGAAGGTAAAGTGCACACTCATTGTCTCCCTGGTGCTCGTGTTCTTGATGTTTCTGTGCAGATACCCGCGATCCTGAAGGATGACGAGAGCGTTGCAGCTGTTGTGATTCACGCGGGGTCTAACGACACCAGGCTGCGGCAGACGGAGACACTGAAGAGGGACTTCAGGAGCCTGATCGAGACAGTACGCAGCACATCGCCAGCGACGACGATCATCGTGTCAGGACCTCTTCCCACGTATCGACGAGGACACGAACGGTTCAGTAGACTGTTTGCTTTAAATGAATGGTTGTTTTCATGGTGTACAGAGCAGAAAATTCTCTTTGTCAATAATTGGAATCTTTTCTGGGAGCGTCCTAGGCTATTTCGTGCTGATGGCCTGCACCCCAGCAGACTCGGTGCGGAACTCTGTCGGACAACATCACCAGGACGCTACGCTCTATGTGACTAGTAAGCCAATTCTCCAATAACAGCTATGATGACTTTTGTTCTACCCACTTAAATGATAAAGGTACTTGCAGTGTCCAATCTATACAGACTGTGTCTGTTCCCGAATATTGAGTTCAAAATATAAATTTAATGCAGGATCTAGAACAAATCTGATCGTGATTAAACCAGAAAAATGCAAAATAAATGAACAAAAACAATTTTTAAAACTTGGGCTCCTAAATATCGATCACTCACACCGAAAGCAGTTATTGTAAATGAAATAATCACAGATAATAGTTTTGATGTACTCTGTCTGACTGAAACCTGGCTTTAAAACAAATGATTATTTTGGTCTAAATGAATCTACTCCACCAAGCTACTGTTATAAGCACGAGCCTCGTCAGACTGGTCGTGGCGGCGGTGTCGCAACAATATATAGTGATATTCTCAATGTTACTCAGAAAACAGGATACAGGTTTAACTCATTCGAAATACTTATGCTCAATGTTAAACTGTCAGATAAGCAAAATAAATCTGTCCTATCTCTTGCTCTGGCTACTGTGTATAGACCGCCAGGGCCATATACAGATTTTCTAAAAGAATTTGCAGATTTCCTCTCAGACCTATTGGTTACTGTCGATAAAGCACTAATTGTTGGAGATTTTAACATTCACGTTGATAATACAAATGATGCATTAGGACTTGCGTTTACTGACCTAATAAACTCTTTTGGTGTCAAGCAAAATGTCACCGGGCCCACGCATCGTTTTAATCATACGCTAGATTTAATAATATCGCATGGAATTGATCTAACTGATATAGATATCATACCTCAAAGTGATGATGTTACTGACCATTTCCTTGTATCATGCATGCTGCATATTACTGATATTAACTATATGGCTCCGCGTTATCGCCCAGGCAGAATTATTATTCCAGCCACTAAAGACAGATTCACAAATAACCTGCCTGATTTATCTCAACTGCTCTGTGTACCCATAAATACAGATGAACTAGACACAATTACTAGCAACATGGGAACTATTTTCTCCAATACGTTAGAAACTGTTGCACCCATCAAATTAAAAAAGGTTAAAGAAAAAAGTGCTGCGCCATGGTACAACAGTTATACCCATTCTCTCAAGAAAGAAACTCGTATTCTTGAGCGCAAATGGAGAAAAAGTAACTTGGAAGTCTTTAGAATTGCGTGGAAAAACAGTATGTTCAGCTATAGACAGGCTCTTAAAAACTGCAAGAACCGAGTATATCCGCAAACTCATAGATAATCACCAAAACAATCCAAGGTTTTTATTTAGCACAGTGGCTAGATTAACAAATAAACAGATGTCACCCGATCTAAATATTCCCTCACAGTTTAATAGTAATGACTTTATGAATTTCTTTACTGATAAAATAGATAATATCAGAAATACAATAACAAACGTAGATTCTACAGCGTCTAGTACTTCAGCATCATTCATCGCACCCAAAGAAATACTGCAGTGCTTTACAACGATAGGACAGGATGAGCTAAATAAACTTATCACTGCATCTAACCAACAACATGTTTATTAGATCCTGTACCAACTAAACTATTGAAAGAGTTGTTACCTGTTGCAGAACAACCGCTTCTCAATATTATTAACTCCTCGCTATCTTTAGGTCACGTCCCAAAACCATTTAAGGTGGCAGTTATTAAGCCTCTTATTAAGAAACCAAAATTAGATCCTTGTGAACTGGCAAATTACAGGCCCATTTCAAATCTTCCGTTTATGTCGAAAATATTAGAAAAAGTAGTGTCTGCTCAATTGTGCTCCTTTTTGCAAAAATGATATCTATGAAGAATTTCAGTCAGGTTTCAGGCCCCGCCATAGCACAGAAACGGCACTTGTTAAAATTACAAATGACTTGCTTCTTGCGTCAGACAAAGGCTGCATCTCGTTGCTAGTTTTACTTGATCTTAGTGCTGCGTTCGACACTATAGATCATGACATACTGATAGATCGATTACAAAACTATACAGGTGTTCAAGGGCAGGCTCTAAGATGGTTTAGATCCTACCTGTCCGATCGCTACCACTTTGTTTATTTAAACGGGGAGTCATCTCAATTATCACCAGTAAAGTATGGAGTACCACAAGGATCTGTCCTAGGTCCTCTATTATTTTCATTATATATGCTGCCCCTTGGTAATATTATTAGAAAATACGGGATTAGTTTCCATTGCTATGCTGATGACACTCAACTATATATCTCAAAAACCAGATGAAACTTCTAAACTATCTAAGCTAACAGAGTGTGTTAAAAAAATAAAAGATTGGATGACCAGTAATTTTCTCCTATTAAATTCAGATAAGACCGAGATATTACTTATTGGACCTAAAAATAGTACACAGAATCTCTTGGATTACAATTTGCAACTAGACGGATGTAATGTTACTTCCTCTACAGTTAAAAATCTGGGTGTTATATTAGACAGCAACCTATCTTTTGAAAATCATATTTCCAATGTTACAAAAACAGCATTCTTCCATCTTAGAAACATTTCCAAGCTACGGAACATGTTAAGTGTTTCTGATGCAGAAAAGTTAGTTCATGCATTCATGACCTCTAGACTGGACTATTGTAATGCACTGCTAGGTGGTTGTCCTGCATCTTCAATAAACAAGCTACAGATAGTACAAAATGCTGCGGCTAGAGTCCTTACCAGGTCAAGAAAATATGACCATATTACTCCAATTTTACAGTCTCTGCACTGGCTACCCTTATAAATTTCGTATCAGTTACAAAATATTATTACTTGCCTATAAAGCCCTAAATGATTTAGCTCCTGCGTACCTAACTAATCTTTTATCACGCTACAATCCAACCCGCTCCCTTAGGTCGCAAAACTCTGGACTCTTGGTAGTACCTAGGATAGCAAAGTCCACAAAAGGAGGTAGAACTTTTTCATATCTGGCTCCTAAACTATGGAATAGCCTTCCTGAAAACGTTCGGGTTCAGACACACTCTCTCTGTTTAAATCTAGATTAAAGACGCATCTCTTTAGCCAAGCATTCATATAATGCATCTCACAATCTTGTACTGCCAGTCTATCTGAACAAATGCACATTATTATGCTTTAGCTTGGGTTATACTGATAATTTCATCCAGGGTTATTCCTGGATGGAGCCGCTGCTACGCTAATTGTCTTACTGTTTCTATGTTACTGCCACGGGATTAACATCCCGTGGTAGTTAGGAATTACACAAGCTTCAGTCTGGATCCTACCCTTAAACGATGATAGAGATGACCGAACACCTGAGAAGAGACGATGACAACCCCTCCGAGATGAGCCCCAGAGACAGATCTCCAGTGAGGACCTCGTCACCTAGACATCCATCGGGGAAAGACCCCCGGAACCAGTGGACCACTTACACTCTGACTTTGCTGCAGTTGGAACAAACTACTGATTCGTCTGGCCGGAGGGGAACTGGCCCCCCGACTGAGCTGGTTTCTCCCAAGGTTTTTTCTCCATTCTGTCACCGATGGAGTTTTCGTTCCTTGCCGCTGTCGCCTCTGGCTTGCTCAGTTGGGGACACTTCATTTCCAGCACAATCATCGACTTGATTGCACAGATATTATTTAAACTGAACTAAGCTGGACAATGCCATTACTAAATTCAATAATGAAATGCATTCAGCAGATAATTGAGTGTTAAATCCTGTCATTTTACATTATTGACAAAATTTGCCTATTTTGATATTGTGCAGTGCTTTGTTACAATTTGTATTGTTAAAGGCGCTATATAAATAAAGGTGATTTGATTTGATTTGATTTGGTTTCGGTAGGGATGGGCGAATCGATCCTAAAGTATCGATACTTTCGATACTGATGTTGTATAGAAAGGATCGATCCTCACATAAAATATCGATTTTCTAAGTGCATTTTTTTGTAACACTAATTTTATTTATTAAGAAACTCGGTGCATAAATAAGCTTCTAAATGGAAAAAATGACTATATTAAGCGAACAATTGTGTTGGATAGAGCTATATTCCTGTATGGGAACACACGCAAATGCTGAAAGACAGAACAATCATCACAGACAGCGTTCGCTGCGGACGCATGGCTCAGGTCACAGTGTTTGTTAATAGAGCTGCGTTTCCCAAAAGCATCAGAAGCATAAGTAGATCATAAGAAACCATTGCCACATTATTACATTACATTACATTTCATTATTGCTATATATAAAATTAATTCTGAAAATGTATCACGATTTCTACACAAATATGAAGCAGCAATAATAATCAGAAATGTTCCTGAGCAGCAAATTATATTAGATTTATTTCTGAATGATTATGTGACACTGAAGACTGGAATATGATGCTGAAAATTCAGCTTTGATCACAGATGCATTTAAAATTATATTTTAAAAATAGGCCTACATTAAAATAGAAAATAAATTTCACAATATTGCTGTTTTTACTGTATTTTGTTTTAAAATAGGTGCAGCCTTGGTGAGCATGAGACTTATTTAAAAAATATTACAAAATCTTACTAACCCCAAACTTTTGTGTACATGTAGCCTAATATTTATTTTAAATAGGTAATTGTGTAAGTAAATTTAAACTGTTTTAAAGTTCAAATGGATTCTGTTATGTTCTGTAATTGCTGTTAATAAATCTGTCAGAAAAAAATATGCTAAAGTTTCACCTTTAGGAGTACAGCATTCTGGCAGCCTTTTTAAAAAATGAACCATGGTTTTATTTCAGTAACCACAGTTTACCACAGTATTTGTAGTAAAACTGTAACCACAAATTTACCATTATGGCGCTTATAATAATAATACATTTTAGTACTTATTGTATGTAACACCATGTTTATTTTTCATGAGGTACCCTCAAAGGTGCACCTTTGTAACTTATCTATACCCTTAAAGCATGCATACTTGTATGGTACTAATATGCTCCCTTTTAGGGGTATAGGTGCACCTTTGAGGTTACTGCCCCAGTAAAGGGCTAAAATACAATTTTAGTATTTAATTTCTGACAGTGTAAACAAAAAAAGGCCTGTGAAATGTTTAAAAAAACATGGCTTTAAATGTTAATTATAATTACTGATTATATTCTTATAAATTATATATTTAATAATTTAAAAGATAATTTTAGTTTACAAGTATCGGTATCGATATCGACGATACTGGGCTTGAAAATATCGGTATCGGATCGAAAATAAAATAAGAGGTATCGCCCATCCCTAGTTTCCGGTAGCTGTATCCCTTCTAGCCACAACCGCGAATATAACACATAATTACTGTATGTGTATTACTGTAAGGGCAGGTTTAGGGTTGTGGTAAGTGTACACATTAATAAAACATAATTTAACAGGTAGCATTTTTCGTTGTCGAATTGTAGCCTACTACCCACTGTTTTAATGTGAGGTAGCAAAATCTGACAGGGTAAATCGACAGAACACCGGCTGTCTGTTCAGTATCCCTTACATAAGTGTGATTTAGCAGTTAAGACGTGCTGCATCAGTGTCTAGATTTCTTGAAATGTGACAGGGTAAAACTGAAGTTGATCACTGATGACACACATGCGCGCGCTCTGTGGACAGTTGACTAATCCAGATTAACATGTCTGCGAGCTCTAATCCCTCTAACAAGAACAACAGCTTTCCTCGTCCACCGTTTTTATGGATCATTTAAAAGATATAACAGATACAGGTGATATCCGATATAATTCTAAAATAATTCTAAAATTAAAACCATCAAAAGCAAATGGATTTGACTACTTTCCATTTCAAGCTTGAGTAGTAAATATATGGGCATGAGCCAGGTATTCTATATTTAAATTGTTTCTTCGTACAAAATTACTCTATTTGCGTATAGACATGTACTCACAACAGTCTTCTGTCACACTGAAGAGCGGAATTGCTGAAGCGCTGTAAAATCCCGTTTCGTGGTGAACAGTACTAAACCTGTGCACGTGTATGCGCGTTCATGAGCCTGGCAATTAGCCAAAGTGAACGAGAACACGTCTAGTTACTACAGCCCAGCCCACACCAGTTATTTTAAAATAATTATTTAAATATAATTAAATAAATATATATTTTAATAGATGAAACCATATATATATATGGATGAAACAATATATAGGCCTAGATGAAGAAATGTTATAGGCTGCCCTTGACATAATGATATTCAAATAGCCTAATTGTATCCTTTTCCGTTATTTTATTTTACAGTATTTCCAATTTGTCACTTTTTACCTAAATTGTAGTATTGACTGCATTCATTAAGCTCAACCCTGCAACCCTGATGTAATTTATTTTAAGAAAAAGATAATAATAATAATAATAATATTAATAATAATCAAAAATAGTCTCTACTGAGTGACATCTTGTTTTAAGCTAAATTTGTGACCCTTTAATATATATTTTGTCTATAAAATTTGTTTATTTATTTAATATAGTGTACATTTATTTTACATTTGAAGAGTTCATTTGCGAAAACATAACTCAATTTTTAAACTAATTTGCAAAAATCATGTTTATATATAAATTATATTTTTTTTTCATTGTGCATTCCAATTAATCTCAATCGAACTGCAGTTGGGTTATTTTGATTAGGTTAAAAATAACTCAAAAAATACAGCTAACACAATAAAATACAATCAAAACATGATTACATATAGGCTTATTGAAAAAAAACATGATTTTTGACTTTTTTTACTATATTTTAAGTTATCTGTTTTTGCCAATAAACTCTTCAATCATAAAATGTTTATTGCAAGAACATTTTGGAAACCACTGTTGAATAAAATTGGCAATCACACAATAAAAAATATATATAAATAAATAAAACCATTTTATTAAAGTTCATTGTCCATTTGTTGCAAACCAAGAAATAGGCCATATTTTGTACTCTTTTTGTGCAAATACCACCATTTTGTGTGATGAAAGACTTAAAGAGATGCAGAGCAAGCGAACGCAAGGAAGCAAGCAGGTAAGGTTAAAAATGGTATGGACTTGCAGTTCCTGATCTACATCTGTCCTGCCTGGTTGAACAGATTATTCAATCTAGTGGCCATCTGGTTCTCTCTTGTGGGTTGACATTAAGGCTTTGTGTGTTTGATCATGAGAGGTTGTTCTGTCTTTGTGTGATGCAGGTGTCAAAGGAAAGAAAAATACACTTATTACATGTGTAAAAGATGAAGAACCGAAGAAAGAGTACATGTGTCTGTGTTGTCAGTGTCATCAAAATGAGAGTTCAAACAGCTGATTAAAACATCACAATAATTCACAAATAATCCAAACGACTGCATTCCTTCAATTAACATCTAAAGTGAATAGCTGAGTGTTTGTAATAAACAAATCCATCATTAAGGTGTTTTTAACTTAAAAGCGTTGCTTCCGGCTAAAGTACGACTCCTCTATCCATAATATTCACCAAAAAAAAGTTGTCTGGCCGCAATCAGGAGAGAAACATGCACAGATTAAGCACTGTTTACAAGCAAAAGCAGTCCAAAACAGATTTATACTTGTGGATTATTGTGATATTTTAACTGTTTGGACTCTCATTCTGACGGCACCCATTCACTGCAGAGGATCCATTTGGTAAGCAAGTGATGAAATTATAAATTCCTCCAAATCTCTTCCACTGACAAACTAAAACAAACTAATTTGGATGGCTGTTCTAAACTATTCCTTTAAGTGCTGAGAGGGCCCGCTGTAGTTTCCACTGGTAAACACTAGATAGAGCCATAAGAACCCTAAACAGCTCTCTCTCATGACTCACTTGCTCTGCTCAACATCATGAGTCATCTTGTGCCCCATGCAGAGTTTAATCAATTACACTGCAACATTTGGCAAATATAAACATTCTGCAGCTGATCCTAACCTCCCTGCATTCTGTTCTCATCAGCTCAATGAAACACTTTTACTCAGATCTGTCTGGCTTTTGGCAACTACATTTGTATCAGCCTTTGTAGAGTTTGTATTCATGTTGTGATTCAAATCTTACTTCTGCCCCCTGCCAGAATCCACTACCTATTTCTGACCAGAAATAGTTTACACAAAATGATTTTTTTTTTTTATAAAAATGCTGAAAGTGTCATCCTCAGGCCATGCAAGATGTAGATGAGTTTGTTTCGTCATCTGAACAGATTTTGAGAAATTTAGCATTACATTACTTACTCACCAGTGAATCCTCTGCAGTGAATGGGTGCCGTCAGAATGAGAGTCCAAACAGCTGATAAATACATCACAATAATCTGCAAATCCATCAATTGTTGTCTTGTGAAGTAAAAGGCTTTGTGTTTTTAAGAAACAAACCCATCATTCCAGTTCTGAACAAATATGTTGGTGGATTTTGATGTGAGAGGACAACAGGAAAAGGACATTTTTTACTGAAGGAAGCTTTATTAGAAGCGACAATGTAAAGTAAAATGCCTTAATAGTGGATTTGTTTCTAGCTCCTCATTGGTGGCCTGCTATTTGATGAGGACGTCACTCAAGGACCTTTTCATTACATTTATGCATTTAGCAGATGCTTTTATCCAAAGTGACTTACAGTGCATTCTGGATATACATTTATTGTCAGTATGTCTGTATGTGTGTTCCCTGGGAATTGAACCAACAACCTTCTGTACTACTAACGCAATGCTCTGCCACTGAACCACAGGAACATTAGATTTCAAGAAAGGCTGCGTTATATGTGAAATATGGCACATTTTGAAATGATTCAGCACAACTGGTTCCAAATTTTTGTTCAAGATTCTCCACTTAATATTATAAGAATCTGTGAGAGCTCTAAACCAGTATAAGTTCCATTGAATGTCTCTGAAGTTTTGCCAGTATTTGCTTATTTGTCTAGTCAGTCCTTGAAATGGTCATGGATTCCAACCCGACCTTATCTGAGATTTAATTGTGGCTTTCAGAGAACATCAGGAACTGTTCTAAGCAGGCACAGAATAAACAAGAGCCAAGTGGGCATACACTACCATTCAAAAGTTTTAAACATTTTATGCTCGGTTGCATTTATTTTATCACAGTCTCCAGAAATATTATAACACAATACATTTCCTGCATAATCTATTTGAAAATGCCTTCCGATGCATAATAAGGTAAAATAAAATGAACCAAAAAGATAAGCAATTAAGCAAAAATGGCGAATTGATAAACCTCTGCTGATTCGAATTTGAACTGCTCCCTAACTTGCTGGGGCTAGTTTTGGCAAACTGCCTGCTGGCTAACAGTCCACCATGTGACCTGACACCACTGTGCAACACCACATGGACAAACGTGGAATTCTCTGTGCTGTAGATGCTGAACATTTTTTTGTGTGCCCTAGGGTCAAGAGAGTGACCTATGAACCTATCAGGAGCTACCGTGTGCTGCTAATAGTAGAGCAACTCTGACTCATACTGAACGCTTGGTCACTCCCATCCTGACTGTCTGCGTTGAGGTTAGTTTTCAACATCAACTGGACAGAGTTTTAACATCAGCTGAGCTTGATTCGCTGGATGGGGAATGCAGTGTTACTACAATATCCCACGCTGAAAGGTTCAGATGACTTTAGATATGACTGACGCTTCAATGACCCAGCAGTGACAGATCATGAGTCAGTCTGATTCAAGAGATAAATATAGGAAATGAGTTAGATAACATTTGAACTTTTTAATTCAGATTTATATTACTAATATTGACACTAAGTAACTACTGAGCTGTGTCTAAAATCATTTTAATTACTAATTGTGTGATATTGTCGTAATTATCTATTTATTTTGTTATTGACTTTAATTGTTTTGTCTGACAGGGCTAAAAATTACAGAGAACATCTCATTAGCCTTTAAATAGCTTGATTGAAAGCAAGAAAACACACAAACACCTAATATCACTGTTCTTGTTGTAATTAATGTAATTATAAGGTTTGGGTCTGTTTGCCAAACCTTCAAGTGACATATCCATCCGGTGACCTCAGAAAGTCTTCTGAGCAAATGACTGCAAACTGAGATGGACTTAGACAGACCAAGGCATTAATAATGCATATGTTTTGAATGCGATGTCAGTTCTGTGTAGTGATAACAAGTCCACGAGATTCTCGTCAAACTGAATAAATATAATCTCCACTAAATTCAAAACTGTAAATGAACCAACCTCATATCTCATATCCCTCAGAGTTGATCTCGAAAAAAGAATGTGATGGCTACTTAAAAGAATAATGAAATACAAAATCTGAAATCAGGCTAAATAGTTAGCCAGCACTCCCTCTTTTTGATAATAACTGATCTTTTTTTTTTCCCTTTGCACATGCAGGGTACAATTTAAAAAGACACTTGAAGCACTGTTTACACTGGTTGAACCCGTTGGAGAACCATAACCTGGCAATCTGAGGACACTAAAGGGGGAACGCTAAAAACTTTATTTGATTTTCATATAATCATACTGAAATAAACATAAATAAATGAAGAAATACAAAATATAGAGATAAATATGCGAGAAATAGGGGATTGAACACAGATACAAATTTAAATAAATACATATAAGTTTGATAGAACAATTAATAAAAAACATAATTAATAAACAAAAGAGTGTTTTAATAAATATGACTGAATTGTGTGAGAAAAGTGTAGTGCAAGGTTTTTTATTTAGCCTTTGATGTTTATTTGATCTACATTCTTTATAGCCTAGTATATTCCTTTTGTTCCAAATAAACGATTCCATTTTGGTGGAATTCTCTCAGCTCAGATTTGCAATCAGTCGTGATGAAGTATCGCAGGTGCACAGGTGCAGCGAAAAGACGTTTCGTCGCATATCAACTACAACGCAGCGCTGTCTGATAATTCACACGACGACGAATAAATGCGTTTAATAAGTGCGTTTACATTTAAAGAACAATTCTGCAGTGTAATATTGCGGGGGGGTTTCTTTCGCTTGCACATTGAAAAGTCCGCGGTGTCCCCGCCCAAGCGGTGTCGGTGAACTGAACTCCTGCTCCAGTCCACAGGGGAGGGGTCAGACGCTTCACGCCGTGGGACGACGAGCGAAGAGAGGAGTGAACAAGGGGAGCGAGATAGATTGGTGGGTTTTTAAAAAGACTGCTTAAATCTGTTCATCTCAGGTTTCTTCTTTGTTTTACTTCGTCGAGAGGAACGCGTTACAGGCCACTCTTTAGAAAGCGAACTCATAAAATAGGGCAGATGTGTCTGGCGTAGCGTGGGGCTGAAACGCCCAAATACAGAGCAGCAAACGTTTGGAATTACAATCACTTCCTACCGCTTGGAAAATCTGATACTGGCCATAGAGAAGCCCGTTTCGATAGGCCACGACCTCACATCGGGACTTTAACGAAACCAAAAACAAAGGTAGACTGCATGGAAACTCTTCTGTTTTTTTCTGATAGCTCTCTTTGTTGTCTTCTGGTTTTCCCTGTTTGGCCTCGTAACTGAGGAGTAGAACAAAGTTAGCCTGCTCTCCATGTTAGCAGGCTAGTGGAGTTAGCCGCCGTGCTAATCGAAATGGCACCAACGTGAGGAGGATCGTTGGGACGGAGGGAGCTTGTTTTCCTGAAATTCCTCAAAGTGCATCTGTAAATCGAGTGCGTAGTCTTTTCTTTACCCCGTAATGCAGGCTTTGTGAGAGAATACCTGGGAGTGTGGCGTTCTGGTGTTTGTTCCTCAACCTTGTTGCAGGTAACGTTATTCAGGATAAATAGAGCGGATAAAGTTCCTGGTTTTGGGAACTCTTTTGTTTTATGTGCAAAAGTAAATATGACCGTGCTCTTGTATTAATTGTTCATGTTCAAGGCATAATTTCTACGAAGTAATCCAGAAACTGATTTACATTTAGATTGGCGTTAGTGCTTAACTTCTAACGTTAATAATGTGACGATTTCAATGGTCCTCAGGGGCGATTTTCCTCCGTTTTGTTCGCTTTTGGGACTGTAATATATTTTGATTGTAATTGTAGGTGTTATCGAAATTATTTTTATGTGTATTTAAACCGTATAATAATGCATATGTGGGTGAATAAATGGCAGTGAGGGTGAAATGTTCACTGCGGTGAAGTAAAGCAGGTCAAGGCCCATGAACACACCTGAGTTTGCGGAAGTAATTTAAAGCATTGTTTATGGAGAATATTATGTTGCAAAATATAGTATCCAGCTCTTTGTAATTAAGTAAAAAAAAATACAAGTTACTCTAAATGAAATAACGTTAGTGGATTTAATTGAAATCAAAATAACACTATTTCCAAATGAGACTGAATGTATCAATACAATATTAAATATCAAAACACACTGATTTTGTGTTTAAAATGACTTTGGCTTCGAGATTTACATGTTTATGTAGTATCGCAGTGGTCACTACTGACTGCTTCACCTGAGCTGAGCCTCACGTGTACACAGGTGCGCTGTGTTTCTCAGCTTTACTTGACTTTGACTCCTATCTCTTTCCCAGAAGAGGGCGAAATTCGGTCAGTTAGCTCATCGGATATACGCAATAATCATTACGAAAAAAGTATGGGAACCTGTTGAGTTAATATCTAGTGCAAGGGCGTGTGTGGGTGGGGGAAGGGAAAGGCGCGGTCCAGTGTGTGTGTGTGTGTTAACAGTGACTCATTTACACACAACCCCTTGTGTAGCAGCAGGTGTGTGTGTGTGTGTGTGTGAGAGATTTACCTCACGACCCGTCTGAGACTCTCAGCACGAAGCAGCCCCGCTCATGATGCCTATCAGACCCTGAGCAGCTGAAACTAAAAGGCTCAAAGCAGGAATGTTTGGGATTTTTTCCACCTCGCTTACCTCGTTCTGAAAAGACCAGTGCGTGTGTACACTCGCCCGATTTAAGACGCCCCTAACCCATAGAGAAGGCTCGATCCTCCCGTTACTAACTGCATTAGTGAAGAATGAGTCAAACTGTGAGGGAGGTGTGTCTTTGAAGACGACTCCTCAATGACGGGTAACGTTTACCAAATAGTTTGACCGCGGTAATGACCGGCTCTAATGCTAACCCCAGGGTGTCTTTCAAACGCGGAAGGACACGGCGCTGTTTTAAAAAAACGGTTTAATTATTTCTTACGAGTTACGAACATACATGCAAAATACAGTTAACATAGAATACCAGGGCAAAATAACAGTATTGTGTTGTAGTGTGCATCACTGTGAAAATAAGAGTAGCACCTTACAAATATGCTATAATAAGAATAATTTATTATTAGTAGTAGTAGTTAAGATTTAATCTCTAAAATAACAAATCTGGACTTTGAGCATTGTGTAATTCTTTGCTTATGAAGTTTAGCTAAAAAGGACAGATCTTGCAGAACAATTTCAAGACCTTTTCTAATTAATATTAAAAATATATATTAATATAATATGAATTATATTAATATTAGATTAGTAATTCTAGCATTTTTAAATGAAAATATCATAGTTAATTGCATGACATACCTGTATATAATAATTCAACATTTTGTAGTATGCCTCAATTAAAAAATAAAACTAAATCAGTGAAGTAGTAACTTACAAAGCTTTTATTATTTTACATACTGAAAACTTTAACTGTAAAAGAGCATTTGGGACCTTGAGCAATACATGCATTTTCTGCTTATGAAGTTAAAATGACAAAAAATACAGATCAAGACTTTTGATTTTATTATATTGCTAGCTTTTTGAATGTTTTCTCATTTTTAGTATGTAGTAACCAATCAAGCAAAAATGCACTACACTGCATGCTGGGACAGTGACTGTATTCACAGTATGCTACAGCCTTTTTGCTTGAAGGAATGGTTCACCAAAAATGAAATTGTGTCATTTACACACCCCATGGCCTTCCAAACCTGTATGGATTTGTTTCTGCTGCAGAACTCAAGAGTTTTTGAAGAATGTTGGTGACCATTGAGATCTATTGTACCAAAAACTGAAATATTTCTCAAAATATATTTTATATTCCAAGTCAAACAGTTTGAAACAACACGAGGGTGAGTAATTGATGACAATATTATGGGTTGTCAGTGGAAGCTTCAATGGCGATTTAAAGAACCGATGGGTAAAATCTTGCTTTGGACCTCTTATCTTATTCGAATACAATATTTGTAGAGAACCAGTAGTTTTAGTATAGTTTTGCTGACTTTCTACAAGTTGTATTGGAGCTGATGGGCTTGCTTTAATAAGTTATTCTTCCAAATGTATAGGGAAATCCTATGTACTCATAAATTGTTCAGAAGATAATACTTTTCTATTTCTATCAAAAATGACCCGATATATCCTTTACGTCTCTGTTAAAGCAATTTGGCCCAAAAAACAAATACCACTTGTTCTATTGCAGTTCTTCCAAAGGAAAGAACTTTGTGGCAAGAAACAGTGCTAGTAATAGTTCTTCCAAGTATGGTTTAAAGAAAGCACATCCTTCTCTTTTCCTCCGTGGTTGCAACACTATACTTTAGGTTTTCAAATTCCTGGCAACGTCATTACAGGAAGAGAAGAACAGTCTGCCCCTCCTTGTTACCTTTACCTGCAGTAACGGCCTCAGGTTGATGTTTAAAAAGCGTTACGTCACCAGCACTCCCATTTCCGGGTCTCTGCGCTCTGACTGCAAGCTGTCTGAGTGAGAAGTAAAGGCTATAATTTATAATGACCAATTGATGTGTCTGTGCAGAAAAGGTCAGTAGATACTTCCCAAACGCTTTGAGGATTTAACAGTGAGTGAGGTTAGATTGTGGAGTTAGCTTGTGTGTATTGACTTAGCTACAGTGAGATGGTGTTGCATAGATTTCCGAGATGTGTTGCTCTTTACATTTCAGATGTGTGGTGAGATAGTAGTACAGTCATTATGAATTTTCACGATACTCTTAGTCTTAGATGCTTTCAAACTCAACTTTTTAATGGAGCTTTTTCATTTTGGTCAGATCAGTTTTATTGTTAAACAACAGTACAATCCATTCAACGCACCGTACTTCTGTCCATCACAGCCTTGCTTTCTTTCCTGTCAAAAATTAAATATGACGCTACCCTGACGAAGGTCTATTCTCACACTGGTATGTGTTTTCCTACTCGGACACCTGTATTGACTTTGTCTCAAAGTCTCTCCATATAAAGGCACATTTATAGTCTGCATAATGTTTTTCTTCCCATAATCCACATATTTGAAGCAGAAGTCAGCAGCTGTTGTCTGAATTGCCTCCCACGTGCATATGATGATCGTATTTGATCGCCTGCTGCAGTTGCAGTCTGTTATACAGCAAGATATATTTACTTGCCCTTAATATGTTTAAAATGTGTCCTGTTATATTGTATCTCGCTGTAAGTGTTATCTCAGCCCAAAGGTGTTTATAGAGTCTGGATGCTTAGTGGCTTAGCAGTCTAATACCTCTCTGCTATCCCATTAAAGGATGGAAATGGTTACGCACCTGACAAATTATATGACTCTGGCTTAATGCTGCCATTCCTACCTTCTTCAGTCATGAGACTTCAATCAAATGGTTTTGATGCGTTGATGTTGCACACGGGGCACTTTCTCTGTAATCACGCCAGAGCTCAGGGCAATATCGGTGGGGTTTTGGTGCATTATGAATCACGCTTTCTTAATATGGACTGGCATTTGACCAGATGTTTTTTGTGCCAATGATGCTGGGTTTTTAACGCATAGTTCAGCACGCTGAACTCTGCAGATATAGTGTACCTGTGGTGTTAAATCATATTTTATGTGATTCTTGCCCAAGTTTCAGGGTGTTCTAGGTCAGACCTATTTAGAGAGTCGTCCCATGATAGTTTTCTCCTTAGAAGACGAGAACTTTCACAGCTGGTAGCGTCCTGTGGAGGCCTATTTGTAAAGCGCACATGGGCTGTCTGAAACTCGAAAAATGCAGCTTACAAATCAAGTGTTTGTGTAACACCCTGTCTGCTAGGAAGCCTTCATCTGGTTTATATATATATATATGACAGAATATAATAATAAATAAATGCTTTTTTAGTTATTATTTTCTGATTTCTTTCGTTCTTTAAATGTTTGCTTTGAATTGATTTTAGCTCATTCGGTGTGTAGCATTATAGTGCATTAGAAGTCAGTCTCTTTGGTCTATAATTTAGTCCTGTTTCCTTATTTCACATACCTTTTTACAAAAATGTCTGTCTGTGAAGTCATTGATTGACTAGTCAGCAAGGAAGCTGCCTTTTGTTTCAGATACAGTCGAAGATATTTGTGTGTGTGAACCATAATCCAGTAGACATCACACCCCCAACACAATGGTTTTATAGTGTTTTGTTTGCAAGGTGTCACTTGTATGTGTCATTACAGTTATGAAGTTACAGCATGAAATGGAAATTCACCATATCGGTTTTCTAAATGCATCTTAACAAGCTTATTGTGAACAATTCATCTAGGGCTGCAACAACTAATCAATAAAATCGATTATGAAAATCATCGACAACGATTCTCATTATTGATTAGTCGGGTCTGCCCCAGTGCACGTCCAGCTTCAGCCGGTTGCTCAAATTACACTGAATAACGCATTTCTATGGACAAAATGAATCTAAAAATATAGATAAAGAAATGACTGTGATCAAAGTGAACGTGTTCCTGCAGAACATTCCTCTCATCTGTTGGTTAACACTGAGGCTTTATTATTATTTACATTTTTAAAAGAGATTTAAACTATTTTCACTATATACAATGCTTAACAAATTTATGTAAGGTTTTTAACATATGATGTAAGGTTTGTGCCACTGCTGCTCTAAACTAACAGCATTGGTGATTACCAAAATCATGTTTTAGCTTTCTGTATTGGTTTGTCCTCCAAAATGCGTAAGCTCTTTAGTAACAATAGTAGGCTATTTCTAACGCTATAATATAATTATGCTATTATATATAATTATTATTAGTGTTTTTTTTCAGAAACCCAATTATAGTCAAAAAGTACAAAAACAATGCAAGCAAGAATGCAAGCTGTTATGAGGTCATTTTTGTTATTATAAATACTAAGTAGTTGTTTCTGTTTGTAATTTGCCCAATAAATGACAATAACAACATTTTTAGATTTTAACAATGTTGACAGATTCCTAAAATATTTGTTTTCTCTTTATGACAGGTGGTTTAATAAAATAGGCCCTGTATGTTTTCATAGCATTCAGTGTGTTTGAAGGACATTGAGCAGAATATGGAATAGTGTGTTTTTTGTCAATAAAATAAAATAATTGTATTTAATCTGATTAATCGAAATAATAATCGGCCAACTAATCGATTATCAAAATAATCGTTAGTAGCAGCCCTAAATTCATCCATGTTTCATTTAACTTATATTTTTGACATTTTGAATAAATGTCACAACACGATCTTTTGATACGATACTTCTCTCTGGTGATTTGTTTTAAAAATGTTTTATGATAGCCTATAAACTATTTTTTTTAAGAAAGCTTGTCTGTATGCTATGCTATACAAATGGTAGTGAAACTTATAAATAACTTTATAACTACAAAGAAATAGCATTGAATTAAACATCCAATTTAAAACTTGTGGGCTATTTACTCCAATGTTTTATTTACAACTTCAAAAAGCACTTTTTTAACATTAACATTAAGTGTACATTTTGTTTAACAATTAAAGTTGCGTTGGTACTAATACCGATTCAGCTGGTCGTTATAGTGAAATAAATCACGACCCATGTCCTTCTATCATCCTGAATGTGGTTTATTTTCTAATAACGACTAATGTGCACTGTACATTACTGCACATAATACAAACTACTTATTAAATAAACGAACTAATGGACGTGAAATAATGGTTTAAGCTGAAATTATAATGGGCAGGGAGACCACAGAGTGAAATGAGAGATGCACAAAAACACAATGTAACCACAGAATATTGCAATCGACCAATCACAATGGAGTTTTCCCAGAGAGCTGTATAATAGATTATAATTTAGACCCTCCCCTCTGTGTTTTACTTTGTGAAAAGTGTATCAGAAGGCTTTGTTGTCTAGATGATGCATGCATCAGTGCGAAACGGTGAGATGTGACTGAGTCATTGGTTACACACACTTCAATCAGAAGCTTAGGGAAAGAATGAGGACATATGTCATAGACAATGCAGAGAAGGAGCGACATATAAGGAGAAAGGAAGAGAAGTGTTTTTTTCCAGTTATTTTCAAGCTGCCTGAGGAGCAGAGACAGGATCTGACATGCCACACAATACAAGCTGGAATGTGTGAGTGTGTGTGTGTTCATTCCTCGGTTTCTACGAGAGTCTGTTTGCTTTGTGGGGAGGGAAGTCGAAGAGAGGTGGAAAACAGTTTCAGTAAACTGAAACTGACTGCTGCTGCGTCTGTGTTTTCAAGGACAATGCGATCATCACACCCCCCCCCCCACCCCCAGTGAACTATGCACACCCCGCTGCTGTCCCTCTCTCGACTGATTCTCTGTAGTGGACACACATTTCCTATTGTTCTGTTAACCACTAGGCAGACAGCTGCAAATATTTCCTCTCTCTCTCTGTCTTACACAAACACTGACACACTACGTTGAGAGAGAGCGTTTGTAAGCTGGTTGCGGGTTAAGTTAGCTTCTTGAATCTTCAGTTGCTACAGCATTTGGGGGGGCAGAGCTTTTCCTATGCTGCTTTTTTGTACATTTTGGCCTTGACTCCTGCCTGCTTCCATTTCAGTCCTGCTCTCATGATAGCCGCTGTTTATTTTTCGGGATTCTTTTTCGCTCTTGGGTCGGTGTGCTTTTGTGGTCTCCTTAAAATAGTTTCTGACATGCAGTTTTGTGGACGTCTCGAAATCTTAGTTGAGTTTGTGCTTTATTTATGCAGTGGCTTTGTTGCAGATGTTGTGAAATTTCGATCCCTGCAGAGCTGTAGATAAAGATTCAAAGCTCAGGTTGATTTATATTAGGTCTTCGGTTCTGTATTCAGTTAAAGACCACTGTTTTGAAGTGTTTTGACTAGCTGTAGTCTTTTGTTTTAAAGAGATTTTTTACCTAAAAATATACATTTGGTGATTTGTTCTTGTGTACAACACACCATAAGAGATTTTGAAGAATGTGCATGCTTTTCTTTTTCATGCAACAGAGCATCAAGTGATCAAAAGCTAGCAAGTTCCTATAACAATTCCGAAAGTACCGTAAAATCAGTGTTTCCCACACATAGACTTTACCTGGGTGGGCCGCACAATATTTAGCAACGTTCAGAACATTATAGCGGCTTTTTTTCCATAACCGGTACATACTGACGACAAACCTAGCGACTTTTTTGAAGAAAAAAAAAACCTTAGCCTATCGTTCTGTTGGAAGATGTCTCCAGAGCGCGAGGTCTGACTCTCCCGGCGTCTGCTCTGAGCAGTGAGCGGCAGAGAAACAGCACTTTCAGCTCGCCACAGCTGACTCGTCATCAGTAAATCATTTACAAAACAGTGTTTCCAAGCACCTGTTGCTTACTGAGTGTTTGGACCTTTAAATATGAACATAATTCGTCTGTTAATATGCGCATAGTTTGCTACTCAGGCGCAGGCAGTGCGCTGAATGAGACAAAACAGTAATATAGCCAAAACCACCGCATATAGTCACTATTTAGTGTAAGTTAGATGTATATTGATTTTATCAGACAATGTCACGATTATAAATCAGGATTTAAGGAGTATAGTGAGAGTGATTCCTGGTTAACATGCAGTATTAATGGGTCATACTATTTATACTTGTTTTATGTATGACAACAGAAAATATAATACGAACAGCTTTATTGGACATTCAGTTGTATTACAGTATGTGACAGTTCATAGAATAGAACAGATCTGAAGTGCCAAAACGAGTGATGCAATGACGTCATTAATATGCAAATTAATGTGACGTCACATGCCGCCACAAGTCTCACAAAATCCTGTGGGAAACACTGAAATGGTCCGTATGAGTCATGTGTCATAGTTCATCTTTTTTTTAGGATTACTGATAAACTACTGCCGTTTGATTTATCTATTTTAATTTTAGATAAATTATGTATGAATTTATTATGTCTTTATAGGTATTTTCTTTAGTTTTAGTTTTAATAAATTTGATTTATTTTAGTAACGTTACTTCAACATACTGCATGGAAATGAAATAACATATATATATATGGGTGTTTGGCTTAGTGTCATGTTAGAATAATTTTTATACTCATACCTTTTGTTGTTTTAATATTTTGAAATGTTTTTAGCTTTATTTTTTGTTTTCATTTAAATGTTTAGTTTTGAAATGTTGTTGTATGCATTTGTCATTTTATTTAATTTCTCATTTTCTTAAATGTGTGTGTATATATAGTATTTATAGAGTTTTAACTTATATTTTGTTACTTTTTCTTATTTGTAAGTCGCTTTGGATAAAAGCATCTGCTAAATGACTAAAAAGTAAAGTTCAGTTTTATATGCAGTCATTAAAACTGTCAATATTTATTTAACCATGTCGTTTCGAAGTCAACAACTGGATTGGGTCCCCCTCCGTACACTTCATGTTCCGGTTAAGGCTGTGCAATTAATCGAATTCGATTGACATGCGCATCTCGACAGTAAAGCCGGTTTCTTGATTAGCAGTAAATCGCCATCACTCGTTTTCAGATGCGTGGCAGTTAATACACAGAGCCATAATTCACTGACAAATAATGCAATATTGTTCATAATCGAAGGCGATTTGTCTGCTATTACAAATGCGATATATCCTAGCTCGTTCTACGGAGACCCTAAATCAGCGGTTCTCAATTCCAATTCTCGCGTACCCCCGCTCTGCATATTTTGCATGTCTCTTTGTTAACACACCAGCTCGTTAGAAGTAGGGCTGGCTCGATACCACTTTTTCAAAACCGATCCGATACCAATAATTCTGAGTATCTGCCGATTCGATCCGATACAGCACAGTTTTCTAATGATCTTGGAACACTCTGTGTTTGATAAGCATGCTCAGGTTCTGTGTTTTACACAAAATCTACAAATTAGGACAACTTAGAGCTAAAAAAAAAAACAAATGAATTGAATATGTAATTATAATCAGACAAAAATATTTATAACTAAGGTCCAGATTTGAGGATCCCTGCTCTAGATAAATCATTGATTTCGGCTCAACATCGTGATGTCTGTCAGCCATCGGCAATGGACGATGGCATCGTATATCGGCCCAACCCTAGTCAGGATCATTCTTCATCTTTGCGACACTGACACAGAAAACACTAGTTTATTAGTAGATACTTCAAATATCTCCTTACTCTTTCCCCCTGGCACATTCATGGTAATTACTTTTGCTGGTGCTTTGCGGCAAGCTTCAGCCTATTGTGTGTATTTGATGTCTAAAATATAAAAATAAGGAGAAGCCTAAAACAGGCCCGAGGCCCGGCCCGCATCTGAACTATGAAGTGAAAATTGGCCCGATCGAAGCCCGGCTTTAGATGCGTAAAAAAGTCGGGGCCCGTCGAGCAGGGCTGAAATGCAGGGCTCTATTGTTCCCCAGGGTGGACAATATAAGCCTATTATTCATTTACACTAAGATATCAGCATTGGCAATTCAAGCTCATATTAAGCCTGGAATACACTACAAGATTTTTGCCCTGATTTCCCCCCGATTTTACCCCCCGATTTTACAGTGTGAACAAGTTAACGAAGGAAGTTTTTCGAGTCAATCTGCAGATTACAGCTGACAGATTCCACAGAAAATCACTTAGTGTATTATGGTCACAGACTCCGATTTTTTTAGCTTCCGACTTTGATTCTATCCAGTCGGAGGATATCAAACATGGTTGATATTTTCAGCCGATTTCAGAACACATGTTTTCATTTGTCACGTGTCTCCTATAGCAACAAGGCGTACGTTTCTGCGTGAGTTCATTGTGATCGGAACAACTTTAAATTCTTGTAGTGTATGATCTTCAGTCACGTAGTGTATGATGGTTTTTTGTCACCATTTATATTCGGTAAGTGGATGATGCTATCAAATCTGTTAGATTATTCGTGTGTGTATTCCAGCCTTTATTGACTACTACCAGATATCACTCAATTTTGATTCGAATATTCTTTTTTTCAACTTGGCATCCCCGCGAAGCGGTCCAACTTGCCGCCTGGTTGAACATCTGCACCAGCCATTCGCCAATGAAAGACGTTTGTGCTGACCTATAGCATGCATATATTTCATGAAAAGTCTTCTATTAGCGTGCTTGCCGCACATCTGCATTTCAAAATAATAAACTTAAGCGGGCAAAAGACGCGACATGTGAAACGGACCCTCTGCTATCACAAAACCGAATGTGATGCATGCGTTTTCTGTCAGCTGTCCCGAGATGTGAGCGAAAGTCTTGGATCAGCCTGCAGCAGCTGTATTGCAGACGAGATGCACCGATGTGAAGCCGCTTTGAGAAGAGTGAAGACGCAGTACAGCTGAATCACTCACGCTGTTTTCAAATGACTGATTTAATCTGATATTTTGTGGATTTATTTACTCATCTAACCTACATGCTATATTCAATAAATGTTTGCAGGAATTTCCCTCATTATAAATTCAAAAGCTGCGGGAATGAGTAAAGAGAGCCTATACACAAATTCAGGACCTGATTAAATAACTTTATTATACAGAGATTTGTGAAATAAAATTCCATGACTTTTACAAAAAGTTTTCCAGGCCTGGAAGTTGCAGTTTTAAAATTTCATAGCTTTTCCAGGTTTTTCCGTTAATTTTCCATGACCATATTTGGTGTTGATTACTACCGAAGCTTCGAAGCTCAAAAAATGGTATTCGGACCAGCCCTAATGTGGTTGCACATGCATGCAGGTGGTTTCTGGGGAATTCGGTTATCCAGTTTTATTTATCGCTTGTTTTATCACAGGTTTGGAATTTTGTTTTTACATTTGGCCCATTGATGCATGATGCATTTGTGCATGAGTTAGGTTTTGGTTGTCTTTTGAAGTGATGTGTAGTAATGATTCCCGATCAAGGGCAGGCACTGGTAAAGGCTTGTTTCTCTTTCACTTTGGCTTAACCGTAATAATCTGTAAAAAAAAAAATATTGGGAAGTCCAGTTGGAAATTATCAGAAATGGCTCTTAAGGTTCCCTTTCTTCCCTTTATTGTAAGCTAATATAGATTGTGAAAAGCTGCCATGCCCTCTTTGTAGTTCTTCCAAGGAACCTCCAATTGACTCAGCTTCCCATATATGACATCGGTCATGTTTCAGAGCACATCATTGTGCTGATATCAGTGCTCCGATCAGCGCTCCAGAGTTTTTTTTCTTCCACCTGCTGTTCACACACAGCGTTTGCACCCCCACCCAGATCAGTGGTGCAGGTGCTAATGAGTAAATGCAGCGTGAACTCGCAGATGCAGTTATTTATACACTACGCTACTGATATCTTGATAAGTTCCACAGCTAACATTGGAGCTTCTGTGTTTAACAGCGAATAATAAAAGATTTCCTCTGATCCTTCAGAGTAGCATCTCCAGCTGTTTTAAAGTTCACTGTAGTTGTTGGTTAATAATAGTCTTGTTTTAAAACCAGGGTGCAGATGCTACAAAGTAATAAAATAATACTCTTTTGTTTTGCTTCCATTGATGTTGATGATACTAATGGCTTTCATTTATTATTATTATATCTGCATCGTTGTTTTACCGTTGTGTTCTTTATTTTAAATATTCATATTTAAATATTTCTCGTGTGTGTTACACACAACATAACATTTATAATGATAGTATTAAATTGCAATGACTATATATTTGCAAATGGGTCTTAATGACAACAACACCATGATTTTGTTTTGCTTTTTTGTTACTTTTATTTAATTTGATCTATATTTATGTGTTTGAAGATTTTTATCATTTAAAAAAATATTATTCAATGTCATTGTACATAAATGTGCAATTTAGTATAATTTTTTTGGACCTGTATCATAGTATTTTCTGACGCTACTTGTAGTATAATGGTATCTTGAATGTCATGACTCAGTATTTTGGTTTATCTAAAAGTGCTATGATACTACTCTTCATCATGGCCATAAACATTGAAATCCTTTATAAATGTATGATCCCATTGCTGGTTGTACCGTGCTACTGCTGCAGTGCTATTTAGTAAAGGCTCAAGCATTAAAACACTGAGTTTGTTTCCAGTTGTCAGACAGTGAAATGGCCTCCAGAAAGGCCAGCACAGCAGAGCGGACCGTTTCTTTAGTAGCGGTATGGTTTCGTGGAGCCGCTCTTGATTTGAACAGACCTTGGCTCATAACTTGTGTCTGCACTCGTCGTTCCTGCCTCGGCACGATCTCTTCTCACACAGCGTCTGAATCACTCTGCTATCTGTTAGCTGGAAACCGGTCTGGTTTCCTCTGTGTTGTCACTCAGCGGTGGCAGCGTGATCACGCCTGCGTCTGAAGCGCTTTGTTAGCACCAGTCTCTTCACGCTTCTTATTTTCTGTCTGTCATGTTCTCTCTCTCTCACACTTTTCTTTTCCGTCTCTCCGAGTTACCGTTTCTCGATTTAGCCTGCCGCTTGGGTCACATGGTGCTCACCTTCTTAAGCGGTGTACTTGTGTCTGCGTGGAGCGCATGTTTTTGTGTGTGTTTCAGGGCACGTGTGTCATGAGTCTCATGATGTGTGCGAGTGTGTAACCCCTGTCCTCTTTCTCTCAGTGTGTATGGAGCAGTGTGAGAATGCCGCATCTCTCCTGGCCTCCGTGCGAGAGCAGGAGATGCAGTTCGAGCGTCTGACTCGAGCTCTGGAGGAGGAGAGGAGGAGCGTGGGGCCCTCCGGTACCCTACCCCGCCCCCTCCCCACCCTGCAGGTAACACCCTCCCAGCCAATCACGCAGCAGCAGGGTTCCCTGCGTCATCACCCACGCTGCATCACTCTGCACCAGTGTGTCCTAGTTGGCACCTCGAGGAGCATGGCGATTAACCCATCCTTCACCGATGTGTTCAATGTCACCAGAACCCACTTTTTGCATCCTTTCCTCTTGTCATCATTCAACACCCACCCACCCTTTGTCATCCTAATGCGCATCCGTCTGCATCATTCTGCAGATTATGGCGTGTGGCATCACAGAATACTTGCATGTTTCCTCATGTCCCCAATTTGCTTGTCACCACATAACCATTGTGAATGTCACACAAACGCATGTCTGTACATGTCATTAACCTGTCTGTTTGACTTGGCGGTATGATTATTCTTCAACGAAGGGAGATTTTCCCCATTTTACTTATTGTCCTCATGGTGAATGTCTCGGTTATCACTGAAACTTTCTCAACACCAAAACCCCCTTCCGCTGATGTCTGTGAGCGGAGAGATAACAAACCGGTTTAGTAAGATGAGTCTCCCTTGTGTGTAGAGGATTTCAGAAAGCTCTATCTTATGGTGGAAATTGCTCAATACGAACATGTTAAGTATCGTCTTATTCTCAGCTTTCTCGGTTTACTTCAGACTAGAGGACTTCTCTGATTGTTTGCATGGTTCTACTTGGATACAGTATACCGCTCCTTTGAGGGCGTCGACTGTGTGTGTGTGTGTGTGTGTGTGTGTGTGTGTGTGTGTGTGTGTGTGTGTGTATTTCAAAAGATTTGAAGGTTTTATTCATAGCTAGATAGGTGCATACACAACTTTTGCTTCTCTTGGCACTCAGATACATCAAAGATAATATCTCAAAATTGGAAGTACTTCACCTAAATTTATATTCTGTGATTTATACGCTCATGGTGTAGAATAACTTTTATTTTAGTATTATTTATATACTAATGTGGTATTTACTAATGTTTTGAATTAGCTTTTTTATTTAAAATTTTAGTTTGTTAGCAATTTATGTGCTTCCATTCAATTTAAGTATTTATATATAACTTCAGTAAATTGTCAGTTTGTTAATTTAATACTTCAACTTATTTCAGTTAAGTGCCAGCATTTCTAATTTTGAGTTAAGTTTAAGATTTTCATCATGTATTTTTTTTTTATTTCACTTACCGAAAACGATAGTTTTAAGTTTTACATAAAGGAATAGTAAAAATAGAAAATTTTGATATTTACTCTCCCTCATGTCATTCCAAACCTGTATGAGTTTTTGTTGAACGCAAAAAGATATTTTGAAGAACCAAACAGTTGTTGGTCCCCATTGACGTCCACAGTAGTGAAAGAAATACTCCATGGGGACCTTAACCTGTTCAATTACCAGCATTCTTCAAAATATATTTTTATATTCAACACAAGAAACGCATAGAGGTTTGGAATGACATGAGGATGAGTAAATGACAGTTTTCATGTTTGTGTGAACTATCCCTTTAATAACACTAGTTTCAAACCCTTACGGCTTATTTTCTTACATGGAACAAGATCTTTTGCAGGATGTCTAGGTTGGACTTTGTTTTAATTAAATGTATAATAATAAATAGGGACTTTATTTTATTTGCTAATAAAGGCTTAATAGAAATTAATATATAGCACCATAAATGCAGTCCAAACATTCTTGCCCCCACTTCAATTGTTTTCATTTGATTGATTTAATTGAAAAAGTTTTCCATCTGCCATAGCTCTCAAATGTCATCTGCACTTGTTTACCTTTTAAATATGGAGCAAGACAACCACCATTTGACATCATTTGATGGTAAATTGGCGCAACACGTTTTGATGCTCCACATTTGAATTCACTACAAAATCAAATATTAATGATACTGAGAACTACAAAAAGTTTGAAACTCTAGGTATGATTATCTCATAAAGGTACCATATGGCTTAAATTAGGTGATTAAATAATAGTTTTTTTTTGTATTTTGGGGAAATCTATTTTTTATTTTTAATCTCTCCCATTCTTTCTCTAGCACACTTTAACACAGAGACAGACATGTATGTAAAGATAAGATGGTCAGCAGTGTTTGGAATGCCGCCATCATATGTATCTGCTCTCGGTTGACATAGTTGTGTAGATCTTAACATGCTGAGCAGGCTCAGTTCCTACCTGCTGACAGGTTCCCACAAGCCCGCCTGTCAGCTAAGATTACCATCTACTTTCACGGCTCCCTCTGTGGACGGTGAATAGTACAGCAGCCCACTTCCCCTGGTTTGCGTGTAGAGAATTTGTGCTTTAAGTGTGAATGGTGCTGCATGCCATTGTCATGTAAAAGCATGAGTAATATTTTCTAGTAGAAGTCAACCCCCTTCTCATTCCTGGCATTCATTTATTCATCCATTTCCGCAACACTGTCATGTTTCTCTTATGCAATGGTCTCATTAACAGTCATTTGTTTTAAGTGTTGTCCCTATGCATCCTTTGCATGAATGCTCATAAGATCATGTTTATTTTTACAGCATCTACTCGAGGTCCTGTTACAATTTGTGGTCTCTCTGAATGTTTAGCATTATTCATCGACATGATCACTGGCCACATTAAGTTGTTGTTTTGGGCTGTTGTAATTTTTTCTCTCTCTGTCTCTTTAGAACGGCCGTGTCACTGGTGATGCAGAGTTAGAGCGGCTCAAATTAAGTGAGGGATACATAAACGGGACTCAGGTTAGTATGGTGTTTTCGCAATAGATCATTTTCCTTTAGATGTTCCAGTTGTGCAACTAGAGTAATATGAATACTACTACTAATAATAAAAAATAGGGGAAAAAAACTACTAATAAGAATATCTCAAAAATAGAATTAAGATTGTTTTATTATAAAATATAGGCCTAAATATTATTATTAGTTATTTTTGTGCAAAAAAAAAACTGATTTCAGTTTTTTGTAAACATTTTATTCTGGAAAACGGTATATGTACACTGTATAAATTCAAATGCTTGCTTATTCATTATTTATCTGTTTTACACTTTGAAAAAATGGCGTAATGACACAGATCTGGTCTCTAATGTTGAACCCTGTGTGTCAGTGTACATGAAAGATACTCACGCGCATATTTTCACTCTTAATTCTTCTGTATCTGCACTAACTTGGTATTTTGTCGTCATTATCGTCCACCTGCAAATGCTCCAGATGGTGTGTTTGTGTGAGTGGACACACTTCCTGTTCTTGGCTTATGCTCCCTATTGTTCTTTGTTTACATGTCTGTACTACAGTACAGGATGTTTGACCCTGGTCATATGGTTGAGTCGGTCACAGTCGAGGAGGACCCCCGTCTGTTGATGCCAGTTATTTCAGTTGAAACCAGTGATGATGGCACCACACGTCGGACTGAGACCACAGTAAATTTCCTGTCTAATTTAACTGATGACAATGTCAAGTATGACCACTTGTCTTTGGAAAGATAATGATTGCGCTTCCTCTTATCAGGTAAAGAAGGTCACAAAGACGACTACCACACGAACAGTCATTCCCTCAGTCTCCGACACACTTTCCCTTGATGGCACTGGTTCAGTCACTGGGATATCCGGTTGTAATACCCCAATGGACCGTGTGTACAGGCCACCGGGCGGCCCCATGGACTACCCCACCGCTACTGTCCCCCGTAATTACCACTATGGACCACCAGGCTATGATGATTTCCGCAGCTACCCTCCTTCCGAAGCCTACACCAGTCTCAGTCGAGGGGCACGAATGGATGACCGCTACAGGTCTGTGCCTGTTGCGTTGACATTGTATGAGATCAAGCATTGTAGATGTACAAATTAATTCCCCTGTTGCTTTCTCTTTAGGCCCGTGGATGCCTATCGCACGCTGGACCCTGCCTATCGCAACCACAGCCGGCCACAGTTGGACCCGTACGCAGCCCAGCCCCAGGTAGGACGTATGGGCAGTGCTATGGAGATCTCTGGCATGCAGCGATTTGTACCAGAGCCATACGGCCTGGAGGATGATCAGAGGAGCCTGGGATACGACGAAGCTGATTATGGCATGGGACCATCCATGCATTACAGCACAATGCCCCGGTTGGCACATGCACTCCATGCCCAACCTCCACGCCGGACAGGGTAAGTGTATTCTGTTATACGTTAAGAAAATAATTTTGATTGGGAAAGGTATTAAAGGAATAGTCCTCCTAAAAATTTAATTTAGGCCCTCATGTTGTTCCAAACCTGAATGCCTGTCTGTCTTTTGTGAAACAAAAAAAGTATTTGTAAGAATGTTGAACATTTTCAGATGTATTTTTTTTTTGTCCATTGTATGGAACGCTAATAGGGCTGCAACAAACGTTTATTTTGATAATCGATTATTCGACAGCATTTATTCATCTTAGATCAAGTTAATTTCAGCATGTACAAATGCATGTTTTTTTTTAAATCACAAGTTGTTTTTTTAACATTGGTAAATGCACTATGAACTAACATGAAAAAAAAAAACAACTGTATTTTTATTAACTAACATTAACAAAGAATAATACATAAGTGTAATAAATGCATTGTTCATTCATGTTAATTAATATCTTAACTAATGTTAACAAATGATACCTTATTGTAAAGTGTTACCAATTCATTATACGAATAGATGTATTTGGCACACAAAATGAGAAGACAGACAGACACACTCTCACCATTTAATTAGCTACATGAAAAAGTAACTGAATGACATCAGATAAGAAACAAAATAAAGGTAAAAGTGATAAGATGCTTTGGATAAACTATTTTATTCACAACAAAGTCTTAAAATACTTTATATGGTTATGATAATCAAAACAGTCCTGAGCTAGATCAAGCTTTGATCTCTGTAAACCATACTATCCTTTAATTAAACTTTTTTTTCCCACTAATACAAATATTTTATTTTGCTTGCTCCACATTGGATAGCTGCATTTATAACAGAAAATCAAGTTTTAATTATAACTGAAATCGACACTGTTTAATACTGTAAAGCTGCTTGAATTAAGGCTATATATTGCATAAAGTCAGTGTTTCCCACAGGTATTTGTGAGACTTGTGGTAGCAGGTGATGTCACATATTAATTTGCATATGTATGATGTCATTGCGTCACGTTTGCATACAGACGAGTTTTGACACTTCAGATCTGTTCTACTCAATGAACTGTCACATACTGTAATACAACTGAATGCCCAATAAAGCTGTTCACATTATATTTTCTGTAGTCATACATAAAAGTATAAATAGTAAAAATGACCCATCAATGCTACATGTTAACCAGGAAACACTCTCACTATACTCCTTAAATCCTGATTTATAATCGCAACATTGTCTGATAAAATCAATATACATCAAATTTACACTAAAAAGCAACTAAATGCTGTGGTTTTGTCTACTGTTTTGTCATTCAGTGCACTGCCTGTGTCTGAGTAATGAATTGAGCATATTAACAGACGAACTATGTTCATATTTAAAAGTCCAAACAGTTAGTAAGCGACAGGTGCTTGGAAACGCTGTTTTTGTAAATTATTTATTGATGAGCCGGCTGCGTTACGGCTAACTGAATGTGCTGTTTCTCTGTCGCTCACTGCTCAGAGCAGGCGCAGAGAGAGGCGACACTGCGCCGGGAGAGTCAGTGCTTGCGCTCGCGGCCCGGGCCAGTACTGGCGACATCATCCAAATTAATGACAGCTAAGGTTTTTTCCAAAAAAAGTCGCTAGGTTTGTCAGTATGTACCCGTTATGGAAAAAAAAGCTGCCAAAAGGGTCTGAAAGTTGTTAAATATAGTGCTAAAGTTGCGCTCGTCACGCGGCAGCTGATGGCAGCGGATGGTGGATATTGAGGCGGCTCGCCACAAATAAATTATCGTATGGGAAACACTGGCGATTGTCTGTGGGAGTGTCAACAGTTCTTGAGCACACAGAACTACAAAATGCGTTAGGGCGAGGGGAGATTTTCCAATAGTTAATCGATCACGGATGGTTTCATTTTCTCGGGCGGATAAAAATAATAGTAATAAATAAAAAATTTACAGGCACTGTAAAAACACTGCATAAAGTATTCTATAAATAAACATGATGTGACTGGATTTTACTGGAGTACTGAACTGCAGAGCTCATGCAAACATCTACATCATTGTAATCTGATGCATTGCTGCTTTCACACTGCTGTCAATTTTTGTTGTTTATTTCGTTACTGAGAGGAAAGCGCGCAATATATACTTACGTATTCATCCAAACGCTGCTCAAGTTCGGAATCGGATGCTTTGGCTGTTTCTCAATATGCGATCTTGTGTTCTCGTTCTACGTCATCATTAACCGTCGAAGTTCAGATCCAATTCTCAAGAACGCAAGTACAGAGGATGCATGAAAGTGCCCGGATGTGTTCTTAACTTCTTGATATCGAGGATGCATCGAGTGCAGACTTGAGAGAATCGAGCCGTTTGAAATCCCAGAAGACGCTGCGGGCGGCCGGTGTACGGAAGCCTGTAGGCTTTAAACTCGCTCTAGCAAAAACTTGACGGCTTTTGAAAATGAACGTAAACATTTATCGTTATGTTTTGCTTGGTTTTAATAAAGTTATAAGACCTGGAGAGTCTGCATTTTTATTGGCAAAAGAATCTTAACAGTTAAACATATAACGCTGTAAAATAAAACGATATAGAATTATATGAAAGTAATATCTATAAAAGTATGAAATCTTTTAATAAGTTATGACATTTGTTTGTTATATTTATTGTTCATTGGCCGCTGCTTATGCTGAGACTATGTGGTCAGTTAAGCATGAACGCAGTACATCTCAATTCTCATAAGTGTGCGTTCTGTGTCCTCGCGTCTTTCCGAGTTTGTTCTTCCAAGGACGCTTGGTAAGACCGGTCTCCACGAGAACACAAGTCTGTTCTTTGGGTTCTTAGAATTGAGAAACAGCCATTTTCTCTGAAGCGCTGTCTTCTCTTGAATTGCGTCCAGGAGGGCTGAATTACAGTCGTGCGCTACTGCGCAACACTGGTCAAACCGCAGTATTGCAGGCTCTTGATGGTCATATGAACTGTTATGTCGATAATGTTGACTAAACGTTGCAGCCCTAAATGCTAATGGGCACTGTAATGGTCTGGCTACAAACTTTCCGCAAAATATCTTTTGCATTCCACAGAAGGGGGTAAAAAAAATCAGCTAGTTTGAACTTTTTGTTTTGTGTAGGTCATATGAGGGCACTCTGGATGGTGATATGAGTGGAGCTGGTGATATGTATTATTGGGGAGGAGGAGCTCCGCTGGCTCAGGGAGAGAGAGGCAGCATGGCATCATTGGACAGTACTCTTCGTAAAGGCCCCGCCCCCACATCATGGAGGCAGCCGGAGCTTCCTGAAGTCATTGCTATGCTCAACTACCGCCTGGACCCTGTCAAAAGCAACGCTGCAGCGTACTTGCAACATCTCACTTTTAAGAACGAAAAGGTAAGAATGTACGTACACAATAGGGATGTAACGATTACCGGTTTGACGATAAATCATCATAAAATTCCCGACGGTTAGTATTACCGTTTTATTTTTGAATTATCATTAAAACCGTATTCGATTACCGAGATTTGAACATCTCACGATAAATAAATATTGTCCAGCATAAAGCACAGTTTTCAGTAACAGTCTCACGTACGCACAGCAGCGGAGTACTTTAGTTTTGAGTGATAATAGAGCGGAAAATCTGGGAGGTTTTAAACGAGTGCTGAGGGAATTATACAAATTAATTTATTATATAAATATACCTCTGAAGGTTCTGACTGTCTTCAGAAATGATTCGATGGCATTTTGTTTTCATCTTTGCTCCAGGTAATACCTAAAGGAAGTGTTCTTAATCGCAATACTGCTTTGTGCACGGAAAACAGCTGTAATTCAGCTTTTCCATATAAAGCGCCAGCTGCTGTCAGAGCGTATTTATAGAGACTTAGTTATATTTACATTCAGCCTGTGTGCAGTTTTTGTATGCCCTGCTGTAGATTTCGACCGGTTGAGGAAAAACAAGTGTATGTGGATTATACACATTTAAACAATTCAGATAAGTTATCTAGAACTATTTATGGAGCTGATAAAATACAAATAATCATTTATTAATCAATTATCATTTTGACTTAACCCTTTTCTTTATTTAAAGGCTGAAATGTGAGGTTTACATTTTATGAATATTTTTCAATGCTTTATTTGAACATGCTATTAAACTGTTGTCAGTAGTGCTGTATCGCCAGCAAATCACGATACGATACGTATCACGATACAGAGGCCACGGTACGATACGTATCACGATACAGGACTGCACTGAATTTCACCTCAGACTAATTTAGTAAAACAGCTGTTTATTAAACAACACTGCATACTATAGGGCCATTGGTAACTACTGGCAGAGCAGGCAGTTGACCTCTGCATTATGATGGGCTTCCATAACAGTACACAGTACAATATAGGTAATGTTGCATATGCACTCCCCACCAGGTAAAATATTCTGATTGTTTGCATCTTGTTTTTAAGCCCATAAATAATAATGTACTCATTCTAATACATTTATGTTGTAATGTACTCATATTAATATATACAAAAATAATCTTAACATTGCTGGTAGGTTATCATTGCACAAATTAAAGCGCACTACATTTTAAAAATGAAAATTAGAAGTGTTCTAAACTAATGCGCTGTCTTCACTGAATCTCATGCACACACACACATGCACGCTCAGTCACTCACAGACACGCACGTACACACACACACACACACTCTCAGTCACTCACAGATCACTTTCCGGCTGCACACAGACATTCAGGAACAAACTGTTAAGCGCTGCCCTGCAATTTTATCTATAAAATAGCTTAATCGCTCAAGAGCTACATTATCTTTCTCAACAAGGAGCTGGTAACATCATTATTTCTCAAGGAATTAAAGCCACAGCTTCACTGTTGCGGTGGTAATTCATACATACACAGCATGTATCTCTCTCTTTCTCTTGCTCTCTCTCTCATATGTGAACACTTGAATAAAATTTTTCTGAGAATATATTGAAGTGGGGATCGCTAAACCGCAAGCTAGCCAGTGTTTTCAGAAACCAAGCGCATTTATCTACGATAGAGAGAGAGTGTGTGCACGTGGTTGCCAGGTTGACAAAGATAAGCATCACATTTAGCAGATATTTCCGTATTGCACAAGTGGGAAGCTCTGTTTCGGGGATTACGTCTCTTTATATCAGGCAACCCAGTAGTGTTCCTCTGCGGCCAGATTAAACCTCGGTGTTTAAATGGTGTTCTTGTATTCAAATTAAGAGCAGTCCACTGCTGCACACGTGCCACAATATCGATACAGGGCCAGTTGCACAGCACTATTTGTATGTCAAGTTGTCATTTAAAATACAAACATCATTGGTAATGTTATTGTTTTAGTGTTTGTTGATTTAAAAAAAAAATCTGTGCAAAAATATATTTTTGTAGTGCATCATTGCTGAATAAATATTAATTAAAAAAACTTACTCAACCTTAACTTTTGTTCTGATTTCCTGTGATTTCATCACTTGGTACTGGCTTTTGGCAAGGATTGAGAAGTCGCCCAAATGACATTGTGTCATATGCAAATTCCATGCCCTCAGTCTTTCCTCTCGGTCTTTGCAGGTGAAGTCAGAAGTAAGACGAATGAAGGGGATCCCTGCCCTCGTGTCCATGCTGGATAACCCAAAGAAGGAGGTGCATTACGCAGCATGCGGAGCACTCAAGAACATCTCATATGGACGAGATCCAGATAACAAGATAGCCATCAAGAACTGTGACGGAATTCCTGCGCTGGTGCGGCTACTGAGGAAGACGAGAGATCAGGACCTTACTGACACCATAACAGGTACACACTGTTTTTATGCCATTAAAGTCACAATGAAAGACTTCGTCTACACCGGATGCGAAGCGATGTGGTGCGGCGTGACTAAATACCATACCACGTGCGAGCGGCTGTAAATGACGGTGACGGGGCTGGGTCTTTTGAGAAAATAATTTACTAATGTAAAAATGACTCTTTTAATGTGATCCAAACTTTAAAGGTACATTAAATAGAAACAATATAAAGTCCTTTAACAAGAAAAGCAACAGAAATGTAGTAACGAAGTCATGTTTAATTATTATTTCCCCAGTTCACATCGAGCACTGTGCTTTGACAGGGCTGCGGGACACGAGCAGGACATATAGGCTAATTCATTCGTACTTGTTCATTCATTCCTACGACTTATTAATTTGTGGTCACGGTCCATTTTCATTAATTTGTTCCCAGGATAACCCAATGATTTAAATAAGATGTGGGAACGAATTAAGTCGGTTAGGACGAATTCTTAATTCATGGACACAATTTTTATTTCCCTCCCGCATGTTTAATAAATAATAAATTCATGGACATTTTGTGACCAACGGGCAAGACGGAACACAAATCTGCGTGTGGTTTGATTCAAATAAATGGTCTCAAAAGGCATGAATCCAAAAGCTTGGTCACGATGTAATATCTGCCTGCTAACCCATTAGATCAATTATAAAAAAAAAGCTTTGTACCTCACTTGTCATAATACTCTTTAAAATGTGTCATTAAAATGTTTCATGTGATCAGCAGTGTGTTTTCCGAAGCACCGCCGGAGGAAGAAGTTCACTGAAGGCACGGCTCAGCCACACGGCCGTTCAGGGTCATTTTATTTTAAATGCCAATAATGTCAATTGCAAACATTGTGGTTTGTGTTTTGAATACAACAACAAGCACCATGAAACCAGTTAAAGAGGTGCATTTCCGTGATATGAAACAGCCGACAAAGTATGATCCCAAACGTAATTACGGCGCACTCTGTTTTATCGAATGATCATAAACGCTTCTATTCATTTTGCAGTCCTGCTCCTAGCCTTTTATTCAGACTAAAATCTTTCATCCGGTTAAGATGCTGGCGTTTTGAGTGGCATTTGCACATCATGCCTATGTCACTGCGATAGATGCATTTTGCAGTATTATGGTTAAAGATTAATCGATGAATTTATTGTTAATTTAACCGATGATTGAAATTTGATATCCCTACTGGAGGCAGATCTAAATGCAGTAAATTGTAAGAAAGCCATCAGATAAACATCTGTTGTTTCACCCCCTTTTGATTTTAAAAATTATAAGCTCAAAAGAAAAAACTAAACATGCATGGATGGATCATTTACAGAAAGATCAATAACATGCTTTTAGAATGAATTTCCATTTTGATGTTAACATCCCGTTTCAGGTGAATCAAGCACAAGTGCTCAGACAAGACTGTCGCTTACATCTTGTAGTAACTGATGGCTCGTTCTCTTTCAGGCACGCTGTGGAACCTGTCGTCTCACGACTCTGTAAAGATGGAGATCGTGGACCACGCGCTTCATGCCATGTCCGACGAGGTGATGGTTCCTCACTCGGGCTGGGAGAGGGGGAACGTAGGGGGAGAGGAGAGCTGCAAACCCAGACACTTGGAGTGGGAGACAGCGCTCACCAACACCACCGGATGCTTAAGGTACATTGCATTAATGCATTTGGCTGACGCTTTTATCCAAAGTGGCTTACAGCGAATTCAAAATGTAAATTTTTCAGCCTGAGAATCAAGAGCAGTTAAGCCAGAGAGGGGGCGGAGGAAAGGATTAGGATGTATTGAGAAGGGACAGTTTTATGATTCCGATTAATGAAAGACGTTAAAGGGAGGAGGGATGTGCCTCAGTGCTGCTAAAGAATTCTTGTCAAGAAAGTTTGTGTGTGTGAGGAAACTGCATTTTATGTGGAAGAAAGGAGGGAAGTGCAAAGGAAATGCTCTTGAATTGTGTTTGCGAGCAAGAACCTCCGAGGCTGTGAAAGAATCAGGACAAAGTTTGCACAAAAGAGAGAAATGTGATCTTTGAATCCACTTATTTCCCTTGAGTGCTTCTCTTTGAGAGTGTCCCTCACTTCTCCCACTCGCCTATTAGGTTTTTAGAAAGCATTTGGTTCCGTCAGAGGAGTGGTTTTACACCGGGATTACATTTAAGTAGAGCTAACGGTGTCTTGCCTTTTTTAACCCTCACCGTTCAGCTTTTCAGATGCCATCTGTGTATACACTTGGTTAATGTGTTTTAGGTGATGACCTGGAGCTAAAACTTTGTGCGTGCCAAACGTTACTAAACATTAAACAGGCTGTGTCCTAATTAGTTGCATGACGTTTTGCTCTCAGGAATGTGAGCTCGGAGCGGAGCGAGGCCAGGAGGAAGCTGAGGGAGTGCACTGGACTGGTCGACTCGCTCATGTACATCGTCCAGTCACAGATCAACTGTAAAGATGTGGATAACAAGGTAACAGCTGGGCTTTGACCTTTCGGGTTTTGAAAACTGCTCTTATGCATACTGCTCTTTTTATGATGGGGAAGCACATGAGTAGAGCGTTTTAGGGAAGAGCAAAGGGGGAAGAAAGCATTGTTGGTCATTTTTATTATTGCATGTTGAACCTTTTTCAAGTTCAATGCATTGTTATAATTTGGGGGAGTAATTAGGGTTATTTAGAGCAAGTAGGTTATTTTGGGCTGTTAGACTTTTGTGTGTGTATTTATAATATATATTTAAATTAGTTTTAATTCTTAAAGCCATTTACACAGAAAACATTTAAATAAATTATTAAATTAAATGTACTACATTATAGTACCATTCAATTTTTTTTATTAATCGCAGGTTTACACGCATATTAAGCAAAACTAATGCTGATAATATAATCTTAAGCACCAAATCGGCATATGAGATTAATTTCTGAAGGATCATGTGACACTGAAGACTGGAGTAATGGCTGCTGAAAATTCATCATTGCCATTTTATTATATTAAAATAGTAAATATGTATTTTTAATTAGAATATTTCACAATATTACTGTTAACCTACTATTTTAGCCTTAGCCTATTTTAACCTTTCAAAAACTACATTGATTGGTAGGGTCTTTACATAATGATCATATATTGATCATGTCCTGATCCTACTTACTAAAGAGTATATATAAATATATTTATTTATTTATTACTCTTTAGTAAGTAGGGTCAGTCTCCACTTTCATCAATGATTTATATATATAAAAGCTAAATTTGGCATTGTTAGTTGTCCTGTTTCATTCTCTTACATTATCTATTATTTAATCATGTTTATTATGTCTGTGCAGCTGATTGAGAACAGCGTGTGTCTGCTGAGGAATCTGTCCTATCAGGTGCATCGGGAGATACCAGGCTGCGAGCGCTATCATGAGACGACTCCTGTCAATCAAGGCCCCGCCTCTTCCCAAAAGGGCGGCTGCTTCAGCTCCCGAAAGGGCAAAGGTGCGTGTCTGATTCATTTAAAGAAAAACACAGGCACTGGCTGTGGGTCGTAACCAATTCTAATAAGTTAACTTGCTATCTTGGCATTCCAGTGCATAATCTGTGTTGTGTAAACCAAACCAAGAGGCCGTGTCTATTCCTTGTCTTAATCATAGTACACATTTTGAAGTGCGTTAAGCTTGTAAGTTTGATATGTGCCAGATCAAGTTTGTTTACACGAGAAGGAGATGCGACGTGCATGAATTTCACACGAGTGTGTGCTTTGTGGGTTTGCTGCTGAATAATGTAGGGTGGCTGGGGCACTATTGCAACTTTTTTTAATGCCAAAACAATCCTTTCCTCATTTTCTTCTGTATCTGTCTCTTCTGCTTTCAATCCGTACGTCTTTTTATCCTGTAACAGACGAGTGGTTTTCCAAAGGTAAGCTCTTCTGTCTTTGTATTTTTTATTTTCTGTCCTTTTTTTAAAGTAAAAAGGCTTTGCTTTGCTTTCATGGTATCACATTATTTCTCACTATAACCCATTATTAACACTGTTGTAGGTCAAAGTTCAGAAAATGGATCTGAAATGGGAAACTAGTAATGTTTTAGGAGAAAATGTTTCTCGTACCATTTCACATTCGTTTTATGAGCTGCACTACTTTGGTAAAGTAAGAAGGCATTTTAAGGGGACCAGTCACACAAATAAGGTTTTTATTGATCTGAAGGAAGTAGACGTGGAATCATTAACAATATCAGATTATGTCACTGGACACTAAACACTATGGCTCCGTTTTAAAGCCTGGTATGCTTTCAAACTATCACGGACAAAGACAATGTTTGCATAAATGTACAAATCTGTTCTTAGAAAACTGGGAAATGTCCTCAAAATCTTTTAGATATGATTTTATGTGACTCTGGTCTGTACAAATGCTTTCTGTATTTATAACAATTCACTAGTACCCACCAGAGGGTGCCAGAACACATTTCTGATAAATCCATTCTTTATAAACCTTCACTGTTAATCTTTAAACATATAGACATATTAAAAGATTGTCTGATTCTTTTAAACTTGCACTTTGTCACCTCTCTATAAAGTCATATACTACTGTGAAAGGCCGTTTTAAAGGCCCCCATATACTTGTGGCAAGGTTCTTTTTCATTGACCTACACAGACTGAACATGAAGACTTCCATCTTAAAGTAGCTTCCAGCTTGAAGTATATTGGGGCTTTAAGTCATCAGTCATTAAAACACATGGGGTTTTCCTCAGGGGATAAATAAAGCCTCTGTCATAACTGCCTGAAGAAAATCTTTGTCTAAAGAAAATCCCCTTCTTAAATCTTAAGAGGTTTTCTTCAGACTTGTCACAAATTACATCACTACCATTAAACGGCAGATAAGATTTCTGTGTCACTCTATTTCTCTTGTTGCTCATGCCGTCTGCTTTGTTCAGGAAAAAAAGAGGATGATGGAACTTCAGATAGCATTGACATTCCAAAGAGAAGCACACCAGCCAAAGGTACAATGACCGTCTTGTTCGCTCTGAATGCTTACACTAGTGGTTTAGTTTTGCCTCGTATTGTAGTAATATGTAATGATTGTGTTTTTAGGTTACGAGTTGCTGTTCCAGCCAGAGGTGGTGCGTGTCTACACTTCTCTCCTGAAAGAGAGCAAGAACCCCTCGGTTCTCGAAGCCGCAGCGGGGGCCGTGCAGAACCTGTGTGCGGGCCGCTGGACTGTGAGTAATAGTCACTCTGAATGCTTTATTGTGTGTAGATACGATACTGCTATTGCAGTCCAGAGTGTATTAGACTCATTCAACATTATAGGAGCCGTTTTTTATTATTTAATTAAAATCTTGATTTAATGTGAAAACCTAATGCAGCTTTATCTTTTACAGAAATACAAGCATTTATGGAAACTTAGCTGCAAAAACTATTTGTTCTAAACTTCTGTAGCTTTTTCATTTTAATGAAACCTTTTGCCACTGAAAAAACAATACTTTAATAAGTGGACATCAGTGGGGAGAAAAGTAAATGAAAGTATAATTTGACCTCTTTTACAATAAATGTCATATTTATTTCTTGATGCTGATTGGTTGACACATATCCCAAGGGTGATTTAATCTGATTCAGACCTGTGCCACATGAGATGTGTAGTACATTTGAAAAACATTAAATTATCTATAAGCCAGAGCAATTAAAGGAGCTTAATTTTAGGAAGCCAAAATCATCATTCATAATAATGGAAACAAGACTGTCAAGATAAAACGATTATTTTGCTGCATTCCATTTTGCAGTTATAATTGAATCCTGTTCTAAATTCAGCACACCCCTTTGTTATACAGCAGTGCATTTTATCCCTCTACCCAATATGCATTATACAATAATATACAAATGTTTTTTTTTCCAGTTTTTTTTTTTTTTTCAAAGTTCAATGAAATTCAAAAAATATGTACTTGTATGTGTGTAAATGTATTATTGTTATTATTATTGCTCGTATTCCTTAGTTAATGCTTGTTTGATAAGGTTCATCAGGTGAAAAAATCTGACAGTTTCATAATTTACTTCTGTCCTAATCTTTTCAGTATGGGCGGTACATCAGAGCAGTGGTTCGACAGGAGCATGGCCTGCCGATGATGACCGAGCTGTTGTCTCATGGGAACGACCGTGTGGTCCGAGCCATGTCCGGAGCCTTGAGAAACCTGGCCATTGACGCTCGCAACCGTGAGCTGCTAGGTATGTGAGCAAACAATACCTGTTTGGCCTTCGTATATCTGTCCATTCAGTATCAAATCCTGTACAAAAAGCCATATTTGTACAGTCCCAATGAATGAATCCCAGTGTATTTTACCCTCTTCCTCTCTCTGTGTAGGGAAGCATGCAGTGCCTAACTTGGTGGCCAATCTGCCAGGCGGTGGTCAGAGTCAGCCTGCGCGCGCGCTCTCAGAGGAGACGGTGGTGTCTGTTCTCAGCACTATGGTGGAGGTGGTCGGCTCCAGTGTGGATGCAGCCAAAACCCTGCGCGGCTCCCAGGGCATTGAGAGACTGGTGCTCATCAACAAGGACAGGTGTGTAGAAGTCATTTTGAATAACTGTCCGGTCACATTTGAGAAACCTGGAAGAACAAGTATTTAACTGCAAATGCCAATCTTCCATTTTTCCCTTATAGCAACCGTTCAGATCGGGAGGTGCGTGGCGCTGGGCTGGTGCTGCAGATCGTGTGGGGCTTCAAAGAGCTCCGCCGCACACTGGAGAAAGACGGCTGGAAGAAAACGGACTTCATGGTGAACCTTAACCCTCCTAACAACACCCGCAGCAACGGAGTATATGAGGACAGCACCTTGCCGCTAATAGACCGGGGTAAGATGCAACACATTCCTGCTGAATGCTCTGTAGTGTTTACACGGCAAAAAGATGTTTATCGGCCACATGAACATACAGGATGCATCTATGTTTCTGTGATCTGATTTTGTTTGGGTCTCTTTGTTAGGGGGCAAACAGGACCGAGACATGATTCCTCTTAATGACATGGGACCAGGTAAAAAAAACATACTTTATTGTGGTAGCATGGTTTATGTTTATACACAAGCATTTTCCAGTGGTGGATTAGGTTTTCCCAATTCTCATTTACAACTTGTCTTTTGACTTCAGTTTGCACTTTAAAATTAAATTATACAATGTTACATATAAAGTATATAAAAAATGTTTTTAATGCCTTTCGATTAAGTTTTGTTTTGGTGATGCTCACCAAGGATTCAAGGATTATTTGCTCAAAAATGCAATGCAAAATTAAATACAATTTAAAATGACTGTTTTCTATTTTAATATATTTAGAAATGTTGTTTATTCCTGATGGCAAAGCTGAAATTTCATCATCATTACTCCAGTCTTCAGTGTCACATGATCCTTCAGAAATCATTCTAATATGATGATTTAACAGAATTTTGTGAAAAAGAAATAGTAACACACTTATAGTGTTACAAATGATCAATTTAGCATCTTTGCTGAATACAAGTGTCACTTTCTTGAAAAAAAATCAAGTATTTCCCCAACTCAAAATACTTTTTATCTGTGGTGCCAGACGCTTACTCTACGCTAGACCAGAGAGGACGGAGAAACACTTTAGACGACACTCTGGATCGCTCTGACAGAGAGACGCCTCAGGTAACACACACCTGCAAGGGAACATCCTCTCCTGTGCAGTTACAAACAACTCGTTCTCCCTAAACTTCCCTCACAAGCAACTCAGCACACCAGACATCTCCAAACCCACACACTACACCACCTGAAACTTATTATTAACCTACTGTGATTTCACTAATAACACTAGGAGGGGTCTCACCTGAACTAACTCTCTCACACGCCCCTCTTCTATTATCACTCACCTCTTCAATGCCTTTCCCTTTCTTTCATCCTCTGTCAATCTCTCTTTCTTTGACTCTCAGGGAGGAATGTATGGGGAGAGGCGGGGCTCTTTGCCTCTGTTGGACTCTTATGATGGTTAGGCCACTCCCCTCCCCCCCACTCAGTGCATGAGCACGCATGGTATGTGTGTCCACCTTCTGCATGGCCTTCATGTGGATATTTAAGTGTATGTGTGCTGCTCCGTGTATTTGTGGTTCTAACCCTCATTAACTGTGTTTTGTTATTCTGTACTTGAGTGGAAATGGTTTTTACTAATCTCCGTAAATCTCGTCCAGTGTTGGGGAAGCTTCTTTAAATTTGGTGTAGCTTGTAGTTGGGAAGCTATAGTTTCACAGTAGTTGAATTAAGCTACAACTACTGAAATGTGACCCTGGACCACAAAACCGGTCTTAAGTCGCTGGGGTGTATTTGTAGCAATAGCCAAAAATACATTGTATGGGTCAAAATTATAGATTTTTCTTTTATGCCAAAAATCATTAGGATACTAAGTAAAGATCATGTTCCATGAAGATATTTTGTAAATTTCCTACCGTAAATATATCAAAACAAAATTCTTAATTTTTGAACTTCATTTGGACAAATTTAAAGGCAATTTTCTCAGTATTTTGATTTGTTTGCACCTTCAGATTCCAGATTTTCAAATAGTTGTATCTCGACCAAATATTGTCCAATCCTAACAAACCATACATCGATGGAAAGCTTCTTTATTCAGCTTTCAGATGATGTATAAATCTCAATTTTGAAAAATTGACACTTATGACTGGTTTTGTGGTCCAGGGTCACAAATGCAGTTAGGTATACAAGCTGCTTACTAAAATAATGAATTTATGTATTTTTAGAACTTTATTTTTTTACAACTGGGGCCATATTTATCTCATACAAAAGTAATGATCTCAAATAGGAAGACAGCTTTAAGTTGCACAAAACAAACAACTGAAAAGTAAATGTAAAAATAGAGGGACCGCTATGTGTATGTATATAAATGAAAGAAATCAAATAATAATTATATATATTTTTGCCTTCACTGCCTTTTTTGCCAGTCGAGGTAAATGTAAAATGGACTCAAATTGTAATTTCTTTTAAAATTTCTTAAAAAAAAATTCAATTAGAGCCATTTTTATCTGGTGCTAAAACAATGATGTCAGACAGGATGACTGTTTTACATTCAAACTAATTTAATATATTCTTTTTTACAATTGATCAGATTTTTGTGCTTTTAATCTGCTTTACTGAAACAAATTTACAGTGAACAACTGGTCGGAAACAAACGACTGAAATATTTCACTGCAAAAATAGTGTATGTAGATCTTTAAATTACATTAATAAAAATCTAAAAATGTTTTGGAAAACAGCTCAGCTAATGCTACGTTCGATTAGCAGTGTTGCTACTTTTCAGTTAGTTACTCCCCAACACTGATCTCTTCCTCTCATGTGTCCACTGTGGTCACATGACTGATGTTTCGCTGGTTGTATCTGTCATCACTTTGCCACATAAAATGGGTGATGTGAATTTTGTGTAGTGCGCACAAATTCCCATCGCAGCTCTTTGATGACACATTACTGAATCATTTTCCTGTGTTATTAGCAAACCTAATGTAATCGAGTGCCAGGTCTGACCTTCACGTCTCTGTCCACAGAAAAACTGATCGTGTGCATCACCCGCCGTGAGTTTCCTCCTCCTGCCTACTGTCCCTGCTGAGCCTCTGATCTCATCACTTACGGGACCATAGCCACTAATTGCAACGACCATTCTGTAGTTTTCAACATTCTCATGTTGTCACTCTCCTGCTCTCATTGAGATCAATGTGATTGAGAACAGCCACTACTTCAAACGGACTCCTTTTTTGTCAAATAATGGAAACACTAGGGGACTACAAGCTCTGTTTAGTCACATCCCCAGCTTATTGAGCTTTATAAATAATTTCCTTTTTATTGTTTTTTGCTTATGCATCTATGAGAACACTAGTATAGTATGGCATTGGTGTTTTGGTTATTTTGCTTCATCCTGCTTTGTGGTTCACATTGATAAAAAGGTAATGCCAAATTACATCAGTCATATGTGGCCTGCAAAAAAATAATGTATTTAATTTGTCGGTAAGTTTTGTCTCTATGCATTGCAACGGGCATGAGGCCTATTTTTTGTCATTTTCTAAAAGCGCTAGACGACCACTGATTCACCTTAAGTTATCCATCTGTGGTTTTTGTGGATGGTCTCGTGGAGTGTTCGGTCTCTAGGTTGTTGTGAACGCGTGGATGAAGCATTACAAAAGAGGCAGAGGGATATTTGATTGGGAGATTTGTTTTGTTGTTAAAACCAGAAGCATTCAAGAAAGTTCTCTAGTGGTAGGTGAGTGGTTTTATTCATTCAGTTGTCAAATGTGCAAAGCATTACAGAGTGGGAAATCTGTTTTGGGATTTAATTTTTTCCCCCCTTTGTTTTGTCTTTTGAAATAGTCACTGACGATTAGTTTTTGTGTGGGAACTCGAAAGTTCCTCATTTATAAAAAGTACAATTAAATAGCCACAAAAGAGCCTTTAACTCTTGAGAGAAATTGTAGCCCTGGTCTTCGATGTCTGAATATAAATGAATGTGTAAATATGACCGTGTCTCACAAATCCACTCTGAATACTTGGAGTGCCTCGCTTGCTCAGCGCGTCGTTTGAGTGTGTTTGTGACGAGCGGTGAACCGGGACGTTCGGCCACCCTTCTGCCTCTTGGTTTCAGTGCCTGTCAGTGTAGAGAGTGAACGAGTGTACATTTGAGGATGTATATGCTTTTTTTTTCTGAGATCCATAAGTACAGTGCTTGTTCCTTAGACTGCATAATTAAAAATGCACAGTAAGTCTGTTGTAGATATTTACTGAATGGAAACTTTAGCACTAGGGGTAATGGATGTTTTTTTCTTTTCTTTTTTAAGAAGGCCCCCATGCCTTTTTAATTCCCTGTCTGCCAATCCTTCGAGACGCTACAGTCAGTAAAGGAAAGGTTGGCTGTTGACGTGAGCCAGAAGTCCCGAGTCCTGATACAGGAGGCTGTTCACAAGTTCGAGGAATCAATCGATTGTTCAGTGTTGAGGGAGCCAGATAAATGAATCTTTTAATTACAAGAAAATTGCTTCTCTTTCAGGCAGGATTTAGCCAGATTTTGATTCTAGCTTGATGAGAAAATAAGATAGGTAAAATAAAAGCACATTTAACTATATATACCAGAGAATATTTGTTAATTTTAATTATGTTGCTAATTTTTTCTATATTTTATAATTGGGGCTGATTTTGTTTTTCTGGGGTGTTGTGGGTGAATGCATATGCAATCAGTTTTATTCTTAAATAAATGCATTTACGGTTTATATCTTTTAATTAAAGATTAAAGGAAAAATAATTTGTCTTGTGCTGTCAGTTGACATGTTTCTGCAACACTAACATGTGGATCTTGAGTCATAATTCTGATATTTCAACACTTTACCTTTGGTCTTAAACGTTGCACCTTTCTCTCATGGATTGAACATGTAACTTAGCAATACTGTTTTTTTTTTTAAATAAAAGAATGATTTTTTTCCAAGTTTCTGATGGTGAATTTTTTGTGTGGTTCACAATGTTTTAACACATTTAATACATTAATTTGATTAGAATTCTTTATTTTCATAACGTCAGTGCAATGAAGTAATATTGCGAAATTCTATGCATTTCACCATATACAGACTAGCTGCTTACTGGGAAATGTTTGATGCACACTGTATCATTATTGAATTGACTCAACTTAACGAGAGTATTTCTCTAAACTTTTGTCAAATTTCAAACTAGTTTACAACCTTTTGTTGAATATTAATGTCCACAGCAATGTTCCTATCTCTTTTACCAAATACACGAGTCTTCAAGTTGTTTATCTCTCATAATTTCTACCTAATAATTATTTTAGTGTGGTAGGCATAACTAGACGGTTGTTATAGAAATGCCCAGAGTTTGCAAATTCTATTAAATATATTAACCTATGGTTTTATTTGTTTTAGCTTGTACTCATGCTTATTTTGCCATCCATGCTGAAAAACCCTGCCCAAACCACAATAGAATATGTAATGGATTTAATGGTTGTATTTGGTTTTAATGGAAACCACAGGTGCAGCTCAAAAAGTTAGCATTAGTAAAACATTTTGAATGTGTTTTGTTTGAATTGTTTAACCATTTTTTTTTAAACCATTTTTGTTTAAAGTCAAAAATACAGTATTTCAAAATATTAGATTATTTACATTTGAGTTTCAATAAATGACCATCCATACAGTATAAATTCTGGGTATCTCTTGTTCTTTGAAACCACAGTAACGGGGAAGACTGCTGACTTGGCAATGGTCCAGAAGACTATCATTGATACCCTCCACAAAGAGGGTCATTACTGAAAGGGGTGGCTGTTCAAGGAGTGCTGTATCAAAGCATATTAAATGCAAAGTTGACTGGAAGGAAGACATTGGGTAGGAAAATGTGCACAAGAAAAAGGGATGACCACAAGCTTGAGAATACTGTCAAGCAAAGCTGATTCAAACACTTGGGAGAGCTTCACAAGGAGTGAACTGAAGCTGGAGTCAGTGCATCAAGAGTCACCACGCTCAGACATCTTCAGGAAAAGGGCTACCAAGCCACTTCTGAAACAGAAACATCATCAGAAGCATCTTACCTGAGCTAAGGAGAAAAAGAACTGGACTGTTCCTCAGTGGTCCAAAGTACTCTTTTCAGATGATAGTAAATTTTGCATTTCATTTGGAAATCAAGGTCCCAGAGTCTGGAGGAAGAGTGGAGAGGCACATAATCCATGTTGCTTGAAGTCCAGTGTGAAGTTTCCACAGTCAGTGATGATTTGGGCTGCCATGTCATCTGCTGGTGTTGGTCTACTGTGTTTTCTGAAGTCCACAGTCAACGCAGCCATCTACCAGGAAATTTTTGAGCACTTCATGCTTCCTTCTGCTGACAAGCTTTATGGAGATGCTGATTTAATTTTCCAGCAGGACTTGACACCTGCCCACACTGCCAAAGGTACCAAAAGCTGGTTCAATGACCATGGTGTTACTGTGCTTGATTGGCCATCAAACTCGCCTGACCTGAACCCCATAGAGAATCTAGATGAGAGACACCAGACCCAACAATGCAGATGACCTGAAGGCCGCTATCAAAGCAACCTGGGCTTCCATTACACCTGAGCAGTGCCACAGGCTGATTGCCTCCATGCCACGCCGCATTGATGCAGTAATTCATGCAAAAGGCGGCCCAACCAAGTATTGAGTGCATAGAAATTAATATACTTTTCAGAAGCATGGCATTTCTGTTTAAAATAACCTTTTTTATTGATCTTATGTAATATTTTAATTTTCCGAGACACTGAATTTTGGGTTTTCATTATCTGTAAGTCATAATCATAAAAATTTAAAGAAATAAAGGCTTGAAATATTTCACTCTGTGTAATGAATCTATATAATGTATGGGTTTCACTTTCAGAAATGAGTGACAAAAAATATTGTCCTTTTTCATGATATTCAATTTTTTGAGATGTACCTATATAATGGTGTCTACTGATATGTGATGGATTATATTGGTGGGATGTTAAATCCTATTGGAAAAAATGCCCAAAACACACTACAAAAAGGAATTTTGTAATGGTTTTACTGGAAAAAGCTAGTGGTTATGATGGTATTTTAATGGAAACCATTGGAATTTCTGTCTATTGGGCTTCTGTTGTTTTTTTAGCTGGGATGTTTTAGCTATTTTAAGCTATTTGAGCCTCCATGTTTAGAACCACTGATACAAAACACTACATTACATTTCTCATAGGTTCACTGCTTAATTCACTTGTAATACACATTTTCTCTGCCTAAATTCACAAAGTAGAACTTTTTAAATGAGACTTTACATTGGAGACAACTTTTAAACCAATAAATGCAGTTGTGGAAATGTCAAAGTTGTATTTTTATTTAGGAATTATCTTATTAATCTTAGTCAGATTTCAGTTGCACAAATAAAAAAAACTAAATCATGAAACTGCTGGTGTTTTTAACGAATCGTTTGAATGAATTATTCAACAGACTCTTTCTAAATGCACCCCATAGCGCCATCTACTCGCGTGACTGTGCAAGCCACTGAACAAATCACTGAGTGAATCATTTTGGTGAATTGATTCAAAAGATTCGCGACACTGAAAAGCTCACTTCACATCTAGATGAAGATGAGTGGAGCTCGAGAGAGAGAGTCGCTTGACTTGAGATGATTTGATTTGTGTTTCAGCGGCTCACGTGTCCTACAGATCACCTGTGTTTGCGTATGTCAAATTATTTGTGTCTGTATTGGATTATAATGTGGCGTTTTAGCAAGTTTGATGAACAACGTGCACATAGCGTTTGAAAACATGACGGCTTTGCAGTATTAATACCAGATGAATCCTCGCGACATCAGTCTCAGTTGACTTTAGAGATCGAGAATATGGCTGAGCTAGCCTTTCTTTGCCATTTAATACCAAACAACATGAAGTTAAACTGAGATCACAATTACCTCACGTTCATACACAGGTCCGTCTGTCTTCTCTAAATATTCTCTGCTTATATCAGCAGTTGGATCTGAATTGATAACACAAAGTCAATCTTATCTTGTAAAATTGAAGAAAGGTGTTATTTCTGGATCTTTAACTTTTGTTTTGAAGTTGATAAATGTGTTTTAGTCTGAAGTCGCTACCAGCATGTGGCAGTATCAGCATCCTGACTTTGCTATATTCCTGCTTGGTGAACTTCAGAAGCAGCAGCAGGGAAGCATCTTCTGTGACACACTTCTGCAGACAGACGGTAAGAGATCCGAGGTCTTCTGTGCTGGAGAGAGCTAGCTCTGGGGCTCTGTGTCATCGCAAAAAGCTGTCAACTTTAGAACTAGCACCTTGTAAACAAATCATATAAAGACCCTGATTGTGTCATGGCTATGATTTTTCAAATTGTACAGCAGTCGGTGACCATAGAAGTAAATTAAAGAAGTGAAAAAGGTGTAATGTTTAAAAAAATAAAACAATCTGGACTAAACTTTTTTTTCACATTAAAGCAGTTCATTCAGCACACCATTGATTTTTTTTAAACTAATTTTTTATTAGTGTTTGTATGCTCCTGATGCAACATCAATAAAAGTTCCAATAACATTTAGATTTATTTGATTGATTTGTTTTTTTTTTTGGCAGTTGATTTGTTTGCTTGGCCATTTTTGTGATTTTAAATCCTTTTTTGACATTTTAAGAATCGAAAAAAGCCATTTGTTAGGGGGAATTAATAATTTGGTTTCTGAACACTTATTTTACACAATATTTTACATGTTTTTTTTCTTCTAAGAATCTATAGACACATTTTTTTCCTATGCTTTTCTTCTAATTAATAAATAAATATATATATGTTCAACTCTTCAGGTGTCTGTATTCCAGCTCACAGTTGTGTGTTAGCTGCTCTAAGCCCTGTCCTGTCAAGAGTGCTTTCCACCTTCCCCTGCTCCGCAGGCAGGGCAGAACAGGCTTCTGAGCCTTGAGGCTGTGGGATCTCATGCCTTACTAAAGCTAGTTAAGTTCCTGTACACGGGGGAAATGGAGATCAAGAGTCGGAGCGAACATGAGGAGGTAATGGCTGCTGCCTTCAGACTTGGACTTAAAAACCTTTTGGGAAAAAAGGGAGTGTGCGTGGAAAGAGGAGTTGAGGATGTTGTGAAACATTGGAGAGAGATTGGTGTACAGACAGAAGATGTGAATAGCCAGGAAAGTGAAATTGTGTCTGAGCCATTAAGGATACAGAGCAGTACTCCTCCAGTGCAAACTTGTGGCTTATTGGAAGCTGATTTGTCCTCATTGTCATTACTTGATGAAGCTAGTCCAACTGCAGGTTTTAATCGGACCAGTAATGCCACTGTTCCTTCCCTCGCTGTCGTGACAGAAGCAGCTGTAATAAATCATAATAAAACAAAGGCTAAGAAGAGGTGGAAAATGGCAAAGAGAGAAAGCCATTTAAAAAAATTAACTCGGCAACAAATGAATGTTTCAGGCAAAAACTTCCAGAAACTTTTAGAGGCAGATAATAGGCAAACAAGTGCTACTGCTGAACAAAAGGAGGCCAAGTTGGACCAGCTTAAAGTTAGGATAAAACTGAGGAGGAGCGGGGCTTGCTGGAAGAGCGACCTTCTCGTTTCTGTCCAAGGTGAGAGCGAGAAGAACCCAGAAGAAATGAAAGAGTGTGGACTTCAAACTCAGGTAAAGATTTATCTTTAAATCTGAATTTATTTTAGACAAATAAAGCATAGTTTACATCGATATATTGAAATACATATATGCATCCTGAAAAAAACAAAATTTAATGGTTGTGAAAATATTTTCATACACACACATATCACACACACACACACACACACACACACACCCATTACAGTCTCTTAAAAACAAGCATCACAAGCAGATTACAAATTACACTATGATTTCAATCAACCCTTATTCAGTCAATATTAAATATACCAAGAATATATTTTCACAGAATGTTCTTTACAATAATGGAATAGTATCACGAAAGATTAGTAAAACACACAATTTCACAAAATATGTAATATCATGTGTATGTGTGTGTGTATGTTTTTCATAGTCCGCCAGAGCCCAGTGCATCAATCAACAACCCTCTTGACCTGTGAGACTGCTGTACACAAACATTTATGAGAAAAAGTTCAAACAAGGCATCACTAAACTACAATAGGAAAATCATTAATACACATTTGATCAGTACGTAAAGTTGATAAAAAAATCTAATTGGCACAACTTTCATGCACAAAATTATACAACCCCAACAGTTAATTTTGTAGAGAATCATTTTACTTTTAATAATCTCCAAGAAACGCTGCCCCGATTGCCCCATTACTTGCTTGAGAAAGCTTTCAGATCACTGATATTCTTTCTTCAAACTCCACGATTAGATTTGAAGTCTTCCAGATTAAATGAGAATTAAATCTGAAGGCTGAACTGGCCACTTCATAACAATTATTTCAGAACTCCACAGCTCTATCCAAATGAATTTAGTTAATTAAAGTCAGCCTTTTATATCTTCTTGATCAAGAGAGGTGTTCAGCAAGATGTCCCAACTTGAAGGTCATGCTTGTTTGGTGTTCTTCTTATACTCTTAATAGACCCCCCCCCCCCCTTCTTCTTACATCAGGTTATCTTGCAAGTCTTTTGCAGTAAAACGAATGTTTTTCTCAGTTGCTCTGAAAAAGTATTTTATTCCCTTTGATGATATTGCGCTTTTTCTTCATTGCCCTCAAAGGTTTTCAGATGTAACACATTTTAAACTTATGAATATGTTTGCTGTGTCTCTACAACTTTCAGTGACTTGGAAATCTTCTTGTAGCTAATCAAGTCAAGTGTTGTTGTAGTTTCCAACGGCTTCATAGTGTTTTAACACAAAATTGCACCCTACCAAATATTGAGATAATATGAATAATTATGACCTGTTTGTATTACAAAAAAAACACATTATTCAGAAATATTAAATTATATATTGACTATCACTTTTACCATGCCACTAAAATGTCATAGATGGCCTTATTTAACTCAAGAAAACTTACATTTGTGATTTTTATAGTCTCTGAAGCGTTTAATATTTTTGATTGCAATTGCATATATAATACAAACAACATATAACTGCATATATATGAGCATACACATTTGGCTGAAAATGTTACAGTATATATATATAGCAAACTGTCTATTCAATATTTTCTCTTGTTCATTTCATAATTGTATTTTTTCTGACTGAAGAGCTGCCCACCGAGTGTACTTCCTGGTCAAATTCATGGGACTCTCACTCCACCGACGGACCTGCCTATTTCACCCTCCAATTCTTCCACGCATGTCTCTTCAGATAAATGTCTTCGTACTCCACACCACGTTTCTGTCTCTTCCCCTTTGGCAATACCAACTTTATCTTCAAGCCCTCCCCAAGCAGATGAATCTGATGAACATATTGCAAAGATGTTGGATGATATGTTGATGGATTTAAACATCCTGCCATTGATGCCAATAGACAGAAATCTGGATGAGCAAGACCAGCTCGGTCCTCTTCTGGATCCTAAAGATAAGCAGAGGGCTGCTGAGGCCTCTGCTCAAGGTGCTTGTCTTTACATGCAAAGCTGTGAGCCAGAGATGAAGGGATCTGGTGTTAGAAAAACAGCAGGACCAGTTGGGTCATCAGAACAAAGAGATGAAGGTAAAGCATCATCTTGAAATGACTTGGGTTGGTGTGCTTTTGACCATGCATGTGTACATTCATCATGTTGTGTTGCTCCCAGCTTTCTTTCTCATGTTTTTAGTATTGCACTTACATTCATCAAACATCCAACGTTCTCAGCTCAGTGCTCTTCACGTGCTTATTTAACCCAAACAGTGTGTGATATGCTTGCCTTAGTCTTTGGGTCAATGAAAAATAAGAGTGTCCATGATAAAGAAAATATAGAAATAAAATCTGTCTTAAAACACAATTGCCAAGATCTTAGAAGTGGACTCTGATTTCATGTTGGCTATATTTTACCAAATACCCCCCCCCCCCAAAAAAAAAAGTTACAAATATTAACACTAATACTTTAAAAGGTAAAAAAAAACTGCCATCATGGTCTATAATGAATAAATATTATGCTTTTGATATTCTTTGATATTATTTCTTGTTTGATTATTTTGATTGATTTGCATGTTTGAATTGATTTTGTAGACACTATTTTTTTCAAATATTACTACACAATAAAGCAAGTTTGTTTAAATATTTTTTCTAAGATATAATAATAATATTATTATTATTATTATTATTTAAAACATATATCTTCATTTTGATATCAGGACAGTTGTATCACTATTATTTTAAATATGATTTAAAAAATATTTAATGTCTATATGTCATTGAGCACTATTTCTGACTTTACTCCTTGTTTTTTTAGACCACTCAGGCTTTCATAATAAGTCCAGATTCGAATACTTTCGTGACTCAGTCACCTGGACAAGACGACTTGAACAAAGATAAGAATCTGGCAGCTGTGGCAAGTAACTCCACCCCCTCACTGGTAGAAGACTTGTTTTTAACCTCAAAAGACACAACTGTCCCAGCTAACCCTTCTCCGGCCGCAGGTGAAATGCCACGCCTTGGTATGACCAGCATATTGGACAACAGGCCAGAATTCAAACTACTGCCATGCCTTTCCCCCCTTCAATCAGATATGGGAGACCGTGATGTTCCTACACAAGAACCACCACACAGACAGAACCTAGAAATGCAAAACTTTCCCTTGTGGCTTTCTGAGTCACCACTGAAATTGGACTTCCCTCTAAGCTCGATGATTGATTCCTCCTACCCACATCCACAGCCTGACCTCATCGCCTGCCAAAATCGATCGTGCCCTGACCTTGCAGAAACGCAAGAATTGAAGACTTCCTTTTTACAAGATGATGTATTAAGTGGGAGTAGGTCAAACACCATTCAGCATGATGTGAAAGATGCTAGTGAGCACCCAAAGCAGAGAAAGACGAGAAGACGGAGGCTTGCAACTCAAAAGTCAGAAGTGAAAGGGGATGCAAACCTAGAAAATCAGGATCAGGTTCAACCGAGGATATCAAAGTGTGATGATGATCCTCACTGTGAAGATGTTAAGCCATCAACTTCTAGCGCACGTAGAGTCAGTGCCCGGATAACCAATGTGAACAGAAAAGCAACAGCAGGTGTGAAGAGAAAAAAAGAAATGTCTTCACCTATCAGTAAGAAAATGCCTCCATTGAATACTGAGAGTGAAAAACATGAAGATGTTTTACCTAAACCAAAATACACTGGTATTGTAAAACGTGGTCGTGGTAGACCCCCTAGATCCCAAATCACCGCTGTAGCTGACTGTGCACAGTGCAGAGAAATTGCCCACCTCAGGACAAGATGATTGTGAAGTGGAAAAACTAAGAAAGACTGTGAGATTGAGCAGGGTAATGAGCAAAAAACAAATACACAGCAGGAGAAAGACTCAACAGAAATGGAAGAAGCAGATGTTAACAGCAATTTTGCACAGACAACACTGAATTCTCACTTAAAATATGCTGGTCAGGCAAAAGGACCGAATATCATTGATACAATTTTCCATCAGACTCTTCCAAGTGTTGAAAGTCTCGCTTGTAGGAGTTCTCTGAATATTGATCAGCCTCTAACATCAAGCCTGCGAGACACGTCTTTTAGCCTTCAAAAATTCCAAGGAGGGAAAAGTGAAGACGAGAATAGTAAATTAATGATGAATAGCAGTGAAGTGATCTATAAGGGCATTTGTGGTACGAAAAAAAGCAGAGACGTCTGTGCTGATAAACAAGAATGAAGACATGGAGGTATCTGACAAGCAAGTAGGGTCACTGTTGTCTTGTGGAGACGTGCTAGATAATGTGAAATGTTCGGTTAAAGACGGAGAAACTGAGGAAAACTTGAGTAGACAAGCCAGTGTGTTACAGAATAGTGATTCCCAAAATGAGATGGGAAAAGACATTCAGGACCAAATGACTGAGATTTCTGTGCCGTTAACAGCTGAGGAGGACATACTGAAGGAAATTATGATGCCGGCTGATCGTGCCAAGTCGCCCACAGAGAAAGACTGTGATGTTTCTACCAATGAACTGACAGTGATGGAGGGAATAGAAACGAATTACTGTACGAATCCTGATAGTACACCAGCAGAAGATCTCAGAGATGAACAAAACCTAGAAGATGCGGTTTCTAATGAGTGTTCATTTGAGGCAACATCAAACATGGACAAAGACGTTCAGGCAGCACATGGTGTTAATACCCAGGATGTTAGCTGTGTGGCAGATTGTTTGGAGAAAGATGAGGATTTAAGTTGGAACAAAGAGGTTCAGATGATTGAAGAAACTATAGAGGAAGAAGAAGCTGAAGTTCTGGGGGCAAATGAGCTTGTGGAGGAAAATGCTCTGCCTTCTTCAGATGATAGGTGTTGGGAAACCACCAATGCATGGGATGATAATGATGATATGAATGAGGAGGGGGACCAGTACGGTGCTGGGAAGATTGATGAACAGACCCTACTGGAGGAAGATGAATCGAGTGAAGGACACATTGCAAGTGCTGGGGTTGCAGATGATGCATCACACAGAGGTAACATGGCTAAACTTAGAATTCTAACTCAACATTTTTGTATACTCTGTTATTAATAATCCATGTTCCTGATTTCGGTTTTATCCTCATAGCCCTGCCACTTAGAAACACAGAAGAAACAATAAGCAGAGATGCTCTTTCTGTCCAGACTGAAGTGTTGCTTCAGTCAAACTATCCCAGAGTGTGCAGTGAGAATATCTCAATGGTGACGTCCAATTCAGAATCAGCAGATGAAGAATATATTGAAGTAGATGTTGTTGATGGGTCTGTAGAAGATCCTTTAGGGCTTTTGGCATCTAGACAGTTTGTCACACTTGCTATTGAGTGTGTAATGGAGCAAGAGGACGAGTCGGATGCCACTGAAGAAGAGGAGGTAGATGTCACTGGAGAAGATACTGAATGATATTTTATGTTCATGTTGAGAATACATGTTTAGCATTTTGAATTCATGAGCAGATGTTTGAGCCAAGTTCTTAACCCAAGGTTTAATATATCAAATGGTGAGAAGAATTCTCTTTTTTTTGTCAATTTGACATTGTTTATGTGAGTTAGCCTATAAATTCATTCAATTTATTTTGGATTGTCTCATACATGTATACAGTTACATATTAAAATTATGTAAATTAATTTATATAAGTTCATATTACACTTTTGTATGTGTGCTTTATTTAAAATATATTACGATACCTATTTGGTGTTAATTATTTTAGTCTGACTTTGTGTGTATCTTTATATTTAAATGAAATAATTGTGAAAGCGTAAAATATAGCATAAAATGGCTTTCCTAATGTGAAAATATTAAATTCCCTAGAAATATTAGGAAATTTGAAAGAATGTGATAGTAAATATACATTGTTCTATTGGCATAGCTATAAAAGACTCTATCAGTTATCAATTTGGAGAGCTTTCTAGACAACTTTTACAAATCTTTATCTAGTAACTGGAAGTCATAGAAATTGGTAAAAAAAAATGCGAGAATCACGATAATGGCGAAATAAAATAATTAAATTAAGGAATAAAAAACTATAACGTTACATGTAATAAAAGGGATATTGTAATTTCACACAATACTTTAATCAAAGCATATCTTCGTTTAGAAATGAAGCAGCAGCGAAGCAAACAGCAGTGGTTTTGAATAGAAAACTTTATTGTCAGCGGAAGTACCAATTTGCTGGATGGATAGGATGCACGTGGGTACTTCCTCCGGTCAAGCGCGCTCACTGAAGGTTAAGCAAGCAAGCTGTCAGAGCTCTTTGTTGAACGAGCCCCGCGCGTTGTCCGGTGGGTTTGTAGCGAGGGTAAACCGAAAGGTCATTTGCAGAGATGGACCCCATGAAAGCGCAGCAGCTCGCCGCGGAGCTGGAGGTTGAAATGATGGCTGACATGTATAACCGGTAAGAATCCTACGGTGGTCTTTGTAAATGTGTAACAGCATACTTTCTGTCAGATTACTCACCTTCTCGACATTTAACATACGAAATATGGATTTATGTAGTAGATTACGCTATTGAATCGTATACTGTAGATGCAGCGTAGTACGTTACTACAATCAATCAGTGGCCATCGGCAGGCTACACGTTTTGTAATGCTGTTATTATATCTCATTTAGAGATTGGCTTTGCTCAGTATCACATTCGATTATTTAGAACACGACTAAACTCGCCTTTTGCTTTACTATGCGACATACAGTCAGTAACGATAGTGGTGACTTGATCTCCCGTCGCTCTTGTGTCGTCTGAACCCTTGTCAGTTTAATGCGTTCAGTTATTAAGCAGGTTCACGTCATATCAGTAAAGTTACATTATTAGTATTACTTCAAGCTGTATGCAGTTCAATTCATCCTGTATATAATCGTACAGCTCGAATCATGTTCACCTTCTCTGGCCTCTGTTAGAGCAGATAGACCAATAGTTTTGAGTATATAAAACTCAAACTGCTAACCTGTGGCCTGAGATAAGCATCTTAGATGTGCATAGTGACTGTTTTTGCCTTTAGCAGAAGCACTATTATAGCAGGTGTTAAATGGCAAGTACTGTGTGCAGCACAGCCTAAACTATGTTTAGAAAATTAAGTTTCCATGCATTGCATTCATTCCTGGTATGTAGCTTACTGTTTGTAGTAGGACTGCAATATTTATTCTGACAATGATTAGTCTGTCGATTATTTCTCAGTTAATCAGATGAAAAGCCAAATTTTATTTAGTCACATCCTACAAATTGAAGGCTATGAAAACAAATCTAGTGAATGTATCTATGAAGCCTATGCTATACATGGCAAATTTACATTTAAAGTTAAAATCACTATATTAAAACCAATTAAAAAATAAAAACAAAAGCAGAGGCTAAATGTTAAGTGGTAAGAGGCTGAATCTGATCATAGTAATTATATCTGTACCCCATTACAATATTCCCTTTACTGTTACTGCTCTCATAAACATACAATTACTTGTGCTACATGTAGCAATTTAATTATACATTTAACATATCAAAATATATATTTTATTCAGAATTACTGCAGACATATAAAAGCTCAATCTATATCCATTTCAGTTGAGTTTTGTCCATATAAAGGCTTTATTCTTTAGTGAAAAATGGCAAGACTGGCCAAGCTGTTGATTAATTGTTGCATACCTAGTATGTAGTCTACAAAATAATGGCATTGATTAATAAAGATTATAGCACTTGTCTTGAATCATTCATGAAGATGAACATTTCTGTTTCGATTAGATTATATATTACATAACATAACCAAATGTGTATGATCTTATTTGTCCTGTGCTTTTTCCCTCATGCAGAATGACCAACGCATGTCACAGGAAATGTGTTCCACCTCATTACAAGGAGGCAGAACTTTCAAAGGGGGAAGCTGTGTGTCTGGACCGCTGTGTTGCCAAGTACTTGGACCTGCATGAGAGACTTGGTCGGAAGCTCACTGAGCTCTCTGTTCAGGATGAGGAGGTGATGAGGAAGGCTGCTGCAAGCACTGGATAGACCCCCTACAGACTCTAAGGGTGGGGCTGAAGGCCTGTGGATGGGGTTTATGGGTGGAGTGGGCACTGTGGACACTAAAGGGGGAAATCGGGCAGCATGGCTACGGATATAAACAATATAACATGAATATGAACTATTGTGACAAATATTGATCCGCTGATAGACATGCCACTAAAAGATCAAGACTTTTGGAAGGAGGTGGGATATATTTTGCCCTACTAGTCATTGATAGTTTGTTGGCATGAACATTATTAACATCACAGGAATAAAGCGTTTGTCTGGGTAGGGAGATGTGTGAAGCATTGTGAAAATATGTCCTTGTGAACTTGTTTGAGACTTTTTTTATGTTGACATTGTAATTGCTGACGTTCTCCGTGTCATTTTACAAAGTGTACCTTTATTGCGTAATAGAATTAAAATGTTTACCATTCTGTCTCTCTTCTGACTCTTTCTTTAAAATGAGCAAAAACAGTGTGCTGTGTTATTTAAAACAAAAAAATATTTAATTAAATTGTGTCAGGATGGCTACCTTGAGAATGTAGTTTTTATTTATTTTTGTAATGTTTAAAGAGGATTAATATAAAGTATCAGCTTCCTAGAGACTAGTTTAATGTGCTGACAGCATGTTAACAGCAACCAATTTAGTTGGTATGCTAAAAAAACAGGGAGAAGAGTCGCTTAAATTAATCTTCTTAAGGAACCACTTATGTAACAAATTCTCAGTTTTCAAAGAGTTGTTTCCTGTTCAGTTTTGGTCACTATAGGTCACCATAAGCTGACATTTGTATGGAAAACAGCTGCTTGAAGAATCTTCATGGAAATAAAACAAACGCATACAGCTTTGGAACAACATAAGTACTAACACAATTTTAATTTTGGGGGTAAACCAAATGATAATTGTTATATTTCCAAAGTTTCATTTTAAGTTTTATCAATGTGTGTTAAATTGAGACGGTGCCTAGTAACACTGGTGTGTTGCCAGCAATGTTCTTTTTCTTCATTGTTAATTTCCTTTCACAAACATTGAGCAAGAGAAGGCAAACAGGCCGTCTTTTAACCGCCTTGTGTCATATGTGAATAGCCCACATTTCGAGGCACTGTCCCTTTAAGAAAATGAAATGGGGAACTAGGGAGAAGACTTTCATTTCCTTCTGTTTTCTTAATAAAACCTACAGGCACGTGTTTATGAGGCGAAAGTTTCATTAGAGGCTCGATATAAGTTCATTAACGTTAGGTTTTAATCTTTCAAACGACTTTGCAGCCTTTGTCCCTATAGCGACGTTCATCGTTTCCACTTTGGTGAGTTATATTTGCTCTTAGTTAATGGTTAATGTTTACTTCGCCCTGCGTGATCGTCAAGCTTCATTACATATACAACATTAACGTTACCAATAATAAATGCGTTAAAAGTCGTTGTGTTATAGTGTCGTACACCTGTAGTGGACCTTCCGCCCACAAACCTTGTTTTTATTAACTCCGGGAAGTTTATGTAATATTTATCATTCAACATTACAGGCTCACAATCGCCACAGTTTTGTATTCTTCTTCTCCTCCTCCTTTGCTGTCACTCAAAGTGTTTCTTGTGGTCTGAAATGGTGTTTTTGATCTCCCTGCATTGCTGTGGCGAGAGAGCAGCGCGGCCGGCAGATGGCAGCAGTGATCACTGACGATAACGTCTACAGCGAGGCGGAGGTGAACGGAGCGCCGCCTGCTGATGGACAGGATCAAGTGCAGCTGCCCGCTCCTGAGCCAAACATACAGGGACAGGTAGCATCATCCGTCTTCAGCGTGTGGGCTAGGATTTATCAGACGTGTTGCTTAAAACGTTTTGTTAACTAAATAATCCACAGAAATAAATAATTAACCACTCTTAATTTTATGATTCCAGAAATATGTTCTTCTATACAGAAACAGTGGTTTGGGGGACATTTAATATGATATCATACATCAGAAATCAGATGTAGCCTAATTTGACATGTTTTACACGTTTTAATTAAGTTAAACTATTTTAATTTGAAATTTTCTTGCAGAATCCTTGTTTTTTTCCCTTTAAATAGAATTTATATTTGCGTATTACATATTCTGATGTGCAGTGAAGTTCAAAAGTATAAAGTCTGTTTTATATTTATTACAACATTTTCTTTACAAATTACATTACTGTTCAAGAGTTAAAAAAAATGAAAGGAGTAAAAAATACATAAAAAATAATATTGTGAAATATTGTTACAATTTAAAATAACTTTTTTATTTTTCAATATATGTGACCACAAAACCAGTCATAAGGGTCAATTTTTCAAAATTTTGATTTATACATAATCTGAAAGCTGAATAAATAAGCTTTCCATCGATGTATGGTTTGTTAGGATAGGACAATATTTGGCCGATAAACAATTATTAGAAAATCTGGAATCTGAGGGTGTAAAAAAATCGAAATATTGAGAAAATTGCCTTTAAATTTGTCCAAATGAAGTCCTTAGCAATGCGTATTACTAATCAATAATTAAGTTTTAATATATTTACGGTAAGAAATTGACAAAATATCTTCATGGAACATGATCTTTTCTTAATATCCCAACGATTTTTAGCATAAAAGAAAAATCTATAATTTTGACCCATACAAAGTATTTTTGGCTATGGCTACAAATATACCTGTGCTGCTTATGACTGGTTTTGAGGTCCAGGGTCACATATATTAAAACATAATTTATTCCTGTGCTGGCAAAGCTGAATTTTCAGCAGCCATTCCTCTGGTCTTCCGTGTCACATGATCTTTCAGAAAATAAAGATTTAATTTCTCTCAGAAAATGTTATTGACTCTAGACTTTTAAAAAGTACTGTATATTATCAGTATAACACCACGAGTAAAATATTGATTAGAGATTACATGGTCTGTGTCACGAATGTGCTAAAAACTGCAGGATCTCAAATATTCCATTTGACCTCATAACTTTTCTGTTTAATTTTTGAAACCCTGAAACTTTATGTCCATGTATACATATAAAAAACACAATCTGGAATTTTCAGTGAGGTCTCAAACTTTCGGAAATTTCTTCCTCTGGCAGGTGGAGGAGTTTCTCGGCCCACATCCTGACTACGATGAGGAGGAGGAAGAGCGCAAGTACTACAGACGGAAGAGGCTGGGTGTTGTGAAGAACGTAGTGGGGGCCAGTTGCGGAGGAATGATCGTCTACAGCGTTTACATGGGTCAGCCATTGCGCATCACACACCACAGGCACATAACATGATTCAGTCCAGTGATGACCTCACACTCCTCAAAGTCTGCACGCTGTTATAAAAATATCTTACTCTAAATACGACACTGTGTAGGACTCTACTTATGTCACGCTGTTGTATCAGTGTGATTTCATTATGCACTGTCTGACTGCAGTGCAAAGAAATATGACATGCTTTGTGGATGGCATACTTCACTGACTCTTCACTCTTTTGGCCATTTTTAGCAAGTTCATTGGCATGCACACACACAAAGATGTCTCAGAGACTGTGAAATCGAGGAACAGCTGACAAATCTGGGACATCTTGTCACATGCCAAAAACAAAAGAAGGTTTTTGGAGAGTTGTGCATGTTTCATGATGAGCTGTTTCTTTGTAGGTCTGTTACAGATGCAGTTAATTCTGCACTACGATGAGACGTATAGAGAGGTCAAGTATGGCACCTTGGGGCTGGAGGATATCGACAACAAAATGCTGATGGGCATCAACGTTACACCTATTGTCGGCCTGCTCTACACGCCGCTGCTCATTAGGTTGAGTTTTTGTCTTTCCTTGCATTTCTCTTTTGTTTCATAATGCTCATGCAACCTACGTTTTTCCGTTTTGCTCATTTAGTTTGGTTCTTTGGATGTTTGTCACCCGCCATCACAGTTATTAGCAGTGCGTCTGCGGTTCATCTACTGTCCACTTAATGCTTGAGCAGTTTTGGCACCAAAGGTCTTCTCACACCCGTGGTGTTAACTAAAAATGACTGGTGATAATTACAGTCCAGTAATCCCACACCCTTTATTTTCCAATGTAATAGTTTTTCTCGATTTCTTTCTCAGATTTCTTGGCACTAAGTGGATGATGTTCTTGGCATCAGGCATCTATGCTCTCTTTGTTTCAACCAATTACTGGGAGCGATATTACACTCTTGTACCGTCAGCCGTGGCCATCGGTGTTGTCATTGTTCCTCTTTGGGCGTCACTGGGAAACTACATCACCAGGTGAGGCTGTGCAGATGCTGAAGGTGCACGGATCAGGGATGTACAATGTTGCTTGAAAGTTTGAGGAAGAAATGAATGCTTGTATTGAGCAAGTGTGCTTTAAATTGAGCAAAAGTAGCAGTATATTCAACAAGGAATCCTGAAAAATGTATATTAAGCAGCACATCTTTTGTCATATTTAATAAGTAATGTTTCACTAAGCATGTTAGAATGATTTCTAAAGGATCATGTGACACTGGAGTAATGATGCTGAAAATGCAGTTTTACATCACAGGAAATAATAACATTTAAAGTATATTAAAATAGAAAACAGTGATTTTAAATTGTAGTAATATTTCACAATTTTGGTGTTTTTAATAAGAGACTTCTTTCAGAAGCATTTAAAAAACGTACAGAATTTTTGAATGATGGTGTATGTGTAAGCATATTGCTATTTTATTGGAAATGTTCTCAATTTTACACAAATTTATTGAGCTTAATATAGCAAAATAAAAGCAAAACTGAAGATCATGCAGCTGTGATGCACAATTTATCAGTACTATATTGATTATTGGCCGAGATTTTTGAATGTATATTTTGCAGTGACTGGCCATAACATAAAAACGATTACTGGTATTGATTAATTGGTTTTGAGCAGAATTGTAATAGTGGTGAATCCTTTGCTGTGTAATATTTGTAATACAAAAAGAAAACTGACCTTCTAACACAAGCATTTGCTATAGTTTTTCTAATCTATCTACTTTTTTCTTTTTATTCATTGTATAAAAAAGTACCCACTTCCACTGGCATTTGTTTAATCTTTTTCTATTCTATCTACTTGTTTTCTTTTGATTTATTATTATTATTACTACGTGTACTGCGTTATGACTAACCTGGACTTGTCACAGCATTTACACATTATGACTCTTTTGTTGGTTTAATTGCATCTATTGTCCTCATTTGTAAGTCGCTTTGGATAAAAGCATCTGCTAAATGACTAAATGTAAAATGATCCCAGTTCTGTTGGAGAAACTATAGCCAAGCCGTTTGTAGGATCATTTCCGATATTGCAACATCGACTCAACAAAGCAGCACTGTGAATCGGTAGACAGGGATACCTGCTTAGTCATTATTTTTCAGATTATGCATTTAGCAATTATCAATTATACCGTCTCACATTGTCTTAGCATAAACAAAAGCTCAATACTCAGTTATACGCTCAGTTATTGAGTATTTCAGGCTTGAAAATACATAAGAGTTAACTAACTCCCCACCCACTCCCTCCTCTTTGTTTCGTGTGCTTATCAGAATGGCCCAGCAGTATTATGAGTATGTGAACTATAAGGACGAACATGTCCAGGAGCAGAAGAAGCCCCCCAAAGGAGCCTTCCATTCTTACATCATCATTTTCCAGTCCATCTTCTACATCATTTTCCATGTGAGTAAAGCTGCTCAGTTTAAGGCACTTACACTAAAATGTGTGTAATGCTGTAAGTTGCAGTAATTCAGTACTAGTTAACCTTTCATTAGTTGTGTTTTCCCCTGAAGTATTGCTATGTATTCACAGCTGCGTGTGTGTGTATGTGTCAGATGCCGGCTGCATATGTGGGTTTGTGCATTAATATGCAGCTATTTATAGCGTTCGCTCTGTCTCTCTTCTCTCCTGCAGCTGAGTTTCGTGTTTGCCGAGTTCCCCATGGTGCTGTTCCTCAATAAATATCTGAATGATTACAAACACACTCTCTACAAAGTCACACAGTGTGGTAAAATCCTCTCTCTCTCGATCTTGTCCTCTTTTTAGCTATACACACTTATATTTTTAAAGGCTCGTGTCGTTCGCAGATTGAGCAGCTGCTCGGTGTGGTATTTGCATTCGTTCTCATATCCTTTTGTGACATTTTCACATGCTTGATGTAGAATTAAGAATAGTCAAGAAAGACTTGTATGAATGCTCCAGACTTTCAAAACTGAAGTTCTTGCTGCGCTCACCGGAGAGACTTTTAAAAAGTTATTCACTTTTTGTGGGTTATAACACCTATAAAAATAAAAACCACCACATTAAACATAAGGTATACATATTTATAAGGGAGCAACAGGACATAAAAACAAAACAGACACTGTGGAGAAACAATATACACCTCTTGAATACCAAGCAGACTTGTTATGGAAATGAGTAACCAACGGCAGAAAAAGAACAATATCAGGACGAGGGTCAATCTAATGTTTGTCAGTAAGATTTTTGTAAAAAACATTTTTTTATTATGCTCACCAAGGCTGCATTTATTTGATCAAAATACAGTAAAAACTATATTTATTCTATTTTAACATATTTTAAAATATAATTTATTCCTGTGATGGCAAAGCTGAATTTTCAGCATCATTACTCCAGTCTTCAGTGTCACATGATCCTTCAGAAATCATTATAACATGCTGATTTGACGCTGCTTATTATTTTTATGGAAAAAATGCACTGACCCCAAACTTTTGAATGTTTGCCATTTTTTTTTTTTTTATAAAACAATATATGGATGGTTCATAATTAAGACAAAACATATTGGACTATTATTTTGTGGTTGTCAAATGTTAGAGAATCGTGTTCATAAGTAATGCAGTAAACAATAGGAAAATTCATTCTGAAAAGTGAAGTTAGTTCTCTAGAATAATATATTTCTAGATGCTACTTGGTTTGTTTATTTATTTTGTCTTTCTAATTAATTTAAATGAATACATTGTGTATATGTAGTAGTGTCCAAATACTTAATTCATTACTTCCACTATATTTACTTAATTGCACCGAAAATAAATTTGCCTCAATCAACTCCATTTATCACCGAAGAAAATAGTTAAAAATAATCAATCAAAATCATCTTGAAGGCATGGTAGTCTCAAGTGTTAATAACGAGAATGTCGAACAAGGCGTAAGCTTGCGAAATAGAATCAAATGTGTCAAGAATATTTACAGTTGAAAAAATCAGTCATTTGGCAATTAGAAACATCACACTTCTGACTTCCTGCAAACCGGGGCGTCAGCACATCTGCTCCTCAGGGCTCTGCTGTGTCTGGCTCTCAAGCTGTTTGAAGTCTGACGTCTTTAAGAAATCTATGCATCTAGATCTAAAATGTAATATAAAACCGTCTTGTACGATGCATTATTTTCTCTTGTCTCATCTTATCTTCTCTCTCTCTCTCAGGAGCCTCCGGGAAAGGGGTGATAGAGAATTTAAACAAGACAGTTTTGCTCAGCTTGCCTCGCTCTCTGCTGCTTATCGAGGTGGAGAGTGTGCTCATGGGGGCAGCCTTCCTCGCCATGCTTATCGTAAGACTGTCATCATCATCATCATCATCGCTATGACGTCTCTATCCTCCACATCAGCTTAAAAAATAGGATTATATCAGTCTGTAGTCAACAGCGATTTGACCTTGATAGTCTTTTCACATAGATATTTCACACTGAACCAAAATAGGATTGTTATTTAGTTTTTAGTAAATCAAGTCATAATTTAAAAAAGTAATCTTTCACCCAGAAATGAAAATCTTTTATATAGCCTCATGCTATTCTGAATCTTAACTTTCTGTTAACACTTTTTTAATGTGTCCTTGTTACACATTACATGTATTTACTATAGAAATTAACTGCAAGTTATGCATCATTGCAAGAAATTAGTAAGTAATTACTATACAAGCAATTAGTATAGTAATTACATGTTGTTAATTTATATTACTCGGCACATTTTTGTGTAATTACATGGTAACAAAGACACATTAAAATAATGTCTTTTTCTTTTTGAAAATTAATTTCCATATAAGTGAATGAAAGTGAATCACTAAATAATTGCTGACTATTCAAATATTTAATAATGCCCATACTGCATAAAAAGTCAATTATGTTTTTAATTAATTATGTATTACGTCATGAAAAAATGTATCTTACGCTCTGGTTTGATATCAGCAAACATATATTTTGGCCTGTTCTTTACACAACGTTATCATGTTTTATCATGTAGTGCACAAGTGGTATGAACTTCTCATAATTCATCAAACTTCATGTTCCACTTTAAACAAGAATTTTCATCTTGTATTGAACTTCCCCTTTTAACAGTGTGCTGCCAATGTTCCTAACAGTTCCTGGTGTTGTGTGGAGCTGCATATCGGCCCACTGAGGAGATTGACCTCCGCAGCATCGGCTGGGGGAACATCTTCCAGCTGCCCTTCAAGCACTTACGAGACTACCGTCTCCGTCTGCTCTGTCCGTTCTTCGTCTACTCTGGCTTTGAAGCGCTCTTCGCCGTCCAGGGACTCATACTGGTGAGAAAAATAGACTGTGTAGCTGAAATACACAGGTAAAACCAAAATCACACAGTGTCAGCTGAGTATTTTTTAGCTTAAGATGCTGTTTTTGGTTGCTGTTCTGCAATATTAAGCACCTACGAAGACACTGCAAGTAAACCAATTTGCCTGCTATTTAGCTTAATTAAGCAATTAAAGGAACAGCATGCAATCACTCATTACCTAAACAGAATTTCTCCTTTTTGTCTTTCTCAGTCGTATGGAGTGTGTACAGTAGGGATGGAGAAGCTGTGGTTGTTGGTTATGGTGTATGGTTTTTCATCCTCCATCTGTTCGGGCCTGGCCCTGATGCTGCTGCGCTTGCCCAGGCCGATTATTCTTCTGGGGGGCGCCTTCATACACTTTGTGATAATTATAGCCCTTATGTGCTGGTCGCCCCAACCACGAGAGCCTAGCTATCTTCCGTATCTATTGGTGATCACTGCCCTCTGGGGTCTGGGCACTGCACTCAACAAGACTGGACTGAGCAGTGAGTACAAGTGCCTTTTCCATGTTAAGCTCACACCCATTTCAAGATTGCACTAACATCAATATAACATAACGTTGTTGTGTGTAGCTCTGCTGGGGATGCTGTATGAAGACAAGGAGCGACTAGACTTTGTGTATACCATCTACCACTGGTGGCAGGCCATTGCAATCTTCATCGTCTATCTTTGGTCTGCATTGCCTATGCGGGTAAGTCTTTATTATTATTTTGTTGTAGGTTTTGACTGCATACTTTGCATTTACTGTAACGACACCAGGCAAAAAATTATTTGATTTTTAGTTTACAAAATGTCAATTATGGTTCCAACATGTCACCTGAAGCAAAATAAAGTGCATAAATCCATCATAAAAAGTACTCAACATGGATAATAAATGCTTTCTGAGGTGATGCATTTGTGTAAAAATAATATCCATGTTTAAATCTTTCTGTGTGTTTACGAGAGAGTGGCGTTCCAGGTGATGACGTAGGCGTAGTGTAAGCTCCATTATAAAGCTTGGAAGAGCCAGGACATATAAAAGTTGGAAAAAGTCATAAATACTTAGGATAGCTTGAGGATGAATAAATCATGGGGTAATTTTAATTTTTGGGTGAACTATCCCTTTAAATCACAGAAACCATAAGCATTAATATTTAATAAATATTTTCAATGTACTGTATTTCTTTTAGAGTCCTATTATAAATTGATCATATAGTCAAAACTATGTTTTAGACATTATCACACGAGAATGATTAAGTAAATACAGTAATGTACGGTTCTCAGTTCATTTCAGATTGGATATACTGTAAGTAACTAGCAGTTTAAGGGAGTCAGTTGTGAGCTTAGTAACAACTTGAATTAATGAATGATTTAAACAAGCAATTTTAAAGCTGTTTCGTGAATCCTTTTGACGAAAGATGCCTGATTTATCCCTGTCTAAAGCCTTTCAGTCATTTTAGTAGGAAGGAACCCACATGATCAGGGAATTTTGGTCAACAGACAGTTGTTTGGTTCGAAATTGACCTTTATGTGGGTTGTGATTTTTATATATCAATACACTATAATTGACAATTTACAATAGACTATTTTTGTCCACAAAATTTTGCTAATGTGACCGCAATTTTAACTTAAAAAAAAACTGATGAATAAGGGTTTTTAGTTTGTGAATTGGACATCACACTGTTATTGAGCACAGAAAACACTGAGATCTAATCAAACACATTAAACTGGTTGTCAAATGCTTTTTGTCACACTTTGGTGGTGAGTTTAGTCGTAGTCTGGAGTTCTGTGTAAAGGAGTGACCACATTAGAGATATTTCAGCAAACTTTTGTTATATGAAGCACAGTTCACACAGGAGTTCCTCAAATCAAGCAGCTTCGACTGAACATTGTGAATTCTGCACGGGGGGCTTTTTCACACTCGCGCGAAACTCCCGGCAGCACAGAGATTCCTGTTGAAGTGACTGGATTTTGTTAATGAAATTCCATTAAATATGTAGAGATGTATTCACTTTTTTTTTTGGTATACACAAAAATCAATGTTTGAGAATAGTGAGCTGAACATTGCCTCTGGTCTCTTTTTAAGGCGAAGCTTGGACTCCTATTGTTGACTCTCGTAGTGGCATGTTTCTGCTACGCGGTGATGGAGCGTCGCCTGGCGAAGAAAATTCCGTTCAGGTTGCCCCGGATTCCCCGTCCTCGACACAAGGTAATTCAGCTATTAATGTGTCACTGCAGTGAGTCCCTGGAGGCTTTAAAGTGATTTTATAAAAGAAACAGCCTCGTCAGTGTCTTCTGTTAATGTTAGAAGTAGAATTAATTTATTCTGTAAAATAAAAAATTAACATTTCCAGGTTCAAAACAACTTAATTGACAGAACCTGTCGATTACCACACAATAATTTTGACTCATCCTCAATTTGGATTATCATACTTCCATATCACTCTCATTGCTAATGTCTTGCATTACTATTCTGTTCCTCAAAGGTCAAAGGTTACCGATACCTTGAGGAAGAAAATTCTGATGAATCCGACACAGACTTTAGTGATGCTGATGCTGATGCTGATGAGAAAGATGAGGATGAGAGAAGGTTGGTTGAGGAGGACAGAAATACAGACGACGGTTCTCAGGGTTCACCGGGACCGGAGAGGAGCGCGGTTAGGGACCGCAGGAAGAAACACGACAACGCTGCCTACGAACAGGCAGGAGAGAGAGAGGACTATGTCCAACACACGAGGGACTAGAAAAGGAGGTGAAAAGGTACGATTGGGGATTGGAAAGAGATGAGAGGAAGTTGTAAAATACTGAATAGCCAGATTGAAAGAGAAGCGTATGGGAAACGTTTACTTACTTTTATATTAAATAAGGCTTTTTTTTTGGAAAGGAAAAGTGTGGGCCACCGATGAAAAAAATTAAGGTCAAAAGGTATTCACAGTAAAAAAAAAAAAGAAAGAAAGAAAGTAGAAGTGAACCAAGCATTTCATTGAAATGGGAAGTGAAAAGAGGAAACTGCAGATACCTTGTAAGGTTAGGTGGTTTGTTGCCATAGAAATGGATATTCTCTATTTCGAACTTGGTCAAGGTTATGTACTCGAGTTGTGTATTTCATTCTAATTCTTTTCTGTTCACTAATTCTTTATCCAATTCATAGCTGTTTTCCTCATTGTAACTGAAGAACCAAAGTTCTCTCCATTTAAAAATTAAGTGTTACGTTTCATTTTCTTATATGATGTTATAAAATGTTTTACATTTGTAATAAAGATAAAATAGAGGTGATATATGATTTAAAATGCTACTTTTGCCCGTTTTGGAATGTTCTAAACCAATGTATGATGTGCTAGAATGTGAAAACCATAATACTGCAGCTCTTTTATTTAGAGTTTGCAGTGTTTCTCTTTCGTCTGCATTGGATAAGGTATTTTATGCAGTGATATTCTTAGTGGGCCATTCACACAGAATTAATTTTCGGTAGTTTGTAATTTTTATATAAACATGCGCTAGATGGACTTAAGTGCAAGACACAGCAATTAGTGCATGACACTGCGTTCTAAAAATGCAGTACTCAAGTTAAAATAAGTTCAATGCGTTTTTGCATTTGAAAATATGAGAGGCAGGGCAGTGGAATGAAGATATTTTGAGCTGTGTTTTATTTTAGTTTTTCACATTTACCACTTTTCGGGGGAATTTTCCTTGGTGAATAGGAATCCATGCGATTTCTTGTGAGGGCGAAATATTTCCCCAAGCAGATTTTGAAACTGGTTTAAGTTGGTTAAAATTTGCTTTAGTTGTGCGAGATGCGGCAAAAGATGCAAGACTCGAGCGCACTGCAACAGCCAAAAAATGTAGCACATCATGTTTACATAAACAGTGGGATGTAATAATACATTCTCTGTGAACTGCCCCTTGTGAGTTTCAGACAGAAAGAAATAGAGCATGCATTGACGCTACAGTACGATTTGTTCTTAATGGTGGTCAATCAGAATGCCCCCCCCAAAAAAAAATGACAACCTTATTGTGTATTAGTGCCTTATTGCTGTCATAAAAAGCTTATCTAATATATTGAAACGCCTGTAATGATTCGCAGGTGTTTCATGTCTTTGCTGTTATATTATAATTTTATTATTTGTGCATGTTTTATATATATGTAGTCTGAAATCATAAAAAAGAGTACCGTTACAATCTTTTTACAAAAAGACAAAGATGCTAGTTTGAGGCGAGTATGTTTTTATTAGTCAATCGTAGTCCTCCTCCTCCGAATGGTCTAACACACACTCCCATCTGTCCCCATATGGCACTCAAACGTCACAGAGACGTGACATGGTTTCATATACAGATACTCAATCAAGGCAAGATGTGTATATGTATATGAAACCATGTCATGTCACAGAAGCACAGTGGGAGACACTGTGCTTCTGTGATATGACATGGTTTCATATAGAATAGATGAAACCATGAGAAGATTAAACCAATAGAATATTAGGCTCATATGAATAGTTTTTATATGCTACTACTTGACCTTGGATCACATGTGGGGATGAATGTGAGCTGGTGAATTTTGTTGAACACTCATTGATGTTTAGTTGTGCATGCTTGGTTTTTTATTAATTTTTTTCCCTCAAGTGGAAACTACGTGCAGCCAGTGAAGGTCTTACAATATGCCACACTGCACCTCATAAAGTGACTGCTGCTAGAATGACTGGTGTGACTCCTATGCTTCCACACTTTGCACGCTTTCTGTTTCCTTCCATGCGCCCTCAGGCGTCACTGATGGATTCTGCGGATGGACTGGATCTGAGGGGTCTGGCAGTGGGAGCCCCAGTCTCTCCAGTACTGGTAGTCTCCGCTGTGCCGGTCACACTCCATAACGTACTGCTGTCCTCGATAGCCAGGGTACTCGTAACACACGAAGCTGCAGGGAAACAGACCATGACAGGAAATGAGGAGGAGAGGTGGCGACTGAATATGGCAAGCTGTGTGGAAGGGCATGAAAAAGTGTTTTAATAGAAAGTGAGGATCTTGAATTAACTAATTTGGCTGGATTAATCAAATGTACATTAGAAATATAGGTAACACCTTAGTTTAGGTACCAATTCTCACTATTAACTAGTTGCTTATTAGCATGCCTATTGACTGTTTATAAGTACTTATAAAGCACATATTCTACATGACCTTATTCTACATCCCTTAATCCTACTCAATACCTAAACTTAACAACTACCTTACTAACTATTAATAAGCAGCAAGCTATGAGTTTTTTGAAGGGAAAAATATTAGTTAGTAGTGAGAAATGGCCCCTAAAATGTAAGAATTGAATACTTAAAAAACAATCATAATTAGAGTTTTGCTTTGCCCCCATTGGATTATGGGATGCTTTTCTTCTGTTTTATCACTTAACACATGAAAAATGCAAGTCCTGCTGCCATGTATGGTATGGTAAATTATCACTGTGTTAAATTATCAGTTTCTGCAATGACATGCACTGAAATGTTGATATAACGTCATTACATAACATGTGGCAGTCACAGGTACAGTATTGCTGTTATGTGAGTGCGTCTGATGCACCAAGTGAGGAATGTGCAGTCAAAGAAAGATGTTTCATCTGACGGTATGTTACACTTGACTGTATTGTGAAAGCAAAATCATTAACACTTCTCAAATACAAGGACTGGATCCTATGAGCCAATGACGCTGCTGGTCTCATCTGTGTTGTGTGTAAGTGTATTGTCAGCACAGCTGCTGAGCATGATAAATGTGCAGTTCTGGAGAGCAGTAGTTTGGCATTAATGGTGTTTTGTCAAGCGTTACTCACGCGCCACACTGTACATGCATGGAGCCCACTTGCTTGTCGCACCAGCCCATGGCCTGCAGAGACGGGTAATCGTCACACAGCTCTACGTTGCGGCCTATGAATTTCTCTTTCTCATAGATGACCATGTGACTACTCTGGTGGTGCTACAAATTGAGAGAGAGTTTGGAGGAAGGATATGGAGAAGAAAAAAAAACTTTGAAGAGAAAAACAATGCATGGTTTTAGAGACAGTTTGCTTGAATTAATTTGAGCAGAACACCAAAAAACATCCCGATTACCATCAATCTTGCCTGTTGCTACACTAAAAAAATTAAGGTTTCAAAAGGGTTTTCACAGAGAGCCAAAGCTTGTGTGTGTGTGTGTGTGTGTGTGTGTGTGTGTGTGTGTGTGTGTGTGTGTGTGTGTGTGTGTGTGTGTGTGTAGAGAGAGAGAGAGAAGACCATTATAACAATCTTTTCCACTTTAAATAAGATTTTGTGCAGTGGAAAGTATCCACGGATGTTAAAGGTTCATCGTGGAACCATTAAAGCCAACAAAGCCTTTATTTTTAAGTGTATTTTCTTGGCCAAAAGAGTCTATGATATTCTGGTCCACAGATATGGCTGAGCTCTTCATCGCAAGAGATTTTCTCATCTTGTTTAATTGTCAGGCAAACTCAGTCCAACTGCTTTGGAAAGTTTGAAAATACAAGATAAAAGAGATAGAAGAGAGCATCCGAATGTGCTCACACACTCACAGCGCTGCAGATGGGGCGCAGTGACATCATCCTCTCCACATGGTAGCCCAGACTGCCGCTGTAGGCATCCCATTGAGGATATTCTCCTTTTTCCAGGACAAACTGCTGTCCCTGGAAGTCATGGTGCTCGTATCCTACCCAGCTGCAGAGAATTAAGAATTAAACATTTATAAAGTACTCACAATGGGTTTAGGGGTATTTATGATGTTTTGTTTTCATAAAAAATACACATTAAGGTATTATAATAAGCATTGTGCTTATACATATTTTGTTTTTCTTCCTGGGTAGCCTTCAGGAAGCAAGACAAAACCAATATTCAAGTAATCTTGAGGCATCTCAATCATATTTCATTAGAAAGCACACTTCCCAACACACATTTCAAAACATCTCAGGATGAAACACCCAAAAGCTTTCAAAAACATCTAAAACTGTCATTTCCTTACTAACTGGCAAGATTTTGCAATCATTCACACAGAGTGGGCGACTCACGCGCCGCTCTCCACACGGATAGAGCGGATGTTGTCAAACCCACGCTCCTGGATGTTGTGGCACTCTGAGGTGAGCTCCTGACATTTGCCTTGGAAATGCTCCTGATCGAACACGGTCACCTGACAAACACACATGCACATGCCACAGCTCCATTTTCTAATTTGGAGAAATGTCTCTCTCCTACACACACAAAACCACTGGCCTCCTGTCCTTTTATTATGTCCCCTATCTACCTGTTAAAGGGATAGTTCACCGGAAATGAACATCATCGAATTGTCCCAAACATATATTAATTTCTTTCTTCTCTGGGACACAAGGGAAGATATTTTGAGGAATGTGGGTAACCAAACAGTTGCTGGTCCCCAATGACTTCCATAGAATTAAAAATATACAAATACTATGGAAGTCAATGGGGACCAGAAACGGTTTGGTTACCCACATTCTTCAAAACATCTTCCCTTGTGTTCCAGAGAAGAAAGAAATTCATATATGTTTGGGACAACTCGATGATGTTCATTTACGGTGAACTATCCCTTTAAAAAATCCAGAATTCTTCTCCTACTTCTGCACATCTTGGACAAGAAGCAGCAATCATCCACAGAGTATTCATCTTTAAAGTCTCAAAATCAATACCTAAGCAGAAGAAGCCTTTGTTAAAATATTGATAGTTTGGCGCCTTGTTTCTCACGCTCAGACAAAGAATCAATAGCTTGTTTCTCACTATTTCATTGTTCTGCTCACTAGAGAGAAAGAGTGGTGAGGCTTTTACCTTAAAGCAAGGAGCCATGTCTAGCCCAGACTTTGGGTTTGTTTGGGTCTCAGTAACTCTGTTCATCTTCTTTCCTGCAAGAACCAAGGCAGAAAACTTCTTCAAAAGTATTTTACAAACTTTGGGAGATGTACAGTTACGTTTCATACACTACATTTGACGTAGCCTACATTCAAATGACATACATTTGGGAAAACATAAGGAGTGCTAATGGAATTGCTATCAAAAGTCCAATCCGTATTGGATCAAAAATAAAAGAGTATATAAATACATATGTTAAATCATATTTATAATACATAATTGTACATTACTGCTCTGCCGAATACTTGATTCTGATAACAAACCAGTGCTATACTTTCATGTCCCTAATTGTATCCCTCAGCGAGCTCTCTTTTTCATACAAATGCTAAAAAAGTTAGAATAGCAGATTGGTAACATATTACGTCTCAGAACAACAGTAGTAAAGATGTTCTTTGTGGTCTTCAGTATCGCTTATGATGGTAACTTTTCGAAAGCCACTTGAGAAGTGCTTTTGTGTCACCTTTGCAGTACAGATTTGGCAATACATTGCTAGACGCTCACTAAAAAGAAAAATACCGTATTTAGAAGAATAACCAGTGAGACAAATTTGAGGCTATATGAGAGAAAATATACATGGTAGCATTGTTACTAACTCGTCCATAGAAAGTGGATTTGCAGATTAAAATGACTTGAACATATTGCATGTAAAAATATGTACACAGAACAAAAATAGAAATAAAATATTGTTTCAGCGTCCGTTGCTAGGCTGATAGTTTTGCACTGATGTTTCCTACATGCATGCTATACACTGCAAAGAAGTTTCTGTTGTTTAATACCCCAAACACAACAGCCAAGGCGACAAAGTGCAATTCAATTTGGCACTTGACCTGATAGCTAATAGAAATTAATTGGCGTTTTTTAAATTTAGTTGTATTTTTTTTGTCTTTATAGATATCCATAAATCCATCTATTACTCTAAGTTGATCTTACCTGAATTTCCACCTGTCCTACTTTACAGTGATGCTCGTCAGTCCCGTTCGGAGAGGAGTTTTATGATTATTTGACGCTTCTATTTTATAGCGACCATCAAAGTTGGCTGAAATTAATGGAAGGATCTGTGAGGGTGTGTGTGTGTGTGGGGGGGGGGGGGGGTTTGTGAGATCATTCTCTTTATTGTGAGTCCAGAGTAGTGGAGTATTTTGCGCCGTCAGCGCACTGGATTTGATGTATCCGCGAGCGCGCGCGCACTCCCGCGGCTCGTGTGAATGCAGACACAATGGAGCGCACGCGCCTGTATTCCTATCGGTCAGCACTGTGCATCGTATGCTACACAATGAGCGGCCTATATGTGGAGAATACAGGGATTTGACCCACTGCACACAGAGAACGTCCTCTCTTTAAAAGCTCAGAAACATGTTAGCAGTTTGTCTGCTGTCTTAAGCTTTTGAAGACAGCAGTTTAGTATTTTTTAGTGGCGAATCCACACATTAAACATTGGATTTATGAATCTTGAATTAGCTTTGTTTTCACTTTGAGGTTTAAAATCACTTCATTATGTAACCTACTTGTTCTGCAGATCTGTGTAGTGTTAAATACTGTTTTTGACAGCGTTGATAACGTTTCTGACAGATAATATCATGATATTTTTGCTTTTCCCTTACCGAGTATAGTATCATGTCAGCAATAACCTGTCCATGGGCTTTTGATTACTGTCAGTTTGAGTGCCGTCGATGCAGTGTTGGCAGATATTGCTATTAAAAACAAAGAAAAAACAACAACAACAACATGCAATTTAAAATATATATATTTTTGATTTTTCCCCTTCTTTTTTAGGCTATTAATATATTGCAGATTCTGCAAGGTGTATGTAAACTTATGACTTAAACATATAAAAATATGCGGAGCGTGTGTCGCAAAAAAAGTGAAAATGAAATGAAAAGTGTCTATTACGGCATTAAATTTAGATCTGCAAACAGTGCATCATATTTCTTTTTACGAGTTTTTGGCCATCTTGAGAAGCGAGAAAGCTTTGGAAAACGGCTCATAAAAAGGACGAGGATGTAAATGTTTTTTACAAGTCGGAATCTAAAACGATGGTAATATGGCTTGAACATTTCACATGAAATTCTGTCAGTGTGGGGGAGCTGTAGAACCCGCGCAAGAAAATTCTGGTCATTTTTAGATGTAAATAATTTAATGTTTAGATTTTTTTTAAGTTTTCAGTTGATGATCGAGGGGCACAAGAAGAATCTGGAGAACCCTCCCCCCCCCCCCCCCTTCTGTTTTACAAAAACATTGCAACCTGGAATTCTATCTGTCCATGTTAATTGTAAACAGAACTTTTTCGCATCTTAAATGAAAATTTGATAATGTTTCTGTAATACAAGACCTTTTTCCTTTATAATAAAGTGTACTATACTAAACTCATCATAAATCCAGAATCCACACTTTAGGATATAGTGTTGCATTAGGAACATGTGCTACATACTGGCTGCTCCTCATTGTCCTCACCTTATATGACCCATGAGGACCCAGAAATGTTAAAGTGATGGGAATGTGGTTTAGACTAGATTACTAGCTCACTGTTTACTGAATACTAATGCAATTTATAATGCATGAAAAATGGTAGGCCTAAATGAAATAGCGGGAATTAAGGATCGTACCATGTTGCATAATTCATAAGTTATCATCTTGAAAGTGCTGTTATTTGCATTTCCCCCCCAGTTTTGCCTAAAAATATCTTACTGTGTCATCAAACTGACAAATTTTAAGGAAAGAGGTTTCAAACTATGGCTGATATTACTTTCGGTTCATCCATCACAGTCAAACTCGTTGCATTATGGGATTTATTGCTGTTTTGAACATAGCCAGTGAAGTAAAATCTTCACCTTCTACTACATAAATAAGAGTGCCTTGTGGCTGTGTGTAAAAGAACACATTCCACATAAGATATACTGTTGTTCTTGTAACATGTTTTTAGGCTACAATTATTATGCTAACAGTATCACTCAACCAAGAATCTTAAGTTGTAATTGGTGCAGTTTTGTTGGCATATTATCCTAAAAAACTAACTTTCACAGTTGGCAGCACAGTTGCCAGAGTTTTAACACAACATATGGGCCGCATACGCAGGTTAATGTACTTTGTAAATGAGACAAAAAATGAACTTTTATTGGCACCAAATTAGATGTATTTTATGAAAAAATATCATAAATTCAGTGTACGTTTGGAAATTCGCCAAGTCTTCAATTTGCCGCCTGATGGTTTGGCTTTGGCCCGATGGTGTTCCATTACACTGACAAATGAGATTTTGTTTTTGTCCATTTTAGTGTGCCGTGGAAGCAGGCTAATAATGTAGTTTTAAAATGATGAACTTCTACTACCACTAAATGAATTAGGCTTTTATGTAAAATATCATAGATCCGACATAAGAGTGGAAAATATTCCAATCTAAGCCTTCACTTTGGTATCTTTGTTGCTGGTATTTTTCCTTTGGTTTACTTTTATCTAGTTTCATGTATTTAATTTGACAGTGAAATAAACTGGAAGTACTGCTGTAATGGCACTCAATAGCTTGTATTTTTCGTCACATTGTAGAGCTTCAGAACCACACACACACACACACACACACACACACACACACACACACACACACACACACACACACACACACACACACACACACACACACACACACACACACACACACACACACACACACACACACACACAGACAAAAGGTAAGCTTCCATCTCTTCTATTCTCTCTCTCTCTCTCTCTCTCTCTCTCTCTCTCTCTCTCTCTCTCTCTCTCTCTGTGTTTGATGATGGGGTGATTTCTTTTCTGTGTGTGGGTTGGTGAGCTCAGCGAGTTTGTTTCTGTGGGCCTAATCCCCCCTTGCTGGGCGCCAGCCTATAAAAGGGACACATGTTTGCTTTCAATACACACGCTGACGCGCTGATTGAGACAGAGAGCGGCTACTGACTAACACACAGGTAAGAGACTGTGGTCTGTGAGCAAAAACAAACTGGGAGAGAGTTGATCCCACGTTTAGTCTGGTTGCATAGTCTACAGCAAGGAAACCCCAACATGGGCTTGTGTAAGAATATCTCTAACAGCTTTGACACATTAGTCACCGGTAGAAGGCAATTAAAATGTAATCCTTTTGTGAGCATAGCACTTTATTCATCATCGGGGTGAACTGTAACCTTTTTGTCATAACAGAAAAATGAATACAAAAAAACTGTGGATATGATGAGAGAGAGAGAGAAATGAATTATAGGTGGTGTGTTAAATAACATATAAAAATGCAGTACCAAGTGATGCAGGTTTTTAATAATTTATTAAACACAGTCTCACATTTAAATGACTGCTAATTACTTATTGGGGTGGGTGTTATTTTAATTAAAAAGGGCTGTTTGAAGCCTTGTGAGCATCTGGGGCTAGGTTAATTTAATATCTTACGCAAATATTTTGAAGAAGTAGCAAGAATTGTATCAGCCAATATTTCCTCAGTTTTCCATCAGATACCTTAAGGGTCTCATTCCATGTTTCACTTTTAATAATCAGCCATTATAATGTACCATTTTGTGATATATTTGTAAATTAGTCATCCCGGTCAAATTGTTACGCATGAGCATTGTACGTCTGTAACACTATTGTATAAGTGTTTCAAAGTAAGTGGGTGAAGAATTCATTCAAGGGCTATAAATGTACTCGATGATTTGTTGGAATGGGTTTCATCACTTGCTTTGAGCAATATTTAGCACTTCACATCACTACATGTCCAACAATAGATGTTTCCAGCAAGGCTGCTAATCATTCCTGTTTCTCCACTCTCTTGTTGTAGTCATCATGTCCACTGGTGGAGAGAAGTCCAAGCCTGCCTCCCAGCCTGATGGGAAGGCTGCTCAAACTCAGAAGAAAACTGAGATGGACATGGGAAACTACAAAGTATGTACGGCGTACCATATTTACAGATGCAGAAAAGTTGCACACGATGACTGATGAAAGGTGCATGATGGCAAACAACTGTGCCAAACTAAGCATCAATTCAGTTTCCATTGAAATAGATGGGCCCGGGTTACTTTTGAGGTCTGGTACAATTGGATCGCAGAAAGAACCAAAAGAAGGGGAGGGCGGGTGGGGGGCGGGGTGCAAAACTAAAACACATACTACAAACATAGTTCATAAACATACATAATATAACATAATAGGTTAAAAACGGTACTAATGGTTTTAGTTAGATGCCAGATATGTAAGTCTATGTATTTTTATGCCAGGATTCTGAAAACAAACATTAGACAACAGTAGGTGGCAAACAGTGACTGGTAAATGTATTTAATGCCTGAATCATTCAAGAGATTCGTGCAAAAACTCTGGACGAAACAAGTCTTCATTTATTTATTTTTTTCAAAATATTTTTTGACATAGCCTAATTAATTCATTTAATTTAACACATATTTTTAAATATATGCATTTATAACATTTATACATAGTCTTATTTATGACATTAAATAGAACATTTAGTAAGAAATGCAAGTAAATTACATAGTTTGGTTGTCTAATGTTTGTTTTCAGAATCCTGGGAGAACCATGGCACAAAAATACATAGACTGACATATCTGTCATCTAACTAATACCATTACTGTTTATAGACATGTTAATGCTATGTTATTTTTTATGAACTATGTATTATGTAGTTCTGCAAGCAGGGATGGACTGGGAGAAAAAACGGCCCAGTATTTTCTCCCAAATAGGCCCACCACAACTACAGTACAAACAGTCGCTATATCTCACAATATTACAGCAATCCTGTCGCATTTATGGCAAATAACATCACAAAACCCATGACCCTGCTGACAAAAACAATAGAAACCATCACAGAAATTCTAATGATTTCCACTTCAAATACCATTATAAACACTACAAACTATCAACTTTTAACCATTAAAACAATTCAATAGTGCTTTCCTATTGTGTGTTTTGGGACATATTACACAGGATTTAGTGTTTTTTTTAAACGACCAATTACCAGTAGAGACCAACAGGCACCATGGCATTTCCATTAAAACCAATACAATTCTCATTATGATCAGTAAAACCATTACACATTATGTGCTGGTTTTAATTTTTATGTTTCAGCAGGGGGTTGAAATAAATATGGATTATTGTATGAACTAAAATACTTGAAAACTACATAAAAAGAGCAGAACGCAAAATTTATAACATGACAATGATAACCATAACCCTAGAATCTAGAAACCTGAAACAACAGAATTCTTCAATTTGAGTATATGTCTCTTTGTGTCATGTAAATCAGACTAATCACCTTATAGGCGACTTCATTTACTGTATTTTCTAACTCAATATCTCTCAAATGTAACCCGTTATAGAATCACTTAAGGCAGCGGCTATTTGCACTATAACATATTTTCTTAGCGATAGATGCTATTTACACTAAGTGCAAATAGCTATAGATTCTATAAATAGAAGCAGGAACCATGATGTGGGAGTTGTATGTATGCTTTATTTTTACACCAAGCTAAACTGACAACTTTAATTGAAAGTTGGCTAACAAGCCAAACTGACCTGATTTTCTTCTCTTTTTTATCTCTCAGATGTATGTGTATGATCAGGAGAACTTTCAGGGCCGCATGATCGAGATCTCCAATGAGTGCATGAACGTGTGTGAAATGGGCATGGATAGAGTGCGTTCCCTCCGCGTGGAGTGCGGCCCGTGAGTGTTCCCGTGATACAGATATGAGTGACTCACCAGTAGTGCCTTTTAACGCTTCCTCCGTTTTCTCTGTTGTTCCTCTCTTTTTTAGTTGGGTGGGTTGGGAGCAGATGAACTTCTGCGGAGAGATGTACATCCTGGAGAAGGGCGAGTACCCCCGCTGGGACTGCTGGAGCAACTGCCACAGGAACGACTACCTGCTGTCCTTCAGACCTGTCAGAATGGTATCCATCCCTTTTATTCATTATACACATTTCTGGTTTTGTTTAGAATGTTTTCGTTCCATTTTTAGTCAAATCATTCCAACATTATTCAGACAATGTTTCACTAAGCCATGGTGCTCATTCAGAAAAGCGAGTTTGATTCCTGTTCAGCTACAGATAACCTGAAAAGGAAAAAATACATAGCCTATATTTTTTAAATCCATATTCATGGATATATTTCCTGACACATTGAGCCATGGAGTTTTTGAAGGTAGTGTAAGTTTGAATCTAGCTCCCAACATTTCTTAGTCTCTTTCCTCCCATCATTTCCTGTCCTGTCGCACTCATTATATCCATTAAAGTGGCTAAAAGGCCCCAAAAAATTTTTAAATCTTATGCATTTATTAGTGAAAATTATACCTTGATCTCCTCTTGGTTGTGCTCCTCACAGGACCCAGAAAAGCATAAGATCTGTCTGTTTGAAGTTGGTGAATTCAAGGGCCGTAAGATGGAGATCATCGATGACGATGTTCCCAGTATGTACACCTTCGGCTTTACCGACCGCGTGGGCAGCATCATGGTCAGCTGTGGCACGTAAGTGGTCTCTCATCAAAGAAATCTGAGTAGACTCTGATATCTGAACATAAAAGTGAGATCTCAACATAAAAAATAGATCTGATAGGAGAGAAATTTGAAGTCTGTGATCTATAAGTCATACCCTTATAGTTATGAGTTTAAAACAGAAATGTGCAGTTTTTCATGTTAAAACACTTTCTTCTATCTACTGAAAAGCGTATAAAATGTGGCACCATCAAGACATTGCTCTTTTCTGGGGGGTGGTCAACCCGTTCTCATGGGAAAATTTAACTATTTTACCAGGTGCTAAATTTTATGTGAGTTAATATGTAATTCATACATGAATTCAAATAATACATAATAATTATTTGTTTATAAAGTAAGCATGAAGGTCCCCTCTTAAACATAACCATTACTGAGGGAAAAGCTGTACGAAAGTGACAAAATGAGTTTGAATGAATTTGTTCATTAGTAATCTCCAAAACGTAAAATAGTTATGAATTACCATGAGATTGTTTGTCTGACTAGTGGCAGACTTTTTTTTTTGTTATGACCAACCCAATCTCACATAAATAATTATGTGAAGTGGCAATTTCATATAATGTGAATCATACAAAAATGTATGATTTTCCAAAAAAGCGTGAAGATTTTTTTTGTCGTTATGGCCTGAGCAGATCACAAAAAAAATTACAGACTGAACAATTTTTTTTATGAATTAGCCAATTTGTCAAATCATAAAATTGTCATGAATTACCATGAGATTGTCTTTGTCTGACTCTGACTAGTGGCAGACTTTCTGGAAACCTGTTTGAAAACAGTCACATTTGTCTTGAATTACACACTTGAGTTTTAGTTTCAGTTATAGTTACTCAACCTAGATAAACAAACAGTATCATTGCTGTTAATATTTCAATAAAATAATTTCCAGTGTGCTAATTTTGGCAACACAGAATTGAAAAAGAGGCTCTTCTTTATTCTCAATTCTGTACTTAAGTTTTCTTCATTCTCTGTTTGTTTGTCTTTCCTCTTATTTCTTGTCTTAGTTGGGTGGGCTACCAGTATCCTGGTTACCGTGGCAGCCAGTACCTGCTGGAGAAGGGCGACTACCGTCACTTTAACGAGTACGGCGCTCGTCATCCCCAGTTTCAGTCCGTCAGGCGCATCCGTGACATGCAGTGGCACCCAGACGGCTGCTACACCGTAGCCTCCAAGTGAGGGCTAGGGAGGACGAGAAAGAGAGGGAACAGGGGAGAGAGAAAGAGAGGAGGAGGAGACGATGAAGGAAGGGGAGGGGGGAGGGCCAAGAAGGAGAGGAGGAGCGCACCACCTGTATGAGTCATCCTGGGAAAGGAAAGAAGTAGAGAAGGGTGGAGGTCAGTCAGGTACGACCAGCAGCCTAGCAGACAAAACGGCACAATAGAAAATGTGTCTGTTGAAAAACAGATAAAAACATAGCTTCTACTTCCCCACCTTCTTAATTCTCTCTCTACCCTTCACCTCTTCTCCCATCTTCTTCTTTCTTCCCTCTTCCTCCCCTTTCTCATCCTCCATTCACTTTTCCCCCGAGGAAATCAGTCCATCACAAAGAGTCTTAACTGATGTCTGACTCGTGGGGGTCAGGGATGATGATTGACAAGGGTGGGTTGGGGGCGGGACAATGGGTAGCAGAGGGAGGGGTGTTTTGGCCTAAAGGCCGTGTAAAACCTCCACATCCTTTTGGAACGGTAATAAAAGCGACACCTGTGACCATTGTTCCTTGTTATCACTGCTGATCTGTGTCCATGGCATTTTATTTTCAACATCAATATATCAGGCCTCTCATATCACCACATTCCCAAAAATTCAATCCACTATCTAACACCTTCAAGAGAAAGACATGGACCAATTGCTAACATGAATAATGTATTATATCTTTAAAGGGGTCCTTATATGTCCTTGATCTTTTGGAATAAAAACTTTCATACTATGAAATCTGAAACTTTATTGAAACTAAGCGGCAAAAGTTGGTATATACTGATAATATCAAGCTACAGGTGCATTAAAGTTAAATAATAATACAAAAAAACTTTTAGATAATTTCAGCTATATTTCTTATTTTCATTTAGTACAACTTGATGAACAAAAAAAAACTGAAAAAAATAAATAAAAAAAATATATAATAAAAATGACAAAAACACAACAAAATTAATTAAATGTAACTAAAATTCAAATGAAAAATAAAGATAATATTAAAAACTAACTGCAAAATAACAATAAAAGCTAAAGTTATATCTCAATGATACTGAAATAACACTGAAACATTTACAGCAATTAGTACATTCGCAAATTCCTACTCACACCAACAAAAAAGAAATACAAAATGAAATAATGAACCTCAGCCATACATTTTTGTACAAATTTTCGCATTGTGTATTTCCTGGCAGTGGGGAAGCGAATGGGTTGTATATGAGTTTTGAAGAATTTAAGAAAATACCTTTTTTAACAGTATTTTATTTTAAAGGTGGCATAAATGCAGTCCAATAACTGACCTGAATAATAAACAATACTAAACAAACAAAATGTGGTAAGGTGTTTAAATCACTAATAACTGAGGGAGGGGGGGGGGCACATTATGCACACTGAGTATATTTAGCTCCATGCTGTCGTGTGCAAGACAGAATACTTGAAAAGTACCCAAAGAATACATATTAGCACCTTTTGAAAGGCCCCAATGATTTGAAAGGCACCTAAATAATTATATTAATATTAATATTTTTAGAGATATGCTGCATATAATGTAAGTATCAAAGGGATAGCCATCAAAGAAAAAAATATAATTCTAAATTTTAAAATATTTCATAAAAATAAAATAGCCCGTTTAAGACAAAGAGTCAGAGCATATGATCATAAAAACAAAATGTTGCCTGTTTTGGTGAAGAAAAAAAGCTAATCAAATTACTAAAAGTCTAAATAACTGCACACATTATAGCATAAATGCACTAAAATCAGAAATTATGATATGACCCATTTAAACTATTTAAATACAGCAATAGTCTAGGGTTACTCATTCTAAAATAAGATTCTGAGTGAGCTGTCAAATATACTAAACTAAGATTGCATAATAATTAACAGTTTTGGAGCATGTGCTGCCTGTGCACTGAATATAAATCAGTGTTTGTTTAACCTGTCAGTTCTATTGGATTTCATTGCATTTAAAATAATATGCAAAATAAGACAGATATAGGCTTCTGTCATCATACACAGAATGATTGTGGGTTCATATAACACCTGACCAGTTTCTCCATACACATGCATGAGTTTATATTATCCTAACATAACGTATTTCTAAACCTTCCTGAACAAATTAATATTTTATTTGAAATTGATGTCATACTTCCCACATAAGGCCAAAACACACACACAGACACAATTAAGATTCATTCCAGCTCCAGCCTTTCCATTGACGTCAGTCGCCCCGAGGCCTCGCTGGCGTAAACACACACACACACACACACACACACACACACACACACACACACACACACACACACACACACACACACACACACACACACACACACACACACACACACACACACACACACACACACACACACACACACACACACACACACACACACACACACACACACACACACACACACACACACACACACACACACACACACACACACACACACACACACACACACACACACACACACACACACACACACACACACACTCCAAGCACCTTGGGAAATCTAGTAACTCCACATCCTAAGTGTGTGATCATCCCGTCTCTCACACTTTTCTCATCCTCACTCTCGGAGAGATAAGGAAGAGAAGACAGAGTATGATTTATGACACATGCTGGAATGATTTAGAGGGAAGATAGACTCAGTGGGATTCTGAGGTAATTGAATCTCACTCTTGTAGTACCACACAACCACCACAAGAAGGTACTAACAATTGTGTTTTGTCAGTCCACTTATTGTTCCTATTCTTGTGTTCCTGTAACACATTTTTCTGCACTTTGAAATATAGTTGCTTCCTATTCACAGCATTCGAGAAATACGTCATGACGACGTCAACAACAGCAGGGCTTCTCATCTACACACACACACACACACACACACACACACACACACACACACACACACACACACACACACACACACACACACACACACACACACACACACACACACACACACACACACACACACACACACACACACACACACACACACACACACACACACACACACACACACACACACACACACACACACACACACACACACACACACACACAGAAAGAGAGAGAGAGAAATCCACAGAGATGTATTTTGCCGTTTCATCTCTCTGCTTCTGAACCACAATCATACACAGAGCCTGAAAGAGCTGTGTGTGTGTGTGTGTGTGTGTGTGTGTGTGTGTGGCAGGTCTCTTTCTTGCGTCACGGCTGTGTTGTGAGTTAGCTGGGGGAGAAGCGCTTCTTTTTCTGGAACTACCTAAAAAGTATTTCCGCCGAGTGATGTAAGCTATTTGTCTCGGTGTTTAACAAACGAGTGGGTGTGAACCTATCAGTAAGATAGAGAGAGTTAGAGAGAAAGTGACAGAGAGATAGTGGAGGATAGGCAAAGAGTGAAGACACCTACAAAGCAGCATATTTATCTTACATACACTGGATAAAAAAGGTGAAAATGTACAGGTGTTACCTTGAGGAGCGCACTTCTACCTGATCTGACTCTTAACGGGGATTTTTTGGTGGGTAAATCACCAATACAGATCATAATTTGAATGAAACCAATTCATTTAGATGCTACCTGACATAATATTTTAACAATGCACTTGTCATTGAGTTGTACATTTCAAGGATTTTCATCTTCGATTATTATCTGGCACTTTGTTCTCCCTCCGTCTCCTCTCTTTGCCACAGCTTGTCCCTGTTTTGCCAGCCTCCCTCTCTTTCTCTCATTCTGGCTGATGGTGTCAGTGCTGCATGTGGATCTGCGTCATCGGTGAGCAGTGTCTGATTGACTGGGTTAAAAATAAAGAGCAGAGAGGGGTGAGAGCGTGTGTGTGAGTGAGGGAGTGCATGAGGCTGAGAGGCCAGAAACTGCGTTGGGATGCTGGGACAAGTCTGAGGAATCTGGGGGAAGAGCCATGTGTGAAGACAGGGTATTTTTAGCAGGAGAATATGAGTTAGTGTTAGATAGGTGTATAGGATTTAGCTACAGATAGATCTAGGATATATTTTTTTGTTTTCACTTTGATTATAAAGTTTTAGTAACCTTGATTTATATATATATATCACTTTTATTTAGTAGTTTTGGTTGTTTTAGTACTTAAGTTAAACTAATCTAGCTGAAACAAAATAAGGCTTTTCAATTTTATTGTATTTCAGTTAACATTTACATCTACATATTTTAAATAAAAAAATATTTAAGTAATGAAAATGTTTTTTCGATCATTTTAGTTTTAGTTAATTATAATAATCATATAGCATGATCGCAAATGTGGTTTTACATTTATTCATTTTTTAAAAATGCTTTTATCCAAAGCAATAAATCTGAAATGCAAGCAAAATAAATATACCAGAATGTAACAAAATAAAAGCAACACTTTTACTTCAATGCTAAATTCCTGCACGCACCAGTGGTAGAAGTGTAAGCAAAAAGGTTGTGCATAAGGTCTAGCTAGTTATTGTGTGCTCATGGAAGAGGTGTTTTCAGAGGTTTAGGCTGAATCTGAAAGCTTAGACTTGTTGCCTTGCTGCTGAGGAATCATTGGCTAAAGGCCGTGACACACCAAACCAACATCAAAAAACTACAGACAAGAGACAAATATCATGTTTGTTCTGAACATCTAGTTGTTTATGTGTGATCATGTTCATCAGTCAGTCTTCACTTTCTTCATCCCAGGCTGCCATCTCATTATGAAAATATTGTAATATTGCATATCGGATTGCTCAGGTAAGAAGAAGATGCAAAATTAGAAGAGCCATCTGTACTGTATGTACCCTCTTGACTTTGCTGTTTGCTTGCTTGCTTTCTTTACATTCACTTTTACTTTTTACTTTCATCTGCTAAGCTGAACAGCCAGTCAGAGTGATCTGTCTCACAATCTGGCCAAAACCAATTCACTGCAAAAGCCAAGCCAACAGTCGGTCAACGACAGTCTGGCATTGGCCGACAGCTGACCGTCGGCTTGGTGTGTCACAGCCTTTCAGCCAGTGACTTCTCAGCTTGAAGGTACCTCCTGAAACTGATTCCGAACGCGCTTCTGAGACAGCATAACTGTATAATGATCTATAAATAAACAGAGATAACTTTGGTCATAACCACACAAATATGGAATAACTACTATACTAATTTCTCGCAAGTAATTAAGTATTAAGTCGAAAAATGGCAAAAAGGCTTACATTTATATGCAAACCGAATGGCAGCTGCGACTTTCAGATGCCAATGTTTTAGTTATGTTCAAATGTTATGAAATCGCACAGGAGAGTGCATATCAGACAGCGAAGAATGTATCTACGCTGCCTTCAAAAATGAATCAGAAGAAGGTATCTTAGGGCACAGGATGTGAAATGATCATTGGATTTGGATGTGCCTGTGCTGGCTTCCTACCTCCGTGTGCTGCCTGCGGACACAGCATTTTTCAGCTTTCAGACACAGCCTTATACAACAGTCCAATAAACCACAAGTTAGTATCAAGTACCTATCGTTTCAGATCAAATTTGGTGGAATAATCTGCTTTTTTCCCCACTAACACAAATAGTTTGAAAAAAAGCAAAGGCACAAAGCTCACAAGTTGTTGCATGGGTTTTCCAAGCCCCACTGCGATCTTAGAGCAATAAACAAAAACACAGAAATTCTGATTTATAAAAACCCACTATTTTCCCCAGGCGAAACCACATGATATGGGATAGTTTACAAACCATGTTGTTTAACAAAATGTTATAAAAGTCCCTTTATGCCAAGTCAATTGGCAACTATTTCAGGCAGCTCCGATACTTAATAGTCAGAAGATCCTGAAAGCCAAAGGCTAAGCTTATGTAGCAATATTTAACTAATACTACAGGTACATTTAGCTATAGTTTAGCTCAAATCATGGCAGGAAAAAAGTATTTTCCAGTAGTTGCGCATATGAGTATTTTAGAGCAGTAACTTGTTATCCCTCCAATCATTTTTCTATGTGTGGTCAGTCTCCTCTTAGAAAATGACTTGGCCAATCAAATCAGAGAACTGGAACAAACTGTTGTATAAAAACCAGGAAATGGCACCTCTATTTGACACATTGTCACATTCACACAGAGACATGAGTACAGTTCAAGCTGAGTATCACACTAGCACATTTCCACAATGCACACGCAGGGTCAGTTATACTGTGTCTGTACACAAACACAAACATTACACATTTTGCCCTCAGAACACTTGCCCACACACCGATCACACACACACAGAAGGCAGTGAGCATACTAACACTTGCATTCCTCTCTTTGAGTCTGACAAAGAAAAGAAGGAGCGAGAGAGAGGAAAACAGAACAGTAGAGAAGGAAAGTGAGGATGTCGTCAAAAGACAAAAAACTAAAAGGAGAAAAAGAACAAGGCAGGAAGAGTTAGGAAGAACTGTAATGTCAAAAAAGCACATGTGAGAGAGAGCCATAGAGAATGATGTGCCTGACAAAAAAACAGAAAGATGGATTCGCAGAAAGCAAAACTGTGCTTTGAGGGATTTATTAGGAGAGAAATGAAAGCCGACACTCAGCAGCGACTGTGGATCATCAATGACAGAGGAAACAGACGAGTGAGAATATAACAGAGAAATGGACTGAAAGATGTGGGTCAGGGTTATGCAACAACTGCAAAGAGAGCCCAAGGAGTGAAGAGTTTGCTACTCATGGGTGTAGGTGTAGATATAGATGTAGATACAGACGTAGACATATATGGGTTCCTATAGATATACATATAGCCTAGTGAGATATAGATGTGTACATATAGTTATAGATAGAGATGTAGATAGATGCTGATAGATGTAAATATAGATAGCTGGCTAGATAGATAAGATATGTAAGGTCCACCCAATTGGCTCAACGAAGGTATCCAATGGTGTTGGAAGGTTTCGGTTATTAAGTAATTTAATTTCAATTAAATTCTAATCTGACTCCATTTTATTATGACCTCTAATTTAGGTTAGAATGGCAATTATTATTATTCATAGGACAATTAATCTAGACATCTGATTATTGTATTTAACTCTTTAATCATATTGTACTTGCTCATTCGGATTCCTATGACACTTTGAGTCTCATACCAGTCATGTTATACGGATATCATACTCACAAACTCGTCAGAGGTCATGACCATTACCATAGAACCAACTTAACTTCCTCTACCATGGTTTCCCACTTTCACTTAGTTAGAATAATATTACAGTAATCAAAGGTTGAGGCTCACACTCTGATGTTATAAGCTGAAAACCTATTATTAGCCTCTACAGTCTAAGTACACATGACTAATGCCAATGCGTTAGCTCTAAAACATAATTTTAGTCCGTTCCTAACCTGTGTGGTTTTGTGGACTTAACGTAATCTACTAGAGTCAATAATATCAGAGTAAGTCAGAATAATATAAAATGTGACAATTTATTATTAGTCAGGTAAAATGTATTATGACAATTATATAATCAATTCAAAGATATCAAATTAAATCAATACAAGACATCAAATGCTCAAAGATAAATCTAAGAGTAAAGGACTTCGGAAAAATACATAGCATTGAATGTGTGGACACACTCACTACGGGCTCATCTACAGCCCCACGATCTTCTTACAACATCTCTTTAAGTACTCAGACCAAGACAAACATCCTCCAAACAGCATCTTCTCTCAGTGAGATGTGGAAACAGATGTCTGTATACACTGTGTTTGTATTGTCTGTATCTCAAAAGATCAAAGTGTCTGAGGTTCTCCAAGTCTTACAGAGAGATGGCTAGATAAGATAGATCTCTTTACAGTAGATGTGGATTTAGCCTATGAAGAAGTGGTTCTCAAATGATTGAGCCAAAGACTGCAAGAAAAAATGCCACTAACTAGCTAACTAACTCAAGCTTTTTAGGACAGGATAAATATGCAATCTTTAAAACTGATGACAAAACACTTCCCATTTATATGATTTAATATTAGGATCATTAAAATTTCATGCTTAAATATTTATTTATATAAAATAATAATGAAAACAATTTTGTTAACTTTTCTATCATTTTGCTCCTGGGTTTGGTTGCCAAATGATTTACGGCACAACATTTAGATTCAAAATCAAAAACCAGTTGAGAATCAGTGGCCTAGAGAGATATAGATGTGCCAATTGATAGATTTAGATGTAGTTGTTGATATAGATATAGATAGGTACTTACAGATATAGATAAAGATTTTGATACAGAAATATGCCTATACATACATATAAATGATAAATGAAGACGCAGATGTAGGTATAGACAGGTGTATGTATCTGTAGATATAGTGCGCATATCTATAATTATAATGCATGAAATAATTGAGTAAATCATTAAATTGTACAAACACAAAGACAACCCATATGCAGTTTTGCATTTCAGATAGAACAACTTGAGTATATAAATCATTGTCCTAGATTATGATGAAAATCTAAAAAAATGAAAACCACAGCACAGTGACGCAGACTTTACCAGAAATGCTTTACAAAAACATCAGTGACGTTCAGCTTCTTAGTGTACCAGAGACACACTTTGCACTTCGCGATGCATAATTAATAATCCGCCCTGTACAAAGATCTGAGAGAGTCAGATGAACACTTTCTAGCCTCCTTTATTCACATTGAATCACATGGAGGTCTTTTCATGATTGTATTATTCTCAGCATGGCATACAATGGTGACAAAAACCACAGCACGCTATGTAAAAAAAAAAAAAAGCTTTTCAAATGAAATCAAAGTCACATCAGGCATTTGAACACAAAGTGTCTGATTGCGCCGCTAGGCTGCTCGTTCTTTTTCTCTTTTTGCTTGGTTGATGTCATCATACACACACTTAAAGATACCTGTGTGTATTTTAGTATTGTGACACATTCAGTGTATTATGTTTACAGTCAAATTACTGTATACTTAATTATGTGCCTTTACAGTTTGATTTACTCTGGCCTCAAAAAAAATTGGATACTTAAGAATACAATAAAAAGGTATGATATTAATTAAATATCGAAATAAGTGGCATCTACAATGGTAACACTTTGTTTTGATAGTCCACTTCAGACATTCTACTAACTAAACTTAAATAACTACTTAAATAACAATTAGTTACTTATAGCTAGTAGAACTTCTAAAGTGAACTATCAAAATAAAGTTGAACTTCTACAACAAACTGAGTCATTTTTTGTTCTCAATATGATTTTTAGTGGATGTATAAAAACTTTTTGCTCAAATTCACAGGTGCCCTAGCAGAATAACCACAAGTGTAGTTCATCTTACGATGGACAAGTTGTGGACAAGAGGAAGTGTAGAAGAATCGTATCCCAACAACAAAACATTTTGTTGGAAAAGTGTGCTTAAGCTATCTTTCCTTTAAAATAAATGACATCTGATTTGATATTTATGTAGTTGTAAGGTGACAGTCATTTTAAAGTGTCAAAGGTCAAAACACTTTTCTGTAGATTCAGTGCATTGTTACAGAAATAGATCAAATCAGTAAATAATGGCCAGTGCAGAGTGCATGACTGCTGTGTGAGAAACACGGAGAGGAAGTGGGTCTGTAAGTAGGCAGAGGAGAAAGAAAGACAACAATTAACCAAACACAATGCTTCTGTCAAGATGGATAGGAAAAGTCTGACAGCTTGTCTTGTCTTTTTATCTGAAGCGTGACTGGAAGTCTCTACCTAATTATAATCTTGTGTTGTCATAGCAGGAAGTGATGTATTAGACTGAAGAACTTTCCAGATTCAAATGGGTGTTTCTATAACTAAAAGGCACTTTTACATCCCATGCAGCGGTTGAATTTATTAAAACAAACACATTTTCTCTTTTTCATTTTTGTTAGATCACATTAAAACCAATCTTCTTTCAATAAGATCTTAAAATATATAATTATTGCATGTAGAATCATAATATAAATTCACAGCATTTAATGTGTAAAAATGATATAAAAAATGATGACTGTCCCTCAGTTCTGGTGTAATATGGCCTAGAATTTTGCTACTAATAAAGGTTTTATTTGCACTTGTTTTCCAAGGACTCTCCAGTGCTGGTAAAGAGCAAGAATATGATGAAATATGAGATTTGAAGAAAATATGGTATGAGAAATATGAAATGTGTGAAAAAAGGAAAACTCAAGAGAAATATCACTTGCGAACAGAATATTTTCATTTTGAGTCATATCAAAGCTGTAATTGCGTAAAATAAGAATAAAACATATTATTTAATTGAGCATTTGAGATCTAAAATGCTAGTTTAAAATAAAACCATTTCAAACTTAAAAATTATCGGTAACACTTTATGTCTATAGTCCACTTTAGACATTCTACTGACAGTAAGTAACTTTTCAACTACATGTCAACTAGCAGTCATTAGAGTATTAGCAGACTGTCTGCTTAATATCTTCTAGCACCTTATTTTGATTATTTTATCTATCTATCTATCTGTCTGTCTGTCTGTCTGTCTGTCTGTCTGTCTGTCTATCTGTCTGTCTGTCTGTCTGTCTGTCTGTCTGTCTGTCTGTCTGTCTGTCTGTCTGTCTGTCTGTCTGTCTGTCTGTCTGTCTGTCTGTCTGTCTGTCTGTCTGTCTGTCTGTCTGTCTGTCTGTCTGTCTGTCTGTCTGTCTGTCATCTATCTATCTGTCTGTCTGTCTCTGTCTGTCTGTCTGTCTGTCTGTCTGTCCTGTCTGTCTGTCTGTCTGTCTGTCTGTCTATCTGTCTATCTATCTATCTATCTATCTATCTATCTATCTATCTGTCTGTCTATCGTTTGTATACAAACTTTACACATCCAGTTATGTATTTGTTGAGTCAGTCAGTCATCTGTGTATGTATCTAGTGTTTTTAGTCAGAAGCGTCCCTAGTAGTCTGTGTGGTATACTATGTCTAAATATGAGCAATATTGTTCCTTAATTAGCCACAATTTGGTGTGTTTTTTTAAGTGGCTAATGTTGGGATACATTTCAAGTGGTCTGGCAGAGAGTTCCATAATTTTGCCCCTTTTATTGAAAAGGCAGTTTGGGCAAATTATGTTCTACGGAAAGGGATACTACAATTGTCTTTTAACGCTGATCGGGTGGTGAATCTGGTACCACTTTGCTGTCTTGTTATTTTTTTGCAAAGGGATATGGGAGCAGCGCTATTTAGGCATTTGAAGACCAATTTAACAAAATGCAAGGAGGTAAAATTTGCAAAACTTAAAATCTTATATTTGCTTAGAATTTGGCAGTGATGGTACCTTATTCTCTTCTTGTCCAGGACTTTCCAGGCTCGGTTATAAAGACACTCTATGGTCTTAACTGATGACTGGTGAGCTTGGGACCATGTGGTTAAGCCATACGATATGTGTGAAAGAATCATAGAATTTATCAAAATAAAAGCACATTCAAGAGACAAGCAATTTCTTCTCATCATAAAACAGCCCAGGTTGGCCTTGATGGTTTTACAGATTGTCTTGATATGACTTTTAAAATTCAACTGATAGTCTATAATTATTCCCAGATACTTCACTTCAGATACTTGTTCAATGAGCTCCCCATTAATTTGTACATTCAGAAGTTGTGTGAGAGGCAGTTTTTTAATGGAAAAGCAAACGGAGTTTGTTTTTTAGTGTTAAAAGTTAAACAAGATGAGGACAGCCAAGATGATATTTTGTCTAAGACATTTTAAGTTCTAAAATGCTAGTTATAAAATGATCCTTCACAAGCCAAAGGAGTCTGCCATTTTATTATATAAATGTCATTTCGACCCCAACCTGAACATTTTATATTTGATGATGGAAATGTAATTTGTTCAAAACAAATTGGGAGGAAACAAATGACAGAATATTTTGTATAGGACATTTAATTTTGACCGGACCAAAAGTAGATTCATTATTCATTATTGAATGAACACTTTAATATAAGATTTGGGTCATTCTGTGACTTTACTGAACAAGTATCTCACTCTATTTTAGTCATATGATCCAACTGGGATTGTTCTTTCTTACGCAGTCGAGGCAACGTGATTATTATATTTTACAGTCTTCAAGATGAGCCACTTGAGCCAACATCAATTTTCTGCCAAATCTCTAGTGGACACTTTGTTTTGAGACAGCCAGCGAATGTGTCTAAGATGGATTTCATCTAATCAGAGCAATCGAAGCACACTTTCATTGGAGCAGATGCTCTACAAGAGACATATATAGAGACAGTTACAGAAGAGTCATATAAGACACATCTAATAGAAACATAATCCATATGTTATACTAGCTGCTGTAGACATTCTCAATCACACATATAGCATGTTTATAAGTTATTTACACCTATAGACTATAAATATTCATAAATAATTATGTAATTAATTGATGGGTGTAGGTGTGATGACAGTTTACATTAACATGTTAGGATCCTGATACTACCACCTCAGAATTTTACACTAATTCAAATATGTGAACATATACATGAATGTTCTAATCACCAAAAAAACATTGATAATAAACATATAAACTGTGCACAGGGGAGTTTGAAAAGGCCCTGGGGAAAGAAGCAGCAATACATAAAGAGCTTATAAAGGAAGAAATAACGAGCAAGCAGGGGAAACAGAGAGATAGAGAAAGAGAGAGACAGAGAGTAAAGGGGGCTGTGAAGGTACCACAGGGTTTTTAACATTTGATTGTGCTTCTGCATCATTAGATTCTCCTGAAACCTGATTACAGCGCTCTGGGCTTTTGTTGTAACTATTCTTGTATCCAGACTAACAGAGATAAGGGCATTACAGCACACAGGAAGAGAACAGTGACAGCCTCGGTGTATGAGATCACATCCGTAATGTAGAACATTCCTCACTCCACTCACAGAATATAAACAACAAAGATAACTAGACTCAATACTACATCAAACTAAAAGCATAAAAATGCACCACTAAAAAAAAAAACAATACTGAAATACTGAAATGAAACTTATTTCGGCTAGATGCCGAGACAACATTTCTAATTTTTGTTTTGTTTAAGTTAGGGTACGAAAATAACAAACTAAACTAAAAGGAATAAATTAATAAAATAGAATAAACTATAGACATTACATTTTTTTTTACAAAAAATAATAAAATGACTAACATGTTCAACAAAATTAAAACTTTGACTAAAATTAAAGTAAAACATTTTAATGTTTTTTTTTTTACAAAAACTAAAATAACACTGATTGCTAAGTAAAATATATATTTACTTTTAAAGTGTGCGAAAAATGATATATATATATATATATATATATATATATGGCATGATCCGTTTATGTTAGTCTCTCACATCCAAATTGTATTTTGGCAGCTCACTGTCTAGAGAAATATGAGCTGCCAAAATACAATTTGGGTGAAAGAGATAACCTGAATGGATAGTCAGTGTTTGGAAGGGAATAAACTGTCCCCCAATTATGTTTTATGCCTGTGTGTGTCTTGAAATTAATTTTAACACTGAGGTGCTGGTAATTTAAAGCTGTGATGAAACAGAAATAGCGACAGATCTTTTCTTTCATATTGTGACGTACATCTGGGTGAAAAGAAAAGAACGATCGGGCTTGCTTTTATCCATCAGTTGTGCATTGGATGAAAGCAGAAAGTGGTGGAGTTTAAGCAGACTAAATGATTGGAGATGTCACCAGGGAGAAGCATGGGAAAAAAAGAAAGATTAGGTAAAAAGGGGAAATATATTTCATGTCAATGCAACTTTTTATTTTAAACTTTGTTTTATTTTCAGTTTATAAATGTTGTTCAGTAATTACTTTTCCAAAACCTTTTCATTTGACTCCTTTAAACCCCTTTAAAGTAAATTAAAAATGACAAAAATATGTAAACAAATGAAATTTCAGTCATCATTTAAGCCATTTTTCAAAATAACTTATTTTGTGTTTCACAGTCATGCAGCTTTAAAACAACATCAGGGTGAATAATGTCAGAATTTTCACTTTTGGGTAAACTTTCCCTTAAATTTGGGAGTGAGACTCCTCCAAACCTCCCCTCGGCCCTCCATTATTTCTCCGATGCACAGCAAACTAATGAGGTTCATGACGCAGGACTCTAAAGTTATCAGAGCTGATTTTATTCCGCTATCTCTATGCAACAGGGCAAGGCAAATCTGTCATTATATGTGGGCTGGTACTGTAGAGCACTCCCTTAGGGCACTACAAAGCCACTCTTGGAACACTAGAGGGATACAGCTTTAATGCATTAGGCTGCTGGCCCGCACACTAATCAAGCCTTATGCGCAACATCCTTCTAAGTGCAGTCCCATATCCCTCTCGTTCCACTATCTATGAGTCATGTGTCACTTCTTTGCCTGTTTTTGATTCCATAAACCCCTCCTTTCCAACCACACTTTGTACTTCCTCTTCCCCGTCATAGTCTTTTTGTTGTTGCTCGGTAATTCGTTTTCATACACAACTGTACCACGACCCAAGCTGTCAGTCATGGCATTCACTCGGCTGACTGTTGTTGGCGATAGGGTAATATACAATGAGACATGAAAACCCTCACACACACACACACTCACACGTCCAGCTGGTAGGTGTAGGTGGAGCGGGGAAAGCCTGTTCGTCCAGTCATCTTGTGTTTTTGTGGAGGTGGAGAGGGAGGGAGGAAAAGAAAGAGGCTTCCAGAACATGAGCGAATGGAGGAGGTGCTAAATAACAACATGGACATCCTCGGGTCTACTGTTGTCTTTCGGTTTGTCTGTCTGTTTATTACAAGGATCTCTGGAATACTGGATTCTGATTGGTCAGTCGCAGCACTGACCAGGGCAACGCTGTGTAACTGACCACTCACACAGAAATCCTATGTTTCCTACATAGCTGTGCTTCTGTTTGTTCTCTTCAGAGTCTCTACAAGAAGACTAAAAGACAATGAACAATGATTGATTGAGTTCTGTTTTCCTGGACACACTTTGTTCACATCAAGTCAAAGCAATATTTCATGTCCATTCATTTGTTTATTTTTGTGCCAGAGTCATGATCAACCTGCCCGGCTTTATTTGGCATTAATAAATGGCTGACTTACATTACATTATTCCTTACAGAAATGGCGCTATATGACCATAAGAAGCACTTTACACATGTACACTTTTAAAGTAATCAATATAATTGTCACAAAATATATTATTATTTGTTTTAATGATTCTATGTATGTACTAGTGTTGTGAATACAGCATATACCTATAATGCAAAAAGCTTTGGAGCACCTAAATGAGATACTCAAAGGAAAGTGGCTGATAGTTTAGCCGATTCCAGGAAGCTGCCCAAATAGGAGATGCTGAGACCAAATTTGGCATTGGTTTGTCTTTCCTTCCATTAGTAAGTGACAGCAATTGCATTCTTTAGTCACCATTATCAAATCCCTTAACGATTACCTCAGTGTTATAGCTTTATATTTCTATATTTGAAGTCATGACTTGTGTCTCCAGAGCATAAAGTCTCCCCTACAAACAATGCGTTTGTTTCATTCATGTCTCATTAATAATGCGGAGGACAAGATAATCTAAAGGGACGCGTAAGCAAAGCCAAGAACCGAGCTGCGTGCCTCTTTCATGTGCCTCGTGCGATCCTCCTCGCATGCTCTCAGCTCAGTCATTACCGTGCTTGCGCTCCCCCGCCCTTTCCAACTACGTCTCCACACTCGTAACTCTGAGCTAAGACGTCTGACTTCCCTCTGTCCAAACTGGTGCGCGAGATCCCTCCCCTTCTCTATCCGCACCGCCTTTTCCGCTTGCCACCCTCGCATGGGCTTGACCCGACTGGTGACGTAGGAGAGATTCCGTGGTGCCCACAGCCGTAGGCGCGCGCTGCGCTCGAGTATAAATTGGACCCGGATCCATCATTCGGCACTCTCTCAGTCGCTCCGACTCGGGAACCAGAGCTTCAGCGCAGATAGCAGGGAATCAGTCGCTAAACTCCTCAGGCTAACTCGCTCTCGGCTTTGGTTCGGAATGGAAACATCAACTTTTACGCGGAGCCAACGCAGCTCCTTTGCGCACAACTTTAAGAGTAAGTGTCTGCTTCTTCTCTGTTCATCTTTATTATGAATATGCCTTTGAAATGCTGAATTTTCTAACTATTCTATTTTTAAGTAACTTAAATAAATGCATTTAAAATAATTTAAGGATTTAGAATATGATCAAACTGGCTTTCGAGAATGCTTGGTTTTACGCAGCATGGTTAGAATATATATTTTGTGCTTGATGCGTAAAATGTTTTGCATGTATGCTTTAGTGCTTTGAATTATGACTTTATTCAAACAAGTCTTAGCAAATGTACGCATATATTGAAAAGTTTAAAGTTACATTTGGAATTACATTTATATTCAAAGGGATCAAGAGAAAAATATTTGGAGCGGTTGGCTGTAAAAAATTGTGCTTAAAATCTGTCACTAAAATTCAAGTTACAACAATACAATTAATACAAAGTTAAATCGCACTTTTTCCGACCCCTTTAAAATAATTTACTAATGAACTGAAATTACGAAACGTTCTTAATGAGACATTATTGTCACAACGCAAATGGATGGAATGTTGTAATAATGATTAAAACATATTAGAGTCTTTGTAGAAATTCGTTTGGAGATTCGTGAATATTTCAACATCAAATCGTTTTATTGTCATGAATTAATGTAAATGATAAGATGAGACTTACAGACCATTTTGGAGAGCTCTCCATAATGGAAATGTGCGCTTTAGCTACTAAGACTTTGTGATGTGACGTGCTCTTCTCTTTCCATCAGGCGCGCTCTCGCTCTGGCTGGTTGTCTGGCTGGTCGTGGTAAAACCTGTGCCTGCACAGAACTGCCCTCACCGGTGCGTGTGTTACCCGACCCCCATGACAGTGAGCTGCCAGGCGCAGAACTTCACTATTGTGCCCCACGGCATGCCCTACGAATCCCAGCGCGTTTTTCTGCAGAACAACCGAATCACTGAACTGAGAGTGGGGTCTTTTGCTTTTGGCACACAGGTAAGGAAGTGTATGTAGGCTCTATGTGTGAGACAGAATATAACATTTGATATTTACATATGTGAATATACATTTTGAGAGAATGTTTATGAGATATTTACAAATTTGTATTCCTTCTCAATACCTTCACCTCATTACATCTCCCTCTACCTTTTCCTTTCCTTTCTGTCTATCAATTCATCACATACCAGGTTTTGTGGCTCTTCTCCAACAACATTACCTGGATTGAGGCCGGTACATTCAGCGAGATGCGTGATCTGGAGGAGCTCGATCTGGGTGACAACCCTCACCTGCAACGCCTTGAGGGTGGAGCTTTCCGCGGCCTGGAGAAGCTCCAGAGCCTCCACATGCACCGCTGCCGGCTGGCCGCCCTTCCCCATGACATCTTCCACAAGCTCTACAGCCTGAATTTCCTCTACCTGCAGGAGAACCAGCTCCACTTCATCCAGGACGATCTCTTCGCTGACCTGATCAACCTCAGCCAGCTCTTCCTGCACGGCAACCGCATCCGCACTCTGTCCGAGAACGTGTTCCATGGCCTGGTCAACCTCGACCGTCTGCTGCTGCACGACAACAGGGTCCGTCAGGTCAATCGCCGCGCTTTCCGTGACCTGGGCCGGCTGACCATGCTCTTCCTCTTCAACAACTCCCTGGCAGAGCTGCCCGGTCAGGCCATGCGTGACATCTCCTCCATCGAGTTCCTGCGGCTGAACAACAACCCCTGGGCCTGCGGCTGCGAGGCTCGTCCCCTGTGGGAGTTCTTCAGAGGCGCCCGTCTGTCCAGCTCCGAGGTTCTGTGCGCCTCCCCAGCTTCTCATCGTGGAGAGGACTTGCGCTTCCTGAGGGAGATGGACTTTGCCCTGTGCCCACTTTCCGACCCCAGCTCCCTCTCTGGCACTACCACCACTACCTTCAGCACCAAGACCCGCTGGTGGTTCTCCAAGCACAAGCCCATCAGCACTTCCAAGGGAATCTTTGAGAAGACCTCCGAGACCAAGGCGTACCCCTTCAAGTCCCAGCATCCCTCAATCACATCTACATCCACAAAGTATGAGCTCGGGGAGGAAGAGGCTCTTCTTCCCAAGCTTGACCAAGAAGAGTACTGGGCCAACTATGGCAATGAAGATGCGGGCATCACCTCTCTGCGCTGCTTTGAGCTTGAGTGCCCTCCCGAATTCGACACTCTGCCACCATCTTCCTCTACTTCTTGCTCCACATCTTCTGTTCTCTTGCTACTCTCCATGTCTATCTTGACTGTCTGCATCCATCTTCTTTTTGGCTGAATCTGTTTATCTCAAAAAGAACACTCTTCCCCATAATTTTTCTCCTCTCTGGAGGAGGGAAAACCCTGTTTGCTCAATTTAACTCTGCAATGCCTTGATTCCTGTTTACTATCAGCCTCACCTGTATCTCTGTTCTGTTCAGTTCGAGCCTCTAGTTCCTGGTATCTAGAGGGCACTAGACTGATTTAGGATACAGTGGGTAGGCAGGGAACGTTGGGCAGTACAGGCCCTTAATGGAAAGTAATGAAAGCTGTTCAGAGGGCTTGGTTTAGTTAAGTAGATACTCGGTCCTACTTTTTTTGAGGACATGTGTATTCTAAGCCATCTCTGTCACAGTAAGTGCAGGCAGAGGATTGAAATTTCCATCTTAGGTTTACGTACAATATTTGTATGCTTTTAGACTTTTCAGCCACTCTAAGTGCTTCTATGATAGTTGTAATTAAAGCTTGTGATGTCACTACGACACCCTCTTTCCAACAGCGCCACAGCTCCATTATTTCAGTAGTTAGTTGGTAACAATAGCATAATGAGCAAATCTTTTGATTCGCTTTGGAACGCAGCAATCGAATGTTGTTATATTTCATCTAGTATAACAGAAGGGTCTCAAAATCATTCAGGGCTTGAAAAGCACAAAAGGAATGGCGTGCAGCAGTGAAGCAAGATAGACAAAGCACAATGGAGCGATGAGTTGGAAAGTGTTGCAATACAGCTATAATTTAAGATCCACGGAGAGAGCGAAAGCATGTGCAGGAGAGACAGAGAGCACGCACAAGAGAAGGCGAAAGAATTCATTACATCACCCACCAGCTATGACAGAAATGATCACTTGTGTAAATATGACATCTTGGTAGAGGGAGCTGTAAATAACGCTATGAAAGGCCTTATGCTTGACACTGTTCTGAATGGCCAAGAATGTCACTGCGAGTAATGTCTGTGATATAATTTCTATGGTCAGTGCATGGAAAGATCAATCAATGGCGTGAGAGAGTGTGAATGTCCTTTTTTACTGTATGTCTTTCAAAATACTGTTAATATGTTGAATTATTACTGTAAAATACACTACCTACTTTGTTCCAAGACTTCCCTTTGTTTATTCTTCTTTTCAAATTCAAATGTAACTGATTGAATCTGAATATTCCAGCAAATTCCATCCTTTCTCATTTAAAGAATCGATTTAAAATTAAACCAGTCAACAGCTTGCAGCTATAGTAAAAAAAAAAAAGAATTGGCAAAATGCTAAAAACTAGGACTGAATCCAAGACAAGGCAATATATGAAGGAGACTGTGGAAAGACTGTATCTTGAAATGAATTGGCTACTGTAGAAAAATGTGCTTACTGACAGATTGGTCGACATTCAGATTAATGTCTACCATTGGTCATGAACATGTGAGGAGGGAAGGTGCAAATACTGACTGTCTGGGCTGCTCTTGGTGGGCTTGCTGAAGGCAATAGCTTTCTTTGGTGGTCTTTGCCTATTCCCTTTTCCTCCTCTTTCAAACTGTAATATAAAAAATCTAAATTCTTTAGGGAAAACAAACAGAGAGGGCAAGGACAAGAGCAGAGAGAAAAGGAAAGGAGAGAAAAAGAGAAATACACCGAAAGCAGGGGTGGATGTGGGCGGTAGAGGCGAAGAGATGGATGATAAAGGATGGACATGCTGATAAAGAGAAATGCAATCTAAATTTCCTTAATATAATAGGTAAAGATCTACTGTTCATTTCAGCAATATCCTGTTTTTTGTTTACCCTGAGACAGTACTGAAACAAATAATACTGATCTTTTTGTCCCTCGATGTTACCATGACACATTTATGTCTTACAATGTTTGTACGATGTGTGAATGTATATCTCAGCAGAACGGGTAAGGTCAAACTGCCTTAAGGTGCTCTCGAGTGACCATGTTTGTGAGGTTGCTCACAGATGACCAAAGCATTAGTTATACCTATTACCCAGAATGTATGCATCATGTGCAATCGAATGTAAGAATGTGAAAGAATGAGCTGTTCAATCTTTTCACTACAACACAAAGTGATGGACAGAAAGCATGACAAAAGAATAAATGCTTATCTGTGAATACGAAACATCTCTGGTGTGGGCGTACTTTCTTTATATCTCCATCCAACAGCCACGGCTCTACAGCAGAATCTCGCATGTGCCTTCTCTCCCTCGCATCTCTCAGTCTGACCTCCCTTGACACATACAGACAGACAGACAAATAGACAGACACACACACACACACACACACACACACACACACACACACACACACACACACACACACACACACACACACACACACACACACACACACACACACACACACACACACACACACACACACACACGCTCTACTTCTTACCGCTTGTAAAGTTCTTTGAAGGCAACATCATTCACTATAACATGCAGTTACCATGCAACGCACTGGCCACCATTCAAAGCTTCAATTCAGGGTTGCAGAGTATGCAAGAAGTGTGCGTGAGTAAACGCACCCCTGAGGCTGACTAAAAGATGATGTTATTGGAAAAGGTATTCACAAAGCACTCCAGTTGTGGTATTGAATGGTTATTGTTAATTCAGGAAAGCTTCTTTTTCACAGTGGCTCTCACTGAAAGAGCAGCAAGATGCCGAGTTTGCTCCAGTCTCCCACCATGTGCAAAGACAGGCTTTGCTTAACACAAGCATGTACCAACACACACACACACACATACGTGTAAGTCCCAGTGAGAGGCTCAAGTGCCTTTTCTCTCAATTCCACAGTAAATCTACCATGAAAACTACTGCCAACAGGCTGTTTCATTTTCCATCCAATGCTCAATCTTCAGCCTGTTTGCATTACAAATAGCACTGATTGCGGATTAAAGATATCAGTGTGATGTGAATCATTGTAGACTACAATTACTCTATTATTCAACTAATCAACCGAGTAATCTGTGTATCGCCGATTATGATGCACGAGGCTATTTTCTGAATCAGGCCTTTGAATGAACGACATCTGCATCTCGATGCCCCATTGGATGGAGTACAGTTGCGCAAATAGTCCCTTCATCATGCCACCCACCATCTGCGTGCCCATTGGCTGTCGGCCACGCTACTCAACAATAAGACACAATGAGTTGGCTGGCAATCGAGAGGTGGTGACCACGTCAATATCGCTAAATATTAGATGAAGAATGAGTCACATGAATGGGGAATATGTGTGAGGAAGAAAGAAATGGGAGGCAACGACTTGCTTTCTGTTTTTTTATTTGTGTGTGCATGTGTGTGAGTGAGTTTACCGGAAGTTGCTCATCGCAGCAAGAGTTTGGAAGTGTTGGTAATCGCCCCCATGAAAAGAAATGTCAAATACATACAGTTACTGGTACATATCGACACAAACACATGGACACCCCTTTGCTGTGTTGTTCAGTTTATTTAACATGCAAACTTTTGTGAGCTGAAATTGTATTTTCTCTCTATGAAACATGATTACAAAACTTATAAGCACAAATTTCTCATTTCCAGCTACTGCTGGGGTTTCATTCCGTATAAATTAGCAATGATTTTAATACATTCCCACATCTCTGTTTAGCATGCAGTATAGCACAGCTCAAAGCTCTCGCTCTTTGTTACGTATTCTGTTTTTTTTTCACACTCTCTTCTTTCGGTCTTTCGGCTCGGTTTGTCATCATCAGCTCCTTTCTCACCTTTCTATCTTTCATTTTTCAATTCACTCCCTTAGTTTCCTCACTTTTTCCAGCTCTTCTTGACATGAGCATGTCACCTTTTTCTTCCTCTATATCACTCATCTTCCTTGACTCTCCCCTCTTTTCTCCCATTTTTTGGGCTTAATTATAGGTGTTCTGAGCCCAGTGCTGTTGAATAATGAACCCAAGGACCGATTTGTGTTGGAGGCCCAGAATTGAATGATGTCCACCTTAATGATTAATAATAATAATAAAAATGTGTTACATTTATATAGCGCTTTTCTAGACACTAAAAACTCTTTACATAGTAAGGGGGGTATCTCCTCATCCACCACCAATGTGCAGCATCCACCTGGATGATCATGATCATGAAGATTGCCAGCATGGCTATCTTGTTGAAGGAGGAAAATAAAAGTGGTGGGGGTGCTTATTTGATGCGTCAACTCCCATTCATCCAGTGAACACAGTGACAGTTTTTTTTTCTCATATGTTTTGATGTGTTTTCAAAGGGTAAGGAGAGAGCTGTAAAACCCATATTGCTCTGCGTAAATGGAGGAAAGAGACAGTGGCTGACGTTAAAACTTGAAAGGGAACCAGAAGGGAGACGGAGAGAGAGAAAGACAGACTGCAAGAGACATCAGCAGGGCTGAAATAGTGTGTGAAACGGTGAATAAAATGCAGAGAGGAGTGAGAGGAGATGTGAGATATTTGAGTCACAATCTTGGCAGATTCCGGCGCCACAGACATTTGGAGAGTTTATGAATTGCGTATGCAAAGTCGCATACTTGCGCGGGTGCACACATACACAATCATTTAGCCCTAATCACACATTCGCAGAGCGCTGCACTCTTCCTGCAGTGAGGCAGACGGTTTTCAAATGGAGTGCGTCATCGCTCTCATCAGTGGACCGTGGAGGGTTCACGTGCCTCCACTGCCCGAGTTGCAAATCTTACATGCATACCTGTAACTTAACTGTCTGACGATACTGTTTTTGTGTCAAATTAAAGATCTTAATCCTAAAAATCCATATTCACTGCACTCACACAAGACTACTTAAAGCTGTCGGTTTAAGGGGGATAGTTTACCCCAAATTGAAAATTCTGTCATCCTTTACTCACTCTACATTTGCTCCAAACCTATATGAGTTTTTTTCTTCTGTTGAGTACAAAAGAAGATATTTTGGAGAATGTTGGTTACCAACCTGGCAAAGACTGAGCTTCTTGTCTTCCCAGCCACTCCAACTCTACAGCATGTCTTCATGATTCAGTTAGGTTCATCAACAATTACACCATCAACTTTGGTCAGAAATCTTGGTGTAATCTTTGATGACCAGCTGACCTTGCAGGTTTGCACTACACAACATCAGAAAGATCAGGCCCTTTCTGACAGAGCATGCTGCACAACTTCTTGTCCAGGCCCTTGCCATTTCTAGGCTGGACTACTGCAATGCTCTTCTGGCTGGACTTCCATCAAACACAATCAAACCTCTACAAATGATTCAGAATGCAGCGGCACGACTGGTCTTCAACGAGCCCAAAAGAGCCCATGTTACACCTCTCTTTGTCTCCTTGCACTGGCTACCAGTTGCAGCTCGCATCCAGTTCAAGACACTGATGCTTGCATATAGAACAACCACAGGGTCAGCACCCACCTACTTCCACTCACTGATGACAATCTACATCCCTTCCAGAATTCTGAGATCTGCTAGTGAGCGACGCCTCGTGGTACCATCACAGAGAGGCACAAAATCAAAATCACTCTCCAGAACATTCTCTTTCACCGTTCTGGCTGGTGAACGATCTTCGATCCGGAATGGATCCCTGTCATCCCTGTCAATCTTCAAGCAACAACTGAAAACTCATCTCTTTCGATACTACTTGACTTCATCCTAAACAAAAAAAAAAACAGCATCATCTTTATCTTTATCTTTCTCTTCTTCCCTTGCTAGCTTGTACTTATTTGAACAATGCCTGAGACTTGGTGTTACGAGCACTTCCTCTGTCTGTTTGCCTCTTTAAGATTAATTGCTTTATGTATTCCCCAATTGTAAGTCGCTTTGGATAAAAGCGTCAGCAAAATGACTAAATGTAAATGCAAATGTAAATGTTACCAAACAGTTGTTGATAGGCATTGACTTGCGTATTAATTTTTAATCAACTGTTTAGTTACCAACATGCTTCAAAATGTCTTGTTTTGTGTTCAAGACCTGACTGGTTGTGAAAAAAGTGAGTAATTCAGCAGCAGAGTATGGTTAAGCTTGGGGTATATATAAGAGGGCTTTGGGAGCAAGAAATTCTTTCATTTCAGAAAATAATTTCCCATTTTACGCGAGACATTTTGACACTGTTTTCTCACCAACGACATGACCATTATTGCAAAAATACACTCTATTGCAGGGGTCATTAAACTTGGTCCTGCACAGTTTATATCTTACCCTAATCAAACACACCTGAACAAGGTAATCAAGGTCTTGCTAGGTACACTTGAAACTTCCTCTAGGACCAAGTCTGGTGACCCCTGCTCTGTTGAATCAAGTAAAATTGAATAGGGACTTTACAGGACTTACAAAATTAACACTTTTCACACTAGTTATTACACTTTATTTAATTTGTTTAATTAGCAATATCAAGTAGTGAAATGAATGCATTGAAGGAGAATTCTGTCATTTTTTCAGAAAGCTGTGAAAGAATTTGTCATTTTAAACACATCCCAAATTATGTATCGTGTTTACCTGATTTCAGTTGTGGAAATGATGGTGGAAGAAAATTACAGACTTGGTTTAACATGCTAGCATTTCATAGCTAACATTTTATGTAATTCAAATACTTACAATTAAAGAATAGGTTTTGCACTTCTTGATTTCAGTTGATTGAAATTACCTAAAAGAAAATTACAGACTTGGTTTGATACTGCTAAACTTTCGTATTGTCAAAGTACACCAACTATATAAAAAAACTTATATAAAAGTGACCAAATTTGAGAACACTCCCTTAGAATTTACAATTGTTTGACATCTTTGGTTTTCCAACTCTTCCAGTCTGACCTCTCCATATAATGCATACTGCTTTGTGCATATTATCTATTAGACGTTGATGCATATTCGATTTTACTTTATTTTGATGGTCCCTTTAACACATTCTGTTGACTATGAGTAACGTTGCACTTACATGTCTACTAACTCTCACTAGAGTGTTAGTAGAGTATTAATAGACTGGTAGGGTTATGGTTAGAATAAGTGGAGATGTACTTGCAAAGTTACTTATAGCCAGTAGAGTGTATGTTGGGAGACCATCACATTCAAGAGTTAGCAGATATTAAGCAGGCAGTCTACTAATAGTCTAATAGCCTAATAGTTACTTAGTGTCAACAGAATACTCAAAAGGGACCATCAAAATAAAGTGTTACCACATATTCAGACACAGGTTACATATGTGAGTGGATGTTTTTAGTTTTTTTGTGAGTCCACTATATTAATGCGTTTGGTTTTATGCATGTGAATTTTTTAGGTAGCTGACATGACATGTAAAGCAGCGACAGCTTATCACGTGTGAATTATTATGTGAAATGCAGGCTACAAAGGACGCACCATGGTGATGCAACAAGCCAGCTGCCACAAAAGGTGAATACACAGGAGGGTCACTGACTAGGCGTTCGAGTACCATCTGCTTGCAGTTATTTCTGCAAAGCTAGATCACACACTTTTGCTTGCATGAAGACCAAATCAGTATCCAAGTTGGATCTAACAGCAGAGATAAGATGCACACTTTTATCTCCAAGGGGCCGTTCATGCTGGAGGTTTTCATGCATTGCATTCAAAACAGCTAGACAGAGCAGAACGCACAGGAGACAGATCTCCAAACATCTCCAGATGATTTTTTTTCTTTTCAAAGCTGAACTATTTTTTAACTAGACATGACATCGTATGGCAGATGATGCTAAAAAATAAATATCCTGAGGTTATGACTAGTCCCTGCACCAAATATATATATACATACACTCACCGGCCACTTTATTAGGTACACCTGTTCAATTGCTTGGTAACACAAATTGCTAATCAGCCAATCACATGGCAGCAACTCAATGCTTTTAGGCATCTAGATGTGGTGAAGATGACTTGCTGAAGTTCAAACCGAGCATCAGAATAGGGAAGAAAGGGGATTTAAGTGACTTTGAACGTGGAATTGTTGTTGGTGCCAGACGGGCAATTTCAAAAACTGCTCATCTCTTGGGATTTTCACAACCAACCATCTCTAGGGTTTACAGAGAATGGTCCGAAAAAGAGAAAATATCCAGTGAGCGGCAGTTGTGTGGACGAAAATGCCTTGTTGATGTCAGAGGTCAGAGGAGAATGGGCAGACTGGTTAGAGATGATAGAAAGGCAACAGTAACTCAAATAACCTCTCGTTACAACCAAGGTATGCAGAATACCATCTCTGAACGCACAACACGTCGAACCCTGAAGCAGATGGGCTACAGCAGCAGAAGACCACACCGGGTGCCGCTCCTGTCAGCTAAGAACAGGAAACGGAGGCTATAATTCCCACAGATTCACCAAAATTAGACAATAGAAGATTGGAAAAACGTTGCCTGGTCTGATGAGTCTTGATTTCTACTGCGGCATTCAGATGGTAGGGTCAGAATTTGGCGTAAAGAACATAAAAGCATGGATCCATCCTGCATTGTCTCAACGGTTCAGGCTGGTGGTGGTGGTGTAATGGTGTGTGTTTTTTTTTGGCACTTTGGTCCCCTTAGTACCAATTGAGCATCGTTTAAACACCACAGTCTTCCTGAGTATTGTTGCTGACCATGTCCATCCCTTTATGACTACAGTGTACCCATCTTCTGATGGCTACTTCCAGCAGGATAATGCACCATGTCACAAAGCTCAAATCATCTCAGACTGGTTTCTTGAACATGACAATGAGTTCACTTTACTCAAATTACCTCCACAGTCACCAGATCTCAATCCAATAAAGCACCTTTGGGATGTGGTGGAACGGGAGATTCGCATCATGGATGTGCAGCCGACAAATCTGCAGCAACTGCGTGATGCTATCATGTCAATATGGACCAAAATCTCTGAGGAATGTTTCCAACACCTTGTTGAATCTATGCCATGAAGAATATATATATATTTTATTTTATATACACATAAGTTGTAACCTATGACACCTATGAAAAAACAGTTAAAGCTCATGTGATTTGTCAAATACCTATTTGTTTCCGCACTGTCTGCCACTGGATAAGTACCCTTAAGTCCCTTAGGCTGGATAATTTGCATAGACCAGTCTGAGCCTGACTTCTAAAAATATAAATGGGTTCTGAAAATTGACAGTGTTTCTAACAGTTTAGTGCTGTTTTTCTTCTTAATAGTGACATATTTAGTCACACTATCAGTTGAGTCTTGTGAGGAATATTTCAGTTTTGCTTCCCGTCGACCTACACTACACTATTAATACATTTTTTGCCACAGTTGGTGACGACACAGATGAACAAATAAAGTGTCATCCCTTTTTTCCTTCTCCTGGCAATCCTTTGATTCTACATCCAGCATACGGATGCCATGAATATCTGCCCAGCTTTTTTCATTCTCATTGTGCCTTGAATGGTGAAGCTATAATGACAGACTCGCTTATTTTGCACTTTTGGGCTATATCCAAAGTTTGGGACATTTTACAACATTCAATATCATATGCATGATTAAAAACCTATGCCACTGGCTTACATCCCAGTCAACAGTTACACACAGAAGCTAGACATCTGTCTGCTGTACTTGACATAATAAATATATCACTGTCCTCCTCTTCATCTGAATTCTAGCCTGTAATACTGTTTGCATCTTTACAGTTATTAGAATGATTAAGGTAGTTTCATTACATCAAAAGCGCTTTGTATTGTATACAATTATTTGTATGTTCTAGGCCAATGTACCAATAGATTTGCAAATATAAATTAGTTTTTCCAAGTGGGCAAAAATCAATACAATGTTATTTGTGCTGTGATGTTTATTAAACCTAACACTGTTTATGTGTCCTTAACTTATTAATTATACTGTATCATATTTCATACACTTTCTAAGGCCTCTAAATTATTAATGTTTAGATGAAAAACTTGCTGCACACAGTCTTCTATTTTTTTATTTTGTCTGATTGATAGTTTATACTGTTTTAATCAAGTTAAAGGTCTTTCAGTATAATTCTAATAATGTTCGCCTTCAGGTTGTGGTGCATGTATTTTTGCTGTGAAATCTTTATTGATTTTTATGAAATAAATCCACGAATAAACGTTATATTTTTAGTAATATTTCCAAAGAAGCACTCACTGGACTGAAGTAACTTGGGTTTACTTGATTATCCACACATAATTTGCTAGAATTTAAAATGTTAAAATGTGAGTATCTAATATGCTAAATCAGACTTTTGAGAAATGTTTATTTGCACATATTTCAATCATCACTCTCCTGAACTGCATTATTGCCCCACAATAAAAACTACAGAGCTTTGATCACAAATCTAAGCATTTAAATATCGTTTTACTAAGATATATATTGTGACAAGTGATATTTTGATTTTATGTAAGTAGTCTGCTATACTGTTATAAACATCACTTTGATTAACATTCCAAGCAATCAGAATTTCATCTTATCTTTTGGCCATATGAATATCAGAAAATTGCTCAGTTGCTCATTTTACTTTAAATAAAAGCCTGATGTATCAAATATTATACTCAACACAGGTTTTATCTAGATGTTCAATAAACTGTTCCATTTAAAAAAATAGATTTTTCAGAATGCTATTATATTTGTCAGGCTTTAATAACATTTTTTAAAGCTATTTAATCAATCCTATGTCTATGACCATATTCATGCTTCCTTCCTGCATTCCTAATCAAGTCTTTGCAATTTTCAATCCCCCATCTTCCACTTCACGCACACTGTCTTTCTCTGCATCATCTTGTCTGCGTCCTCCCTGCTGCTGTTTTCGTCATCCTATTCTCTTTTGTTTAAACTCCAGCCTCTTCTCCTTCTCCACCCATCTCTCCTCTTCAAATTCTTTGGCTCTTTGTTCTACTTCCCGCCTCGTGCCTGTCTAGGCAGTGCGTAGAAGGATCTTAGTGAGTCAAAAATAACCCAGGACAGATGCAGAGTTGTGCTCTGGGACACTCACAGATCCCCTATCATCCCTCTCAAGATGGCCGACAATAATGAGTCATCCGCTGCCTCTCTCCATTCATCTGCCTTGCAGCCGGTGCACTATTAAAGAATCAACTCTCTTCTTCTGACACAGACAGAGACAGACAGACAGACAGACAGACAGACAGACAGACAGACAGACAGACAGACAGACAGACAGACAGACAGACAGACACAGACAGACAGACAGACAGACAGACAGACAGACAGACAGACACAGACAGACAGACAGACAGACAGACAGACAGACAGACAGACAGACAGACAGACAGACAGACAGACAGACAGACAGACAGACAGACAGACAGACAGACAGACAGACAGACAGACAGACAGACAGACAGACAGACAGACAGACAGACAGAGACAGACAGACAGACAGACAGACAGACAGACAGACAGACAGACAGACAGACAGACAGAGACAGACAGACAGACAGACACACAGACAGACGACAGACAGACAGACAGACAGACAGACAGACAGACAGACAGACAGACAGACAGACAGACAGACAGACAGACAGACAGACAGACAGACAGACAGACAGACAGACAGACAGACAGACAGACAGACAGACAGACAGACAGACAGACAGATAACCGTCTGGTCCTGATAATCATTTGCAGTGTTTCATGGGCTTCCGATGCCCTCAAGAGGTGAAAGTTTGCAACAGACTTATGCAATAACTCAGATTTTCCTCTGCTGCTCTTGGTTTTTAGTAATATTAGAAATATCTTGATTAGGTCTATGGGAATGCATTGTCTGTTTATAATCCCTCTTTTCATATCATAACCTAGAATTGTGTAGCATATTCACTAAAAAAGATTTAAAACAACAACGACTACAAAAAACAAAGACAGTGAAAGTCTGAAGGCATGAAAGTTTTGGTTGATGTGTAAACGCTCCGGTATATTTATACAGATCAACAATTTCAGTGATGGTTATATTAATTAAAGCATATGTAAAAAAAAAATTCCCCCAGATGAATAGCATATTTATTTACTTAGTTGTTTATTAGATACTAAGAATATTGGGCTTTCTGCTGCCCTCAAGTCTGATACACCTTGCCACCGAATATTAATAATTTATAATAATGATAATACACATACATGCCACGCGGAGGCAGCATTGTACAAATATAATCAAAGGATTCCTTAAGTTTTATAAGAAATATTTAAACTATATTTAAACGCACAAGAAAGATATGTTCAGATCTAATCATGTAGTGTACATTCAAGGAACAGAAGAGAAAACACCAGGTTCAGCTTTATGTTTATAAATACATGGGCTTGAATTGAATTTGGAAATTATTCAATAGTCTATGCAGTCAAGGTCACAGTCCATAAAATAAATAAGCTTTTGTAGGTTACAAACCATCCGTGAACACTGCATGACATGGCTTGTTATGCAAGAAGCAAACAATGGACACAAACATGAAAATAAAAAGCATTATTCAGATGTAACTGCTTCAATTTTAGTTCTGCTGTTTAGGTGTGACTACTTAGAATATTTTTTGTATAAATACAGTAGAAACATTACCCTCAGGCTTTGGATAAATACACTAACATAAATTTAAAGGACAACGAAATACTTAAATAAAAAATTATTATATAAAAATTCCTATGATTATTTACTCACTCTCGTGCGGTTCCAACCAAGCATGGTGTTGTTTTGTCTGTGGAACACAAAGGGAGAAATTTGTGGAAAAAAACAAAAACACATAAAAGTGGTCCATATGATTTGTTAAATATATTTAAAGTCATCCAAAAATAGCTTTGCATGTAGAACAGACTGAACTGAAAAGGATTCCCATCTACTCCACAATTCCAAAATGTCATACATTACATATTACTAGTTACTGTCATTGGAAAGTAGTTAGTTACTTTACAATATTACTCTCTGTATTGTGATGTGTTACACAACTTTTATGTTAGCCACTTTCACCAAAATAACCACAGCAATATGACTAAGCATTCTGAAATGCTAAAACGCAGCTCATTATTCATCCAGTGAAGGGCAATGTAGCATAATGCCTGTGTAGGCCCCAAGCCTACTAACAACATATTGTAACAGGCACAGTGAAGGCTCATGGCACAATACAATATTGAGTAACATTCTCTGTTAGAATCACAAGTACACAAAAAATTAGATAAACAATCAAAGTCTGGTCAGTTATGGTAGAGATACCAAACACAATGTAGACACTATAATGCAACCTATAGTCTAATAACATCACAAGACACACAACCTCTATTTCTTTTCTTTTCTTTAAATTCAAGTTCATAGCACAAACCTGGCATGCATTGATTGGAGGCAACCATGTGTTTGAATCATGATCCAAATAAAGATGCTGTATATATTTAAATTAAATTGTATAATTTTGAAATTTGAAGCAAAGACAGAATGGTTTGACGTTAGTTTTGTAAAACTATGCAACATTAAACATACCTGAACGAAACAGACAGGCTGAATGAGAACACATATTCACTCGCTGCCAGCAAGTGGCGCTTAAGAACAGCAGCAATACAGCCTTTCCTGGGTTACCGTAAACGAAGCAGGCTACTGCAGTTTAATGTGCATTATAAAGAGGCAAGATGAAAAGAAAATCTAATCTTTTTTAAAGACAGTCAGATTCCCTCAGAGATACATTCATATTCATAACCAGCATGAATCGTCACATAGTTTTATCGATTTTCAACCGGCTCGGGTTGCATAATGCATTACATCCTTAATATGAATCGTAGCAACTTTAGCTTACCTTGCCATCGCTGGTGTTGACGGGGATTTTGCTGGCAAGCTTTCTAAAAGCCATTCTACTGTTGACAGATTTTCCACAACATGGGCTAATCACCCTAAAGTCTCTTCACTTCTCAGGGTTCAAGTAACATGGCAGACCGAGAGAAATTCCCACGCTCTCATCCGCCACATTCTTTCCTTCTCCGACTCGGTATCAGTCACATGTATACCAGCAACAGAAAACAGACATAATATTTTACCCACGGAATGTATCTCTGGTGCTGCTGGAATGTCCCGCTGTGTTTGTAAATTCTTAAAAAAATTTTTAGTTGTAACGCGTTACTGAGACTGTAACGGTATAATGCTGCACTATTAGATGATTAGTGCCAAAGTCTACTTGAACCTCTGCCTCTTGTTTTTATTTGTTTATTTGTCTTTTGTTTGTTTGTTTGTTTTTTGTTGGTTTGTCTGTTTGTTTTTGTATAATATTACCAAAATTGTATTAGTAATGCGTTATATTACAGCACAAAGTAATGCATTACTGTAAGGGTGTTACTTTTGTAATGTGTTACTCCCAAGCCCAACACAACACAATGAACATGAAGCTTCAGAAGACTTGCGGGTTGTGCACATACAGTACGGGCCCACAAGCCATATGACTTTTATGATTTGTGCTTTTTGAAGTTTTGTTTTTCAAATATCAAACATTCTTGAAAAAGCTCAATCAAAGCCTTCAAATGACAATTATATACGGAGACAGTAAAAATGCACAAATATACACATCATGAGATGAGAGCAGAGAAGAAAATAAGCAACATCCTTTTATATAAAACTAAAACAATATGTGATCTTTTGTTAAAATTATGCAAACTTTTAAACATCTTGGCCCTAAATTCCTTTTTATTGTTATGATTATAATTGTATGATTATTTTACTTCCTTTTAAAGCACTTTGAATTACCATTGGGTATGAAATGTGATAAATTAACTTGCCTTACCTTGCCTAAATGACATATTTTAATCATGAGAGACACAAAAGAGTACTTTATAAAAATGTAGCATTACACTGTGATATTTTTAAAGTTGTAAATAAAGATGGAGTATGTTTTACAAGAAAATACTATTTTAGTTTTTCTACCTAAAACTTTCACATTTATTTCAATGTGATACTTGCACTTTCTTTATTTAGCAATTGAGTGAAAACGGTTTCTACAACCATTGTTTTAGTGTATGATATCTAATACTACGATTTGTCAAAAATATATAAATACATAAAATATATAACATTCCAGTGACCTGAATTTCTGCATGTGTTGTTATACTTATTATCCATAATTAACCATTACCTGTTTTAACTTTACTTGCAATTACTGAAATAAATCTCAGTTGGATTCATCTCTAGTTCATTGTGCTCGTCATAGCATTACAGTAGATCATACTATTATAAGGGTTACTATATGCAAATATATTTTCATATTTAAATAGACTACAATTGCCTTGTTGGTTTTTAATAATGAGTAAGCCTTTCTTTTTAAACGTTTCTGATTCTGAGATGTTCCCTATTGTTCCAGCTCAAGGACCACTGAATAAAATTGAGTTATCCCCAAATTCAGGGTCTGTTTATATGAATACATGAGCATCTAGTGATCTTGGATTAACAGTCTGTTATGAAGAACTTGTTTGGAAATGGGTCACACATCATGTGTAGGATATGATATGCATATGCCACTGCCAGACACAACTATTCTATTTGGCTGCTCTATTTTTACATTCATTGTCATTTGGACCATATCTAGGCATTTCAGAGTATTGATGTTTTCCTGTATATTTCACAGGAAATTACAGTCTGTTTAGCCCTGGCATCTGTCAGGGTGCTTGTATTTTATGTGTGTTGTACACAGAGCAGTAGATTTGTGTTATTTGGTCTAAAAGAGGTGGTGTGGCAGATGTTGGTCAGATTTGTACGGATATTAGGGTGGGATAGACGCTTATCTTGTAAAACTCCTGCTGTCCGTTTAATCCTCAGAGCAACACAAACAAATTGTATGTCTGCCTCCCTCTCAGACACACGTATTTAACATGTCACTGTGTCACTTTTTATCCTTTATTAAGCTGTTTATGTCTGTCAGTTCATTACAGGCTAAAAAGTAGCTGTAAACATATGAACAATTTGTTAGTCATGACACTGCTCGTTCTCACAATTCCTGTACACCAGCGTTGCGTTCAGGTGTCCGTTCTTTACGCTCTTTCATCAACACCTGAGATTGGAATGAATTTGACAAGTCCCTCCCGTCAAAAGCTCTCTTGCGTCTTTTCATTGGTCACTCGGGATGGACTGACAGCAGCTCTCAGCCAATGAGCGTACAGGAGGGTGGAGACGTCAGACTGCTCCGGGAGGCTCGTGGATGATGTGGACTGGAGCTCGTGCCGCTGCGCTGAGCTGAGCATGAAAATACGGTAAACCTGTCGCTAGCTTCAAACTACGCGAGCTTTAGCAGGTCGTACGCGACAGAATATAGATTTAAACCAGTATCGAGAGGACCCAAAAACTTGAGTGACATTATATAAGCTCTAGTGTTAGCAAAAATAAGGCGGAAGATTCATAGTTTGGACGCAGGCTAAGTGATCCGTCGCCAAGACCCCACCACCCAAAGATTGAAATGGAGATTAAAGCCATCATCTAATCTATTAAAGAGGATAACCAATGCCACACACATCAATCAACTAAAGCAGCGACGCAAATGAACTGACAGGTAGGTCGCCAGTGGTGTTATTGTATTTTAACGTAAACATTATTTTGAAAAAGCCCGATATAATGCTAGCTGTCATGCTAATAGTCCTGCCCAGTGGTGCTGCTACTACTAACGTTAATGATTATATTTCAATCCAACGCATCAATATCTAATAACTTATTGATTTCTTTTAACATGCGAGTCATTTATTCAAGGCCTGCCTTTGCTGTCATTCCTCGTGTAGAAGATTAAGTCATGCTTTAAGCGGGTGACCACAGATAGACTTTATATTGACATGTACTCGTTGCATTTTCAGGCAAAGCCTGATATATTCGGATTAAATGCCGTTTTTGTTGCAGTTTCACTGAGGTAATCGATCGAGGCCCCGTTATGCTTCGCGCGACGCCACCGCCTTCACCGCGCGTTCAGTAACGTTATCGGCGTCGCGCAAATTCATGTCAGGGCCTAAAACCGATGACAACAGTGCAGCTGCAGCGAAACACACCCAAAATATACACACCGCCTCAAAGTAAGACAACCCTGCACTGCTTTTTGATTCATCTTAGCCATTTAATCCTCTCACCTGATCATAATGAGGTCATGTTTATGACTTATGCTCGTTTTGTGTTTTAATCATGTGCGAGTCATTCATTTGTAGATCACCTGCCAATTAATGCCCAATTATTACTTAACAATAAGTGTAAATTAGCAGTCATTGTTTTCAAATGAAATCATAACAGGGCACTAATTATGTTACTTGCAATCACTGACTAATTGAATGAAAACGTGCTGAACTTGAAAATTTGAGCTGTGCTGGTGGAAATCAAACGGTTTCTGGCTGTGGTCTATTGTATTCTTTTTTAGTGTAGGTAAGGTCGCTTAACTAGCTATACCAGGTTAGATCTGGTGTTTGTCTCTCTTTTTTTAAGGGGCGTGTCTGGAAAAATGAAAACGTTCAAAGGGTATGTGACAGATCTCTCTTTCCTCATAGAATCAAAGAGATGTTTTGTTTCGCTGTCACTGTAAATGTGGCAGGCATTTAGTGGATTGTGGGAAATGCAGGTTGCTTCAGTTGGCAAGAAGTGTAATGCCACATGGCTTTAGGTTTCAGTCATTCTGTTGTAAGAGGACGGTGAGGAGGATTCGAGAGAGAGAACTTGCATGAAAAGGATGTAATGAAGTGAAGGAATCATTAAAACCTGAAACAAAATACAGGATTGCATACTCCTATAGCAACACAAGCATGATTTTGTGTCGTTTCAAATTGGTCAGACAACAATTCCTAATGCAACCGGATTTTTATGGCGTGTTCACACTTGGCAAGATTGTTTTAATTAAATAAACTCTGGTTTAATTGTTCTGTTAGTGCGGTTCATTTGAGTAAGTGTGAACGCTGCCATCTAACCCTTGCTGTGCACTCAACAAGCGGACAGAGATCCACCTATTGGTCTGCTTCCAAACAAACTGTGGTGCAGTTTGTCTGATATATGAATGCAACACGGACCGAAGATATCTAAATTAAACTAAAACAGTACGTGATGTCACAAGACTTGACCCTAAAGGCCAAAGTATACTTCACTTTGTACTAGGGCTGCAACTAACGATTATTTTGATAAGTTGGTCGATTATTCTTTCGATTAATCAGATTAAATACAATTATTTTATTTTATTGACAAAAAAACAAACTATTCCACATTAAAGCTTTTTTTTTTAGCCTGTCCAGTTGAACCCACTCGATGCGGTGCTGCACATTCAAAATATTGCGGAAAAAGAGAACATCAATGTGGATAATAAGATGTTGTTTACCTCAAAACTGAAACCAAGCCGTTCACACAGAACGCATATTTATTGCATTTTCTAGAGGGACATCTATCATCGTTGCACTCGCGTCTCACACAAGAGAGCCCAAAGCCATGTCAAATTAATGTAAGTTCAACTTTTTGAAAAAATATGTAATTACTAGATTAAGAAATTAGCTTGCTAGCGAACGTGCATATTAACAGCGTAAACATGAACTATCATATGATTAAAAGTTAATAAATAACGTTATCAGCACTCTTTGAGTTTAAAGCGTCTCAGAAAGGCACAAGAGAGCCCAAAGCCATGTCAAATTAATGTAAGTTCAACTTTTTGAAAAAATATGTAATTACTAGATTAAGAAATTAGCTTGCTAGCGAACGTGCATATTAACAGCGTAAACATGAACCTTGCGATCATATGATTGTTAAAAGTTTCAGGCACTTCTTTGTGCGATCTCTGTTGATGTGTTGACAGGTGTAGTAACCGATTGTTTACGCTACGATGCGAGTTTCAGAATGTTGACTGAATGCGAACGGATGTACAGACTGAGATGCAGCGGAGAGAGTTCACGTGGATTGAATTTAACGACTTAAATATTCATCAGTGTACCTAGACTCCAGAACACTTGAAATATAGTGTGTGATACACTTTAAGGTATGCTGTGTATTTTGTGACTTGACCGCTTAACAATTCACTCGACACACATTGAATTCACAAATTATATGTGAGCATTTTCGATTTTAATAATCTAAGTCTCTCCAGAGATGTGTTGAAACAGTAATTAAGATGATAAGGATGATGTTTCGAACATGATTTGATTCTGACACTATTCGGATTCCATTTTCTGAACGAATATGACTATCTGAATTAAATTCTGAAAGTGTTCCGCACTGAAAATTTTTGACTGGATCGGAATTACTGCGAATGGCTGCTGATACTATCTGATCCTCAAATGTATTAGGCTGATGCATCCATAATTTTATTGAAATTTTGAGTACACAATTATATATTTAAAAAACAAGCAAATACTAATTAATAGCCTTGCGTTATAGGTGTTTATTCATCATATATTCACTATTATTAATATTTGTTTAATCCAAAATACAAAAAAAGTGAATAAGTGTACGAATAAATCTTGCTCTTTGTAGATATGTACAGTTTACAGAACAAGAAAGACAAAAATTGCGACAAAAATACAGAGAATATGAATTTTTGCTCAAATTTCCGAGCACTTTTACTTTGAAGAAATGTGCATTTGGTCATATATTTGCTCAGATTCTATGGTGTTTTTGCTTCTCAAAAGGAGAGAAGCCAAAAGCTGGATCTTTTTTCCTAACTGAATTTATGCCTTTTAAATTGGAATATAATGCAAATTTTATATTTTAGTAAAAAATTTGAATGTAGTTTTTCATCCAATTTGACAGCCCTAATCAGTAGTAAATATTCGTTATTTAAAAGGAGAAACCGAAACAAGGATGTACAAGATATACACAGATATACAACATGTAAACGAAGCAGTGCTAGCTTAACATTTTGAATATCCGTTATGTTGATAACTTTCTTAAATTTAATCCGCTCATGTTGTTATGAAAATATTCGCATATTGGAATGCTTAGGTAAGATTGGGTAACATTAGAACAGTCTTCTATCTGTGCAGCCTTCATTTACGTTGTAATTTTCATCACATTTGCTTTAATTCTCGGGCACTGACTCGTTCGCTAAACTGAACATCCAATCAGAGTTCTTACTCTCGCCGACGCTGCCGCCAATGAGAGCCGACACGTGGAGCACACCAAACAAACTAAACTAGCCCTACTCACCGTTGGCCCGACGTTGGTCGACCGTCGACTTGGTGTGTCCCAGACCTCAGAGAACAGTACAAAATAATAGAAATGGGCATTTCATGACCCCTTTAAGCATGATTTGAGGACGATTGTGGATGTCAGCTGACTAGTTGGTAATGATTCATATCATTTAAACATTCTAATAGTCAAGTAGTTTATAATTGATTTAAAAAAAAAATCAGATTTCCATATAGACCAGTGTAGGAAATGTGGCTTTGCAAGTATTTTTCTTGTCTGGTTATGAAAATAACCACAATTTATAAGCCACACTTATGATTATAACACATTGACCATAATGAAACTAAAAGCAAGAGAATGGAGAAAGACGGACCTCTCTTAATGATTAATCTCTGGCATTCTGTTCTCTTGTAGACTCTTTCTCTTTCACTTAACATACACACTGAACCCATACCAAGCCTTTCCTAAATACTGGTCAAAATGTCAGCCAGACTATTTCCTGTCTGTTACTGACTCAACCACATTGACTGGACCCTGATCCAGCGGTTGATACAGCCTTTAACAAAGTTTCTCGCTGTAGGATGCACTGCACCAGTGCATGCTGATCTAGGATCAGACTTTACAAAGGTTATGATCCTATGTAGTGTCTACAAGCTGTTCGGATTTGCAGCTCCACCCTTTGGAGTGTTGTCCATTGGACCTTATGCGGGGTTATGCAGCTATGGCATTTTTAGACCAAACCCTGGGTCAGATTACCAAATGTCAGGCATAGCTAAACTGATAACAAGGCTGTCTGAAATTAGCTTGAACTTCTCGGCTGAGCAGGTTTAATTCAACAAATCTAAAATAAAATTGTGCCCAAAACTGACCATAGACCACACTGGACCGGTGAATAATAGTAGGGCTGCAACAACTAATCAAAAAAATCAATTATTATCAATTATGAAAATCTTTGACAACGATTCTCATTATCGATTAGTCGGGTCTGCCCACAGTGCACGTCCAACTTAAGCCGGTTGCTCAAATCACAGCACTGAATAATGCATTTCTATGGACAAAATGCATCTAAAAATAGTGGAGGAAACAGAATGAGATGCTGCGGGAAAAGGTTAAATGAGGTGAATGTGCATTTCAGCATAATAGCATTAGAACTGAATGCTTTGACATAATAGAACTAATTTTTTATTTTATTTTTTGTGTTGTGAGAACAAATAATAGCACAGGTCTGTGTTGAAAGTTGAGTTGGTCATAAAGGTTGGACTCAATTAAAATGAGTCATAAAACATACAAAATGTAAGTTTGGGCATAATAACAGTACAGTAATCACACTGAAAGTTCAAGTATTGTTATTTAGTGGTTTTCCAGAATGCTTTAGCATTTCAAGGTTATGTTTTGTCTGTCTGCTTTCACATATAGTCATGGCATTTTGAAAGAGAGTGGTTTACCCTAAAAATAAAAATTACTTCCATGATATCTTATGAGTATTGATGAGAGAAATATTTTTTCTTAGCTGTCTTTTTTAGATTAGACATAGTAATGCTAGGCTCTTCCTGGAGGAGTTAGTTACTGTATTGAATTGCTATTTTAAATTGCACCTTCACTCCTGTATTCAATAATTAATGAGGACATCTGTCAGCTGTCACCTAACGGCTGTTACTTTAACATCCTTCTCCTTTATTTTCAGCCGTCTCCTCTTGCATTATCACCTCTCTGTTGTGATTGTGTATTTTTTTTATACACAATGTAGACTGGTTAAATTCAATAAAGACCCCTTGATTTAAAAAGGCTTTTGTGTTCGTGGGGCATCTATATGTTGAAAGCTGGTAGAATGAACTTTTATCAGATATAAATGTGTGCAGGTTCACAATTTAGCTGTGATAGTATCACTGTCTTCATCAGGAGTCGGCAACCTACAGTATGCGTGCCAACAGTGTTATGCAGAGGAACAATCGCTGGTACGTGAGCAATAGGGAAAACTGCTATTGGCACAGTGGTTAACCAGAAAAATGATATGTGTGTGTGGTATTCATGAATGATATTCATGATGTAGTTGGCAATACCCAGCCCTAATGTGTGTGCACCATGTCAGAACGCTTTGAGGCTTTGCAAACATTCAGAAATCACCTTTGTTTGCATAAGATTTGATAGTGAAAGCTTATGTGATGTCATTTCATTGTGTGTTTTGTGAACTAAGAAAAAAACTGGTTTGGGATTGCCCTACAGATGTCTCTGTAATTAAGGTCAGGGGTTTTTCTCCACTTCGGTTTAGTGTCAGAGAAAGATTTATTCTCCAGGCTGGCCTGTGATGTAGGGATGGCTCGATACCATAATTTTGGCTTCGGAACGATACCAGAATGTAATACCTTGGTATCGATACCATAGGTGACAAATAACCAGCCTCAAAAAATAAGTGAACTTAAAAGAATACAAAGTGATTGATCATCATATATATAATATTTATTAACCTTGGTTAATGTTAGGTATGTGTTTAATGCATAAAGTAATGTTAACATACTAAACATGTATTAGTAGCCTACATTTATAATTTATAAATAATTACTGACCTACATTTATAAGTGCTGTAATATTTGTTATAATTCATTAACAGCATTAACATTGTTTCTTTAAAGTGTTATTCTAACAGTCAAAGTAGGGGTGGGCGATATGGCATTTTTTTTTTTATATCCCAATTTCACGATGTTATCACGATTCTTTGTCATGCTGATTTTACTATTGTGTCGGAGCAGTGCAGCCAAAATAATTTCCCTATTATAAAGACAAATCCTTTCAAGGTTACAAAATATAAAAAAAGATTGGTGGATATTTAGGCCAAAGTGGGCGAAGATACAAATCTTTGTCATTATTTTATCTTTGTTATTAAAAATAAGAACTAAGATACACATTACAAATACACAAATAAAACATTTTATTTTCAGGTACAATAGGCATATTTAGCAGGAGCATTCAAGAAATTGAACAAACAAATATAAAAATAAAACACTATATAGGTTGATTCCTATTAAACAGCTGTATTATTTTTCTGTCAAAAGTAACAAGTAATTTTTTTCTCTTTTTGTTTTGTAGTTTTTAGCATTAAAGAATACAAATTCTGTCATCTGTCTGTCGATTCTGTCATAGTGTTTTATATTTATCATTTACTCATTCAAGTTTAGTTTTAAACCTCGATGAGTTTTTTTTTCTTATGCTGAACATAAATGCTATTTTGAAGAACGTGGAAAACCAAAATGTTGCTGGTCCACAGGGACTTCCATAGTCTTTTTTTATGTCGACCAGCAACTGTTTGGTTACCCGCGTTCTTCAAAATATCATCTTTTGTGTTCAGCACAAGAAAGAAATTAATACAGGTTTTGGACAACATGTGAGTAAATATAATGACAGAAATTAAATTGTAGGGTGAACAATCCCTTTAATTACAGTCAGCGGCATGTTTAGTACTGTTACTTTAAGACCTGCATGCATCAAATATTCAGGCACGCATCCGTTTGTCTCGGCTGTTTACTTTCATTTTAGACATAACCAATTGAGTCTATACATAAACCTTGTGTGTTTTGACAATATTAGCTCAAAAGATAACTTAGTTCAGTTATCAGGCGCTGTTAGACTGGCTTTTTCGTGTGTGCTCTTCAGGTGTAAGGGCTCAGAAAAAGCGCACGTCTGACCACCGCATGAATGAAACCTTTAAGCGGAAAGCCTTTAAGACACGCAAAAAATGTACTTTAGTGATTGCGAATAAGTGCAGTGTCCTGTGAGAGTAACCCTACCACTGAGTTAACACTGAATGGATGTGGCGTTGTACAGTAACTTACATGTATACAGACGGCGGCGCCAGAACACCAGATCGTGGAGGCATTTTTATCGTCCACGATCAAAAATAGTCAAATCGCACACCCCTAAGTCAAAGTAATATTTAAAATCACGCTTTTACTTCTACTGTTCTCTTTATTTGTTTGTTTCGAGCGCTAATAGTATAATCTGTTTGATCCATCATGTTGTTCACTTGTTCTGTTGTCACATTTACCAGATGCGCAGCAATTTGAGAAGCACTGCAGCGTACAGGTGAAATACGAACAGCAGCGTATGAAATACCGAATTGTGCAAAATTATGATATCGTACCGTTTGAAATATAATAGATACCGGTACTTTTATAGTACCGGTATACTGCGCATCCCTACTGTGATTAGGGGTGCGCCGATCCGATATTCAGGATCGGTATCACTTCGATATTGACATTTCCTGCTGGATCGGGGTATCGGTCTGACGAGACCGATCCAAATTCGATATTCTGCATAGCTAATATTGTGTTATTGTTAAGCCCCACAAAAGCCACAAACACATAAAACAGCATAAAGTTTTCGTGCACTATATTTCAAGTGTTCTGAAGCTGTTACATAATTTAATGTGAGGTATAGATTAATATTTAAGTCAAGTTCACGTAAACACTTCTCTCTGCTGCAGCTGTCCTTCATCCTCCATTCAGCTTTCAAACTGCGTGCCGCGTTCGGTTACTAGAGTCAAGACGATAAACTCTCTCCACTGTTCCTATTATACTTGATCTGCAAATAAAGTTCAATGGTTTTGCATAAAAGGATTTTATCTAGCAAGAGTCTCGTGCTGTTTCTAAATCGTGTTTTCATTTCATTTATCTTGAGATGTTTTAAGTTTAAATTTCAGTTCACTTTTTCAGTAAGTTACCTTTCTTGTAGAATTGTGCTTCAAATAAAGAACTTTATGTTGACCAGATTGTTAGTTAATCGTTTACAAGTCAATATTGCCCATATGAAAATTTGGGTGCACCTAACTTTTGTGCTGGTGCACCTAAGAAAAAAAGTTAGGCGCACCAGTGCAACCAGTGCAAAAAGTTAGTCTAGAGCCCTGCAATTGAGCACCTAAATAAATGAGCACCAAATCAGCATAATAGAATGATTATATGTAGTGCACATTTTCACTTTCAACTCACAGAATGCTTCATAGAAGCAAATGCTCACATAGTTTGAATAAATAATAGGCACTTTATTTACCATAATTTGTTGTTTGTGTCAAGCCTGCCATTTAAATGTTGATGCTCAAGCCTTTTTTGGCTCAGAATTCAGATTTTGTATTTATTTTTTGTCTTTTGTTCTTTTCAGGTGGAGTTTATTTCCATTCTCTCTAGCACACCCACTGGAAGGCCCCAACATTGGCTGAGTGTGTGGATACTCTGTGTTTGAGTGTGCGTCTGGTCAGCTGAAAGACGAGAGAACTCCACAGAGTCAGAGAAGAATGCGTAAGCATGGCTCAAGGCACTCCCTTGAGACCGCGTCCCCCAGAGGTCCTTATGTAATGCCTCCTCATCTGCTAAAAGACGGCAGCTGGGCCTAATACACTCACGCGTGCACATTTAAGGAATTCTCTGAAGTGTCCCAAGGAAGAAGTTGAACTCCTGTCCATTGTTTTCTCTTTGACCTCGTCCTCCCTCAATCACATAATCACCTGTGAATCCCAGGATTCCTCTGAGCTCCAAAGTCTTCTTTTCGGAATTGCACCACTGACCTGGATCGGTTTCCAAGAGTTTTGAGGTGTGTGCAAGCTAAGCGCTGCTCTTTCACCTGTTTTTTTTTTTTTTTGTCTCTGTGCAAGCTTCATCAAGAGAGGTGTTTTGGCGTGAGCATTCCTCTCGTTTCATGCCTCTGCTCTCAAAAAGCGAGAATTTGATCTAATCAGCCATGCAGGTGTAAGCCTGTTTGCTTGGGAAGATACTGGCCTGTCCTTCGAAACTAACCTGTGGATCAGCAATGCTTCGACTCAGGAGAGAGACACATGAGGTTCCGTTTTTAAAGGTGCAGTGTAGCGCACTTGTTGGTTGAAATGAAGGAAAGACATTTTTATATTTTCTGAGTGTGGATGGTGGGGGGAAATTGTTAACGGTTGATTCCTTCGTTGTCATTGCTCCTTTCAAAACTGAACTACACAAAAACAGAAAAATCCTCCTGTCCCTCTTTTTGTCTTTTGCCGTTTAATTTTTTTTATGTGTTTTGGTCTTTTTCTTTTTCAACTCCTAGTTCACAGCTGAAAAACATTAACTGACTACAGTGCTGCTTATCAAAACATCAAACTCAAATATATATTTTTTATATTTGTCATCCAAGAAAAAAAACAAATTCATACCCATTGCTCTCCTCTACCTCTTATTTTATACAGTATACAGAGTAACCTCTTATTTTATACAGTAACACCAAACGTTTAAAACATTTTTTAAAGCACCACTAAAGAACTGGTTGAATCCATTTTTTATTTTATTTTTTCAAAGCAGTTCCCATATTCAAGTCCTGTTTTGTGGCACTTTTTAAACTTTATCCTATGTTTTTTATGTAACTGTTTTAAATGACCCAAAAATATTTAGACTTTAAAGGTTTTGAGCAATTTGTAAAATTGTGTTAAATGGTTTAATAATTTATAAGCCAGAGTTTAAATCTCAGAAACTCAATTTGTTAAAATCCCACATTTCCTCAGTTCACTACGTTTTTTTATTTATTATATTTTAATAATTTTCAACTTTTGAGAATTTGTTTTTGTGTTTTTGCAACAATGCTCATCTTGTGGCCTTTTTGTATAATGCTGAAAGGACAACGACTTCTCCCCTAGTCTTTCTTTGCGTTTGTGCTGTCTTGACAACACAAACACACTCCCAAACGGATCGTTTTCCGGTGCACGCTGCCATCCTGCCACCTGGGTGATGCCGAGCGGCAGCATGAGTGGGGGCGTGTCTGGACCCACTTCCCCACCCCACCCCACTGTTCCATCCAGACCTCTCCGGCCTAGTCGCTACGTACCAGTCTCTGCGGCAACAGCCTTCTTGGTCGGAGCAACCACCCTCTTCTTCTGCTTCACGTGAGTACACAAGCACGTTTACTAACTCTGATTGCTGCAATCATTTATGACGGATGAGTCAACATGTACTGGTAAATAACAGTGATCAAAAATGTATTGCTGCGCTGTGGAGTGAGTAATGGCAGGTTTTTGCCTAGAACTCATTCAGAAGCACCAAATTATTCTCCCTGGAACTGATTTTTGCTGGCATGGTTCATTAAGATTAAGTCTTATTCTCTACAACACAGTAGTGTGTAGGGCTGCACGATATATCGCATGCGATATTAATGCGCATCTTGTCAGTAAAGCCGGTGCCACGTTCATTATCAACCTAGATTTGCGCAGCTTGACAATGTACAACGGCTCTGTGTAGTAAATGCTGCTCCATGTGAAATCACGCACGTGATGGAAATTACCGCCGATTACAGAACCGGCTTTACTGACTAGATGCGCATTAAATATTGCATGCGACATATCGTGCAGCCCTAGTAGTGTGTGTTCACTTGCTTGTGAGTGTGACAGCTGCGCACACAAGCTAGGTGAAACCTACAATGGCAAAAATAGTTATAAAATTTGAATGCTATCTTTATTGCATATCAGTATTGCGTATGAGTGTAAACATCAAGCCGACCCTGTAGATTATACAAACAGCGTGTGAACAGTAAACTATTGGTGTTATTTTTGAAAAGCTTTGTATTGTGAGTATGCATACGTGTTACTGTACAAATATATCTGTAACCTAAATTAATACTTAAATTAATTAAAATGTTGTGACATTCTTACTAATGTTCATAGGGGAATGAGGGGTAACAGCATTCTCTTTTTGTGACTTATTTAAACAAAATATATTACTAAACATGTCCCTTTTTTAATATCACTTTACTATGTGTATCTTATATCACCGCTGTAACCGACAAAATATATCTACACATTCATTTATATAAAAACCTGTATAAAACTATCCAAGCGCACAGGATTCCATTATTTTATTTTACAAAATAGCTTGTGATGATGATGAACGTGGCAGCAGTTGCAAGGTAGGACAGTACAGCTAGTGTCATTTCAGTGCTGTCATTTATTTCAGACTTTTTATCATTAAATGAGCCACATCTGAGAATGATTTTAGTTTCAGTGTTAAAATAACTGGAATAGTTTTGTGTAGGTTTTTTTTTTTGACAGCATACATCTAAGCAATACGCTTCTAATAATATCCTCAGTTCATAAGTTAATGTTTAATACAGCAGGCTGTCTCTTAAATATCAGACAGATTATTCACACAGCTTAGAATAACAGAATTTACATTGCCTGCCTCTGCTGTATTAAAAGGCTTATTTAAATATTAATAATCTATATTAAATGTTTTGAATAATGACAAGATCAATCTTCTATAGATTTTGCTTGATTTACAAAAGACTCACAACTTTAAAATTCTTGTCTAATGTAAATTAGTCTCTGTGTCCTAGTTTATTTCTTACTTGAAGTAATATAAAATATTTTTCTAGTGAGGATTTATGCATTTTGACACAGTAAGACGGATGTAAATCCAAAAAGGATTTCTGGTCTTAGGAGTCACCTTCCTGCCAATGTTTCTTACAGTTTAGAGTACATTGGACTTTGTTTTTTACAGCACCCTTACCAAAGTCCCCTGCGAAGTTAATAGATTGACGTATGGACATGATGTTGATGTTTATATAAACACAATTTCTTAATGATAGGATCCTTAATGATACATTGAATTGCTTGTGCACACATAAACTGATGAGATTGTGTGTTTATGCAGCATCAGCATTTAAAGTGCAGTCAGCACTGTTTCTTTTTGATGAAATTGAGAAATCACATCAGCTTCCTGTTGATGACTTTTGCCCTGCAAGTCGTGACCTATAAATATAACAGGAACATGAAATAGTCATCATGCCCTGCCATGTCATCTGCCTTTCAGTTGGCACACAAGGGAAATCTGGGGGGCTTAAGTCAGATGCTGTGTCACGTCTGTTCATTCTTGTCATTTGCCCCCTCTGATCCCTCTCTTCTCACCAACCCCTCAGATTAAACACTGAAAGGCAATGAAAATAGGACAGCATCTGTCATAAAGTGCCACTTCCCTCTCTCTTATTTTCTTCTTTCAATTTCTATCTTCTGCCTGTTTTTGTGTTCGCACACATTGTATGTTTTGTGGTACCCTCTCTTTCACAGGAGAAATTGTATGGTTATCCGTGTTGCTTGTAGTAAGAATGTGGCTAAAACATTATCAGTCAGTGTGTTCCCTTGACAACCAGCTATTTTCCTAAATTAGGACTGTTAAGCGGACTTGACTTAAAGACATTAACGCATACATGAAGTGTGTGATTTCAGTCTCTTTCTGTGTTTCATTCATGTCTCTTTTTTCCCACAGGTGCCCTTGGCTTTCAGAGCAGTTTTCCGTCGCTGTGCCAATATACAATGGCATTATATTTCTGTTTGTTCTGGCCAACTTTTGTATGGCCACATTTATGGATCCTGGCATCTTCCCTAGAGGTAGTGAAACAATCTGCGATATGATGTGTCTGTGTGTGTGAGTAATGTATACAGCTGTAGTAGAATGTGTGGCTGTCTTATTGGAAAAACAAACCACTTTATATATAAACCGCTTCATATTTTTTTCCACATCATCTTCTTTTAGTCTATACTTCAGACTGTATTTCAGTCGATGAATATAATATATATTTTTTCATTTAACTGACCTTGACGTACTAAACATCAGCTGTATCAACCTTAAAGCAGTGTTTTTATTGTTAACTAAAACGAACAAAATATTATGATATGACATTTTTAATAGAAATACTATAAAATGTATATAGATGAACAACTTTTTAAAATAAAAAACCTAAATAAAGATTAGAAACTTTGTTGAAGTTGAAGTACTCAAACTACAAAAAATTAAACACAAAAATCAAATCTAATTTTAAATGTTAATCAGTACTACAGTAGTATATACTAACATAACTGTCTTAAAGTCAATCCTGAAAATGATTCCCAGTCCATTATTCCCTAATGTTTCGAAGTGAAATGTAATATTCAACAAGGGAAAAAAAATCTAAAAACTGCTGTATATTAATTGGCTATTAGTTATTTTCTTTGTCTGTGTGGCCTAGGTAATGTCACTCGAAAAATCTGTTTATTTTATTACATTTTAATAAAATATTATGTAGACATTCATTTTTATTCATTTGGAGTAACACGCACTAATGAATTGTGCACAAGAAGACGTGTGTTAAAGAGCACACCGGTCAAAGTAAACAGGGTTTGGATATAAAATAACCATAGGCATAATAAAATACAACTGTAATTTGAGGAAGGCATTTTAAACTGTGTGTGTGTGTGTGTTGTAGCTGAGGATGATGAGGATAAAGAGGATGATTTCCGGGCTCCTCTTTATAAAACTGTGGAGATTCGAGGCATTCAAGTGCGGATGAAGTGGTGCTCCACCTGCCGTTTCTACAGACCCCCGCGTTGCTCACACTGCTCTGTGTGTGACAACTGTGTGGAGGTAAACACACACACACACACTTATTCCAGTCATTGTTCAGCTGTGACTCCACTATTTTGCATTGACAAAACAAATGACATTACAATACAGCAATTCCAAACATTTGCATTTCTTGTTTCTTTTTTTCTAAGGGTAAATCTTCATTAATCAGTCTGTCCACTCTTGCTCTGACTAATGCTTTGCAGACTAGACTGATCGATTTGTGTTAATTAAGTAGAGAAGTGTGCTTGCTTTGTACAGCTTTAAGCTTTTCTCTATCTTTCATAATTATGACACACACACACGCAACTTGCCTCTCCTCTCCTTGCAGGATTTTGATCATCACTGTCCGTGGGTCAACAACTGTATCGGCCGGAGGAATTACCGTTACTTCTTTTTGTTCCTGGTCTCTTTGACGGCTCACATAATGGGAGTGTTTGGCTTCGGCCTGCTTTTCATTCTCTACCACACCCAGCAGCTGGACAGAGTGCATTCGGCGGTCACGTATCCTCAAACAATTGTTTCATTTTACGTGCTCACACCAAAAAATGTTGGCCAAAATTCAGACTGTGCAACAATGTCTTTGAGTGAGAGCTGAACTTGAGAGCTGATTTGTATTATGGTTCATGGTTTCTCCTTGACTCTTTGTCAGTATGGCTGTCATGGGTGTCGCTGGGCTTTTCTTCATCCCAGTAGCAGGTCTCACTGGTTTCCATGTCGTTCTGGTGGCAAGAGGCAGGACCACCAATGAGCAGGTTGTGACATGCGCAATCATAATCTTCTGTTGTCGTGTTTGTTTTCCTGTCAATAACTATGTTTTTGGTGGTGGTGAACTGGGATTAAAATCCCTATTAAGTAGTTTTATAATCCTACAAAATATGACCTTCTCTCAGCTCTCCTTTAGATTGTAATCTCATCTTAATCCGCTTCCCAAACCAGTTTCTGCCCATCTCTTTTCCTCTTTGTGTTGACCACATGGGCACACTTTTGTATCTTATTGTCTCACTATTCTTCCTTACTGCCGCATTCCATGTCTTTTTTTAATTATTTTGAAATGTTTTTTGGTAAATCACTAATAAAGACTATTATACCGTTTAATGGTAAACTCTGTGTTTGTAGGTAACCGGGAAGTTCAGGGGAGGCGTGAACCCCTTCACAAACGGCTGCTCGAGGAACGTCTCTCACGTTCTGTGCAGCTCACAGATCCCCAGGTATGTTTTCCCCCACATTCATAACTTTGACCTAAATGTTGTCATTTCTTATTGAGGTTTTAACACGGTGTTGTATTCTGATCTCTCAGGTATCTGGGTAGAAAGAGGAAGGCTCAGACAGTGTCTGTTCAGCCTCCTTTCCTCCGACCGCAGCTTACTGAGGCTCAGCTGGCTGCCAAGGTGCTTGACAACGGAATCCATGGAGACCTTCACCGGGTAAGTAAATAAAGCCTTTTTACTTATTTTCTTAAGTGCTCTCAAGGCTTCTCTCCATCCTTCTCCTCTTGGAAGAACAGTCTCTCAACTGGTATGAAATATCAGGGATTTCTTAATTTGTATTTCCAGGCCAGACAAAGCCAAGGAAATTAATGAAATTGTAGATATTACTCTTGTACTATTGTGTGCAAGTTGTTTCTTAGAGTCTGTTCTTGTTAATAAATTGTTCAGTGATTCACAACTTGTTCTTAATGAGTCATTATGACGTATCTGGGAACTAGATAGGCCATGGAAATTCATGACTTGCAATGTTTGAATGAGGCAATGGGTATTACCTCTGCCACTGAGGTGCATGATTCTTTCTGTCACAGCCAAAATCCCTAGGTCAGAGAGTGCGTTAGACTATTTTCCAAGCAACTGGCTCCAATTCCCCTTTCTGGCAGACGCAAGCTTAAAAAAATATCTGTTTGTGCCATTTACCATCTGATTGAGAACGGCTGACACTGACAGGCTTGCATTAATATGGATGAAACGTAGACTGGCTTTTAAACTGTCAAAAATACTTTCTTATTCCATAATGAATGGTTGTGCTCTGAAATGATTTATGTTCTTTAAGAATACATGAATTTTCAATAAGTTTGGAGCACTTCATTACATGTTTTTGACATTTTTCAACTTTACAACCTGGAGTTATGCGAAAGGTAGTCATGCTTTTTGGCAATACATGGATTTCTGCGTTAATGGTTTCTAAAGTGAAAGGATCAGCTTGTAGCTTGCTGAGTTATAAGCACTGATAGTGAGAGGGCGGAGAGAGCTGCACCTAAATGTGCTGATTATTGGAAATTACTGAACTGATTATTGGAAATGTTCATTCACTTTTCCTCCATTATCTTCAGAAGTCCCGATCGTATCCCTCTGATTAGGTTGCTGAATCTTTTGGCATCCTCTGCCGTGATACCATTGCCCTAGTTCAAATTATAACAAAGGTGTGTCTGCTGTAACCAGTTACTCATGGAAAATTGGCACACCAGATGGTCCAAAGCCTGAGAAAGAGCCTAAAGTGTGTTCATGTTGCCACACCCAGCAACCTGTTGGTCTGCACCAAATTGGGTTGCATGGTATAGGGCTTCCACGATCTTAAAATCACAATTACTTTGCTCAAATTATAGTCATGATTATTATGAAGGCTAATAAAGTATTCATCGCAAATCATCAATCAAGAGAATGTCAACTCGCATGGTTTATTTGATCTCATCTAGTTTCCTGAAGTATTATCATATAAATAAAAACACTCTTTACATGAAAACTGGTACAAGAAGCTTCTCTCAAAAGCTAAAACCAGAAGCATAAACCAGAATCACAATTAAAATGATGCATCACACAACCCTAGCATGGTAAACCAAAGCTAAACAAGTAATAAAAATGTAGAACGCAAAAATACATAATTTAGCAAAACCTGACCAGGATAACAATGTGCAACACTTGAGCACAGTTTGCTGGTTCAGGCAATGTAACGTCAACAGTGTAACCATTTTTCTGTCACTTTGTCATTGAGGAGGAAGGAGTCATGATTTGAATGAGTCAGAAAATACCTTTAGTCAGCTGTTTTGTCTGTTTCTTTATTTAATTAACCGCTTGTGTTTTATCCTCTCTTTTGCAATCTTTCAGTCTAAGAGCAGTTTGATGGAGAGTCAGTCTGCTGACGCCGAGCCTCCACCTCCACCTCCACCTAAACCAGAGCTCAGATACCCTGGGCTGTCACGGGGACCTGCCGGACACTCTGAGGGTTAGAGCAAACCTCAGTAGCATTCTGATTCTCTCAAACATTCATAGATCCTTTCTGCCTTATTTGAGCTTTTTCTTAGTTACCGATTACATTTAAGATTTGGCATCAGTTAAATGGTGTATATTCAAGGTTTCAAAATGTAACAGCAGTGATGTCATCACAATACTTGCATGCTTTTGTGATTGGTCTTGTCTTCCTTGCATATATTTCCTTGCAAATACCATTTATGAATCTAATATGAGTATTTTGAATATAAAGGCCTGATCACAGCAAGAATGATAACTGTAAATGTAGCTATGATAACTATATTAGTTTCTACTCCAAAACATATTAATGTTCTGTTTATTATAAGCAGGCACTGCAGTTATCTCGTGTGCCACTTTAAATGCTCGAGTCTAGTGTATTAAAATCTAGTGAATTGTGATCGATTTTGTATAATTTTTTTTAATGTTCATCAGTTTCAAATGATATTGTACCTTTGTGTCATTATTGTTATAGTTGTGGTGTGAACTTTTGTTTTCGTAGATTTAGAACAACTATTAATTAATTATGGGTCCTATCATACAATTATGGGTCCCATTCCAACAATTATGGGTGCCATCATACAAGCACATGGTTTCTCCTACCATTTCTACGCTGATGACACACAGCTGTATCTCTCATTTCGACCTGATGATCAAATGGTAGCTGCACGGATCTCAGGCTGCCTGGTGGACATCTTGGCATGGATGAAAGAACATCACCTACAGCTCAACCTGGCAAAGACTGAGCTTCTTGTCTTCCCTGCCACTCCAACTCTACAGCATGATTTCACCATCCAGCTAGGTTCTTCTACAATTACCCCATCAGCTTCGGTCAGAAATCTTGGTGTAATCTTTGATTAACAGCTGACTTTCAAAGAGCACATTGCAAAGACTGCTCGATCTTGCAGGTTTGCACTACACAACATCAGAAAGATCAGGCCCTTTCTGACAGAGCATGCTGCACAACTTCTTGTCCAGGCCCTTGTCATTTCTAGGCTGGACTACTGCAATGCTCTTCTGGCTGGACTTCCATCAAACACAATCAAACCTCTACAAATGATTCAGAATGCAGCGGCACGACTGGTCTTCAACGAGCCCAAAAGAGCCCATGTTACACCTCTCTTTATCTCCTTGCACTGGCTACCAGTTGCAGCTCGCATCAAGTTCAAGACACTGATGCTTGCATATAGAACAACCACAGACTCAGCACCCGCCTACTTCCACTCACTGATGACAATCTACATCCCCTCCAGAATTCTGAGATCCGCTAGTAGTGAGCGACGCTTCGTGGTACCATCACAGAAAGGCTGTGGCTGGTGGAATGAACTTCCTACCCATATCCGGAATGCTGGATCGCTGTCAACCTTCAAGCAACAACTGAAAACTCATCTCTTTTGACACTACTTGACTTCATCCTAAAAAAAAAAAAAAAAACGTCTTTCTCTTTATTTATTCCTACTCTTGCTAGCTTGTACTTATTTGAACAATGCCTGAGACTTGGTATTACGAGCACTTCCTCTGTCTGTTTGCCTCTTTAAGATGAATCGCTTCATGTATTCCCCAATTGTAAGTCACTTTGGATAAAAGCGTCTGCTAAATGACTAAATATAAATGTAATTATTAAAACTTTATAGTTGTGGTGTTCATCTTTGGTGTGAACAGGCCTTAAGATTGCGATTACCTTTTGCAGTGCTGTTGTTTGTTTAATTCACTTTTACATTCCTCAAATGTGTGATCTCTCTCTTTTCTTTGTTTGCAGAGAGTAGTCTGTTGAATAAAGCCCCGCCCACCCCCACCATGTTCAAGTACAGGCCCACATACAGCAGCCCGGGCAAGAACCACACTGCCCTCACACATGCCTATGCCAACCAGGTAACTTTTCTCCGTTGATTCACGTGTTGTTTATTCAAAGTAAAGAGGTCTTTATGTTCATTCACAATCTATGGTGGTGATTCACAACATTTACTTTGACATCATTTACATTCTTTTGCATGACTGTGATTATTATTTCCTTTATACCACATACGTTTAAGTATTTTTTTCTCTAATATTTTGTTCAATCCATTAAATTGTTTTCCCCTCCAATTTGGTTGACTCAGTGGCTTTCAGTTGACCAGTATCAGTAAGTTTACACTGTACTACTTTTTCTGTGTGTCTACTCTGTGTGTGTGATATTATGTTCCAATGATCCTCTCCTTTATCTAGTATCTGTCTGTGTTCATATGCATACATTTTTAAATGCAGCTTATTGCAGCTGAGTTTCTATTTAATTGTCATTGTTTTATGAATCTCTCACTATTTAGTTTATCACCATAGTACTTATTTCATATCTATAACTTGACAAATGAAGGGTTATATTATATAAAGATGTTGTAAACCATATTGCTTTCTCAAAAGGCCACAGCTTATACAAAATAAAACCTAAATAATAAATATAATTTGTTTAATTATACTTTAGTAGTGTTAGTAAAGCCTACAGTGTGTCAACACAAACAGCGAATCTCCTTAAAGAGTGGCTGTGCAAGACAATGTGCTGGTTGTAGCTGTGGGGGTGTGCCGGTTTTGGCTCTATGATGCTGGATTAGGATATATTAGATGGGAAATACACCATGTGATTTTGATTGATTCTGAAAGACCTGAGGCCTCATGAATAAAACTTTACTGAGTTTCCATTATGGAAGTGTGTACACAAGGTTTAGATTTAAATAATAGAATTTACAACTGTAGGTCAGGGTTGGGTTTAAGTCTGAATTGAACAATTGTCTCCCTTTTAATAGCAATACACCAGTATATTGGTAACTGTGATATGTAAAAAATGAAATAATAATATTTTGTCAATACTACACCTACAATAATATTATCGCAAATCGCATGATATCTTGTGAAAAACGCAGGCACAGGACTTTTATCAGTCTGGTAGGATGTCAAATAAATTGCATATACAATGTTCAGTTTTGGTTAAATCATTTAGTAGCATAAACAACTAGGTATTCATGAGCAGAGCTATGTTTTGTTCTGTGAACTAAGAGGTACCTGCAAGTTAAATGGATGAATTATGCACAGTCACTCAGTTGGCTACAATCAAATCTACAATTTTAGGCTAAGAAGCCAAACAGGGTAAATGTCATGCTTGCTTGTAGCTTACTTTTTGTACATGATGCCCCAAGGCTTTTTATCCCCTTGCCAACAAAGACCACAAGGCAAGAAAAGATAGATGTTGTGGTCTTTTGATTTTTAACATTGTTCATTTGATGTGGTGTGCTATACTGAAACAAATGCAAAAATGACACTCATTCAAACTCCGGTGCTCTGCCTTCAGTGTGTCTGCCTTTGTTCCCTGGCTTTCCAAACTTAGCCTCCCTGTTTGTCACAACGCTGGCTCTTTATTATAGCTATAGGAACAAAGCGCTTTCTGAAATCATCTCTCCCCAGTGGTCCACAAGATCCTTACCCCAAGGGTTTTGTCCTTGACATCATCCCTTTGAATTTAGCTTTCAGATTTCCTTTGAAACTTAATAAACTCTTCTGCTTGCTGTCTCTCTCTCGCTCTCTCTGTAGATGAGTCGCGGGGACAGTCTTAAAGAGTCCTCTTCCTCTCTCCTCCAGTCCAGTCAGCAGCCAGGCTATCGCTCTGAGCCCAGTCTGGATGGGCGCGAGGGGGGTGGAGGAGCGGAGCAAAGTGGGCCAGAGCGAACAGCTGGGGGTCCTGGAGCACCTCCAGGCTCAGGGATCACCGGATACTCCCTAGGAGGGCATTCGTATCCCTCCTTCTCTGATCACACAGTTCTCGCCGGAGGGGCCTCGCGATCTTCCAGTGCTCGCTCTTCCCACAATGCCCTGCCATCCGAAGCCTCCAGCTACAAGAGCTTAGCCAATCAGATGCCACCGCCGACTCCTCGGAACGGCAGTCTGTCGTACAATAGTCTGCTCACGCCATCCGAAAGCCCAGATTTTGAGTCGGCAGCGCCTGAGATGTCACAAGGCCGACCGTGCACACCTGTAGTGGGATACAGTTCGCCCTTCCTGTCGGCACAGATCGCCCAGCAGCGGGAGGCGGAGCTCCACCAGCCGTCTGCCTCCAGCGCCGCCCTCCTCGCCTCCCAGCAGCACGCCAGCTATCTACGTGGCTCCACCTCTTCACATCACGCTCTACCTGAACGCGAGCGGGAACGCCTGCTGCTCGACTCTCAGCATCATCACCACCACCACCATCATCACCATCGGCCGCCCCGCTTCTCTCGACCCCCTCTGCTCTCTGACTCGGGCCCGCCTCAGCCCTCATATCCGTACCGCACGCGCTCCACTGACACGGCCCAGCCACCCACAACTCACCCTCCACGCTCGCCGCACCCCCCGCCGCTGGGCAAGTCTCTGTCTTACTCTAGCGCTGCCGCTGCTGAGATGCAGTACCGCCTGGTCCGCAAAGCCTCGGCCTCGGTCGGGGGAGGGGGCATACAGGCGCCAAAGTGAGTACCTCCCCCTCAACCTTACGACGCTCTGCGCAGCCTGCTGCCTCCTTCCTCCTACTCTTCCTCCTCCTCCTCCTCCCAGACTCCTGTGAGTGTATCTCTTTCACTTCTTTCTTCCTTCTGCATTTTTCCATCAGTCTAAACTCATTCTGTCGAGGCGACACGCCAGTAGTTTTATACTTTCATCGGTGATCATCTGTTGCTTTCTGCTGCTTGATGTCATTGTGTTGAATGTTAGTGAATCATAATTGTCAAAGTATTAAAATAGTATTAATAAATTAATTAAATAGTCAAGGGACTTTTTTGAAAGACTTTTTAAAAGATCTTTCAAAAGCTGAAGATTACGAGGAAATGAGACCGCTCCCTTTGCCAAGTGCATTTCAAACAACGAAATAATTGCACGCATGTGCCCTGTTCACTCCAAAGTCCCCACTCCAAGGGGATAGTGATGATCTCTTCCATTTGGAACTTGCCCGGTGAACCGTACGGTTCGGTACCCCTAATATTTATGTATATATATATTTATTATTATCATTATTTTATTATTTATTTGAATAATATTACTAATGAAATTTAATTGAACATATTCACAACCATTTCCTTGAAAATGTCCAGTCTTTATTTAGATTTTAAATTTCATTATTAATATTGTTATTATTATTATTTTTGTTATTTTATGTATTTATAAAAAAATTGACAACATTGGCAAAACATAAAAAACAACATAAAAATCTAAAAAAAAATAGTATTAAAGTTCTAATTTAAAACATCCTCTAACTGTATCATTTTAAATGTCCATTCAACCATTACGTTTTTTTAAGAAATCAAAGCCTTTGTTCATACAAGCATAATAATAATAATATTTTTTTATTATTAAAAACAAACACAATAAATATTATTTCATTTATTCAATCGGAATAATCAGGTCGGATTTCAGGTAGTTTTTCTCGTAGTTGAGGACAGGGTCCGCATGAATGCATAAAATTAGTAATGCCTCGGTCTCATGTTCCTTAGTTGTGTCAGTGCCATATCATGATGTCATAGTAAACATGAACAGAATCAAATAAAGCGCTTGTCTATGTGGAGAGACAGCATGGAAAACTATATTTTTAAATCTCCTGACATCATGCTGCCGTTTAAGTTGTTACCATGTTAACCTAGGTTGATAAACTGGATATTGTTTACTCTACAACAAACTTTTTAATCACTGGCAAAATGACTAAATGGATAGATCTGAGAGACAGAGAAAACTTCATCACTGCTCATTTAGAGGTCTGGAAAGCCTGCTTTACTTCGAGTTATTAGTCAGCTTTTTAAAAGCAACAAAATCAACCTGGCCTTCAATAAGCAGCAGAGAATAAATCTTTACAGGAAACGTTGTTGCTTAGAATGAGGGAGAAAACAAAATGAAACACACAAGCTTTATATTTTAAGTTGACGTATGCATTGTTATTTGGAAACACCAAGGGCCAAGCAGTGATCCCTCATCATTAACGGTCGTTTCAGTGGCATGCTGATGGTTAGAATAAACCTGCAATGCTTCAGTGCTTAAGAGAATGTTTCCTTTCCAAACACTGTGGCAGAGAAATATCAATTTACTGGCAGGCAAGGCTGAATCTGCCTTTCTGGCTACACTTTTAGTCATTGCCTTTTTGCACTGTTTTCTGAACTGACATCTGCTCTGGGAGGCTTTTTAACTGACCTCTGCATCATATCACAGGTAGTGAATTTGACATAATTATGCATCTTCTGATGTATATTATCGTCAGTTATCATATTGTAATCCTTTCTTGTGTGTTGACTTCTTTTTTTGGTTACATTATGATGCTTTATTTATTTAACTGTGGGAGTGAAACATTCATGACTACACAAAATTGCACATTTCACACCACTTTAATGTTGAGCCTATTAATGTTTCATAATACAGGCTTGTGTTTGGTTTGAATGCATGCTACAGAATCATCATACTTTTACTCTAAAATACACTAGAGCTCAAAGTTTTTTTTATGTCTCTCATGCTCACCAAGTTTATTTATTTACAAAAAATGCAGTGATATTATGAAATATTATTAGAACTGTTTTCTATTTTAATGTTTTAAAATGTGATTTATTCTTGTGATGCAAAGCTGAATTTTCAGCAGTCTTCGTATCATTTATTTAAAATATAAATGAATGTCTTTTATTGCCACTTCCATCAATTTAATGACAAAAACAAACTTTTGAACAGTAGTGCAAGTACTATAAAACTGTGCATTCTAATCTATATCTTTCTCTAACATCTCTGTTTCTCTGGTTCAGGGACGAGATTCAGATGAAGTCGTATAGTCGGACAAACGGGCAGCCGAAGCCTTCTTCCACCCCCTCGTCCCCCTCTCATCCTGTCAGCGTGTCCACTCGCCCAGGTCAGGCGTATTCCAGTGCTGGCTCTTCTCAGAGCCCCGCCCACAAGCCTGGAGGCGGGGTGAAGAAGGTGACGGGCGTCGGAGGCACCACTTACGAGATATCAGTGTGAGAGACGCTGTTTTGACCCGTGTTGTCAAGAATGGAGCCCTGGACTCATTTTCTTCAGACACAGGAGAGAAAGTTCTGTTTGGTGGACGTTTATTGGTGCCTACAGGAAAGATCTGAAAACTTCTGACCTCTGCTGTTATTTTTTGAAAAGGAAATGATGCTGAGCAGCAGGTTTTGGTTAGATATGACCGAGGAGGAGGAGGAGGAGGGGGTCATTCAAGCCGTGACACCGTGGGACTTCAGGACTCCTCGCCACTAAGGAGCTGAAGCTTATAATCAGTGTGACGGAAAAGGACCGGATTGCCTTGAAAACATTTCAGTGCATAACAACAAAAAAAGATTTTTATCCAACATAAATGTGTAAATTGTTCTGTATAGAGAAAAAATGATCAGTTTTGGGCTTTTTTTATCACCGAGTCTAATTAGATTTTTTCAAAAGGGGACCTGTGGCATTCAGTAGCCATTTCAGACCACTGTGTTTGGCATGCGACAATGTTGCGTCTGTATCCAATCAGCAGCAGGGAAGCAAAACAGTAGAAAAGATTAGGAAATGGACTAATGCATTATTTAAGTGACCGCAGCCTTTCCAAGTGCAAGTAGTGTTTTCTGAGCAATGGCCTTGGAAATTCAAGGAAGTTTTTATTTAATTTTGAAAGTGTTATTTTATATGATTTTATAAATGGCTATTGATAAGACGTTTTTTTCTACAAAGGCTGATATTTGTTCTGAATGGACTTTTGTCTAATCAAATAGAGGGATAAAGAGCTGATGGCCGCTCTAGCTGGAGAGAGATCAGCCGGTAATCAGAGGGTTAATCGTAGCATAAAATGCATTTGATATGGTGAAGCCCAATCTGTGGGGGGCATATTTCAAATTTGATCCTGTAAACATTAATTGGCTGTCTCTTAGATCTATTTTTTTTATTTTGTTGTTAATTTGTAATATGTGAGAGCCAAATCTCGCCGGTGGCCTTGACTAGCCAGCCATGTAGGATTTAAAGCGCCCTGTGCCACAGAACGGTGGGGAACCATATCAGTGCCCTCTGATTGGACAGCAGTTGAACCAATCAGTGGAAGTTTGCCGTCATTATGAATCAGTGAAAGCCTTTTATTTTTAATCATTTAATTCTTACCTATTGCATTCGAGCAGATTGTGACATTGTGTAGGACTCATTTCAATCATGGTCTGTCTTGTCAGGGGTGTTGATCAACATTTAGATCAGAGCTGGCCAATCAGCGGACAATGTATTTGCTGACTGACACAAAGCCAATGAATACACTCATATGAATATTTTAGATCAAAAGATGGATTGAGGGGAGGGAGGGAAAGAAAAAAAGAATGTGTACTGTATAGTTCAGTGTGAGTGAACATGGTTGTGAATGTGTATGCGTGTGTGTGTGTGTTTGAGCATTGGTAATAAACTCTTTATAAATCGGTTATGATTTTGACTTTGATTTCCCCTTTGTGCATTGCTCCTGTTTTAATAGATAAAATTAGTTAGGAAACTATACACCAAAACAAAAAATGTTTGTCTGTCCATCCACAAATATGTCAAAGCCTGTTTGTGAATGTAGCCATTAGAAAAAGTCTGAACTTATTTTGGCATCTCATTACTTTGGAAAATAACCGGGTGTACCTAAAAATACTGAAAATGTTAGATGTGCAACCTTATATTGATTTGATCTTCATATTGAAGTCATTTTATGTTTTTGTCATCTTTTTAGTATGTCTAAAGTTTAAGCTTTTAGTTTTCTGTAAATTAACAGGTTTTTAGCTAAAATAAGGTTTTTTATATATTGAATTAATGTAGTTGGTATTTAGATGTATCGTTTTGAAACAACCTGTGGTTACTCTGAAAGGTCTACCAAGAATGGTTTTAGGTATATTTTTGGTAGCCACTGCGCATGGTTTGTCATCGTTGAGAATGCTTGGACTGTTTGAACGCTAATTGTGCACTTCGAGTCATTTAGATGTGCACGTTTCAGCTTATGAAAATTGTCAAACATCTGCTTGGTTAAGTCTAAATTTGGAGCAATTTTTTTAAATGCACAAGCTGAACAAAACAGGATGTGAAGAACAAAGTGTTTTATTGGAATGGCAAAAAAACCTTCCGTTCACAACCGCTCAAAGCACTTGGTCATCTTCAAGACATCAATTCATTAAAGATTAGTGAAAAATCAAGACTATTAACTCAATAGGGAACTAAAACATTGCTATTTTTGTGGGGAAATTAATGACAAGATTCTGCATGAACAAACTGACAATAAAAGCTTCCAACAGTGAAAGTAATGACTGGAAAAGGTGAAAACATGAAGCGTTCTTCTGTGCCTGTCAGTTTTAAATACAATTAAAAAGTTAATCATTCAGTGCAAAGAAAATTAAAATGATCTTAATATACAACACTAAGTTTAACAGCAGTATATTCTCTCTGAAATGAAAAGTGTAACTGGGTCTCAACGTCAAAGGTAACAACTGAATATTATCTTGAGATCTCACTCTTACAAAATATGAACGGTTGGCATAAAAGACCCACTCTTTTTGGACCACTGAATTCAGTCAAGTAGTCGGTACCATCACACAACCAAGCTACGTCTCAGAAAAGTAGTAAAAAAACTAGAAAATTAAATACTAGGAGTGAGAATGGAATGGCAGGATTAACAATACAACAGATATAAAGTTAGTTCCCCGATGCATATGCAACATTAACCCCTTACTAATGATCACTTCACTATTAGAGGTAGATGTCCAATGTTCAACTTGATTAAATTAAACAGCTGACAGATTGAATATCATGTCCCAAATAACAGTTGTTTGGACATCTGTGTCCAGTATATCAATGATTAAAACATTTAAATACATATTAATAGAAGGATGTACTATATTATTGGACTGATTCTGCACTTAATTAATATGTTATACAAAATGAAACAATATCAATCATTCTGTTTATAACTTCCCACGCTCTCTTTCTCTCTGCATACTGAACATTAGCACATTCTGCTCCAGTCCCAGTGATTCACAGTGCCCTTCATCAGCATGCACTTTCTATTTGTCCTTCTTGCTCTCGGTGTCCATCGCGGTGATAGTCTCGGCCTCCGGTTCCTCCTCTTCAGGCACAGGGGAAAACACAGACTCACTGAACCTCTCGAACTTCTCTCCTTTGGTCTTACCAAGCTTCTTTGACTTCTGATACAACTCGTTGAGGTTAAACTCTCGGATGATGTTTTCCTGGAAACAAATGAAAAACACTAGTCACGACACATTTATCTAGAAACAGAGAATATAGACAGCTGAGGTGTTTGAAGGATGTTTCTGAAAAAGTCTTTTTTTGGATGATTAAGCCTCACCTCTGTGAAGGTCCAAGACACTGCGCGTCCCTTTTTGTCCACCTGAGGGCGTCTCATAATTTCGTTTCCTCCCTGGAAGAGCACTAGAGAGGGCAGCTGCTTTGAGAGAGGAGAGGTGCTGACCCTGTATCTGAGGGGGAAAGCAAACATTGCACGTTATCAAAGTCTGTTACAATTAGCTCAGAGACACAGCAGAGCTACTTACTTTTTGGCTACTTCGCTGTAACGACCGATGTCCACTTTGCCAAATTTGAGCCCTGCACAGTTGTACCTGAGTGAGAGAGAAGTTAATCAATTCTATTCAGAAGATTTATATTCATAGAAACTGATGCTGGATGAACAGTACAAGTCAAAAGATTGAGGTCAGTAAGATTTTTTATTTATTAAATTCATTAATTTATTTAGTAAAAAATACAGTAATATGAAATACAATTTAAAGAACTGTTTTCTATTTAAATACAATTTCAAATGTAATGTATTCTGTGATGGCAAACTGAATTTTTAGCAGCCATTACTCTCATTTTCAGTAATTTGATTCTTCAGAAATCATTCTAATATGCCGATTTGCATATTAAGATTCACCTTTTAACGCCATGCCAGCATCAAGGCTATATTCATGGAGATACAATTCAAGTTATACAATTAATAAAACCTTATAAAAGAGATTTCTAATCTACACTAGACAAAATCTCTAAAATTAATTCAGGTGATACATTTTTTAATAAATCAGTTAAACACACCTCAGGAAAACTGTTGTCTATTTACATTAAAGTGCCCCTATTATGCCTTTTCTGCAGAATATTAACTTTGATGCAGTGTGTCATGTAGCTGTATGTGAACAAACTTTCTGTAAATTTGTGAAGCCGACAGTGCACGATAAATTAAGTTATTGTCTATAAAAAAAAAAAAAAATAAGTCGCTCGAAATCGCCTAAACGACTCGTCAGAAATTTGAATCTTATTCTGTTACGGCTGTACGTCACGAAGTAACACATGTGCATAATGTCCGCCCATGGGTACGCGGTAGACCAATCACAAAGGACTGCGGACCATCTGACCAATCACAGCAGTGAAAGGAGGGTTTAGAGAGACTGATTCTTCAAACTGCTTCGCACGAGTCGTTTAGGAATGATTTAGAAATTAGGTCAAATTAAAGCTATTTTTGAGGAAACTAAAGTGTGTTTGACCTTAGAAATGGCATAATAGGGACACTTTAAAAACAGTCCAATCTAATAAAATATGCTTCACAGTGATTTTTGTTTGGCAAGTAAGGCATGACGGTGGTTCTTCACTTTTTAATAAATGTGGAAAAACAGTCATAAGGGTCTTTTTTATACAAATGAATAAATAAGCTTTCCATTGATGTGTGGTTTGTTATGATAGGACAATATTTGGTCGAGATACAACTATTTGAAAATCTGGAATCTGAGGGTGCAAAAAATTACTTTAAAGTTGTCCAAATGAACTTCTTAGCCATGCATATTACTAATCAAAAACTAAGTGTTGATATATTTACGGTAGGAAATGTACGAAATATCTTTTTATCCTTAAACTTAATACCCTAATGACTTTTGGCATAAAATAAAATTGATAATTTTGACCCATGCAATGCATTGTTGGCTATTGCTGCAATTATACCCGTGCTACTTATGACTGGTCCTGGGTCACATATCTATGTGCAAGTCTTGTACGACCTAAAAGACACCTTGGTCATACTTAGTTTTAAAATTAGTTAAAATATTTTTCTTACACTAGGATTTATTTCATATAGCTTATTTTTGTGACATTCATCCCATTCAATCTGCCACATGTCATTAATATAAGAGTTTATCACAGAAATGAATATGACAGTGAAATATTCAGGTTGAGTGCTTCTTGTTGATCAAGAAAATGTTGTATTTATATCAATTTTGAAAGCAGTTGTGCTGCTTAAGGATTTTTTATTATTAGTTGAAAAATATTACAGCATACCGATTTAAATGTTTTTATTTCAGGATTCTTTGATGAATAGAAAGTTCACAAGTAGCGAGTGTTTATTTGAAATAGAAATATTCTGTCAAATTATCAATATTTTACTGTCGTTTCTGAATTTGTCTTTTCTGCATAAAATTCCCCAAAAAGCGTTTAAACCATAGTGAAGAGCATCATTCTTACTTCAAGGACAGATCAGCATAGACGGAGGCTAAAGACTGACACTCTGGTGACCAGTTAGCAAAAAACTCCACGATCCAGGTCACTCGCTTATCCTTCTCCAGCTCCTCCTAAAAACAACAGAAAGTGAGCATCTACACTCACTAGCATAAACTGAACCGGTTCAAGCATATATCTGAACTCTACATCCCCTCAGGCCGCTGAAGTTAAACTTCAACTATGAATGTGGCTGAAATCTGAAAATGGCTTATTTGAAAAGAATATTGGGCTGCATTTATGGCCTTTGAATTCCTGTTACTAATAAACCAAGCTAGTTCCCTTCAATGTTTTGAGTCAGTGATTAGTATGCAACGAGACGTGCCAGAATAAAGTGTGCCCGTCACTGATGCTCTTCTAGTATACATCTCCCCAACCGTTCTCTTTTCCTTTGAAAACCAGCAGCTCATGAAAGTCTAAAGTACTTGTGTCTAAAGTAAACTGGCTAATATAATATAAATGTATAACCTGAATAAGTCGCTTTGGATAAAATCGTCTGCTAAATGCATAAATGTAAATATAAATGTAATATGAACTCGTACTCACATCAATGGTTTTATCACTGAAGTATTTGATGTATTCAGGGCCCATGTAGAGCGGAGGTTTGCAGGTCATCAGGCAAACTGCATCAATGATAAGAGAATATTAACAGCCGTCATAATAATACATCAGTGGTATTACAGTATAAATTATAAGCTATTGTAGTTTTTAATAAAATTTGACTGGTATATGGTCCGTTTTCATTTTAATCAAATTCAAGTTTTTCGTATTTTATTGTTGTCGTTTTTTTGTCTACAGTTCTTTCAAAGGAAGAGGGCTACAGTTACATGTTTCCAATTGTTTGCAATCTTGTGAAAGATAATAAAATACTGACCAATACACAATGTCAAGTAGAGAAGCCCCAAACGTATGTCCAGTCTGAAGAACAGAATCACATTGGCCACTTTACTAAAGAGGATGATGTTGCCCAAATGCTGCTCGATGGTAACTGGGGAGCAGAAATGAAACAAAAACAACAGATTTGAACATTGCACAGCTTTGTGATACGGAAATGCATGCTCAAAGGGGTCGAGTTGAACAGCAGAGCTGGAGAGAGGGGAGAGAGTAACACTGAAAGACAAAGAAAGCTGATTTAACAACAAACACAACAGCAACCGTCACAAAGACTCACAGGTGCACAAATGTTTAGTGTCTAAACAAGACCTTCACACTCAACCTCTGCATAATGACGAGGCTTAAGAGATTATTTGCTGACGTTTGAATGTCAATAAAAAAATGCTATTGAGAAAATGAATTGCACAAAGATGGGAAAGAGTGTTTCAAGAGGGAGGAACTCTTACTTGCTCTTCGGTTCTTCATCATGACTATAGCACTTAAAAACATCAGTATCTCCACCTCTCTCTGAAAAAATTAACAAACAAAGGCTGACATTCATTTAAATGTGACATAGTAAAGTGCATAGAAAAGACACTTAATCATATCAAACTAAAATAATATGAAGTGATATAAATATGTTTATATTTAATATTATATAGTAGTTTTAATATGCTTTCACTTTTATTGTTTCAAACTATTTAAAATCCAACAAACTTCTGTTAGTTTAACAGTGCCCAGATTTACCTTGTATTGTTCAGGGTTTTGAAATCCACTGTGTGCCATATTTTTATCAAATATAAATAAATATAAAGACACAACAGTGAATGATGCAGATGCACCACACGTGGGACACGTTGCCAGGTTTATTATTTCCACGTGCATCATTTATATGCATGGTATTCCAAACTCTTTTACCATGATTTGGGCTTGTTTTTGTTCTTTTTGTTCTTGCCAGCTAAATAGCGACCCCCAAATTCTGCAGGCCACTGCCCAGTCCCCTTGTTACGAAGCAGGTTAGCTGTATCCGTTATCATTAATCATGTATTAAACCCCAAAGCTCTGCTTTATACATACCCAGTCAAAATCGCATGAATTGCCATCCTCGCGCTGCGTCGAAAGATGCTCGCAGATCCCAGGCGTTTTGCGGACAAGCAGGAACGCGACAGACATAAATAACGAGGTGATGTAGTATGGCTTTAGCAGCCATTTGTAAACCTGCGGCAAATGATACAGAAACGCAAACAGAGTAGTTAATATCGCCATTATTCTTTTTTTATTTTTAGAAAACGAGAGCTGCGGAGATCCGAGACAGCAGAGTCTGCATCAATGAGAGACAATATTCGTCGGCAAATGAATTAAACGATTTAAAGGGATAGAGGTCACCGCGGACGAAGAAAAAACCAGCCCCGCCTCTTTAAAGCGCGCCCATTGATTGGTCGCTTTCCTGAAACGACGTCGTTTATTGGTCGTGATGTCACATAAAGGGAAGGACATGAGGAAGCGTGTCGCTTTTTTTCTTTACCGTAATAAATAAACTCCCAGCGACGATTTTGATATGCGTCATTGACACAAACGTTAATTATTTGTCTATCTTATATATTTATTTATGCAGATAAACTAAAGTATTATGCATTACAATTATATGAGCAACGTTATATTTGGTGCAGTTTAGGAACTGGGTACAATAAGATCACGTACTTGATACATTACGGTAAATTTCCCCAAACAACCGGAAGCAATTGTCAACAGATCGTAGCAAAGCCAAGACAAACGTCCACACAATAATAATAACATCGTGGTGTAGTTTTGCCATCATGACAGAAATCTTCTCCTCTCTGTATGGTCAGTCTGATTCACAGGGTCCAGCAGGGCCCTCTGCGCTTGGCTTTGGGTCTGGGAAACCTCAGGGACCCCAAAACATGGGCCCGATGTGTTTCCCGCATCAGATGGTGGATGAAGGGGGTCCGAACAGAAAACCCGCCGCGATGAACGAGCCCTTCTACCTGCTGCGAGAACTGCCCAGTGAGCGCCTCTTTGGGATTTTAATATTGGGGATGTTATTGATTTCGTCTTAATACTATATAATAAAGTACTGTGTCGGTGTCCGCGTCCTTATAGAGTGATTGTATAGCATGTAACCTTACTCATGTATTTTACGTGGCACTTCAAAGAATACCACGGGACTATGTCCAAATAACCATGGTACTTTTCCATGGTAACATATAGTACCATACCATGCAATATATGTCATGTGCAAGGTTTCAAGGATTTTTTATTCGTCACATACTCAATTAAACAGGATATAATCCGTAGTGAAATGTAAGTCAGGTCCGCTCAATGGACAGTGCAAAATACGTAACACGAGAATATATATAAATATAGGTTAAAAATAATAAGAAAAAATAAAGAGTAAAATGTGCAATAAAATAAAATGTGCAATACAGTATACTGTGGACTTAATAAATAATAATATAAGCAGGGATGTGCAAGAAGAATGTGCAAACAGGTTGTACCGGGTATATATATAGCAGCAGTATGGATGATAGTGAATATAATTATATTATATATATTATATGTATGACCCTTACTAAGATTACCCTATTAACAATAGTTAACAGCATCACTGTTATTTAAAAAAATAAACGTAAAATCACTCATTTGATCATTTGTCATGGTTTTGTTTTTATTCTTTTGTTGTATAGTTTTTAACCAGAGAGCCGGGGCCACTAGGGGGCCTCAGCAAACTTCCCAGAGGGCCTCTGACACAAAACAAGCTTTAAAATAAAATAAACAACAACAAAATTAAAGTCTGATTTCTCGGAGTGGAACAGTCATGTAATTTAATAAATATTAATAAAAAAAATCGTACAACTAATTGGCTATTTTTATCATGAATATACATTACATATCGTTCTGCTAGCTATATATTGGTTAAAAAGAGTGGGATCCCTGAAGAACATTTTGCATTAAAGATTTTAGGAATTCTAAAATTACATTATTTAAATTTCCATTATTGTTAGGTACTTGTTGTAATTTATGATGAAACAAAACAGTCATTACAGCAGATGTACCAAAGGACACCAATTAGCCTTGGAGTCAAAAACTGTTACCATGGTAAAATGTTGTCATGGTAGTGGGTTATTTTAGAGGTTATGGAGATGTTTATGTCACCTTTATGATCCTGTGAACTCACATATCTTCTTCACAGTGGAGAATGAGCTGACAGGACACACTAATCTCATCACACACTACAACCTGGAGCACGCTTATAACAAGTTCTGCGGAAAGAAGGTGAAGGAGAAACTCAGCAACTTCCTTCCTGAGCTTCCTGGTGTGTATGCGTGCTTCTACCTTTCACTGCCCTTCACTACTCACCCTCCACTTGTTTCTTTGTCGTTTTGAACACAAAAGAAGATATTCTGAATGTTGGTAACCAAACAGTTGACGGTAGCCATTGACTTACATTATAATGCGTTTCATAGTATGAAAAACATGATATGGAATCTAAGAATCGTCGACTGTTTGGTTACCAACATTCTTTTTTTCTATATTTGGGTGAACTATCCCTTTAAGTATAAAAAAAACGCCACTGCCTGTATTGAAATGACATAGTTTTTTATCCTTCTGTATTCCAGGTATGATCGACAGCCCAGGCATTCATGACAACAGCTCTCTGCGATCTCTCATCGAGAAGCCACCAGTGTGCAACAACTCGTTCAGTCCTCTCACTGGGGCTATGCTCACCGGCTTCAGGCTGCACACTGGCCCCGTAAGTGTGTGTGTGTGTGTGTGTGTGTGTGTGTGTGTGTGTGTGTGTGTGTGTGTGTGTGTGTGTGTGTGTGTGTGTGTGTGTGTGTGTGTGTGTGTGTGTGTGTGTGTGTGTGTGTGTGTGTGTGTGTGTGTGTGTGTGTGTGTGTGTGTGTGTGTGTGTGTGTGTGTGTGTGTGTGTGTGTGTGTGTGTGTGTGTGTGTGTGTGTGTGTGTGTGTGTGTGTGTGTGTGTGTGTGTGTGTGTGTGTGTGTGTGTGTGTGTGTGTGTGAGAGAGAGAGAGAGAGGTTAAAGTTTAGGGAAGTGTAACTGATGCTGCCTCTGCTTTGACTGTACTCAGAGGTTTGTCAATGTCTTTCTCAGACAGCGTTGTTAGTGAATGGTTTTGTGGGTCAGACCTTTATTGTTGTTTTGCATACATGTTTTATGTGACTCTCTCTGTCCTGACAAAGTTACCAGAGCAGTACAGACTGATGCACATTCAACCACCGAAGAAGAAGAACAAACACAAGCATAAACATCATCGGCCTCAGGATCCCTTACCGCCAGGTGACAGTCAAACACGAACACACAAAGAAAGGAACGTCTGCTTTCTTAAATCTTAACTGTCAATCTCACGTCTTTACCACAGAAACTCCATCAGATTCAGACCATAAGAAGAAGAAGAAAAAGAAGGATGATGACCCGGACAGAAAGAAAAAGAAGAAAGATAAGAAGAAGAAAAAGGTGAATTGGAGTTATTATGATCTTCATATGACAGTACAGATTACAATTGGCCTTAATTTATAAGAAGTCTTCTAAACTACTGTTCAAAACTTTGGGGTCAGTAAGATTAAGATTTAGCTCCAACCCTAATTAAACACACCTGAAGCAGCTAATCAAGGTCTTACCAGGCATACTAGAAGCTTCCTTGCAGGTGTTTTGAGGCAAGCTGGAGCTAAACTCTGCAGGACACCGGCCCTCCAGGACCGAGTTTGGACAGCTCTGGTTTAAAGTATCTTATGCTCACCAAGCGGCATTTATTTGATCAAAAAACAGTAAAACAGTAATGTTGTAGAATTTCCAGCATCACTACTTCAGTCTTTAATATACTGATTTGCTGCTCAAGAAACATTTCTTATTATTGTCAAAGTTCAAAGCAGAGATGCTGCTTAATATTTTTACAGAAACCATTATTCTCTGATTAATAGAAAGTTCAAAAGATCTGCATTTATCAGAAATTCAAATATTTTGTAACACATTAAATGTCTTTACTGTAACTTTTGATTTACTGAATGCATCTTTGGTAAATGAAAGGATTTGTTTTAAATTGTACAGACCGTAAAGCTTCTAACAGTAGAGTGTTTTTGATTTGCTCATACATTAGTGATTCATTTGTGATAAATAGTATACCTGATATCTTTGATAAATACAATATTGTTATTTCTCCATGTTCAGAATCGCCATAGCCCTGATCACCCAGGCATGACTGGAGCTCAGCCCAACAGCAGCAGTCTGAGATAAAACTGCCTAAATGCCAGAAAAACAGAGGAACGAGATGAAGAGACGCACAAGCTGAACAATTGGGCCTTTTCTGGGACATCACAGCTTTAGTGTTACAGTGACTCATGTGTGTGTGTGTGTGTGTGTGTGTATGTGTGTGAGTGTATCATTATGTAATGGACCAGAACACCTGGTAAACATCTCATCTGTTATATTTGTAAGTGCCTCTGTGTCTATTTATGAGTATGATGAAAAATGTTTAATTCAACTTTTTAAAAAGCTTTTTTACTAATAAAACAATCAGATGAGGAATGGGCTGATTTGTGAGAAAATATTTGCATTTATTAGATTTTTTTTCTTTCAGGCATATTTACAGTCATGAGCACAGCACACGCACTATGATGTTGTACAATCAGTAGAATCATTGAAACTGAAAACACGATTTCAGTTCAGTAACATACAGAACAGCACTTTTGAAACAAAGAATATAGTGCAAAACTGGCCTCTGCAATAAAACGAATCATCTGTATTTACCATTTGTCATATAAAGCTGCATTTCCATCAAGTTTAGCGAGAGAGGGATGGCAAAAAAAACAATCTACTTCGAACAAGAGGTTTAATATTAATATGATCCATGTCAAGGTAAAGTGAGCATTACATGAAGCCCTGCCTCATTTACTTGAAGGAAAACTTTACATTCTCTACATTTCATAAATGGCAAGTATTATTTTTGACTACGCATACTTGAGAATTTGAATATGTCTGTGTCCTGCACACACACAATGAAGATCATAACATGGTAGAATACAAGTTCACAGTCATTTGGGAGCTACTCTCTTGAAAACTCCGGCATAGACTTTCAAGGAGGCTTTTGATCGAGACATGGAGACTGAAGGTCAAGTTCCACTCTTATGGTATCTCAGCAAGTTTTGATTAAAGATTATGAACACAAAATGATTGTCTTTGGTATAAAATGCACTGATTAATTGTGCACAATAACACTGATTTTCTTAAGAAAGTAATTTTGATTCATACTGGAGGTGCTTCACGGGAAGGAAGTTCAGATCATATTAAGACTTCCTTCTGGTTCTACTACTATTTTATTGGACAGCTCAAAGTGTCAATGCAATAATAATAACTGAAGAAAACTGCTAACTATATATTGTAGGTCATGGCATAATGTTTTTCTGAAAATACATGCTGCCCAGTCACACAGTCAAAGCCTTCAATGATGCTTTAAATTACACATTTGCTTGTTTTATATTAGTCAAGACTGAACATGAAGTCCAATAATTCCATCTCTAAAGTGCCGTGATATAATAACCCATAAATCAGGTCTATAATTCACACATCTCAATTCTAAGTGTTTTCCGCCTCAGACGTTCCCGTTCGTTTGATATTTTGCTGAATCATTGGTTTGGTTGAGGCTGTTGCTCTCCTGCGCTGACTGGCTCATTGACTGACTCTCAAGCGCTGCCTTCTTTATAATCTGTCTCTGGTGGTAGAAGAGGTATCCCGGCAGAAGGAATCCAACCAATGAGAACACAAGCAGGCCCAAGTTGATCTGTTGATTCAAAAGGCGTCAGTTTTGGTACTTTGTTCAGAATCTTGATTCTGTGAAACTGCACTGTTTAAATCTAAATACACATTTGCTTTGCACATGGATCTGAACAGTGTTTGTCTCACCCAGTAAGGATCACCCTTCAATGGTCCCACCATCCACATGAAGAGTGGTTGTTGTAGGAGGGCAAACACAGCACTGATCATGGACTGCAAGCCCGTCAGAGTCCCAAAGTGATTGGTCGGGTAGCTAAATACACAAATTAATTAATCATCTTAATGTCACCTAAATGCCAAGACAACATTTCTCGTTTTCATTTCGTTTATGCATTATAATAACTAAAACTAAACCTTAATAAAGACCATTGATATTAAAAAACAGCTAAATTAAAAAACATTAAATCTAATTCAAAACATTAACAGAAACTATAATACATCAGTGATACTAAAATACCACTAATTCAAATGATTCATTTTCGCTTTTTGCCTAGAATTATTGCCCTGATCTTCAGTCGAGCAGATGTTTGTGTGCTGTGTTCAGGTCATTTTATCCTTAAGCAGTAAATGACATTTATAGATTTCGATGAGTAAAACTCACACAGCAGCGTAGAGCCCACCACAGCAGGAGTGAATAAAACCTCGAACTGCAGTGTGAAGAACAAATGACACCACCTGAGACAGAAAGAAAAAAGAGAAATACACATGTGACCCTGGAGCACAAAACCAGTCATAAGACGCACAGGTATAGCAACAGTATGACAATACATTTTATGGGTCAAAATTATAGATTTTTCTTTTGTGACAAATCATTAGGGTATTAAGTGATCATGTTCCATGAATATATTTTGTACATTTCCTACCGTAAATATATCAAAACTTCATTTTTGATCAGTAATATGCATTGCTAAGAACTTAATTTAGACAGCTTTAAAAGCGATTTCCTCAATATTTAGATTTTTTGCACCCTCAAGATTCCAGATTTCCAAATAGTTGTATCTCATCCAAATATTGTCTTATTGCCTAACAAACCATACATCAATGGAAAGCTTATTTATTCAGCTTTCAGATGATGAATACATCTCAATAAAAAAAGGACCCAACAAATAGAAATTGTATAATTTAGAAGTTAATTTAAAACTGCATTGAGTGCAATTTACATGTTTGGTCCACGGTCACATATGAATGAATGAATGAATGAATATGAACATATAATAATTAACAGTCATCACATTTTTTCATGTAGCTTTAAAGAGCTCATGCAAATTTGTTTTTCAGCATAATGTTTGCAGCGTAATGTGTGCAGGGTCAAAAGTTTTTATTTTTTATTGATTTAATATGATTATATACTTACATTATTTATGAGTGCAATATTATATATGAACATATACATTTTATTAAAATTATGTACGAGTACAAAATTATATATTAATATGCAAATACAATTAAATAAAAATTATGTGAGTGCAAAGTCATACATGGTAAATTTAATTAAATAATTAACAAAATGTAATTAAAAGTATGAGTCCAATTTTATATATAATAAAATACAATACAAATAAATACAATTGTAATTAAATATAATTAAATAACTAAATAACATTTGGCAATATTTCTGAAAAAACAAGTACATTTGTGACGGTGTCTAACCTGTACGGGTAGATTGTCTATGAGAGAGATGATGCCGAAGATGACTAGCAGAGTGTTAGTAAGGATGAAAGCACTGATGGCGTTCGTGAGTTTTTGGATCTTTCTGTCCCTTTTTGGAGGCCCAGAGGGACTGAAGAAAACAGGTAACAATGTAAGTGACATATCAAAGTAATTTAACATTTCTCTCCTTCTCTTTCACCACCTTCACCCTTTTTCTCCTTCTGCTGAATTCACCACGTCCTCACACTCCTTCATTCTCCAGTCCATGATGTAGCCAATCAGAGGACAGGAGACCAGGCAGAGCAGCTGAAGAGTGCCAAAGATGGACGAGTAGAGATTCACTGAAACACACACACACACACACACACACACACACACACACACACACACACACACACACACACACACACACACACACACACACACACACACACACACACACACACACACACACACACACACACACACACACACACACACACACACACACACACACATGCCATTGTATTCCGTTCACTATACAAGCACTTCCTAGAATAATGTTGCCATATAATCCTGATATTGCACTGTCTGATACATTACATATTAAACACATTAAACCAAATAAACGATACTATATTATTTATCAGAAGTAACTTAATCTCAGAGAGACATTTAGAAACTTTTACCAGCTGGTGTCAAGGTCAAAAAGTGTTTGTGAAATGTCTTGCTTGATTGAGCTATCTTCCTTCAAATTGCTCCCAGGTTTGATATTTTGTTTTCTAATGTAATATCATTGATACATTAAAGGGACAGTTTACCCAAAAATGAAACTTCTGTCATTATTTACTGACCGTCCACTTGTTCTAAACCTGAAAGAGTTTCTTTCTTTGTTTACTGACATTCTTCAAAACATCTTTTGTGTTCAAAAGAAGAAAGAAACTCATACAGGTTTGGAACAAGTGAGTATTGGAAGAATTTTAATTTGTGGGTGAACTGTCCCTTTAAGTGTGTCATAAGTGTTCAAATATCTGTTTGTTACAAAAACCAAAATAAACGATACAGTATAATGGTTTGGTGAAAATAATATGCCTTTTCTTACCTTTCTCCTCTGCCTCCTTCACCAAATCCTCTGAGGCTAAACAGACACAAACAGGCAGTGAAAATAATGCAATATAAAGCCAATTTAAACAACAACTAACCTTACTACCCCCTTACAAACACCCACCACTAACACATGCTTCTGCAAAACTATAGCAAACGCCTGTAAGCTTGCGCTAATTTACCCATCTGTTCTTAAGCAAAGCCTCTTTTAGAAGAGCAAATCTTTTTCTTTCACATTTTCCAATCTCATTCAAAACTAATGATTGAAATGTTTAGCTGATGCTCACGATTAGGGTCACCATGGGTAACCATGAACTCCAAGATCTTATTCATGGCACCCATGAAAAAAATGACACGGAGCTGGGTCATCGCCATTGTGATGATGGTCCACAGGAAAATAGGTGAGCACACAGAACGATGAAAGGGAGGGGATCCTGCTGTAGCAAAAAAAAAAAATGATGACAGCATTATTTAATTATCAAAGTCATAATTCTTTGGTGTTTTCATAGACTGTGTTTGTGAGACTTGCCCTGGCTCTGAGCAGCTGTTCCATCGCTGGGTGCTTCGTCAGTGGAAGGCTGTTGTTTGCTCACCTCTTGCTCTTTAGGAGTCTCCTGAGAGAAAGAACTTTCTTCAGTCATCTTTTGGTCCACTACATCACTTCTCAACTTCACCATTGTACTGTGAAAGAGATGCATGTACAGTTTTACAACAATAGACACAATTGTTTGTGAATGTTGTATAATTTAATTGTTATATTCTTCTGATGTCACTGTTCAAAAGTTTGGGGTGAATGTTATTAGTATGTTATAAGTCTCTTACACTCACCAAGCCTGCATTTATTTGATCAAATAAAACAATAAAAACATTACAATAATTACAATTACAATACAATAAAACATTAATATTATAAAAATGTATGAGACTTTAGACTAACTGTTTTTTTATTTTTAATATTGTAAAATATAATTTATTCCTGTGATGGCAAAGCTGAATTTTCAGCATCATTACTCCAGTCTTCAGTGTCACATGATCCTTCAGAAATCATTCTAATGCCCCTCTCTCTCACCTGTTTTGGACTCCGCTCTCACAGGATCATATTTGTTGGGGACTGAGATATGTTTGACTCCGTGCCATTTGTTCATGAATGACTTTTGGGACTTGACCCTGTCCGTCCAACAAAGATGTTTTCTGTTAGCTGCTCTCCCAGCAGCAAAATAAATAGCTATCAACCGTTGGAATCCTCCTCACACAATGGACAGAGGAACCTGGACTGTGTATCTGTTGGACATTATCTCGATGGAACTCTCAACTTCTCATATACATGGATCTAATGTGAAAACTGTAAATTCATGGCATTCAGCTTTTAATGTTGTGTCATCTTTTCTAAAATCGTTGTAAATATTATTTTATTGTTATTTATTTATCTGTTAATATTAATTAATTATTATTATATTTTTTTTTTTTAAGTCTACCCCCTGGTGGGATAGGTTGGGTTCTAAATTTGCACAGCTCCTTTTCGTTTTATATTACTGTTAAAAATTATTTTAATATTCTGATTTGCTGCAGCTGAAAACAGTTGTGCAGCTTAATCTTTTGGTGATACTTTTTTCAGGATTTTAGATGAATAGAAAGTTCAAAAGAACAGTTTTGAAATACAAATATTTTGTAATAGTATGTATTAGTCATCAGTCACTTTTGATCAATTTAATGTATCCTTGCTAAATAAAAATATTAATTTCAATTTCAACTCCAAACTTTTGAATGCTAGTTTAGAAACACTTGTAAAAGTAAAAAAAGATAATCACATTAGGTGTGATGTTTAGGCATATAGTGTATGTATTTGGCATGTACTGACGCGTATCTGATGTCCTCAGGGCCAGGAAAAGATTCTCCTGGCCAGTTAATAAAGCAGTTGAGGAAGACGAAGCAGGCAAACGCTGCCCATAACCAGAATATGACAGCAAAAGAGACGCCCACATCATAGATCAGCTAGAGGACAAGACAGACAGAGGACATTCAGCTTCATATGCTGCACTGCAAGACAAACGTATTTGTGCATAATGTCCAGATACAAACAAGTTGTCTGATCTTGTTAGTAATTAAACTATCTCTACCTTGACTCCTGGAAAGGTGACGGCAGAGGAGGCGTACGAGCCAATCATGAGCGAAAGAATCGTAGACCGCACATTTCCAAACATATTTGGCAACTGAGAAAATCAAACATGAAAAAAAGAATCATAAATGAACATACTACTGTATGCATTCAAACTGTAACGTTTGTCTATTGCCACTAGAGAGCATTGTGAGCCTGAAGTTAGAAATAGCCTTCAGCTGCTCATGCAGCGATGTAATAGTCTGTAGAGATTCTACTGCTTATATTTAAAAAGTCTGATGACCATGATATGTACATCAATAAATACATGCAAAATTAATTAATTTATTATTTAAATATAATTATTATACATAATTGCTTTTACTATGTAGTACTTTAAATAAATTAAATGCAAAAACAAATAAAAAAAATATATATATATATACATACATATTTCATATTATTTATTTAGTCATTAATTACTATTAATATACATGCATACATACACAGTGCTGTTGTGCCAACAATGCTCTACCACTCAAAGTAGATAAACACACACACACACACACACACCACACACACATGCAAACATAGATGTCCCTATTCTGACTGACGCAAAGACAAACAGTTCATTGCTAGCTCTTAAATTTAACCTTACTATTTTAGTATATAAATAGGTTGCTGAAATGAAATACTTTCAGGAAACTGACATATGCTTCAGTTTGACATGCCATACTCCATCTAAAACTATTTAAACAGTAGTTTGCTAGTTTGTTTATATTATACACGCAGTTCATATACAGTACATGCGGAGCAGAGCTCATATTAAAACATGATTCAGGTTTTTATCCAAGTCATGCTTTTGTGCGTGTGTGTGTGTGTGTGTGTGTGTGTGTGTGTTGTGTGTGTGTGCCAGTATGTAACTATGAAATTTGACAGTCTGGACAGTAAACACACAAAGAACACAAGAGGACAGAAAGAGCAGGGTGGAAGAGTTCAGTGCAGTTGATAAACTAAAAGGGGGACATTGTGGCAATGTTTGCATGTCTTTAAAACAAAATAATCTAACTGGCAAATAATGTTTCAAATCTACAAGTAAAGCACAAAACAACCAAGAAACAAACAGTTTCTGCTTTAACAGCCTCCTTTTATCATCCAGCCAAATCCAGATTAATAAATTCCATAAAAATGTTCCTTGTTGAAAATGTTCTATGTGGGATAATGGAATAATTTTCACTTTAAAAGTAAAATGAGTTGTGAACTTTGGAATGACAAAACTACCCACATAATCCAGTTATGAATTATCATAATAATACATGTATGGTACATATTCGACTGTGTAAAAATAAGAGGGACGCATGAGGGAAAGCAAGGACAGTGCATGTTATGTTGGGAGACGGTGGGCTTGGTGGAGTAGAGGGCGTGAAGACAGATCTGTGCTGTGATTGGCTGAGATCAGCATGACAAACTGTAGAGTGAGAGGATGGAAAACATGTGCAGCACTGAAACGATCAGCAACAGACAAGAGCAAGAGCAGTAACTCTCACGCAAGTGCAGAAATAGGCATCTTATATGCACGACAAGAAATGCAACAATCATGTGTTTTGATATTATATAATGAGGAGCAGTATTCAAATGTTTAATAGCAATTATGTTAAATAAGTGTAGCATACACTACATACATAAATGATCCTAACCTCTATCAGATGCACACACATATACTTACCAAGTATGCATACTAACTTTATAAAGTCACTTAAAAAAGGCTCACTAAGGCTGCATTTATTTGATCAAACACAAAAAGCAGTAATGTTGTAAAATATATATTATAATTTAAAATCACTGTTTTCTATTTTAATACATTTTAAAATTAATTTCTTCCGGTTATTGTAAAAACTGCATTTTCAGTGTGCAAGGTTTATGCAGCTTAATAGTTTTGTGAAAATCTATCTAATCTTTTTTGTTTTGTTTTCCAGGATTTTTTGATGAATAGAAAATTATTATTATCATTATTATTTTTATATATATTTATTTTTTTTAATCTTATTAACTCCTAACTTTTAAGGGGTAGTGTATTGCAGTTTTCATAAAAATTATGGCAACATTATTTCAATATTCATAATAATAAGAAATGTTTCTTGAGCAGCAAATCAGTATATTATAATGATTTCTGAAGGATCATGTGACACTGAAGACTGAAATAATGATGCTGAAAATGTAGCTTTGCCAGCACAGGAATAAAATATATTTTAAAATATATTAAAATGGAAAACCTTTATTTTAAATTATAGTAATATATATATATATATTTATATAATAAATCCATTTTAAACAACAACATTTAGAATGATAGTGTGTGTATAGACACACACACACACACACACAAATAGATAGTTAATTGTCAACATGACCACCACCCACTGACAAAAACAATTAAACTGAACCAAAATACATTAAAACATCAATAGGACCTCCGAATATAGAACAAGTCAAATGGCAACTTTGCAACTGTGTCTTACTGTTAGTGAAGTGAAGGTTAGACAGATTCCTCCGAACCCATTCATGGACACAGCAATAAATATGATAGAAGATAACACTGTGAATGAAAAGAAGAAACAATGCCTTCATTACTTATAAAACATTACATTTACAAATTAACTAATTAATGGCCTGTGGAATTATTTAACTGTGTGTGTGTGTGTGTGTGTGTGTGTGTGTGTGTGTGTGTATGTATATATAATTTAATTTATACTTCTACAGTACATGCTGTATATATACAATAATTTGGTTCTGACTGTGGAACACCTGAAACCATTAAATGTGGCTTAATACTGACCTTTTGGATCATAAGATGCTACTGCAATCAAAGCCATGGATAATGCAAAACACGAACTACAAGAGTCATAAAAACAGAGGGTTGGTGGGAGTGACCAAGATGTGGGTTGCAGGGCATGAGTAGTGTTGAAAGTAGGTTTTAATGCTGACCTTATAAAGTTGACGTTTTTACTGAAAACTTTGTCAAGCCAACATTCTACATTAGTTTTGAGGAACATTGCTTTTCTAGATTCAAACCAATAGCTGTATGTCTCTCACCTGCCAAACAATCTGATTGGACGTGGTCCAAACTTGTCCATCAAGACACCTAGCGGCAGAGTGGCTGCGCTGATGATGAACGAGCCAATCGTAAAGCCCAGATTCAGAATCTCCTCCTGCTCAATACAGCTCACCCAAACCGTCCGTTCCGTCAAACTCACGTTACTGTGAGTCTCTGTGACATTCTCTAGTATCATAGGAAGAATTAGATACTTTAAACCTCTGTAGGTCGCTGTTTTATAAAACTGCTCATGAATAAGCCTGTCACTGTGGATGTCTTCCAATCATTTACCTGTACACACGTGTGAGTAGAAGCCCTCATTCTTCAGCATGATAAGAAGAGAGCCCCAACCCAACAATACAGCAGAGAAGAACAGGTTTTCTATGATTGATGTGACAGCCATCCACCAGCGCCTCCTGTAGGCCTGCGAGAGCGACGGAGCCATTGCACTGCACTGGAGAATGAAAGAAAGCACAAGAAAGGTTCATTAATACATGATGCTGCATGATGTTAATACAACAATTCAGTATTGTACAATCAGAATGGGGTTTCTTAAATCATAAATGCAAAATGATATCAGAAGGGGCAGGGACATCTTTCTTTGTTTGATTTGGTAAAGTTAATGCAACAAAACATTTGAACACTTAATTCCTTTTAAATGCAAACATAAAATATAAAATGGAAGGGAAGATTTCACACTTTTCTCCATGTCTTGGAGAAAAGTGATCTACACTTTCAGACCCTACTTGCCTAAATTTATACACAACACATTCATAAAAAAAACTTCCTGCATCTGAGACTCATTCATGCTCGAATGTGTACTGAAGACCACAAATGTTAATGTAAGAATTTATAAACAGACACCTTTTCACACCATGATCTTGCACTCATTCAGGACACCAAGGTTTATTCATTGATTGGAGTGTGAACAGCCAAAGAGAGAAGAATTCAGGGGGGTAAGGAGGGAAACAGAACTGTAACAAATTTATGTCAGGACTTGTCCTCTTTGTTCAGAACATTCTTGAACAGCATGTCTGTGGTAAGTAGCAAAATGAAATGGGAGACAGCGAATTTGGACAGAGTGCAGATGATTGCTCAAGTAACTTGTTTGTAAAAAAAAATCCATGAGTTTCCGTGTGATTTATTTCTGTTTATGGTTTGAACGCAGCTTATTTTACTTGTCCTCATCACATGGATAAAGCAGGCCGAAGTATTTTTATTATGCATAGAGCACATGTCCACACACCCCGTGTCCTGCTGACACCAGAAATAGTCACAGACCTTCATGGCACACCATGAGCATCACCGTATGACTGATTTCACCAACACACAGAATAAACATTGCTGTAATTAATATGGAGTTGGATCTTGCTGTAATGTGTATCCATTCCAGATTATTACCATTAGAATGAACAGTAACGGCAGACAAATTCTGTAATTCATTGTACAACCCGAATTTCGGAAATTTTGGGACGTTTTTTTTTATTTGAATAAAATGAAAACTAAAAGATTTTCAAATCACATGAGCCAATATTTTATTCAAAATAGAACAAAGATGACATAAAAAAATGTGTTTAAACTGAGAAATATTAAAATTTTATGCACAAAATTAGCATTTTCAAATTTGATGCCTGCCACCGGTCTCAAAATAGTTGGAACAGGGGCATGTTTACCACGGTGTAGCTTCTCTTCTTTTCAAAACAGTTTGAAGACGTCTGAGCTTCGAGGGTATGAGTTTCTGGAGTTTTGGTGTTGGAATTTGGTCCCATTCGTGCCTGATATAGGTTTCCAGCTGCTGAAGAGTTTTGTGGTCATCTTTGACGTATTTTTTGTTTAATGATACACCAAATGTTCTCTATAGGTGAAAGATCTGGACTGCAGGCAGGTCAATTCAGCACCTGGACTCTTCTACTACGAAGCCACGCTGTTGTAATAGTTGCAGTATGTGGTTTTGCATTGTCCTGCTGAAATACACAAGGCCTTCCCTAAAATAGACATTGTCTGGAAGGGAGCATATGTTGCTCTAAAACCTTTATATAACTTTCAGCATTCACAGTGCCTTCCAAAACATGGAAGCTGCACATACCATATGCACTAGACCATTAGAGATGCTGGCTTTTGAACCAAATGCTGATAAAACGCTGGAAGGGTTCCCTCCTCTTTAGCCCGGAGGACACGGCGTCCGTGATTTCCAACACGAATGTCAAATTTGGACTCATCTGATTTCCAACAAGGAATTCTGATTTCCAAGTGTTCCAAAACACTTTTCCACTTTGAAAGAGTCCATTTTAAATGAGAACACGACGGCGCTTCCTGACCATATTCACATATGGCTTCCTTTTTGCATGATAGAGCTTTAGTTGGCATCTGCAGATGGCACTGCACATTGTGTTTACCAACAGTGGTTTCTGGAAGTATTCCTGGGCCCATTTAGTAATGTCAATGACATAATCATGCCGATGAGTGATGCAGTGTCCTCTGAGGGCCCGAAAAGCAAAGTCGGAGAGCAAAATGTCTCCAGTTTCTCTGAATCTTTTGATGATGTTATGCACTGTAGATGATGAGATTTGCAAAGCCTTTTCAATTTGACATTGAGGGACGTTGTTTTTAAAGTTTTCCACAATCTTTTTACATAGAGGTGGGCACTAGATTTTTCTAGATTAATCTCACTCATTAGATTCAGCAGAATCTCTGCCTCAACAGGTGGGGCATTTACTTGTTTCCGATGTCACACAAACTTTAATCTCTTCCCGTCCAAATCCCGCGAAAAAATCCCGTGGAAGAATGACTCCATCCCAATCCCGTTTTTGTATTTATAACTGAATTACAGTAAAAAATCAGATCACAGCGTGCTTTATTAGTAAATCTAATCTGAAGCCATGTTATTTTTTCAGTATTCCTGCTCATGTAAAGCTTTTTATTTTTTTTTGGACAGTTTCGATATTTTTCTTTATTGCGATTTCCCCATGCCAACACATTTTTTTAAAAGAGACCTGTAGGTTAACTGACGCGTCAAATTTCAGAAATGAGCCTCATTTAGCAGATGGATAAAAGTGTAAAACATGTATCTGTTTAAAGACATTTGTTATGCGAGCTTCTCCATGTTGCTTACGTTTAGTGAATAAAATATTGCTTGCTCATGCAACATGATTTTTTTAAAGTCTTTTTAAATGAGCTTTTTTATGCATTTTACAGATTGGGAATCTCAAATTTATGGCTCATGTTACCATTCAGAACATTTCCCATGGAATTCGGGTTGTAAACAAAGTAATACTTTCCCAATCTAACTACAAACTCCTAACTGAACGTTATCGATAGACATATTGAAGAATAGTAGACAGGCAGTCAATTTATTAACTGTTTCTGCACAAATATGTAATGATATATATTCTGATAGGCTATATAAACTTGCAATTTTTATCTCAGAAATGCGAGTTTATATATTGCAATTCTTACTTTAAGACGCAATTGCGAGTTATTAAGTCAGTGAGATATAACCCCCCCCAGCTCACAATTGGACTCTATATCTCACAATTCTAAAAAATAAATACAAAATTGCGAAGTCAGAAAGAAGTCCGAATTGTGAGATGTAAGTTAGCCTAACCTCGCAATTGCGAGGCGGAAAAATGTCAGAATTGTGAGATAAAATGTAGCAATTACTTTTTTTTTTCAATGGCGGAAATGAGCTTCCATAGATTTCCGATGCTTCCTCTGGGATTTTTAAAAGTACGAAACGTTTTTTTTGTTTGTTTTTTATACAATGTTTTTGTACAGGACAGCAAGAAACTTAGCGAAACTTGGCACCAAAAAAAGAGAGGGGAGCTTTTCGAGCTCACACAAAACGTTTTTTCGGGGGAAAAACGAATGATTTTTCTCAATGGATTTATTTTCTTCCATCACCGAGGCCTTTTATGGGCTCCGTACCTAATTAAGAATTTTACTTTGTTTTATTTATTTTTTATTTTTTATTAAGAATGTATTAATTGTGAAACGACTTAGGCTACCAAGTGCGTCCACTCAAGACAGATCAACTGTTTTCAAAAGGTCAAAAGCCTCCACACACACACACACACACACACACACACACACACACACACACACACACACACACACACACACACACACACACACACACACACACACACACACACACACACACACACACACACACACACACACACACACACACACACACACACACACACACACACACACACACACACACACACACACACACACACACTGTGTTTTCCTTCACACTGACTGCAGCTGCTACCGCGTACTCAGCAGCTCACTGTAAGTGCCGCGTGCGCACTTCAGTTTCCTAAAGGAAAAAACACCGCCCGCACATGGGACCATTGAAAATGCCTATCAGTTCTAAGGTAATTTAATTAATAGTACAGAAAATAATGCTCATTATCGCATTGGACAATGTAATCTGATGTGTTTGTAAATGAATGTCATCATGCTCTAAAACGCACGCCCCAAACATAATCTGATTATAAAAATATAATTTCAAATATACAATTTGAGATTTAAAAAGCTAGTGCAGTCATTTTACTTCATAAATTAGAAAAAAAGATTATGTCACAAAATTACAGTCGTTTTAGAAAATTAAGTGATAAGAGATAAAAAAAAACTGCTGTCAATAAAATGCATTTACAAATCTTAATAAATTGATTTAAAAAACATTAATTTATCAACTTGGCTCTTTAAACAAGTTTCTAAAAACATGAAGAGAGTAAACTTACCGCTGTCTTACGTACTGTTATTTATAGCAATGGCACGTGTCTGGTTTTCCTCAGTGTTACTTATCCTTTCCAGCGCGTAAGTGGTACTATATTTTAGCGTTTTTCTTTTCGTGCTCTCCAGGTTGTACTTGCACACATTTGTAGAAACTAAAACGATATGTCAAGTTGTGTATGCTCTTTCTCTCTCCCTGCTCGTTTTGTCTATAAATGGCTCTCGGCATTGACCCTCCTCCCCACCTTTCCAAGCCAAACTCAATTTATGGACGTTTCCCAAAGAGCACACGCGTCTGGATTGCTCGTGCAGAAGCCTGTAAGATCATTCATTCACAGTGTCAGCGGTGCCCTCATGTGGTCATAATCTAAGAAATGTACCTTACCTGGCTGCAGAGAGGGGTTTATCTCTCCCAGATGAGGTTTAACATTTTAATGCTCCAAAATACGTAAAGTTACAATTAATGGTGTACTACATGTAATGCGATAATCTCCAAGTGGGATGGACGGTCCGTGTACGTTTTGATAGTTTCTTTTTTAAATTGACATTAAATAAGCAAACATGAAGAGGCTGGGGGTTATGTGTTGCTATATATATATTGTGGTGCTCTATATATATTTAAATTACTATGTGATCATGGCATCCATGACTAGGTTATATATCATTATAAGAATAGGCTTTTAAGTTAATCAAATATACATATTCAGACAATGCAATGTTAGGCTATGTAACAAAGAGAGATAAGCCATTGTTTGTCTTTTTAATTGCTTACCCTAATTAATATTTGTGACTCCCAAATACACTGAAATATCTAAAATAATAATAATAATAAAATTAAATAAATAAACTTACTATAGAGGGTATCACTCTCAAATTCAGTAACAATTTATTTGATAATTTAATCTTCATTTACTTGTGATAATTCCGGTCTGAGCAATGGTGCCAGCTGTCCCTTTGCGCCACCAGGTGAAGATTTCACTAAGGAGTTTCTATGACTGCATGCATACCTTATACTTCAAAGAATGTCCTGCATGATCATTTTGATTCATTTTCGACATTTTGGGTAGTTCTGATGCCATGAGTAAGTTTTGATGGCTTTGCATTAATCCTAAATATAAACTAATAATTAATGATCAGTTATAGTTACCTGTCACAGCACTTATTTGTAAACCACTTTGGATGAAAGCATCTGCTAAATGATAAAATGTAAATGTATCAAATGTTTAAAAAATTAATAATGAAAAATGATTGCACGTTTCAAATGCATGTATACTGTAAAAAAAATCAAATTAACAAAATGTTGGAAGGGCAAAAATATTTAAGTTGAGCTCATTTTATTGCTTGGTCTTAGTTGAGAGGACATATTATATTAAGTATACACAAATATATTTGAAAAACATTGAATGAATGGTTATTTTCAAATCCAGTCAACAGTTAGCTTTGCAAATGTTGACTAAACTAATAAAAGTTTATTAAACTTCAGTAAAGGTTGAGCCAACTAAAAAATAACAATTCAGGCAACACTTTGAAGTCAGAAATTGACTGAACGTAAAATTTCTGTGGAACTAGTTACCTAAATAATTAGTTGAATCTGCTTCAAATTTTTTATAGTGTTGGTAAGACACTAAAGCTCCGACATGGAGTGGATAAATATAGAAAGATAGAAAAAGAGAAAATTACCAGTCAAAAACAGTCAGTTGCATAAGAAGATTTCTCGTGCCAAAACTGGCCCGCCAGCAATAATATCTGGCCCGCGCCCGCAGTCAGATTATATTGAAAGCCATGATGGTTCTGAAATAAATCTGTCATGACAGCAACAGTTACACACAATCAGAGTAGGCTACATGAGCGGTGTTTTCACTCGCTCCACCACCACAGGCCCGGCTCCAGAATCAAATCACTGAGGGTGCTTCTTAAATTAGTGAGGGTGCTCTAACATATATACATAGCCTTGGCTACATAGGCCTAAAACCCGTGCTGGCAAAATGAGATGTCAGTAAAATGTCAGTTTTGGTCGAATTTGAGGTTTTCACAAAATTGAGTTAATTAAACCCTCTTTTAGCGACCCCAATGCTCCAAATAGTATTTAAACATCTAAAATAAACTTTCAGTAAATTTTCTGAGAGGAGTACCTTTTTCTCTGCTCACTTCTAGATGACTGCTGCTGCTTACTACGAGTACGTCTATTGTTGCAAAGCACAGCATTCCAGCTTTGTGAATATTTATATCGAATTCTCCATGACATGAGTCCACACCAGTGAAATGTGATTTTTAAACCCATGCTGATGAAAACAAAAGGATCGCACCGCTGACTGACATTTGCAAAGATGTGCCTTTACGAGAGCGTGCGTAAATTATTGTGAAATATGGCTTGGCAAGATTCACACAAGCATAATGTTGTCTTACGTGAAAGTTTAGTTAATTGCTGGGGAAAGTCTGATGTGTAACATTATATTGGATCCGTGCATTAGGTCTTAATAGTATAGCCGTTTCTGACACTGAATAAAAAATAAAAAAGGTTATTGCGACTTTTATCTTACAATTCTGACTTTTTTTCTCATAATTGCGTGATATAAACCAAAGATACGTCACTTGTATAGTTTTGAATGGGGAAAATGCAATGCTTAATATGGCCGCTCAATCGCAGGAAGCTCCGCCTTCTGAATGAAAGAGCCAATCGGTAAAGTCAGCACTTCACTGCAGCTGCCGTTAGAAGTCCTGGTTGCGCTCTGAGACGCACCTTCAGGACTGTGCATGCAAGCTGGCTGATCTAGCCTGAAAAATAAGCTTTTTATAATGCCATTTGAGCAAAAGAAACAACATTTATGATACAGTCCGATTTCATTGGTTATTTCAAATATGAAATTTAATTGTAAGCTTAGTGAACAGTTTTGGAGAATTTTCTGTTTCCCCATACGATAGGAGCTGCACTTGCATGATTGAAAGCCATTTCAAAGATGGCCGCCGAGTGACATGACTTTGTATAAACTCGCAATTGCTAGTTAAAAGTCATAACTGTGAGATATAAACTCGCAATTCTGAGAAACAAGTCATAACTGTGAGATATAAACTCGCAATTCTGAGAAACAAGTCAGAACTGCGAGATAAACTCACAATTCTGACTTTTTTTCTCATAATTGTGAGATATAAACTCGCAATTCTGAGAATATAACCCCCCCCCAAACTGGGCTTTAACTCGCAATTTTATATCTCACAATTTTGAGCAAAAAAAGGCAGAATTGCGAGATATAAACTCCTAATTCTGAGAAAAGTCAGAATTGCGAGATATAAACTCCTAATTCTGAGAAAAGTCAGAATTGCGAGATATAAACTCCTAATTCTGAGAATATCTCTAGAATATTTTTATGTTTAGCCTATAGGCCTATCTAGATAACTTAAACTCAATATTTCTCAAATTCTGAGAAAATTTGCGCAGTCAGAATTCACAAATCAAATATCATTAGGTATTTTAACGAGATAAATAAAATAAATAATTTTGAGATATAAACTCCTAATTCCCCCCCCCCCAAACTGAGAATAGAATCTCTAGAAAAAAAAGCAGAATAGATTAAACTCCTAATTCTGAGAAAAGTGAATTTAAACTCCTAATTCTGAGAAAAGTCCTATAAACTCCTAATTCTGGCCTATCTAGATAACTTAAACTCAATATTTCTCAGAATCTGCTGACTCTATCGCCTTCAAACTCATTTGCGCAGTCAATTTTTGTCAGATTCCAACAAATCAAATATCATTAGGTATTTTAACGGAGAATGTGAAAATAAAAATAAATAATTTTGAAAAATTTGCTCATTACCGACTCATTTGCCAGCACTGGTCACACACACATATAGGCTCCCTTTCTAATCACTAAAAGGCTGTCATTCATCTTAGTTCATCGTGATCTAACAAACCTACGTTATAATTAATTAAGTTCTCTATCATAGGTTCACTTACGCTGCGTGAAAGCTCTTCATGCTTTGGGAACGCCTCCTGCGTGACCGATGTCTGAAGCCCTTATAGAATCACGCCAATTCATTGGCTGATGGCGCGACGCCGCCCCTGATGCACTCACGTCGTCAGCTTATACCGGCGAACGCGCCATCCACTCCTCAGATTTCTCTGGCTTCACGAAGCGGCCATACTGCCCTTGGGTTTTGCGATTTTCTGGCCCAAAATATTATACTTCGGACACGGATTCTCCATTTGCACTTCGGCGACTGCTTACAGTGGAACTTTGTTCTCCTCGCGGTGAAGTGCCATGGAATATCGCCGTTGTCAACCGCCGTGTGCTCGATTTATCGCGAGCGATGACCAGCACAGTAAGTGTGTTAAGTGTTTGGGGTTTTCGCATGCACGCGATGCGGTTTATGGGGTTTCTAAATGCAAATTTTGCGAGAATCTCCGTCTCAAAACCCTCCGCTCTCGGCTTGAGGTGCTTGAAAAGGAGTCATCCACGTTTCCCCTTCGCACCCCGGAAGCCTCCGCGGCCTCTCGTGAGTCCGCGACCTGGGGTTCGGATGTTGAGCTCGAGGCTATGGAGAGTGAGCAGACAGGCCTCGCCTTTTCTCTCCCTCCCTCTCCCTAGCACGTGCGCGCAAATTCACCGGTTGAAAACTCGACGAGCGGTTCCTTAGCGGCCCAAATTCCAGGCCTGAACGGAGGAAGCTGCCATTTTTCAGTGATCTGCATCAGGAGATCTCCAGATCCTGGAAACAGCCGTTCCCTCCCGCCTTACTAACGCGGCAGCCGCTGACTTCACCAACCTTGTGGGTTCTGTGGAGCAGGGTTACACCGCCATGCCTGTGGTAGAGGACACGTTGGCCTCCCACCTTTCACCCTCTTTGGCGCCTTCCTGGAAGTCCTGCCCCCTCCTTCCCACTAAGCCATGTAGGGCCACTTCCGCCCTTATTGGAAAGTCCTACATCGCGGCCGGTCAGGCAGGCATGGCCCTCCACACGATGGCCATCCTTCAAGCCTACCAGACGGATGTGCTTAAGGAGATGGATGAAGGGACTGGTCTGACTCCAGAGGCTGTGAAAGAGCTGCGCAGAGCCACTGACTTGGCTCTCAGAACCACTTAGCACACCGCACGCGCCGTGGGGCGCTCTATGGCGGGTTCAGTGGCCGCAGAACGCCATTTATGGCTGAATCTCACTGAGATTCGTGAGAAGGAGAAGGTGTTCTTGCTGGACGCACCCATCTCACAGTCTGGGTTGTTCGGGGAGGCGGTTAGCTCGGTAGTGGAAAAGTTCCGCTCCGCTAAGACGCAGTCAGCTGCTCTTAAGCAGTTCATGCCCAGGAGGATGAGGGACCATTCCACTCCCTCCTCCTCTTTGTCTAGAGAGCAATCCCTACCCAGAAAGGAGCCTTCTGGCAGGAGTGGGGCCCAGGCTGTGCACCCTCCCCCAACTACGGTTTGGGGAGCCCGTGGCCGGCCCTTCCCTCGCCAGCGACCACGCAGACGGGTTGACCTGAAGCGGCCCAACAGGCCTGCCGCTTCGGCTCCTCCGAGTCGTTCCTGACCTTCGAGTCGGAATGAGGAGAGCCGCTTCACCGCCACGAGGCGAGGCCAGACCGCAAAAGCGTATCTGCCCACCTCAAACGCGCTCTCCTCACTCAGATCTGTCACAACCACCCCTCGAGGTTTGGTGTGCAGAACGAGTTCACCCTCATTTTTCCTCGGTCTTGCAGTTGGGGGACGCGCTCGTCTTTCCCCCTCTACAGTCCGTCCTTTTGCCGCCAGCGGGCCACGTGTTAGGGGACACAGTCGGTTCTCTCCTACAGCGTACGGACCCCGTGCCGGCCACCTTTCAGTCCAGCACTTCACTCTCCATCAACCCAAACAAGGACGCCGAGGGCTTTCATTCGTGGTGGAGGGCGTCACTGCTTCCAGGCCTTCTCGACACCCCAACTCAGGTATGTCTTCCTTTGCACAACACTCTGCTTCCTCTATCGCATTTAATTCACGAATGGGAGCGTCTACCAGGGGTATCGCTTTGGGTTCTCCGCACAATTCGGTCCGGCTACACACTTCAGTTTGGGAGAAATCCCCCCGCTTCGACGGGGTTCAGCTGACAGTAGTAAACAGCGCCTCCAAGGCTTCTGTTCTACAACAAGAACTTTCCTCCCTCCTACAGAAAGGAGCGATAGAGGAAATACCTCAGTCGGCACCGAACGAGGGTTCTTCAGCCGCTACTTCCTTGTTCCAAAGAGAAAAGGCGGCCTGAGGCCCATTCTGGATCTGCGGCGTCTGAATTTTTCCCTTTACAAAGGGAAGTTCAAGATGCTGACGATGAAAACCATCATGTCTCAGATTCAAGGAGGGGACTGGTTTGTCACTATCGACCTAAAGGATGCATATTTTCACATCCAGGTCGTTCAGCGACACAGGAAGTTCCTTCGGTTTGCCTTTGGAGGGAAGGCTTACCAATACAAGGTCCTGCCCTTCGGCCTGGCCTTGGCACCGAGAACATTCACAAAATGCATGGATGCTGCACTGGCCCCTTTGAGGTTCCAGGGCATTCGTGTGCTGAACTATCTGGACGACTGGCTAATTCTGGCTCACTCCAGGGAGTTAGTAAGTCGTCACAGAGATATCGTTCTCCGCCACATCCATTCTCTTGGCCTCAGAATGAACGCCAAGAAGAGTGTGCTCCTCCCATCTCAGCGAACCGTGTTTCTGGGGGTTCACTTGGATTCCATTCAGATGCAGGCCCGTTTGGCTCCTGCCCGGATATCCAATTTTACAGCATGTCTGGCCCGCTTCAAGCTAGGCCGTCATGTCTCTGTAGGTACCTGCCGCAGGCTGCTAGGCCTCATGGCAGCGGCCTCTCCTGTGTTGCCCCTAGGGTTGCTTCACATGAGGCCGTTCCTTTGGTGGATGAAAGAGCTGAGGTTACACCCCACTATACCAGCCACTCGCCTTATCAGGGTGTCGCACAGTTGCTCTCGACCCCTTTTACAATGGCGGGACCCCGCTTTTCTCCAGAGCGGGGTGAGAATGGGTGCGATCCACCTTCGCCATATGATCACGACGGACGCATCAATGATGGGCTGGGGCGTGGTCTTCGAAGGCAGACCGGCGAGCGGGGAATGGACAGGAGAGTTCCTTTCCTGGCACATAAACTGCCTGGAACTCAGGGCTGTCTTCCTGGCTTTGATGTATTTTCTCCCCGTTCTCGGGGGGCATCATATCATAGTCAGAATGGACAATATGGCGGTAGTGTCTCACATAAACCGTCAGGGAGGTTCACGGTCGCGCACCCTGGACAGGCTTGCGCGCCGTCTTCTCCTTTGGTCCCAGGACAAGTTCCTTCCTTTAAGGGCAGTTCACGTTCCGGGAATATTGAACCTTGCGGCCGATTTTCTGTCGAGACAGAAACTCAGGCCGGGAGAGTGGATGTTGAACCGACAGATTTGTTCTGGGATACCGGAATCTGTTTGGCAAAGCGGAGGTGGACCTCTTTGCTTCCGTGATGAATAATTTACCTGTCGAGGTTCAGGAGACCATCGTCAGTGCCAGAGCCCCCGCTGCTAAGAAGCTGTACTCTTCCAAGTGGGGCGTCTTTGAGTCCTGGTGTTTGGCTTGTGCAATAGACCCAGTTAACTGCCCTGTTGGTCCAGTGCTGGAGTTTTTGCAAGAGAGGCCGACAGCAGGGGCGGCTGCTACCACCCTGAGGGTTTACGTAGCGGCCATTGCAGCTCGGAGAGAGCTGGATGAGATCCCCCTGGGGAGGCATCGGATGGTCTCCACCTTTATGCGTGGCGTCAGACGGCTTAGGCCGACTCGCCCCACGGCAGTTCCTTCTTGGGACTTATCAGTCGTCCTCGAAGGTCTAGTGACGGCCCCTTTCGAGCCCTTAGAGTCAGCTCCAGAGCGGATACTGACTCTTAAGGTTACTCTTTTGCTGGCGCTTACGTCATTGAAAAGAGTTGTAGATTTGCAGGCCCTCTCTGTCAGTGAGATGTGTATGGACTTTGCCCCGGGTCTAGTTAAAGTGACCCTGCGGCCTAGGCCTGGTTACATTCCCAAGGTCTTGTCCACATCGTTTCGCTCTCAGGTGGTCACACTTCACTCTTTCCATCCTCCTCCCTTTGCTTCGAGTGAGGATGAGAAGCTTCACATGCTCTGCCCGGTTCGGGCATTGAAGCTGTATGTGGATCGCTCCAAGGTTTGGAGAAAATCGATTCCCATTTCGCTGGCTTATGAGGCGCGGAACTTTCCTTCACCTCTTAGTCTTCGGGCGCATTCTACTAGGGGCGTAGCCTCCTCTCAAGCTCTTTTTAGAGGGGTACCCCTGGAGGATATTTGTGTTGCGGCAGGATGGTCCTCTCCGCACACCTTTGTCAGGTTTTACAACCTTGACTTTGATACGGCTCCAGGTTCTCAGATCCTGTCTGTTTGAACCGGCCGTATGTTGTTGGTTCATTATTGTACCAGGTAGGCAGCGTTTTTAGCTTGGCGTGTTTGGTATATCGTTCCCAAAGCGTGAAGAGCTTTCACACAGCGTAAGTGAACCTATGATAGAGAATGTCTCGGGTTACTCGCGTAACCCTTGTTCTCTTAATAGGGAACGGGACGCTGCGTTTGCTGCCAAGCTCTTCAAGCTGACGACGTGAGTGCGTCAGGGGTGACGTCGCGCATCAGCCAATGAATTGGCGTGATTCTATAAGGGCTTCAGACATCGGTCACCCAGGAGGCGTTCCCAAAGCATGAAGAGCTTTCACGCAGCGTCTCGTTCCCTATTAAGAGAACAAGGGTTACGCCAGTAGACGTTTTCTACGCTGCACAGTGAATCTCTTATTTACATCGCGTCTACACTTAATGAGATTATTCGTACGGAACATAGCACCTGAACAAAAACTCAAATTTAAGCGGTAAGTGGATTCTATCTTAAACGCCTATAATTTGCTGTTAGGTTCAAGAAATCTACAGTTATGTCTGTGATTGGATACAATGCTCAACGCTGAAAAAACACGTTGAAATAGAAACTGATCTCCAGATCGCAAACCATAACACGCTGCATAGTTTGCCAAATCTGCAATAAAATGCCATTATTACAGCTTTAACTGAGGGTGCTTTTGATTTCATTTGAGGGTGCTTAGCAGCCGTAGAACCTGGCCTGCACCACCATCACAAGTACAATTCATGCCAACCCGTAATATAACTGCATATTTAGCAAGAATTCACATGTTAATATTTAGCTAGCTTGATAGAGAAGGATCACTCAAATCAGACGAATGTGAAGGCTATATGATGACGGCAATGGACATGAGCGGTAAATTATAGTTCTCAAGGAATTTGTTCGTTGCTTCTAGTCTAGATACTGAATATTTTCAGCTGAATGCATGATTATAACAAGTACTACAACACTTGTTCATACGCAATCACTCTCTCAATAATGCATTTAAATAAATGTAATCTTAACAGTGCTAATTCATCTGTATCCAATTTCAAATGAGCAGAAAACTGTAAGAAATGCATCGATCCGTAGGTAAAATAACTGACGAAAACTTAGTTATTTTCATTATAAACAAAATTAGCACCACAAAAAGCAGCTATTACAATGCTTTCAACCATGTTATTAGCTTGTCATGTGACTGTGGAAAGAAATGTTTGTACACCAGCGTTCCAATAAGTCACTTATTATCCTTTGACTATATTCTAGCCTGCCAACTAGTGGCAAAATGTTTTTTGCCCGATGCCAAACTTACATGCCGACCCCTGCCCTAAATGATATCATGCACTTAGCGGTCTATAGAGATGTTGTAGTAGAAGCATTTACATTTTGATGGCCTAAAAACAGATTTCTTTCACACGGATGACAGTAAATTAACGAAATGTACCTTATCCTAACTGCGTGAACTTAATCAGATTTAAGTAATTCAGATCATAGTAACTTTTTTTACTACAAAAAAATATCTGGGAGACCGCTACATCTATTTTTTTTTTTATCTGTGCTTCTCTTCCAATCTGCGCTGTCTATGGTATAGCGCTTGAAAAAACAACTGTTTTCTCGTTTCTGCCTATTTCATTTCAAATTGAAAAAACAAACTATCAAATTGTACACTGACAATGGACCTTGACTGGGTTCTGTCTCTTTTGAAAATGTTGCCAGTCTAACTCTACACTACAAAAACTTCTACAGCGATAACTGCTCTTCACTGCTAACTAGCTTGTTTTATTGGAAAATCAAAAAAATTTTTTTCAAAGCAGGCGAGCTACTGTCAAAGCTACCGTCATGGATGTTGCAGAAAGAAAAAAAAGAGCTTGAGGCAGAGTCTGAGAGTAAAACCTCTATTGCTAATGCTGTTGGCGGCTCTTCACTCTATCCCTGTGACGCAGCTACTGATTGATATCATTTACAGGAAAAAACATATGCGCTTAGTCACATTTTAATTTTTTTTAGCTGGTTAGTGTTTAATAGCCTACAGGGGAAAACAATCTAAATTAATATTTTATTAATCTAAAATAAAACAATAATTAGATTTTTAAATATTTGTTGTTCAACAGCTAGTGTTTAGTTAAAAAAAATGCGTCTATTTAACAAAACCAGGGGCACGTTCAAGCTCATACCGGTGCCCAACGTTTTAGGTTTCCAGGTTAAATGACATGTTTCCTGGAAACGATGTGCAACGGGCCGTTTCTCGATAGAGTGGGGGAACTATGACGTCAGGTCAGACAAAACTTCAGGTAAGGAAATCTCGCACTCCTCCGGGCCATCCCATACACCCACAACAAATTCTGAAACCAGGATAACCCTAATTAAATTTTGTTGTATGACCATCACATTTTAAAAAAAATTTTTTTTTAAAACCTTAGGCTAAGGCAATGCAAAATAATGAAAGGTTCTCTATTGAACTGCACCTTCACTTCCATTTTCTTTTCAATTTTTTTACAGTGTAGGTAAGATACTAAAGCTCCAACATGGAGTGGATAAATATAGAAAGATAGAAAAAGAGAAAACTACTAGAAAATTACCAGTCAAAAACAGTCAGTTGCATAAGAAGATTTCTCATGCCGACTCATTTTTTTTCACTTAGCTTCACGAAACAAGTAGCCCCATCAGTGGTCGGCAACAGGCGGCCCGCGGGCCAAAACTGGGGATGGTTCTGAAATAAATCTGTCATGACAGCAACAGTTACTCACAATCTGAGGAGGCTACGTGAGCAGTGTTTTCACTCGCTCCACCACCACAGGCCCGGCTCCAGAATCAAATCACTGAGCGTGCTTCTTAAATTAGTGAGGGTGCTCTAACATACATACATAGCCTTGGCTACATAGGCCTAAAACCCGTGCTGGCAAAATGAGATGTCAGTAAAATGTCAGTTTTGGTCGAATTTGAGGTTTTTACAAAATTGAGTTAATTAAACCCTCTATTAGCGACCCCAATGCTCCAAATAGTAATTAAACATCTAAAATTAACTTTATTTGTACGTTTTCTGAGAGGAGTACCTTTTTCACTGCTCACTTCTGGATGACTGCTGCACCTTCACTTCCATTTTCTTTTTCAGTCTCTTCATTTTCCATGATGTTTTATAACATTTGTCACTTTACAGTAGATAATAATGATGTTCTTTATGATACAGTATTTTGAGTGATGATAGTAATTTAGTTTAGTTTACAGTAGACTATTATTAATAATCTGGCTGCTACTGCTAAGAGTTGCTAGCTGTTTAATTCTTAAGTAAACAAAAACTACAGCCTATTTACAAATGAAACTGACCTGCACTTGAAGTCATGAACTGGTCAGTAGTTTTGCCTCTCTGCTCCGATCCACTCCATTCTCGAGTCTCTTCCATTGATTACTCTGGTAGAAACCTTTTGGCAGAGATGCGGAACGCGCGCGCGCAAGCGAGCCGAATCGCATTGCCAGTCAAGACTAACCGATTCATCATGATGTAGCCTATTATACACTGAACAAAATTATAAACGCAACACTTTTGTTTTTGCCCCCATTTTTCATGAGCTGAACTCAAAGATCTGAGACTTTTTCTATGTACACAAAAGGCCTATTTCTCTCAAATTATATTGTTCACAAATCTGTCTAAATCTGTGTTAGTGAGCACTTCTCCTTTGCCGAGATAATCCATCCACCTCACCGGTGTGGCATGTCAAGATGCTGATTAGACAGCATGATTATTGCACAGGTGTGCCTTAGGCTGGCCACAATAAAAGGCCACAGTATATATAGGCTAAAACTTCTAATAACAACAATAACAACGATAATAATAATAATACCTTTACTTTTTAGGCGCATTTCGGTGCACTCAAGGACACCATGCATTATAAAAGAAAAACATCAATATAAAACAATCCAAAATACAGAGTTATACAAAGCATACAAATCAAACAATCAAATCACTAAAAGCTAATCTAAACAGATGAGTTTTGATCTGAGCTTTAAAAAGGGAAATAGAATGCAGCTGGCGAATATGCAGCGTCAAAGAATTGCATAATAGGGCTAAAAAGCCCTACCACCAAAGGACCTCAACTTAAAATTTGGAACTCTCAATAAGTCTGCAGAGGATGATCTCAAAGAACGTGAAGGAATGTACAACTGATAAAGATCTGAAAGATAAACAGGAGCCAGGTTATTGAGTGCTTTATTGGTTAGCAACACGATTTCGTAGCAATTTAGCAGTAACAAATAAATAAATCAGCCACTGTGTGTGTGTGGGGGGGGTGTTCAGATATAAGTGGTTTATACAAATGTACAATAAAAAAAAATATGCAGTGCATTGCTGTACCACACAGTGAAGACAAAAGTGAGGACTGTTCATTGCAGAAATCCATTGGGCTTCTTCAAGGACAAGAGAAAGATGTGAAAAAACCTGATGTAGAATGTCTTGCTGTAAAAAAAAAAATGTTACCCACCCAAAATGTGTCAAGAAATCTAGTATCTTAGAAATACATAAGCCCAATTTTTATTGGGAAGAATCGGTAACAAGTATCTTAACAAAGTTGACTAACCATCCAAATGCTCTTCCACAATATGCAGTGTCATCGATTAACCTGTATGAGCAGCTGCATGTCAGATTGTAGTGGGTAAAGCTTCCTGGAACACTATCCTATTATTGCAACATAGCAAAAGGCTTTCGGAAGTGACAAGCAATGATCATAACGGGGGCTCAGAAATTCTAACGAAATTAATATCGCTGAGACATGTCCAATCACTCTTCACACCCATCCACAAGAAAATCACATACACTGTGTAGGTGAGTGAGACGGGCGATGACTTCAGAAGTTTTCTAGGGAAGTTTTGAGGTCACTGCTGGAAGTTTAAGGGGAACGGACGTCTAGATATATATAAGATGGAAATTCGGGAACATTTGCAGAAGTCTTGGCATAGAGGAAGACCCAGAGTGCCCAACTCTTAAAACCCTGGATGCGAAGACACAAACCAACAAAGAAGAGACAAGTAAGTCTTTATAAGATGAAGTACATGACTGAATTAGTTTGTGTTCTGCTTTCTGTTGATGAGCAAGCATGATATGTTTTGTTTTGTTTTACAGTGCGTTCGATGATTTTAATATTTCTACTGATGCTGTGTGTGAGATCTGGTAGATTTGCACCATATGGAAACCACACTTTGGATAAAAGGAGTCTAGAAACCTGCAAAAATATTTGGCTGCAGGCTGAAAGGATAATAGAAATGTTAATCAATGAAAATGTAAGTGAGTTTGTGTCATAAATGTTCATCTGTGTTTGGTCGGTTTATAATCTAATGCTAATTCCATTTGTATATGTAGTTCATATCTACTCCAAGCAGTACGATCTCTTCAGAAAATGACTGTGGAGTGGTAAGTTACTGGTTGACATTTTACTTTTGACAGTTTCTTTTAGATTTAGATTGGAAATGCTAAGCCACTGTACTGTATCTGATACCATATGTATTTATTCTTTTCTCAGGCAAAGTGTGTAGTTTTACAGACACTTGGTGCATATTATAACTGCGAGGTGACATTCCAGAATGATGGCAATAAAATCAAGAACGAAATTCAAGGCCTAATTGATAACTTACAGGTAATGAAGTGTTATAGATGGATGCAGTTCATATGCATACGTAACACAAGATGGGTTACAATGTTTCTTTATATTTGCAGATGCACAGATGCTCAGATGAAGAAAAAACATGTAATTTATCAAATCTCTCGTGCCCCTCGGAAATTCAACAACTCTCTATGTGGGACAAAACTAAAGCATTTGTGGATCAGGTCGTAGGGGCGTGTTTACATACAATGCAACATGTGTGTCCTAAATTGTCTTAAAAAGTGAATTGCACTGCGAATATCCTGACATTTATTTATCATTTAATGTATGTTTTTTATATGATATGTTTTAGACTTTGTTTGTGCATCTGACATTTCTTCTGGTATATATTGTAAATATAATATATTTTTTTATTGTGATATTTATTTCAATTAAGATTTTTTTGAAAAAATGTATTAACTATTTTATATTTACAATAGTATTTATCTGATCTGTTTCAACATGTTTAAAAATACTAAAAAATAAATAAAAATGCACAGCAAGTGAATTTCAAATCAAGAGTTTATTTTTCATTTCAAGAAGCAGTTTACATTTCCCTGTTAATGAAACGACAGTTATGGGATCAACTGTATGAATAACACAATACTACAACATTCTAATTGTATTAATTTTCAAGAAATAGGAAATAAATAGAATCTAAATGACAGAAATAGAAAGAACAGGGGTTTTGCTCTTTTATAAAGCTCCTTTTTGTGGAATGGTTTTCAATGAAAAAACAAACACTAAGACTCAACGATGAAATAAACTGATGATGAACATGAACCTGTCCCTTTTTCCTTAATCGCTCCCTGTTTTTTTCTGTTCTTAACAACAAGTAATCATCAACCAATTCTGGAACTCTAGAAAACATTCTTTTTTGGGATCTGATCAAGTACAGATGCTATTGCCAAAAGTATTCAGCATCCGCCTGATGACCAGAATATAATGATCGGACACCTGATAATGATGTTTGGTCTTAATAAAATTTAATTGGCCCCTGGTCAGACGAGGGTCTTTTTAAAGGAGAAAAAGGCAGGCAAAACAACTTTTCCCATCATACAGGCACAGCAATAAAACTAAAGCAGTCACATTGAAAATATTTCAGAAAATCATTTCGAAAGTAATGATTCAACGTGAGCATGAGTGTTCCAAAACCCCAGCCCCACAAGAAAGACAATGAGAGATGTGACTGCAAGCGGTGACTTGTATAAAGAGTTTTAATGAAGCACAGTTTAGCTGGCATACCCGAATAAAAGCCACATGGTTTGAAGAATGTAAATAGTATTTCATAATTTTAAATTTGATGCATTGCTGAATAGTAGGCATATAAGAGAGTGACAGTTTTCAAAATGAGTTAGTTACAAGGAAGCGTTCCGGGTGAGATGCTGAAATGTTTAGCTTTCTGCACGGTCACATGACTGTGGGAATCGGAGGAAATTTTTAAAAATGGCAGGACAAAATAGAGATGATTGACGACCAAATAATAAAAAGAAAATGCCAGAAAACATAAGAGTATTCTGCAAAAAAAAAGTGCTTTTTACCCCAAGCAAGTGAGGTAACTAATAGATTTTGGTATTATTCCCCCAGAGGTTAAACAAATATTTAACTCTCTTCTTGGTGAATTTACTTTATGAACCTGCTACTTAAAAGCAACACCCCTAAACATTGAAATAAAATGTTTTAGGGCCCAAATAAGACATATACATGAAAAAATGATTATGTGACGGTATGTGGTAAAATGATTTTAACACAGTATTTAAGCTATACTGCTTAAAAGGGAAGTGTGTCATTTCTGTACCAATAGCAGTACCAAACGTGTCCACTGTCTTTCATAGGTCAGTTAAAATGATAGTCCCACTAAATTAATTCCAATGAATGAGCCAACGCTGTTGTCTCAGCTAGTCAAATAAGGCATTTGGTGTCACTAGTACAGAAATTACACACATAGCCTTTAAAAAGCAACTAATTTTATAAAACAAAAATGTTATAAAAATCTTGGCTAAAATGAATACAGATGTATGTGTTTTTTCAACTTATTTCCATAAATAAATAATACAAATAATAAAAAAAGAAAAATGCACAACCAATTGACACAGATAAGCTGTAGAAGGTGGGCATGAGCACAAAACTTGTAATTTATGAGACTGAATTCAATTCCCCTTCCTCTATCTGTCCCTAACGTTTCCCAGCATTCCTTTATCTGTGATTGTCCTGGTCCTGCTTTACATTTCTTCAAATTCTTTCTACATTGGATGTGTGCACTGCTTCTGTTCATCAGCCAATTTTCTGTCTGCCTCTCTCTCGGACTCAGACATACTCACACACACACACACTCACACGCACACTCCTCCTTTCTAATCCCAGAAGATGTTGGTAATGTCTGAGTCCAGGCTGAAGATCCAGACCAGCAATGGGCCAGAGATGAGCACAAATGACCAGGACACACCCCTAAATGGCCGTCGCAGCTTGCCAATCACTCCAGTGGCTGCGTTTCCATCATCATCCAGCTGCAGATCGCTGCCAGGCTCGATGTAGTTTCTGGCCAAGAACTTCAGGGCTTCATCCATTAAAATAACAGGCAGAGACATCTTGAGTACAGTCACCCACTGGGGCCAAGACAACGGCCGGATCTGAAATATGACCTACAGAGACAAACAGTAACAGACATAGCTACTGCTTACTGGAATAGTTCCCTTAAACCTGAAAGTTCTGTCATCATTTACTCATCCTCCGATCATTCCAAACCCTTCTTCCACAGAACACCAAGCAGTTAAATGTGCCAGGAAGTTTTTCTATGCTATTAGACACTACTAAAGCACAACAGTAGCTTTGTGTGGGTCACAAATACCTGATTTTCTCTGCTGCTCACATTAAGTGACCACATGGTTTCTGAGGTTAAAGGTTTTCGGAATGACACACTGTAGTTTGAAAGGGGTCAGTAAAAGTTTTTTTAAAGAAATTAATACTTTTGTTCAGAAAGGATGATTTAAATTAATGTAAAGTAACAGTAAAGACTTTTTAATTGTTACAAATTACTATTTCAAATTTTTCACTTTGTATTCATAAACAAATTCTGAGCACCAAATCAGCATTTTAAAATGATTTCTGAAGGATCATGTGACGCTGTAGACTGGAGTAATGATGCTGAAAATTCAGCTTTGCTGTCATAGAAAGAAATTACATTTTAAAATGTATTTAAAAAAAGAAAAAGTTATTTTACATTTTAATAGTATTTTACAATATTACGAGATATGAGGGGGTTATGATTTACTGTATTACCCGCAGTCATTTCCTTCGTTTATTTTGGGAAGCCTTTCCTCGTTGTGAAATGTACAGCAAATACATCATTTCCTGATTTATTAGGCAACTACTTTCTTTGTGGTTTATGACAGACATGCATGCACAAGTCCAAACTATTAAAAGCACACATTCCTCATAATGCCAAAGCTTTTTACTGAGATTGTGCTGCATCCTCTTTTCAAATCCTTGGGCACACAGATGCATACTTACAGGAAGAGGGTCCACATATAAGATGAGGAAGTGTAGGGCCATGGAGAGACAGATGGCTCCCACCAGCCAGGGGTTTGACCACGGTGGCATTTTGAGTAGAGATTGATTTTCTGACAAACTGAAACACACACACACACACAAGACAATAAGAGCCGTCCACGCTTCCCTGCGGTCTTAAAAGTCAAACATAGGTAGAGTGATCTGCCATTTTCATTATATTACTGTTCAGACAAACATATCGTTTCAAAATCGAAATTACATTAATGACATTTACTTAAATGTGTTTACACTACTGTTTAAAGTTTTGGAGTCAATAACCTTTTTTTTTGGAAAGAAACTAAAACTTTTCATTTCCAGTAAATTATGTTCTATTCATTAAAAATCCTGAAGAAAATGTATCACGGTTTCCACAAAATTAATAAACAGCACTGTATTCAGCATTGCTGATAATAAGGAATGAGGAATAAGGAATGACCAGTGAATCAGCATTTCAGAATGATTTCTGAAGGATCATGTGACAATTTTTACAATTTTTATATATTAAAAAATTACATTTAAAAATACAAAGCTATTTAAAATATTTATATTAGTAATATACACTCACTGGCCACTTTATTAGGTACACCTTGCTAGTACCGGGTTGGACCCTCTTTTGCCTTCAGAACTGCCTTAATTCTTCGTGGCATAGATTCAACAAGGTGTTGGAAACATTCCTCAGAGATTTTGGTCCATATTGACATGATAGCATCACGCAGTTGCTGCAGATTTGTCGGCTGCACATCCATGATGTGAATCTCCCCTTCCACCACATCCCAAAGGTGCTCTATTGGATTGAGATCTGGTGACTGTGGAGGCCATTTGAGTAAAGTGAACTCATTGTCATGTTCAAGAAACCAGTCTGAGATGATTTGAGCTTTGTGACATGGTGCATTATCCTGCTGGAAGAAGCCATCAGAAGATGGGTACACTGTAGTCATAAAGGGATGGACATGTCAGCAACAATACTCAGGTAGGCTGTGGCGTTTAAACGATGCTCAATTGGTACTAAGGGGCCCAAAGTGTGCCAAGAAAATATCCCCCACACCATTACACCACCACCACCACCAGCCTGAACCGTTGAGACAATGCAGGATGGATCCATGCTTTTATGTTCTTTATGCCAAATTCTGACCCTACCATCTGAATGCCGCATTAGAAATCGAGACTCATCAGACCAGGCAACGTTTTTCCAATCTTCTGTTGTCTAATTTTGGTGAGCCTGTGTGAATTGTAGCCTCCGTTTCCTGTTCTTAGCTGACAGGAGCGGCACCCGGTGTGGTCTTCTGCTGCTGTAGCCCATCTGCTTCAGGGTTCGACGTGTTGTGCGTTCAGAGATGGTATTCTGCATACCTTGGTTGTAACGAGAGGTTATTTGAGTTACTGTTGCCTTTCTATCATCGCTAACCAGTCTGCTCATTCTCCTCTGACATCAACAAGGCATTTTCATCCACACAACTGGATATTTAGTATTTTTCGGACCACTCTCTGTAAACCCCAGAGATGGTAGTGTGTGAAAATCCCAGTAGAAGGCATCAGTTTTTGAAATACTCAGACCAGCCCGTCTGGCACCACACATTCCACTTCAAAGTCACTTAAATCCCCTTTCTTCCCCATTCTGATGCTCGGTTTGAACTTCAGCAAGTCGTCTTCACCACATCTAGATGCCTAAATGCATTGAGTTGCTGCCATGTGATTGACTGATTAGCAATTTGTGTTACCAAGCAATTGAATAGGTGTACCTAATAAAGTGGCCTGTAAGTGTATGTAATATATGTAGTATTTTACAATCTTACTGATTTTACTGTATTTTTGTCTTGGTGAGACTAAAACCATAAAAAATCTTAAAGACCAAGCATGATAGTTTAGTATTAGATGTTTTATACAAATAATAACAAACACTGACTAGTGCATATTGATAAAAAAAAACAAGTTAAAACATACATGTCATGTGTGCTATTCTCCACTTTTAGCAATGATTTTCTGTCATTACAAGATAAAAAAAAAAAAATCACATACCTGTTGAGGGCATTGCACATCTCTATAGTGACCAGCACAGACAGCGCCATAGTCATGGGATATGGAGATTCGAACACTGAGCACTGCACTCCTGCAAACTCAGCATGACCTTCACTGCACTGCAGATAGTGAGACTATAGAAGAAACAACAGAGAAAAATATATTTACTGTAACGCAGGGCCAACAAAAAAATGAAAACTTTCTGATTTGAGAAAAAACAAGATTCAAATTTGTACTCTTTGACACTGCAGTAAATTATTTTGTTTTTGAGAACTAATTTTTTATTACCAGCTGGTAGAAATTGAGCTTTGGTCCATCATGAGCTGCCATGAACCACCAGGCAGCAGCTCCAACTGTTGCTGCCCCAACATAACCTACAAAACCGAGAGAGAGAGAGAGAGAGAGAGAGAGAGAGAGAGAGATGGCAATGCAACTTAAATCAACATATTCAGAGTGAGTTCATAGGTTCTTTAAATACTGATTAATCAATTATAATTGATCTTCATTTTAATGAACTAACATTGATTCTGAAATGAGATGCGGTTTTCTTTTGAGGCATGAACAAAAATGTCACGTTGACTAGTAGACCGTATCTCCCATTTAAAAATCACAGTAAGCTTTGTGTTTTGTTACTTTTGATATGAAACAAAGTCTCAGCATTCAAATTCTGTCAATTGAAATGCAAACAAAACATTTTGATTTATTTTTGATACCATTTTGATGCTCTTTAATGTAGTGTGACAGATATACACTATATTAGATATTCATCACATTCTTACTTAAAATGATAGTTCACCTAATAAATAAAATTCTGTCAATAATTACTCACCCTGATGTCGTTCCAAACCTGTAAGACCTTCATTCATCTTCGGAGCACAAATTAAGATATTTTTGATGAAATCCGAGAGCTCTCTGACTAGGGCTGTCGCGATTCGATGATTTTAGTTGACTAGTCGATTTTTTTAAATCATCGACTTGTTGTAATGCGGACTCTACATTAGCTCTATTGTTTAGAATACATTATGTATTTTAACAGATTTGTTCAATACAACCATATGATTTCTTGCTTTAGATACTTTATTAGATGCTTTAGACAGAATTTCCATTTTTGGGTGAACTATTCCTTTAACCTGTTAATGATGTCTCATTTACTGTACGTTTGAATAAATCAATCAATCAGTTGGATAAAAAAAAACTCTTTTATGACAGCCACCGTTTAAATGTCAAATATTTCAACAATAAATCGGGAAAAAAAATTGCAATCTTTTCATTGGTCATTTCTTGATTTTTAACACGTTGCCAAGGACATCGATGAGGGTTTACGTTTTGAACAAAATAACAGTGAAAGATGACAAATATAGGTGTGATCGCTGATCATGTTTGGATTAGAATGGGCCAGATGGCTCAGACCAAATCTAATCACTGCTGCACACCTCACACAAAGCTGTTTGTTAGACACATGGGACAAAATGGATCCGTTTCACATGTATACCACATTTGCACTGCTTGTCTGGCATAAATGTTCCAATTTAAGAGCATGTTCGTCTCTGTAACAAGGAATGTCATAAAGAAAAACCCTGCACTTTAGTGGATACCCTAAGAAGACGGGGTAAGATGAGGGTCTTTTTTCTGCATCATTAAGTTAAATGACCAAAAAAAACGACTGCACTGTATTATAGAATCTGATTAACCAGATCAATACATTATCCTATATACAGTAATGAAAGGTTTTAATCTTAGTAACAAGGAGTGGTGTGTGTAAATGACTCACAGCCGATGATGAGGTATCTGCAGAAGAGCCAACCCGAAATGAGTGGTTCTTTAGGTGAGCGTGGGGGTCTGGACATGATGTCCAGGTCAGGGGGGTTGAAACCGAGAGCAGTAGCTGGGAAACCATCCGTCACCAGATTGACCCACAGCAACTGGACTGGGATCAGAGCCTCAGGCATTCCCAAAGCAGCGGTGAGGAAAATACTGAGAGACAGAGAGAAAAATACAATGCTTAAAATGCTAATGTTGCAGACGAAATCCAGTCATTTCAAAGGAAATCTGTGTAATTGGGAATCTGCGCCAAGGGGACATGGTACTGGAAAAAAATATGAGATGGGAGGAAAAATTATTTTTTGTGTTCTTTGAAACTGGAAACTTTATGTTCTTTCGGAAATGTAATTTCATGTGAGGGGGGGCAGCAACATTTGGCAATCACAGCAATGACTGTGGCAACTTAAACATTTGATGATTTCTTTTTCATGAAGATATGGTTTACCTGAAGAATGAAAGCTATATCATACACTTGGAAAATTATGAGCGATATCACCGCTTATAGACACTAGGGTGTGACAATGCACTTAGCTCACGAGATGAAACAAAATACAGATACATTGTTCACTAGAACGAGACAATATTTTAATTAAAAAAAAAAATTCAATAACAAAATGTCTTTTAATTACAAAAAGTAAAACAATGCAGTTGTATTTTGAAATATTTTAACTAATCTAGGGCTGTATCTAATTATATTTTTTTGGTAATCAAGTAATCTACTGATTATTTTGACAATTGAGTAATCTGATATTTTTAGTAACAAAAACAGGCCTAAGTGAAAACCAAGCTTTAGTATGACTATTTATATATAAACTAACAATGAGGCAATAATAATTGGCTCAAATAAAATATCAAAAGTAACTGCATGGTTTTATTGAACAACATTGTTAAAATACATAATGTAATATGCCTATACATAATATGCACATAACCAACTGTACATTATGTATTATAACAACTACCTAAAGAGGGCGTCAACGGCCTGGTGACGTTTCACTTTACAGCGTGATTAAACAATGTTTAAATCCATTACATTTTTATATTATTTGGCCATATGCAAACTCAGAAACTTTTATTTTGAAATCGCGATGTACAATAAATGGCATATTTAGAAATAGATAGATTCTCCTGTGTTGGCAAAGGCTTAATAATTTAGGTTACAAATCTAGTGAGATAATTGCACACTGTTTTCCCAGATGAACGTTAAGTAATTCTCACAGCATATACAGAAGAAGAGTTTAGCCCCTTTCACACATACAGCCTTTACTGGTAAATTACCGGTTAGTTTCCATTAAGAGATCATGTGTGAACCGGACCTTTTCAAAAATACAGGTAAATTTGTTCTGGCAATCATATTGTTCTTATGGAGATGACATGATTACTCTGAGCGGTTTACAAAGCTCCGCTGCTTTTTAATTCATTTTTCTATGTAAATATGCACTAGATGACATCTTTGACCATTGCGCCTCGCAGCTTTTGTCACAATTCTCCATTCATCAGGGCTGCTGATACTATTATAAGCATTTCGTGTTTATAAGAGGAAAAAATTCGGATTGGCTAGTTATGTTAGTTTGGTTGAGAGGGAAAGCTGTGCTCCTCTCATTCCATTGGTAGGCGAACTCATGGACTCGAAAGTGATATCAAATCATTTTTTTTAAATGTAGGATTATTTTTTTCCGCAGCCAAACGCTGCACACCGGAGATCTGGCACGTGTCGGAGAACTTTAAGCCCTGGATATGTTTTCTGAAAAGATGCCACAGAGTGTGACGTCATATTACAACGGTTGCAGTGTCTGCAGAAATTCTGCTTGCTCAAAGTATAGTGTGACATTGGCTTTACAGTGATTTTAGTCTGTACATACCAGACTACCTCTCCAATGTTAGAAGAAATGAGGTAACGGATGAACTGTTTCATGTTGTTGTAAATGGCTCGGCCCTCCTCCACTGCAGCTACGATGGTTGAAAAGTTATCGTCTGCCAAGATCATCTCTGAAGCAGATTTAGCCACAGCTGTGCCGGAGCCCATAGCAATGCCAATCTCAGCCTTCTTCAAAGCTGGAGCATCATTCACACCATCACCCGTCTGAACAGAAAACACAAACGTTCATTCATTTAAGTTTTTTGCACTTTTGCACTCTTATATGTCTGGTAACACTTACCATCGCTGTGATATCATTGAGGCTTTGCAAGTATTCTACAATGCGGCTCTTGTGGGTTGGCTCGACGCGGGCGAAACAGCGGGCGGTGCGGCAGGCCTGTCGCTGCAGGTGGGGAGGCAGCTCATCAAACTCCCGTCCTGTGAGGCCGCTGCCAAACGGCCCACCTTCAGCCTCCTCTTCCTCCTGTTCAGTAATGATGCCCACTCGACGACAGATAGACAGGGCAGTGCCCTTATTGTCACCTACAATGCATTACTCTACAAGTTACTTGAAAAAGGTAATCAGATTACGTAACTAGCATTGCTTGTAATGCGTTACCCCAACTCTGCCGTAAAAGACTTTGGTTAACACAAGATATTTTTATGAAAACTGAAGGTTTCTATCCCTCCTTTAAAAAGGCCAGGTAACTAAAAACTCACAACAGAAGATTTTTTTGCCTGTTATTTTTAATGGGACAGTTAGCGGACAGAAGGCAAAGTGGGAGAGAGCGAGGGGGAGCATGATTGGGAAAGGTTCACAAGACGGGACAAGGCTATGGGTGCAGACTCCAAAATAAAGTCAAAATTAACCAAAGTCTTGTGGGTTTGGAATGACATGAGGATAGGCAAATGATGGCAGAATTTAAATTTTTGGGTGAACTATGCCTTTAAAATCACTTCTACCTGTGTGTTTAACCCACCTGTGATCATAATGACCCGTATACCAGCCTGTCTGCACATACGCACTGCATGCAGTACCTCCTTCCTGGGTGGATCTAACATTCCCACACAGCCTACGAATGTCAAGTCCGACTGTGAGACAAAAAATAAAGTGTTAAAGTTATAGCACTCAAATTTATATTTTTAATATGTTTTACTTCATGTACAATTAATATCATATTAATTTGTTCTAAACTTATCCTCATGATTTCAGATTTTTTTTAATCGTACACAAACTTGCTCACCTCATATTCTGAGAAGACTGCAGAGTTCTCTACGTTCAGGGTTCGAGGGTCAGGGGGTGAATCTCTAGTTGCCATGGCAAGGCAGCGAAGTGTATCACGTCCCGAGCTCCACTCTCTTACTGTGCTTAAGAGCTGCTCCCTTAGGTCAGAGGTCAGCGGTACCCGTGTACCACCTCCTACCCGTATCCAGCGGCAACGCTCCAGCACACTCTCTGGCGCCCCCTATTAAGTCAGGATTAAGAGACAAAATGCATGCATAATTGTGAGGATAAAGTTCAAGAATCGAAAACCAATTAATAGTCTTAATTAGAATCCATAAATAACACCAAGAGATAAAATGCATGTAGAATTGTAGATGGATGGGCAATGATACATTTCACACCGCGAGAACCAATTAATATTAAGAAGGGATTAAGAAAAGTCAAAAGTGACAATAAAGGCATTTTTAATGTTAGTTACAAAAAAAATCATGATTATAAATGCTGTTCTTTTCAACTTTCTATTTATTAAATAACCCAGAAAAAAATGCATCACTATTTCCACAAAAATATTAGGCTTCAGAACTTTTCAACGTTGATAAAATCAGCATATTAGAATGATCAGGATCAAGTGACACAGCTGAAAATAGATATATAGAAATATTATATATAAAACAACGATGTCCAAGTAAAGTGGAAATGGAAATCACAATCGTTACATTCCTAAAGATTCCCATCTCTAATTTTGAGTTGATGCGCCACTTTTAAAGGCACAACGACATTTTAAATGTTGGCTGCGGTATTTCCACTTGTTATATAATCTTTAAAAAATATATATTTGTTCTTGCTAAAATAGGTTGTTTTGTAATATATTGTAATAAGTCTATTTTGTTTAAAGATGCAGTTACAGTCACATGTAGTGATCCTCCAACAAAAACGCAAAATGAAAGGAATGAAAAAAGAGAAAGCTTTAAAGAAAGATGAAAACCAGACCTTGACAAACATCTTGGCACCTGAAGCAGAGCGATTGAGTTTGTTTGGAGAGCAGAAAACAGACATGGACTTCCTGTCTCGAGAAAACTCCAGAGTCATCTCTTTCCTCATTAACTGCTTTATGACCTGAGAGAAGAAGCATGTGTGTGAGAGAGAAGTGGTGGAGGGAATACATTCTAGATGGGTTCTTTAACTCACTGTCATTAATAGTGACTGTAATTTCACAAGCAGCAGTTAAAAAAAACATCCTGCGAGCCAAAAACCACCAAAATAAACCATTTATTAGATCCAAACAAAATATGCACACTTTTTTCACATTTTCTTTGCTGATGATGAAAAAAATCCAGTGTTGTGTTTTCAGTTCCTTGTGGGTGAAGTTTTACAAACATTAAAAAAGCAAATTGACTCTCTCTGTAAAAAATGTATCATGCAAAAATGTGCATTCATCTACTGTTCACAAGCAAACTATATAGAATAAAGAGAATCTTTTAAAGTGCATTTGAAATGTGATGAAACCACAAATACATTTAGAATGAACATAAAATAATATAAACAATACAGAGTGAGAAATATTATGTTCTACATGTAATATACCATATCATACTGCCGTCACTGAGTGGAGATTCTGTGTGTGCACAAAACATATTACTATATGAAGACTCACTGAGCAGCAGGCGGTGGCTCTTTCAGGAGGTGAGAGGTCTCTCAGGTCTGTGTCAAACACGTTCATCTTCTCCACCAGACAACAGAGAGCCGTCTCAGTCGCTTCTCCCACTTTCTCAAACACACCTTTACTCTGAGAGGAAATACAGAGAAAATCAGGTCTCTACAGCTTCGTCATGACAGAGAGAGTATGAAGATGTGCACACGCACCTCGTTGTAATCCAGCGAAGAGTCGTTACACAGGGCACAGATAGAGGCCATTTCCACCAGCCCTTCATACTGACTGCAGCGTACCATTACACCGTCCTTATACCTGAAACAGAGACAAAAAGAGGATGGGACGGATTGGAGGAGGACTGCAAATACAGAATTCAGGACTGAACATAGAGAAAATAATGGGTACAGTGAAAAAAAAGGATCAATTAGGAAAATGTTTAGGCAAACCACAGGTTAGTTCAGAAGAGATTCCTGTGAGTGTGTGTATATGTGAGTCTAGTTAGATGTGAAATAAACTCACACTTCTCCTTCAGGGGCGTAAAAAGATCCAGTTACTGTAAATTCGTTCAGTAAACACCGCTCACCTGCGACGTTGTCCACAATAAACATCTGCACCCAGACAAACACACATGCACAGCCATGCATACACAAACACACACAGAAACACACAATGTTAGTTAGTTTGAATTTAACGCATCATTCCGTGTTAATAATCGTCTAGCTATCATAGAATAATAAAATCCCACAATGCATCTGTTAGAACTATTATACACTATTAGAAATTATTATTATAAGTACATCATTTAAAACTACTTGAGTATTAGAGTACAACTGTTGCACTGGACACACGTCTCTCTCACCCTGCAGACAGACATCTGGTTGGTAGTGAGAGTTCCTGTTTTGTCAGAGCAGATGACGGAGGTACAGCCAAGCGTCTCTACAGATGGGAGGGAACGGACTATAGCATTTTTGCGGGCCATGCGGCGTGTGCCAAGCGCCAGGCATGTGGTAATGACTGCAGGAAGACCTGTGAGAAAGAACAAAGACATCAGTGAGTAAGCTATGAGAAAAGGGACAGGAGTGGAGCACAGTAAAATGTCCTATTTTACAATGAGATATTAAACAATAATTCTTTAAATGCTTTTATTTTTTATGAAAATCAACCTTTGGGAAACAATGCATGTAGATTTAAATGCTGTATTCTTATGTATATGAAATTACATTTTCAGGAAGCTTTATAACGCAGTGGGCCCTATTTTAACGATCTAAGCGCTTGGTCTAAAGCACAGGGGCACTCAGGGCGTGTCCGAATCCACTTTTGCTAGTTTAACGACGGGAAAACGGTCGGCGCGCCCGGGTGCATGGTCTAAACGGGTTGTCCCTATTCTCTTAATGAGTAATGGGTGTTTTTTGAGCGTAACATGCAATTAACCAATCAGAGTCTCATCTCCCATTCGAGCGAGTTGCGCTCGTGCCAGGGCGGATTCGCCATTTAAACGGTGGAATTTTAAGGTGCACAGACTGAACGCGTCTCCAGAGAGCAAACGGATCTGCTCATGCGCGAGCACATAAGTAGGCTAATTCTTACACGCAATGACTATCTAATATGGCATTTTTATATTTATGAAGCCTACATAATAATATTCTTTTACATTGAGTTGAGATTTTAGACCAGGTTTGAGTTGGTCTATGGCGCAGTCTATTTTCAGTTCCTCAAAATAGAAACATGCCAACAAAGCGCCTGAACACACCTCGTTTTCAGACCAGCATGGACCCACAAATAGGCGCAACTGCATTTGCTATTTAAACAATGCGGCGCAGGACGGGAAATTGAGAACTGTGTTGGGCTGAAACTAGTATGATAGGGCCCAGTGGGTTTCTATTGTGCACTTTTTTTTTATTTACTAGGAAATATTTCAATATAAGTTATTTTTAACAGCAAAGGTGAATATTATTTTTTTTTTTTTGCATTTGCTATCATTAATTATCTTTAAAAGCTATCTCAAACTGAAAGTAAAACCTGATGTTCATGTTTACAAGAATTATCCAAAATGCATCTGACCTTTTGTACAAGAGTTTTCATGATCATGTCACAAATTTGATTAATGGATCCTTTTCACAGATATGACATGTTTCCAGTTATTCTACAGAATACTAGTTAATGCCACTTAATGTGTCAGGGTTATTATAGTTAAATAAAACTAAAACCATAAAACCCATTTTTGTTACTTGAAATAAAATTAAGCACTAACTGAAATCAAAGAAAAATATGAACAAAAACCTACTTATTTTATTTCAGCCAAAGCAACATTTAGTTTAACCTGATGTACTGAAATAACTAAAACTGGATAAAAATTATTTAAAAATAGACATATTAAATATATATGACAAAACACAAAATTACTTAACTAAAATAATTGATATGCCCAACATAATCCTTCTCCTCATATTTTGTCCTCTTGTGTAAAGTCATAGAAAGTTTTTTTTTTTTATACGAGTAAATGGGAACACATCAATTATATTTTTTGCAGTATACCCGATTACCACTATAGAACTATGATGACTTCCACTTCTGGGAACCCGGGAATGTGAAAAGGGTCCATGGCAAAAAAAATATATATTATTTTCTTCATTTTGTCCTAACTTTACATTTTTCAAAATCCAAAAATATTCTGTTCTGTAGGTAAATGTTATATTCTTAGATTGTCAAAAAGTTTCCAGACATCTGGATCTCAACATATAGCATTCTGGAGATTTAAATAATTTGGATTTGGCAAAGAGAAAAAAATAGGTTAACATTTGCGCACCCTCAGGAATGGCGGCTACAGCCAGAGCCACTGCGATCTTAAAGTAGTACACAGCTCCACGCAGCCAGCTGCCTCCATGCACTGGGTCACTGAAGTGACCGATGTTAATAGCCCAAACCGCCACACAGATCAATGTGATCACCTTCAGACAGAAAGAGAAAGACAAAGAATGACTCACATTCAAACAGTTACTTCTGACCCAACCTCTGGATCTCGATAATGCTGACAAATTGCAGCAGAGTGAATGCTAACTGTTATGTAGCAAATGAGAGGATCTGTCAAATGAAATACTGTAAATGTATTTTTACATTTGTATTGTATTTTTTGGTTCATTTATTTAACACAAGCTGTGTTTTGGAGTGGAATACTAGATTAGATTACATTCACTTTAATTGTTATTGGGCAAAGTACAAGTACACAGCCAATAAAATAAGTTATATGGTATTAGGTATAGATGGCAAGAGATAAGTTAAATGCAAATGACAAAGAAAAAAATAAGAGAGGGTGCAGATACAGTGATAATGATGTATAAACGGCAGATGACAATTATAGTGTAAATGGCAATGTGTATAAATATAAAAGGTGCAGTGAGTTCATGAATAGTAAAAATGTGCAAAAAGGACTAAAAATGTCAAAATAATGAGGTACAATAACGAGGTACAAAAATGGCAAATTACCATCACAGTGCAAATGATATGCTCTAAAAAAAACTCTAGGTGCACTGAGTTCAAGTATAGCAGGAAATAGCAAAATTATCCAAACGGCTGAATATGGATTAGGATACAGATTTTGTGTGTTATTTCTTACTCGTTTGGAATATACAGGTGCATCTCAATAAATTAGAATGTCGTGGAAAAGTTCATTTATTTCAGTAATTCAACTCAAATTGTGAAATTTGTGTATTAAATAAATTAAATGCACACAGACTGAAGTAGTTTAAGTCTTTGGTTCTTTTAATTGTGATGATTTTGGCTCACATTTAACAAAAACCCACCAATTCACTATCTCAACAAATTAGAATACTTCAAAAGACCAATAAAAAAAACATTTCTAGTGAATTGTTGGCCTTCTGGAAAGTATGTTCATTTACTGTATATGTACTCAATACTTGGTAGGGGCTCCTTTTGCTTTAATTACTGCCTCAATTCGGCGTGGCATGGAGGTGATCAGTTTGTGGCACTGCTGAGGTGGTATGGAAGCCCAGGTTTCTTTGACAGTGGCCTTCAGCTCATCTGCATTTTTTGGTCTCTTGTTTCTCAGTTTCCTCTTGACAATACCCATAGATTCTCTATGGGGTTCAGGTCTGGTGAGTTTGCTGGCCAGTCAAGCACACCAACACCATGGTCATTTAACCAACTTTTGGTGCTTTTGGCAGTGTGGGCAGGTGCCAAATCCTGCTGGAAAATGAAATCAGCATCTTTAAAAAGCTGGTCAGCAGAAGGAAGCATGAAGTGCTCCAAAATGTCTTGGTAAACGGGTGCAGTGACGTTGGTTTTCAAAAAACACAATGGACCAACACCAGCAGATGACATTGCACCCCAAATCATCACAGACTGTGGAAACTTAACACTGGACTTCAAGCAACTTGGGCTATGAGCTTCTCCACCCTTCCTCCAGACTCTAGGACCTTGGTTTCCAAATGAAATACAAAACTTGCTCTCATCTGAAAAGAGGACTTTGGACCACTGGGCAACAGTCCAGTTCTTCTTCTCCTTAGCCCAGGTAAGACGCCTCTGACGACAACTGTAGCCAAATTCCTTGACACGTCTGTGTGTGGTGGCTCTTGATGCCTTGACCCCAGCCTCAGTCCATTCCTTGTGAAGTTCACCCAAATTCTTGAATCGATTTTGCTTGACAATCCTCATAAGGCTGCGGTTCTCTCGGTTGGTTGTGCATCTTTTTTTATCCACACTACTTTCTGTTAACATGGCAACAAATGTTTGTGGCTTACCCTCCTTGTGAAGGGTGTCAATGATTGTCTTCTGGACAACTGTCAGATCAGCAGTCTTTCCCATGAGTGTGTAGCCTAGTGAACCAAACTGAGAGACCATTTTGAAGGCTCAGGAAACCTTTGCAGGTGTTTTGAGTTGATTAGCTGATTGGCATGTCACCATATTCTAATTTGTTGAGATAGTGAATTGGTGGGTTTTTGTTAAATGTGAGCCAAAATCATCACAATTAAAAGAACCAAAGACTTAAACTACTTCAGTCTGTGTGCATTGAATTTATTTAATACACAAGTTTCACAATTTAAGTTGAATTACTGAAATAAATGAACTTTTCCACGACATTCTAAATTTATTGAGATGCACAGTATATATTAAAGAGCCAACTAGTTTTTAACAAGTCACATGAACACACACAATTAAATATATGCTAACATTTTGCATATTTCAGAAATAAATATGATTATTTTGTATTTTTAAATAACATTTTGTTTAAAAATGGAATTTGGTAGTTCAGTCCACTAATAAATCAAAGAAAAATGAGTAAAATCACACTTCCAGTTCATTCATCAAACTTGAAATGGAGAATCACATTGAGCACAGTGCTTTGCTTTATACTGCACATTTAGACAAACGTAGTAGTGTATTGTATCCATACAGAAAATGTGCACAGAAATACAAGGAGCATAGTTATTCCACAAACAATAGAGTGAAGGTAAAAATAAAAGGAGAGCACAGATAATTGAGTTTCCTACCTTAGAGAGTTGCTCTCCAAACTGGTCTAGTTTCTGCTGCAGAGGGGTTCTCTCTGGATCGGTGGCTGCCATCTCATCTCTGATCTTCCCGATCTCTGTGTGTACACCTGTGGCCACTACAACACCTATCGCTCGCCCTGCTGCAATGTTCGTCCCCTACACAAACACACATTCACACGTGGATCAGAAGAACTGTCACATAGAGTAATTACTATGAGCGTAATTGAATTAACATCACCTAAAGTACTTATACCAAGTTTAGGAATTAAGAGATTGAATAAAATGAGCAAATTAATAAAATTGTTATTGGCCAGGAATTGTGACATAATACATTATTTAAAAAGCAATTTATAAATGACAAGTCATTTAAATCAAATCTAAGCAGTACAAATTATCTACTAAAAGAGAATGTATTTTTTACCTCAACTTTTACTTCAGGTGAAAATGTACCAACTTGAGAAATTTATGGGGCAACATATTCCTGACTTTAAGCTATCAAAACGAAATAATAAAGAACAAAGTAACATCATGTCAAGGTGTTTTTGTAGCAGGTGGCATTTCATAGAGTGACCGGCACACGCCATTGACACATACATAAAAAAAATGCTATAAATATATATTTGATATAGCTTCATAGCACTTAGTAGGTACTACATAGGTACGTTTTTAACACCTACCATTGTCCACTGAGACAAAAAGTTATTTTTGGAGCCTAGATGTGTGATATTTAAAGTCATATCATGGTAACAGTGCGCTTACCCAAGCAAGTACTGGGTAATATAAGGTAACTACATGGTTGAGGTTAGATTTAGGGGTAGGTTCGGGGTTAGTACCTAGTTATTACCCAGTTATAAGAATTGTTATAATACATACATTATGAATGGGTCACGATTTTCGAATATTCGATTAGTCGATTTAATTGTAGAATATCGATTAGGTTGTGCGATTATTTTCTAAAGGTGTACTCACTGGGTGAACACTGGGTGTTTTGTACCGTGCACGAGCGCGTCTGAGCCCCAAAGCCCTGTTCGTTTGACTAATGTGATTGCTCCGTGCCGCGCTCGGGCGCGGTTCGTTTAGCAGACCCTGGCTTGGTTGCAAGAGGTGGGTCAGAGTGCGGTTCAGTTGGACTCGGGTGTGGCACACATGTAGTGTGAGCGCTAACTGCGCCGGAGCACGGAACTTCTGATACGTGCAGCCTGATTGCGTGAACAATAGACCTGTAAAGCAATATATAGTGAGAGGGCCGTTTGTTACAGGGTCCCAAACAACTCAAAATAATAAACCACAAAGTTAACAAAACGATGCACTCCACTGCGCTGAGCGAGAGAGCTTCTCTGCCACCTTCACGTGCTATCGGAAACGTCCTGCTTCCCACTTATGAAGTCGTGATTACGAGCTCGCTGCATTCAAATGATTTGTTTTTTGTTGAAAGAATAATGTAATATTCCACTGGTTGATAACCATAAATATTTATATGCAAAAGAGTTGTGCTGTTTTTCATGTTAAATGTGAAAAATGACAGGTTGGATGCCACAGACTTTTTTTTTTTTTGGTGGAGTATACAGGTGTAATTTTCACTTTAACTTCACACAATGTAACATGATTTTATTATCGTAATTTTGACTTTATTCTTAAAATATTATAACGTTAATCTTATTTATTTAGTTATTTATTTGAGAAGGATAAACTGATCAAACTTGCGCTGGCCGCGTGGTATTTAAAAAAACTAAAACTTGAATTTAACAAACATAAAATGTTCCAATCATATTTCTGAATTAAATTAAAGAAACTAAACAAAATAATGACCACTTTGGGAGGAGATAGAGAGAGAGAGACACGGGCTCCGGTCGGACTCAGGCGGAGAATTCTGAGAAGCTGCAGGGCTCTATATCCGTTCCCTCGTTTCAATTAAAAGTTCCCCGGACTAATTGTGAACAGATTGCACTCCCGTCTTCTTCCCGAGCATATGAACATGTTCATTAAAAAAAAATATATATATATATATGAAATAGGTTATTGTTATGAAGACAGACATTAAAATTAATGTTCACATAATAAGTGCCGTCATTCAGGCTGTTCACAATAGGTTTTAGCACGTAATATGTTTTAAGAATTATATTTTGTTTAGTGCGCAATATGTTTTAAGCCTAATATTCATTGATTAATTAATCAAACTGTTAAGATTTTTTTTTAAATAATATAAATGTTCATGCTCATTTTTTAAATAGAAATGTCCTAGCCTTATGAGAAGTTGATAATCGACGGACTGTTTTGTTATAACAATGCCGTCATTTGGTTATGTTATATTAATATGTTTTAGCAATCATACCTTACAACCATTAATTGGCTTGGGTTAAGATAGACTATTCTCTAATTCATTAATTCACTCGATTTTTTAATAGTAATCGAATAATACCCAGCGATTATCGAATATTACTTATGCTTAAAATTCCCATCCCTAACATACATAAGTATGTATAAGCGGAACAGGACTATAAAATAAAGGGCTACCCATTTCATTCAAAGTTTTGCTTTTCGTTTTGGATGGGTCCTTCAAGTCACTGTTTATGTTCCTGTCTTTACATAGCCAGACATCCATAAGGCTTTCTCAGCGGGACAGAAGTAATGGAGCCTTTAGCGTGCGTGTGTGGGTGTGGGGGTGGAGTCTTTGAGGCTGGTACTCTCTGGTCATTTCCATCTGAGAGCTCAAAGCCTGCGTGATGTGATGACTCAGTCTATAGCCATGTGGGAGCAAACAATATGAGTGATGTATTATTCAACACACAGACTCGACTGCCGGACATAATCCACTACAGTACACAAACCATCGTACACATCCACATCTGGCCGCGTTTAATCCAGTGCCTAATTGCCACATGTAACAAAAAAAACTAAAACCTGAAATTCATAAAGAATAGCTGCAGATGGACAGATAACTAACATAATCACTCCATATAATCTTACAGAAAAGAGCATGTTTTTCTTATCCTGGTTGACGGCACGGGGGTCAGGCACTGGGTCTGTGTGTTTTATGATGGATACAGACTCCCCCGTCAGGATGGACTGGTCCACTCTCAGAGTAGTAGAGCATATGGAGGTCAGTCGGATGTCTGCTGGGACTTTATCACCAACTGGAGAAAAGCAGGTGCAAAAAGAGAGACTTGTGTCATTTTTATCAGGCATGTTATGCTATAACAGAACAGTAAAGGCATCAAAGATATACATATTTTACAGAAACACAACCAATATGTAATCAATACAAATGAGAAATGGTTTAGGTAATGTATAAGAACATATTAAAACTAGGGCTGTCAATCGATTAAAATATTTAAAATCGCATGATTGTCATGAGTTAACTCGCGATTAATCGCACATTTTTATTTGTTCTAATCGTACCTTAAATTAATACTTTTCAAGTTTTGAATACTCTAATCAATATGGGCATGGACAACTATGGATGCTTTATGCAAATGTATGTTTATTATTATTGAAACCTTAGTCAGCATAGAGTAGACAAGAGTAGCAATGAAACAGCATCTCCAGGACATGGTGCCGACAACAACAATACTACAGCGAGAATAAAAGTTCTGCCTTCTTTCATTGCGTATAAGTTTGAGCGGTGTAATGCAAATCTTCCCACACCGTGACGTAGATATGTGGGGGCGTGTTTGAATGATTCGTTTTAGGGGGGTGTGGCAGAGTCTTAACTTTTATAAAGGACATCTCATTGGGTTTGAGACATTAATATTTGCAATTTTACAGATCGTATATATACACAAAAACAGCTTGTAACACGCCAAAGACAAAGGAAAACATGATATCGCATTATATGACCCCTTTCAGAATTAAAAAAACAAAGGCTGTATTGGAATGTTTTCTATTACTAAATGTTGGGAATTGAGAATTTTTTTTATTTAATTGCTTTAAATAATTACTGTCATTTTGCTACAGTGGGACTCTGAGGTTTAAACTACAACACTGCTGATTAGCATCCCATACTTTACAATCTATCTTTAGAAACCAATGTCAGTCAAGATACAGATCGACACAAAAAAAAAGACATCAACCTTATTTTGTTCATTAGCTTTGGGATTCTTAGAATAGAACTTTGAGGGGAGGGCCAAGACAATTCTGAGACTGGGTCTTAACCCTTTCTGTCAAATTAAATCTGGTACTAAAGTCTATAAACAAAATTGGTTCAAATAAAAATACATCATGTATTATCAGCATAATAATTTTGAGTGAATGACTGAAATAAAAGGAGATCACATTGTCAGTGTCACAAGTTTGCTTATTTGATTAGTGACATCTAACTATTTTAAATACTCTATGTGACCCTACATAGGAGGAGAATGGATAGATGGATGAATGATTAAAATCTCAAAACAATCTTTTTCAGGTTTAAATTAGATTTTGAATACTTAGATTTTCACAGTATATGCACATGCATGTAAATGAATAAGAGATTTACTTTGAAGTGACCAAATGATAATTGCAAATGCAGCCGCAAAGGAGAGTCAAATGAGGTTGATTGCCAATTAGCAGCAAGCATCAGCTATAAATGGGTTCAAACAATTAAGACTTTGATGTTTTCAAAGCAACAGGAGGCAACTAACAGAGTTCAAAAGATGGCAAGTGCCACAGTTGCAGGTGCATCAGTAACACAGAATGTGGCACATTTAATGCATCCAGGGAAATAGCCTATAAAAATAACATGTGCAAATATATCTGGAAAAACTTCACTGACGCAAAAGAAACTGTGGCTGCAAGTCGCAGATCACTAACAATAATACTAAGACAGCTCAATGCATAACTGGCCTAAAGCCCGAGCATAATTTCCAAAATGTAAACAGTATTTAAAACAAACCTCCTAAACCTGGAATGTCTGGCAATGGCAGTTTTATTGCAAAATAATACATAACCTGTTTAAAGAAACTAAACCCCTGTTCAATAATAATTTTTTTTTTTAAAGTTCAATAGACTGATGGGAATTTTTTCATAAAGTCTGGAGAAACCCACATAGTCTTGCCAAATTTTAAATATGGTTGGGACGTGTGATGTTTTGGGCAACAGTCTCACGGGAGTCATTACTTCAGATAATCAATGTGCGTGGTTTTTGGAAAGAATCAAACTATGCCAAACATTTATTTAACAATACTTTCGCCTAACTGTGAGAACAGCTGTCTATTTTCTTGAGAAACATCCTTAATGCATTTGAGACAGACTGTGCTAGGCAGTTTTGACTGGCTTTTACAAACAATCAGAACACAGCCATCTCTATTTAGCAATGTCCTAAAATTATCTCCAGACATATCCTTTGGGAGTGGACCTCTCTTTTTTTCTTTACGGAAACACTGCCATTTTCTATAACTCTTACTCCAGCCTCTAAGAAACAAATTATGAAAGGCAACTGGGACATAAATGAAACATCAGCGTACAGATGTACAAAAAAATCTCTCAATAAATACATTTTATTTTGGTCAATTAAAAAAAAAGTGATGATGTAGAAATCTAGTTCTCGTTCTTACCAGCCACCTCCACAATGTCTCCAGGCACAATGTCCCTGGCTTTGACCCTCTGAACACTCTTCCTGTCCTGTCTGTACACCTTCCCCATTTCAGGCTCATATTGTTTTAGGGCTTCAATGGCATTTTCTGCATTACGCTCCTACAGAATCATACACACCGGGAGTTGTAATTTCTAGCAAATCGTCCTGCATTATTGTCTCATCCACAGGCTTTATATATTTTATATTAACATATTTAAGAGGTATTTAATAATTTACACAGGCTGTACCTGCCACACTCCTACAATGGCATTGGCAATAAGAATGAGGAGGATGACAAATGGCTCTACGAAGGCTGTGATGGTTCCTTCACCTTCCTCAAACCAGGCCAGAGTCTGAAAGATAGAGAGAGAGAATATGTAATGCAAAACATGGGCATTGCAATTTTTTCTCAAATCTGTGGTAACAATAGAATGTAAACCATGTTACCACGCAAAAGTTACACCAGATTCACAACAACTGCATAGAGACATACAGTTCCGTTTAAAAATCTAAATGATTCTAATTAAGGCTTTAAGTTGGTTCTAAATTAAATGAAATAAACAATGCCATTAATGGGTTTAAATGGGCAATAATGTTTTTTTAATTGAATACTGAAATATATAAATTTGTTTTAAATAAAATTATAGTCTAAATATGAAATTAAAACCGCCAACAGGTGGCGACAAGTCAGGTCAAGTGAGTCATTCAATGATCCATTCAACCAATTCACACAAATGACTGATTCATTCAAAAACAAAGCAAGTGACCGTCTTTATGAACAGCTCACTGAATCATCAGCTCACTCAATTAGTTAAAAATGTGGATTCATTCATTAATGAAACATCTCTGTGTTGCTCAGAGGCATTGTCTTGTGGTGTGTTTTCTTGCAAAAACAGAGGATACAGACAATATTGTGTCTAAAATGTAACATAATATTAACTTAGTTTATTGAACTGTTCTCTAAAATCAATATTATATTTGCAATCATGCAGATATTCAAGAAAATAACACTATTGCTTGTGTTATATGCTTAACGATAATTATGGTATCATATCTTGAATTTTAGGGGCATGTAACACTTCATTCTAATAGATTACATCACACAGTTAGTCGTTGTCCTGCATCATATTTGTTAACAAATGTTGTATGCAATGCAAGATCACAAACAGCTCTGGGCTGGGCAAAGGTGCATTAAATATGTTAATCATTTTAACACAATATTTGTTCCATAAATAATTGAACCAGATTATAGATAGAGATAGATAGATAGATAGATAGATAGATAGATAGATAGATAGATAGATAGATAGATAGATAGATAGATAGATAGATAGATAGATAGATAGATAGATAGATATTTGGCAGTAATAAGAATAAGTAATAAGAAGATTGCTAGAGTTTTGTAGAATTATTCTATCTGTGTTTGGCATTTATGAATGTGAAAAGCTTGTTTATTGTTCTGTACCAGCACTACTCTTGCTTAACAGTGTGAGAGTAAACACAGTCTTTGATTTATACTTACAAAGGAAATACAGGCGGCAAGAAGGAGAATCCGAACTAGCAGATCCTCAAACTGCTCCAGAACAAGTTCCCATAGTGACTTACCTGTAAACACAACAAAAAATGATAAAGACCTACAGTGGCCACAAAGTTTAAACCTCACTTTCCATTAGGTGAAAAAGAACTCTGAGAAAACTAAAACCTGGAACATGTAAACAATTAAAAACCTTTACAAATACATCTTTAAGAAACATTTAATCAAGATCTATTCATCTACAAGCAGAGTGCAACCCTTATCCAACCTCCTCAAGGGAATCCATTAAGAACTAATTATCCACACTAGCAGCATCTCCCATGCAACAAAGGTAAGCTCAGAGAGACTTAGACAATATGATGAAAGATCTGCTAATAACTACACAAACACAAGGGAGCGCTCACCTTCTTCTGCAGGTAACTCTGTGGCACAGGTTATAGCAAAATAAAAGAAAAATGGGCAGAAGATAAAATATAAAAGGTTAAATTAAATCTCATCATGACATTTTCTATTGTTCATAATGCACAAAACAGTTGCTGTATGTATGCAAGTGATGCAGTACCATTGGGGCCCCATCCTTCTCTGCTCTTCCTTAATTGCTCAAAGCTCAGTCCCGTTGTCTCGTTGACACCGAAATATCCCAGCACCTCCTCAACCGTCTTTGTATGGGCATTGTCCATCCCTGAAAGAAAAGAATATACCTCAAAATCGAATATCATCATTTACTTAGCCTTATCTGTTACCATTCAAAGAATAACAACCTTCTCATGTAAAAAAAAAAACAATCACAGTCGCAGTCACTGTCCACTTTGACTGCATTAACAAAAGAAACAATGAAAGTGATTGGTGACTAAGTCTTTCTGTCTGACATCTTCAGGTTTGGACCAGCACGAGGGATTAAAAATGTCACATTTACAACTTTTTTTCTGAATTATACCTTTCGTTTTCAAACGAGGCTCTTTCTAGAGGGAACTTTCGATATTAACAAAAAGCACAGTATCCTAACGTAAACGTAACGTCACTACAGTAAACACCCGCGTGCACTTGTTGTGTCTCTGTGATTACCTGCCTGAATAAAAGACCCAGGATGTTATATTTTCAGGAAACGGTATTAAGACGCGAAACTGCGCACCTGTTACTGAGCGTTACCTGCAGGATTAGTTATTATGATGACTTTCTGGACCATTCAAGATAATATTTAACTCGATGGGTTTCACGCATAAATATCCGAGGCCAAATGTTTCGGTTCATTTTATGCCAATGACGATGCAAATGTAAGTAATAGCGAGTGATTAACGTTACAAGCTGTGAATTGTATCTTCCTGTCAAGTTTGGCTTACAGCTGACTGAGCAAAACCTCTAAATGACTGATCCTGCAGGCACTGTGATCGATAACCCTCCCAATCTACTGTATTATCATCAGACACAGCATAATACCGACAACACCTTACTCACCAAACTGTAATTCAGTCCTCTGTAAACCAATAACTTCCGTTAACGTTACACCAAACCGATGTGCTAAACCGCGACACGAGAGAATATAACGTTATCTCAGTTAAAACCCAATGCGGTGTGCTATTGTAGATCGATCTGCTGATGAAATCCAATCGGGCAGAGAGATCGCACTGCAGCGCTGCTCAAGGCAAATGACGATTTTCTGCTATGCGTTTTCCTTCTGAGTTCAGCATGATCCGGAATATTATACAAAAATAATTCACTGCGGGATGAATGATTGATTTTTTTAGAAGATTTTCGACGCTGTCAAGTCTTCTTGAATGTATCGGCAGTATTTAAAATGGCCAAGCCGATGCTATAATCCACCGCTGCCTCCTATCTACATAACCGTCGCTTTATTTTATACTAGGTCACTGGGCGACATTATTACCGTAGGCGCGTCAGCCGCAGCATCGATGGGCAGCGCTGCAGCCAATGAGCGATCAAAACATCATCCTGACCGGATGGAATGGACAAATCAGCTTCGTTCTTCTATTGATAATCCCGCCTACTCGTTCTTGCAGCAGGAGGGCGGAGCTTCCACTCGCACTGTTTAACCAGTGACCGTTGCATGCGACAGTATACGCCATAAAATACATTTACATAAACCACTCAGGCTGCGCGAATGTTAAAAGTGACGCTGCTGTGAACCAATGAGAAACAGCTCTAACCGAAGAGGCAGGATACGTCACTTGGGTCAATAATACAGCCCCCCCCCCGCATCCATCTGTCACTCAAGGGAGGTATATTGTAGCTAACGACGCGCTTGTGGATATGATTTGAATGAGGTCGATGTGCAGAACCAGCAAATTTGGTCAAACCCATAATCCACGTCGACGTGACGATATTATAATGAATTCCAGTCAAACACGCAGGTTGATGGGGTGGAAAGGGATCTGACCTATTTCCGTGGTTGCCATAATTATCTGCCCCTAATTAATATAATTCTCGAGAGGGGCTGTTTTAATTCCTGCATATGCATGCTGCATATATGTTACATATACATATGCCTTACTGTAAATATATTTGAACAGCTAGAAGATAAGAAATAATCTTAAATTGCAATTGTCTAGTGAATGATTGATAACATGTGTCTATGATTTGAAATCAAAATGTTTATATATATATATATATATATATATACATTTTTGTTCATAAGGAAATATTGCAGCACACAGCAGAGGATAATTAGACTTATGCAGAATTATAATATCGCATAAGGCAGTGATTTTTTGTGTAGCATGACCATTTTAAATTCTTTATAAATAATTTTAAAGGGGTTATGTGATGCGATTTCTTGTTTTCCTTTTCGTTAGTGTGTTATGTAGCTGTTTGTGCATGTATACGATCTGCAGAGTTACAAAGCTCAAAGTCTCCCACAAAAGGATTTATTCTATATAAAAGAGAAGGCTGATCCAGACCGGGTTAAAACGGCTCATTCAGACATGCCCCCACATGTCTACGGCACGATGTGGAAATATTTGAAAATTTGTTCAAAATTTGAAATGCCACCCAAATGTTCACATTAAGAAAGAAGGCGTGGTTTCAGTAACCACAGTAGTGTTGATGCAGCCGTGTCAGGGAGATGCTGTGTGTTTCTGTGCGAATGCTAAAGCACTTTATTTGTGAAACAGAAAGATTCTTCAGATGTTAAAGGTTCTTTATGGAACCATTTAGGCAAAAAGGTTCTTCTATGTCATCCTGAAGCACCTTCATTTTTAAGAGTGTATTTAAAAAAAAAAACATTGGGTCAGTTCCGACTTTGCTATGACAATCTGGCGCTTCTGAATCAGCGACTGTATGTTTTGTTATTAATTTCAGTATTTGCTATTGACTGTTCAAATGCGGAGTTATGCGCGTCGTGTGTGTGTGTATACGCGTGTGTGTGTGAGAGAGAGAGAAACAGGGTCACATAACCGCGGCTTGTGTACTGTGTACACAATATAATATAGACAATTATGTGTGTACAGGTCTGCTATGTGCAAATTTGAAATGAAAAATAAGTATGTGTGATGAATAAATAATGTATAATAGTGTTGTGTGTTCCACGTTTAATGTCAGGTGTTCATGGATTGCTTGGGGTAAGAAACTGTTTCTGTGTCTGGTCGTTCTTGTGCTCAGAGCTCTGTAGCGTCGACCAGACGGTTCAAAGAGGGAGAGTGCTGGATGTGAGGAGTTCAGAGTGATTTTTCCAGCCCTTTTGCTCACTCTGGATAAGTACAGTTCATTGGAGAGTGGGGAGGGTTGTACCAATGATTCTCTCAGCAGTCCTGACTACCGTCTGTAGTCTTCTGAGGTCAGATTTGGTAGCTGAGCTGAACCAGACAGTTATTGACGTGCAGAGGACGGATTCAATGATGGCAGAGTAGAACTGTTTCAGCAGCTCCTGTGGCAGGTTGAACATCCTCAGCTGGCAAAGGAAGTACAACCTCTGCTGGGCCTTTTTCACAATGGACTCAATGTGATTGTCTAGGGCTAGGGTTAGAGCTAAACCTAAAGGAAAGTAGATCTCGCTAGCCAAATTTGAGTATTCCTGTTTTAGAGTGGTCAGTGCAATTTGGGAAAGAAATCAGTTAAATCTGTATGTGGATGTGTATAAATATTCAAATGTAACCCCCTTTGTAATCGTTAACATTTTCATAAGTAACTGTAATTTAACTACACATTTTTTCAGTTACAATTATAGTTACATTTATTTTGTAATTAAATTACGTAACACCATTACATGTAACTAGTTACTCCCCAACACTGCTTATAAGTTACTTACAAAATATAAAATGTAACACAAATGTATAAAAAGTGACAGAGAACATACAAATAAGGTGGTATAAATTTTAAAAAGCATATAAGGATATGTGTGATTGATATTGTTATTCATGACTCAACAATAACTTTTGAGTATAAAATGTTTAATACAATTTAGAGTAATAAAAAACAAAGCAAACATTGTAGAACATATCAAACACTACAAAAGTATTTCTTCTTTTGTCATCTTTTCTCCATCAGTTTTTTCAGAGGGGATAGTCACACCAGAGACTGAAACAGAGAAAGAAAATGAGCGTTATAGTGACAGGCTTCGGCTGGTTTTTGATTGTGTCTGCATGTATAAAAGGAGAGAGAGAGAGAGAGAGAGAGAGTATGTGAGTGCATGTTAGTAATACCTCTGTGTGTACTCTGGGTCACTGCTCTCCTTCAGTAAAATGTCTTTAATCTCCTGCAGGGGATTCAGCCCATGTAGTGCTGCCCTCTCCCATCTCTGCAGTCGATTGATCCCTAAAACACAAACACACACACTATTATTATATATATTTTTTTATCTTGAAAAGAATTCAAGAGCTCAAAGTGACACAGCTGATACATTTCAGGATTTTATTGCTTTACAAACCACAGAAACTAGAGGTCGACCGATATTTAATTTTACCGATACCGATAGCTAGGTTTGATCATACTTGCCGATAACCGATTAATTAACCGATAGTTTTTAAAATGGATACTGGATAAAAAATAAAGACATAACTGAATCATGAAAATGTGCTCTATTAAATAAATATGATTATATTAAGAAATATTGAGGTAAATTAAAGACATGCATTCAAATTGAAACAAAAAGTAACATCCAAAATGAATAAAAAAGGCACTCCAAATAACAACTAATTTTAACTTGTGAAACAGGAGAAACGTAACTAGTCCTGTTAAAGAACTGCAAGAGATTCAAGTGTAACATGGTCCATTTCTAGTTCTATTTTAATATTCAAAGTTAAGAAGCCTCAAATTATAATGGTGAAAGTAGAGCTGGTGTGCATGGTGTCAAGTGAGTCGGCTCCTCCTGGCTTCACTAGGCACAGTGGATGGTGGGGGCACAGGAATTTCTTTGCTAGATGTGCAAGTGTTTTAAATCTTGTTCATTTTTCTGCCACCACTGCAGAGGCATGTCACTTCTTTCAATGACAGGCTCTGACAAATAGCACTCAAGCTCAGTCTCAAAGCTGTACATCCCATGAGACTAGGGCTGTGCAATTAATCGAATTCGATTCTCATGCGCATCTCGTTAGTAAAGCCGGTTCCGTGATTGGCGCTAAATCTCCATCACCTGTTTTCAAACGCAGCGGCAGTTAATACACAGAGCCGTAGTTCACTGACAAGCTACGCGATATCACGTTCAAATCGCAGATGAAGCGAATTCGATTATGAACGCGAAATTGCCTAACTTGTCAGTGAACTACGGCTCTGTGTATTAACTGCCGCTCAATTTGAAAACAGGTGATGGAGATTTAGTGCCAATCACGGAAACGGCTTTACTGATGAGATGCGCATGACAATCGAATTCGATTAATTGCACAGCCCTACATGAGACACAGCTGTGGCACCAAGGACCCTGGCAAACAGAGTGTTCACTAAAGTGGGCTGATGGATTTTCTGCTTCTTAGTCTCTGGATCCAAACCCTCATCCTGCTCAGGTCCTTCTAGTAGAGGGCACGGACCATCTTCTATGAGCATGGCAAGCTCTTCAGCTTCCTCTTTTAGCTATTTTTTTCCTTTCTGAAGTGTTTCTTCAGACGCACAGGCATGGGCCTTGTATCTGGGATCAAGGAGTGTTGCTAGGACAATAATTTTTGTCTCCTTGCCTCTATGTAAATGTTAATTAAGTATTAATAATTATTATTAATATTACTCAAATGAATTTATCCCACAGAGGACACTGTTCTAATGAGGGGAATAAACTGAACTATTATTGTAATCAACTGTCATCCATTTATTCATTTTAATAATATTTATTCATCTGATTTTACATATGACCTGAGAAAATCATGTCTATAATTTTGGTTTGTGAGATCGAGATCGAGCTGCCCACACAAACATTTAGGACAGAAACTTGTTGTCTACGCTACCCAGCGACTTTCATTAATAAAATAGCTTTTAGATATTGGATTGCTACATTATAAAGAGGGAGTAAAATTACTGTTTAAATAACTAAACTCAAATATTCATTGTTTGTAGTGACGCGCATATGCAGGTGGGCTAATTCACACACGCAACGGTCACCCTCTCTCTCTCTCTTTCCCTCTCTGTGTGTGTCTCTCTCTCACACACAAACTCTCTCTGTCTCTCTCCGCACTATTTCATCTCTGTCTGAAGCGGGCAGAATGCTAGAGCTAACGAACTTCGCATCAGGTGGTCCTTGCCTTCACGTCGTGCATTAAAATCGTGTATTTCACAACCGAAATACATTTTCAATGACGTTCCGTGCAACAGAAACACTCGGTTTAGCGGAGCTTTTACGATTAATTAACCATGACTTTTTAAAGCGCGGTTAATAGTAAAACTGGTTAATCGCTGCATACCTAATATTCACAGGCTTTAAATTTGCAACTTCGCTGGCTACCGAATGCGACCAGCTGGGGTTAATGACGTTAAACATTTGGGTCGGACTTGCGTGTATTTTTGCCACATTAATGTAACCACTTGAGATACTGCTAATGTTAGCGTCCTCTCAGCCTTGTCGGCAAACATACCGCTGTTCTTTCTCCAATGCAGCATCTAGTCAACAACTGAATTACTTTATATTGACATAAATGTACTGGAGTGTACTGTATACATACCTTTTCGCTGTGTGTGTTTTAAACGTGCATCTGAAATGTCAGCAGCACTGCGCTCTCTCCAGGCAGCGTGTGATCTCCGTGCAGCGCGCAGTATCACGTGTCAAAATAAATGCACGTGTTTTCAGTGATTTTCGCCTCTAGAGGCCGTTCTCGCCATAGATATGTTGGCTCTCGCGCTGTATAATGATAACGGACCATTCACAGCCGTTCCGGCAGCGGATGTAATCTGGAAAAACTATCGGAGTGGATTTTTGCCGATAACCGATAGTTCCGGGAATCAACTATCGGTGCCGATTAATCGGCAAAACCGATACATCGGTCGACCTCTAACAGAAACCACAAAAAATACTGACATAAAGTTGCACATAGAGATTGATTAATAAAATTTATAATGTACCTGTGCATGGTCCGAATTTCCAGTCCAGATCAAACTTCTTCAGTTCTTGTAGATATTTTTCTCTTTCACTCAGTTGTGGGGGCTCAGGCTCTGATAAGTTATAACATTGTTATAAATGCTGCTGCATCACTGGTGCATGCTCCTCTAAATAATTTGCAGTTTAGGAATATGATGACATATTGCAGATCTCTGCTTTCACTGAAATATGCACATACACAAACAGGAACAAACATCCTGTCCCACCTGCTTTTGGCGGTGAAGGAGACTTGTCTCTCTTGCCCCCTCTCCTTGCTTTCTTTACAACCTTGAAGGAGTCAGTTATGAGGCCACGCTTAGGTGTCATATCTAAAATTAAAGGACAGTGAGTAACACTTTAGTTAACTTGAACTAACAATGTAAAACATTATGTAGTTAGCTAACTGATGACATTCAGGTTTGCATCATGAGGATATGTCAATAACTCTAAATCATTAATCTTTAGCTCATTCATCAAGTATGTTGTAAATGCATAATTTTATTGTATACACAACACTTAGGACTCTCTGATCACTGTTCATCTTATACAAACCTACAGGCAGAAACTGAAATCAGCTAAACGTGTATTAAGAACTGTTAAAAGATGGACTAATGAAGCAGAGCAAGATGTAAAAGCTTGTTTTGACCTTACTGATTGGACTGTTTTTGAGGCTGCTGCAAACGATCTGGACGAGCTCACAGAGACTGTAACATCATATGTCAGTTTCTGTGAGGATATCTATATTCCTACCAGGACTAATCTAACTTATAACAACGACAAACCGTGGTTCACTGCAAAACTCAGACAGCTCTATCAGGCCAAAAATATGCCTACAAGAAGGGGGACAAAGTCTTGTATTTTTTCCAGTGGTTCTGCTTCAATGTGGAAAGGTCTGAAAGACATCACCAATTACAAGACACCATCCCCCAGCACTGTGGAGAATCAACAACTGGCAGACGATCTGAATGAGTTCTATTGCGGGTTTGAAAAAACACCTTTCACACCTCTGGCAACCCCCCTCTCCCCCACACCTACACTGCAGATAAGAGAAGATGACGTATGCCAGGTCTTCAGAATGAATAAAAGAAGGAAGGCACCAGGCCCAGATGGTGTGACACCAGTCTGTCTGAAATCCTGTGCTGACCAGCTGGCCCCCATCTTCACACAGATATTCAACAGATCACTGGAGCTGTGCGAAGTCCCCTCATGCTTCAAACGCTCCACCATCATCCCCGTCCCAAAGAAACCTGCAGTGGAGTCATTCAGATTGCTGGGCAGCACCATCTCCCAGGACCTGAAGTGGGACACTCACTTCCTTCACCTGCTGAGAAAGTTAAACCTGCCACAGGAGCTGCTGAAACAGTCCAACTCAGCCATCATTGAATCCGTCCTCTGCACGTCAATAACTGTGTGGTTCAGCTCAGCTACCAAATCTGACCTCAGACGACTACGGAGGGTAGCCCGGACTGTTGAGTGAATCATTGGTACAACCCTCCCCACTCTCCAAGATCTGTACTTATCCAGAGTGAACAAAAGGGCTGGAAAAATCACTCTGGACTCCTCACATCCAGCACACTCCCTCTTTGAACTATTACTGTCTGGTCGACGCTACAGAGCTCTGAGCACAAGAACGACCAGACACAGGAACAGTTTCTTCCCTCAGGCAATCCATCTCATGAACACTTGACAATAACGTGGAACACACAACAATATTATACATCATTATTCGTCACACATACTTATTTACATTTCAAATTTGCACATATCATACCTGTACATACATAATTGTCTATATTATTATATATTGTGTTTTTGCTTTTTTGTATATTATTCTTTTTATTCTCTGTGTCCTGTCCTGTTGCTGTCTTTCTGTTGCACTGTGGAGCTTCTGTCACAATAAAAAATTCCTCGTAACGTTATGTGTAAACATACCTGGCAATAAAGCTCATTCTCATTCTCTCATTCACTTGTGTTTTATTAATTTTGTTAATAGGAAACATCGCAGCAGCGCAGAGTAAAGTATATTTAGTCAAATATGCTCACGTAACGTTAGATAGCAAAGTAGCCTACAAACAATTCATTTTTGTGTAGAGTTTAAAAAAGGCATTAACACTGCTTCCGAGTGGACTAAAGCGTTTGTAAAATTGTACGTGCATCCCCTTACATATATATGAAATTCACGGCGTACCTGAATGCTGCTAGGATGTTGTCGTTTGATCAAATTATTTGCTAATGTTGACAGCAGTCTTCAACAATAAAGCCTTTTAACTTTCGCTTTGTGGCTCGATCGTTTACAAAACAGACGGACATTGAATAGGAAGGGCGGGGCTACGCACAGAGCGTAATGGCGTCATGACGAACGCGTTATTATAAGCACTGCGCAAATCCACGCACACGGGACTCGGCCTCGATCCTCTCGCCGAATAACAGTAATACTGATTCAAATATCTCACACATTTAATTTAATTGAATGTTTAACGTTGCTTCGCTAACGTTAGCTCGCTAGCTCTTTTTATTTGTTTAGATTTAGAAAAAAGTGTCTCTCCAAGATATTCAGATAGGCAAAGACTAATTTTATAACACAAAGCTAAATGACATCCAAATCATCCTGCAGTAAAAAGTGTGCCGCAATGTCTATTAGGAAATGTCTATCATTGACAACACTCTTGAAACGTTACCTCATTAAGCCACATGCAGAGATGAGAATATATAAAAATCTATATGAATACTGTATAATGCATATTTATGATTTTGGTCCGCTCTGTCTAAGCTGGAGTGGCAGACATGAATGACACTCTGGAATTCAATGAAATTTATCAGGAGGTCAAGGGCTCCTGGGTGAGTAGATGCTGCAACAGTCTGCTGTCGAATCTGAGATGTCATTCTTAAAAGTGTCTGACTGATCTCTCTCTACAGAACGACGGGCGTATTCGCTTCAGTAAGCAGACAGTGGTGTATAAAAACAGTAAGACTGGGAAGGTGGACAGCATTCCGGTGCCTGAGCTCACTCAAGCCCAGTGGAGGAGGGTCTGTCTGGGTCATGGCATCAAGCTGTGCACCAGCACTGGAAACATCTACAAATATGATGGCTTCAAAGACACTGTGAGTCCGAGATACAAGAAACCTTCAATTAAAGTTGCTCTATACTCCACTGTTTCATTACATGTCTTAAATTTCCTGCTCTCTTTTTATGCGCAGGACCTTGAGAAGATCTCAGAGTACTTCAAAGCCAACTACAAAGTGGAGCTGGTTGAGAAAGATATGTGTGTGAAGGGCTGGAATTGGGGCACTGCTAAATTTAATGGTCAGTGCATTCCTGATGCAACACCATTTCTGAGACATGTACAGTATAACAATTTTATAGAGACCTTAATTCAGGTTTCTATGGGCTGTAGGATGAATGGTACAGTATTATAAGTTTTACAGTAGACTTTAGTAGACTAATACTTACAGTATAGACACTGAGACACTGAAATTCTAGAAATAATTAGTGGTTGACTGATATATCACCATGATATATATTTGCTGATATTTGGCACTTTTTAAATTATTGGCATTAACTGACAAGTTTTTCTTTTTGCCATATAAGTTTAGCTTAAGCGAGACACTCTGCAGTGCTCTTTCTTTATTAATTTACTTTGTTTAACAGTTCTTAAGTTAACTAAATTATTAGTAATAATAGAAAATATTAATAAATTACTATTATATAGATTACTAGATTACTAATATATTATTACTAAAGTAATAATAGAAAGGCAAACACTATAATACTTCCTCATATACCAACTTAAAATCCTTGATTTTAAACTGCTGTGCTGTGTCATATTTACCGTGGGAATTTTTTTTCCCCCCCCCCCAGTTCTCACATTCAGCAAATTCTTTATTTGTGAAATATACTATAATAGGATTACAGAATCAAGCATAGCTAAGTATCAATCTTTTTTATTTTACAAGGTTTATTTTTTAATAAATTTCAGATTATTTTTTTAAATACTGAATAATTTCCAAATTATTTATTTCTAATTTAGTAAATATTATGTAGAGAAAAAATACAAATTTAATTACAGAACTTGCATGTATTACTTGGAATCTTTAAATAAAACACTGTGATATTATTTATTAGCTTTATATCAGCTATCAGCCACCCTGATTTCTAAGACAGCGCCATTGGTGATCAAAAGACTGTATTGGTTGACCACTAGAAATAATAAATTAATGCATAACAATTAATAGAAATAATAGAAGACTGTTAATAGCTAACCAGCTTTGCATTTTAATAAACGTAGCTTTCACTGCCATATTCAAGTATTAAACATTTTGTCCTTCTGTGGATTTTCAGGGCCGTTGCTTTCATTTGAGGTGAATGAGAGTCCTGCGTTTGAGGTTCCGCTCGCCAGTGTGTCCCAGTGTGCGACGGGAAAGAATGAGGTCACTTTGGAGTTTCATCAGAATGATGACACAGATGTATCCCTCATGGAGGTGCGCTTCTATGTCCCACCCACCACAGGGGACGAGGGCTCAGACCCTGTGGAGGTAAGTGTGCATGCTCGTGTGTGCGCCACTACCTAACAGTCACCAACAGATGGCATAGTTTACAAAGTAATAATCATAACATGCCAATAAAGCAGGGGTTTTCAATCTTTAGATCAGGGGTCTCCAACCCTGCTCCTGGAGAGCTACCATCCTGAAGATTTCAGCTCCAAACTCAATCAACCACACCTGAACCAGCTAATCAAGGTGTTCAGGGCTAATTGATAATTATAGACAGGTGTGATGCTGCAAGGTTGGAGCTGAAGTCTGCAGGACGGTAGCTCTCCAGGAGCAGGGTTGGAGACCCCTGCTTAGATTGAAAAATTATGATCATCCTTGTGTGAGTGACACCCATTCTAAAATTAAGCTATACATTTTCATGTAAAAAGACCCATTTTAATCTAATTTGATTTGAAAATATTAATATTATAAATGTTTAAATATTATTTAGAAAATATTTAGTTTTTTTGTTATATTGCTTTTTACAGTACTTTACTGTTAGTTGTATTATTTATTTCATTAGTATTTTTTTTATTGTAATATTATTTTAGTTATTTTATTTTGAAATTGTAATTTTTTTTTTATTTGCACGTTCAGTTTAATAAAAAAAATTGAATTAGTGATTAACAATTATGAAAACACGATTAATCGCATCCAAAATAAAAGTTTTTGTTTACATAATATACACTCAATGGCCACTTTATTAGGTACACCTTGCTAGTACCGGGTTGGACCCCCTTTTGCCTTCAGAACTGCCTTAATTATTCGTGGCATAGATTCAACAAGGTGTTGGAAACATTCCTCAGAGATTTTTTTCCATATTGACATGATAGCATCACACAGTTGCTACAGATTTGTCGGCTGCACATCCATGATGTTAATCTCCCGTTCCACCACATCCCAAAGGTGCTCTATTGGATTGAGATCTGGTGACCGTGGAGGCCATTTGAGTAAAGTGAACTTATTGTCATGTTCAAGAAACCAGTCTGAGATGATTTGAGCTTTGTGACATGGTGCATTATCCTGCTGGAAGTAGCATCAGAAGATGGGTACACTGTAGTCATAAAGGGATGGACATGGTCAGCAACAATACTCAGGTAGTCTGTGGTGTTTAAACGATGCTCAATTGGTACTAAGGGGACCAAAGTGCCAAGAAAATATCTCCCACACTAATGACCACCACCAGCCTGAACCGTTGAGACAAGACAGGATGGCTCCATGCTTTCATGTTCTTTACGCCAAATTGTGACCCTACCATCTGAATGTCGCAGCAGAAATCAAGACTCATCAGACCAGGCAACATTTTTCCAATCTTCTATTGTCCAATTTTGGTGAATCTGTGGGAATTATAGCCTCCGTTTCCTGTTCTTAGCTGACAGGAGTGACACCTGGTGTGGTCTTCGTCCACACAACTGCCGCTCACAGGATATTTTCTCTTTTTCGGACCATTCTCTATAAGCCCTTAGAGATGGTTGCGCGTGAAAATCCCAAGAGATGAGCAGTTTTTGAAATACTCAGACCAGCCCGTCTGGCACCAACAACCATTCCACGTTCAAAGTCACTTAAATCCCCTTTCTTCCCCATTCTGATGCTCGGTTTGAACTTCACTTCACTTCGTCGTCTTCACCACATCTAGATGCCTAAATGCATTGAGTTGCTGCCATGTGATTGGCGGATTTGCAATTTGTGTTACCAAGCAATTGAACAGGTGTACCTAATAAAGTGGCCGGTGAGTGTATGTGTTGTGTACTGTGTATATTTATTATGTATATATAAATACACACACATGCATGTATATATTTCGGAAAAATATGTTATGTTTATATATTAGCTATATTTATATATAGTATAACTTATATAAATATAAATGTATACATGCAAATGCATGTAATAATTTTCTAAATATATACTGTATGTAGGTGTATTTATATATACATAATAAATGTACACAGTACACACACATACAGTATATTATGTAAACAAAAACGTCTATTTTGGATGCAATTAATCGCAATTAATCATTTGACAGCACTATTTTTAATTAATTTTTAATTTTAAATGTTTTCAGTTTTTCTCTAAACCTTTCCACAGACCTCAGTTACAGCCCTAAAGTAACATCTTTGTATCCGTAAAGCCACTTCAACTAAAAAATGATTTGGTCACAGTACTCTTCTCTGCTGTTTTAGGCATTTGCTCAGAACATTCTGTCAAAGGCAGATGTCATTCAGGCTACAGGAGATGCTGTGTGTATCTTCAGAGAGTTGCAGTGCCTCACACCTAGGGGCAGGTACATATACATACACATAACATCACACCTTTTTGTTTTCTTATTAAAATACTATGTGAACTAGCAAAGTTTAATGGTTTTTGCTCTCTGTAGGTACGATATCCGCATTTATCCGACTTTCCTCCATCTGCATGGTAAGACATTTGACTACAAGATCCCTTACACCACAGTGCTCCGCCTTTTCCTGTTGCCTCATAAGGACCAGCGTCAGATGTTCTTCGTGGTGAGTGCGGCATCATAGTCTGTTTAACAATCTCTGCTTTCTGTCTGGATTCATCTTCAGCACTAGTATTACAGGGCTCTGTCTTTTGCATTGATCTATTTTCGTTGTATACTAAATTTGAGAATTGTGCTGATATAAGACCTCTGTGTGTGTTAATAGCTGCAACCTCCTGTCTGTTTCAGATCAGTCTGGACCCGCCCATTAAACAAGGTCAAACCCGCTATCATTTTCTCATTCTTCTGTTTTCCAAGGAAGAGGATATCAGCCTTACTCTCAACATGAACGAGTGAGTGAGTGAGTGAGTGAGTGAGTGAGTGAGTGAGTGAGTGAGTGAGTGAGTGAGTGAGTGAGTGAGTGAGTGAGTGAGTGAGTGAGTGAGTGAGTGAGTGAGTGAGTGAGTGAGTGAGTGAGTGAGTGAGTGAGTGAGTGAGTGAGTGAGTGAGTGATTAATTGAGTGAATAAGGGACATTGAAAGATGTGATGGATGTCAGAAATAAACTCTTTACATTTGCTGCCAAGACTAAAAGTAGAAAAGTAGCTTCCTTTCATTTCTTTCCTTTCCATTCCTTTCAAGTCATTTAGCAGATGCATTTATCCTAAGCAACTTACAGTACACTTATTACAAGGACAATCGCATCGGAGCAACCTGGGATTAAATAATGTCACTCAAACTTATACCATCATTTACACTCATTCTTCAAAGTGGGTTGCCATCCAGCAGTACTGTTTTTCTCTCTTATGTTCTGCAGGGATGAGGTGGAGAGACGTTTTGAGGGGAAACTTCAAAAAAACATGTCTGGCTCTCTCTATGAGATGGTCAGCAGAGTCATGAAGGCCCTGGTCAACAGAAAGATTACAGTGCCGGGAAATTTCCAAGGGTAAACACTGTCAAAATGTTTCAGTGAAAGAACATTAGATTTAAAAAAAATGAACATTTGCAAAAATACTTTTTTTGTACGTTAAAAGTATAAATGACCTTACATTATTTTAAACAAAACATTATATACCTACATTTACATATTGTTAATATTATGTTTTTAAAGATTAAAAAGTATAAAAATACAAAAATATAGTATAATATACACCAAAATGCTCTTCTGTAATGTCTGATACAATGCCATTGCAGCAAATCTTCCTGATTTTAACAGTAATTTGAACAAAAGATTCAGATACACTGCCATTCAAACGTTTGAGGTCAGTTATATCCAACATTTCAGTTTTTTAAAAGTTTCTTTTGCTCAACAAGTTTGTTTGATCCAAAATAAAAACACAATATTATGAAAAACTATTGCAATATAAAATAACTGTTTTCTATTTGAATATATTTTGAAATGTAATTTATTCCTGTGATGCAGCGCTGAATTTTCAGCATCACTTTCTCCAGTCTTCATTGTCACATGATCGTTCAGAAATCAATCTAACATACTGATTTGCTGCTCAAGAAACATTTCTCGTTATTATCAATGTTTGGAACAGTTGTGCTGCTTAATATGTTTGTTGAAACTATTATATATTTTTTCAGGATTATTTAATGAGTAGAAAGGCATCATTTGAAGTAGAATTGTTTTATCTTTGCTGTCACATTTGATCAATTTAATGCATCCTTGCTGCATAAAAGTATGAATTTCTTTAAAATGTTTCAGACATCAGTGTATATTCTAGCATTATGTAGTAGAACAAACAGTAATATCTATACAAATTCAGTGAAGCCTGTATTTTTGTGAAAACACCTTCCAATATTATTTCTCTCCCTCTCTTCTCTCTAGTCACTCAGGTGCTCAGTGTATAACATGTTCATATAAGGCCACTTCAGGGCTGTTGTATCCTCTGGAAAGAGGTTTCATCTACGTGCACAAGCCCCCAGTGCACCTGCGCTTTGAGGAGATCGCCTGCGTGAACTTTGCTCGTGGAACCACCACCACCCGCTCCTTTGATTTCGAGATCGAGACCAAGCAGGGAAATCAATACACTTTTAGCAGCATCGAGAGGTACCCATGAGCCCAATGTTAGTCTTGTCCAATTGTGGAGAACATAGCTTTGTGGGAACTAGACCACACCAGTAATGAAATGGCCAGTGTCCATATCCTGTTTAAGACACTTCCTGCCATTATGTCCTTGAGCACTTACCCCCATCTGCCATAGAAGGTCTGTGCTGCCTCTTTGTGGTGATTTTATTTGTTAATCTGGAGTAAAAGTGCCCCTCTCTTTTAGTGACCTGACCCCTTCTACATTAGATGTTAAGGGAAAAAATCAATGCTACTTTATGCACATTAAAGCGTTTTCTATTTAACACACATTATGACTGAATCTATACACCAAGGCGTCAGTTCATCACATCAAACTAATGTGTGATAACCAACACTTTCTGCAAAACTAAAAGGGATAGTTACCCAAAAATGATTTATTTACTCATTCTCACAATATTCCAAACCTTTATGTCTTTCTGTTTTTGTCCAAGCAAAACTGGACCCCACTGACTTCCATTATGTAAAAACACTTTTGAGATTTCTTTAAAAATATCATATTATGTGTTCCACTGAATAAAGTAAGTCATACAGGTTTGAAAAGACATGAGGGTGTGGAAACGATGACAGGTCATTTTTTGAGCAAACTTTAACACACTTTTGCACTACATTCTGAAACTCTCATTGTTCTAGCACATTTCTCATTGTAATCATACTGTGTTTCATATCTAATAAACTACTATGTAAATACATATCTCACTAAACATTCAAAATTTCCCTATATAACATACTAAAGATAGTTGTTCAATTACAAAATTGAATAGGGATGTACACACCACAGCCATAATGATAACAACACAGAGGAATGATATTGATTGAATCACTTTCCTCTTTTTTTCCAGCTTATGAACGAAAACATTGACAGCCAATCAGAATCCACCCAACTTTAAAGAGCTCAAGCATTTAAAGATGACGAAACCGCAGGACACCTTTATAATAAACTTTAACTTTATCATCCATTGGTGTGAACCCTAATATGTGACCCTGGAACACAAAACCAATCATAAGGGTCAGTTTTTTAAAATGAGATTTAGAAAATACCTCAAAGTTGAATAATAATAAGCTTTCCATTGATGTATGGTTTGTTAGGATAGGATAATATTTGGCCGAGATACAACTATTTGAAAATCTGTAATCCGAGGGTGCAAAAAAAATCTAAGTATTGAGAAAATCGGCTTTAAAGTTGTCCAAATTAAGTCCTTAGCAATGCATATTACTGATCAAAAATGAAGTTTTGATATATTTACTTTAGGAATTTTACAAAATATCTTCACTTAATATACAAATGATTTTTGGCATAAAAGAAAAATTCATAATTTTGACCCATACAATGTATTGTTGGCTATTGATACAAATTTACCTTTGCTACTTATGACTGGTTTTGTTGTCCAGGGTCACATATAGTTATCGTTCTTGGTGTGAACAAGCTTTAACTCACTAAAAGAGTCTTTATCCTCTGTTTGTTTAATCTGCCTCCACCTTCTTCTTCAGGGAGGAATATGGGAAACTCTTTGACTTCGTCAATGCTAAGAAGTTAAGCATCAAGAACAGAGGCTTCAAAGAGGTATGTCTACAGTTCTTCTTGCATCCTATCAAGCAGTACATGATATTCATCCACTTTATTCATCCACAATATTCATGTCCATAGACCCCTCACACCGTGGACGGACACTTATTCTACTCTTTGTGTTTGTGGTGTATGTTTGTATTGTGTTCATGTAGAAAAAGGTTGGTATTGCCCTGCAGTTTGATCTGGTGTTGGTGCTCCTATAACTTGCTTGCATGGTGTTTGTTTGCGTGTCTCAATCACAACTCGAGCGTCAAATGTGTTCTTTCTTATCTTTGATGGCTTAAGCCAGATGTCTCATCCAACTAAATGTGGAAAGACTCACTGCTGGTTATGATTTGACCAGCTTAACGCTGTGTTCAGATCACACAGAGTTTCATTAGGACCACAATAGTATTTGGTCTGAAAACTGAATATAATTTTGTGGTCACTTTACGAGAAAACCTTTTGTATGCTAGACCATTCTGTGCGCTATCAAGACAGCACTGCTCAAGGGAGTGCTTTTGAATGAGTTAACACTGATTGCTTATATGAATGTGTGTGTGTGAGAGAGAAAGGCTGGTGAGTATGAGAACATGAGTGGGTTTGAAATCTTTTGCTTGGAGAGGGCTTTCCTGTGTCTGCTTTGTTACAAATACTAACTTTGCAATGACATGTTGATGTTGTATTGATGTCATTTTAATTTGTACTCTGTCAGGGCATGAAAGGTAGTAATGACATGTACAGTGACTCAGACGAGGACCAGCATGATGCATACCTGGAGCGCATGAAAGAAGAGGGCAAGATCCGCGAGGAGGGCAATGACAGCGACGACTCAGATGGCGAGAGTGGTGAGTGGCCGCTCTCTGAGCCAATCAGTCAACAAGCTAAATATGATTTTGTGTTTAGATGACAGGTGTAGACACAATAAACCGGTAGAAACGTGTCAGTCTGTAGAGATTTTAGATTGCATGTATCTGTTGCGTTCATGTCATTTTATAATGCTGCATGCTCACATAAGTTGTGTTTTCAAGCCTTGCTATTTTAAATGCAACAAGTAATGGCGCAATAAGTCACAAAAGAAACTCAAATAGGTACTTCAGTTTCTGTAGTATTTATTCCGTTAGACTTAAATGAAAAACAACACTTTATTTAAATTGTGTCTTTGTATGTACTGTTACATTGATTTATCCTATTGCTTGAAATTATATTTTTTATTTATATATGACTATTTATCTTACTATTCTTCTGTAAGCTTGATAACTTTTTATTATGTTAATTAGACTAGTATTGGTTTTGTTGTGATATCAAAACTGGTTTTGAGAACTGTGCAATGTCAGTGGTCTCTAAAATGTTGGTATCGTAACAATCGTATTTCCAGAAACTATATTGTGAAGATATAGGTATTGTTATTGTGAATTAAAATTACTCATATGGTGACACAAAACCTTGGCCATATCGCCCATCCCTAGGTGCAGATGTTCAGATAGATTTCATAAATGATAACTGATAGGAATATGTTTTGTGTGAAACATTAACATTTGACTTGTTTTGTTTTTTAGACGAGTCTTTTAATCCTGGAGAAGAAGATGATGAAATTGCAGAGGAGTAAGGGGCTTTGTGTTGATATGGCACAGTTTTAGCAAAGGCAAAAGTTATTATTACTATTTATTTCTCATACATGAGCAAACTCTTAAATGTAAGTATTAAACTTTGGTGTATAGTTCGTGCTGCATCGTTTAAAACCTCTTGATACTTCAAATTACATGGCTTGTTAAGGAGAGACTTTTTGCCTGGCAAACATTACAAACGGGCAAAAAATATTTATAAAACCACCCAGAATACCCTATCAATTATGACATTTAATACTAAAAACCACTCAGAACACTTAATGTTGAGGCAGCAAGCACGCTTACACTTTCTACAGAAAATGAACCAAATCTAGTTCAAACGCTTATTTAATGATAAGGGTGATAAATCATTAAGTCATATTTGTGTGTCAGGTATGACAGCAAGGCCTCTGCCAGTGAAAGCAGCGCTGATGACGGGGACAGTGATGGCGATCGGAAGAAGAAAGCAGCCAAGAAAGCTACATTTGTAAAAGAAAGAAAACCAAGAAAGAAGGAGGTGAGAAGATGGAAGGATAAAACATGTGGGCGACAGAGTTTGCACACTGGTTATTTACCAATTGTAAAACTTACGTTAAGTTTCTTTCTATGTTTTGGATCACTTCTAAAATCAAATCAGAAATATATGTTGGATGTTGTGAAAGAAGTCTTTCAAGAACAAAGACAAGACACAGAGAGGCATCATGGCTTTCGAACTCATTTATTCTAGGGGAAAACATGTCTTTATATATGGTACCAGAAGCTCTCATATTACAGGAGGTTCACAAAATGACCAAATAAGGTATAGCAGGACAGACAAAGAATGAATGTATAGACTAAATCCCCTCCTCTACTTATAGCCATGAGCCACATGACCAGCGAGCTTAAAATTTCACCATTCATTTATGTAGCCTTGGAGTCACTTATGCGGAAATTGAATCTAACACCTTTATTTTAAGTTCATTTATTTTTTTACTCGCGCAATGCAATGCTACTTGTGTGTTCTTGTGTCTAGAAAAAGGTAAAGGACAGCAGCGCACCCAAGAGGCCAATGAGTGCCTACATGCTCTGGCTGAACGCTAGCAGAGACCGTATTAAATCAGAGAACCCGGGCATCTCTATTACAGAAATCTCCAAAAAGGCTGGAGAAATGTGGAAACAACATAGCAAAGAGAAGAAAGAGGTGACATACACTCTCTACCACTGGCACATTCACTAGACTTTCCATAATATTAATGTTTTAGATAGTTCTAACTGTGTTGTTTCTCATTCAGTCTCACTTTGAACTGGAACTGATATCTCGTTTTTCCACCAGGAGTGGGAAGCAAAAGCAGAGGTAGCAAAGAAAGAGTATGATCGAGCGATGAGAGAGTACAAGGAGAGCGGCGGAGGCTCCTCGGGCAGCTCAAAAAAGTACTCAAAATATTCACAACTTTTTCCTGCGCCTCACTTTGAATGGACAGCTCATTTACTCACCATCATATTGTTCAAAATATGATTTTAGCATTAAGTAACTGGCTATTACTTACCAGTTTCCCCACATTTCATTCCTGAAGGGAGAGGAAGAAGAAAGGAGGGAAGAATGAAGAAAAGAGTAAAAGGAAGTCAGGTGGTGGTAAGGAAAAAGAGAAGGAGCGAGCTACAGGCAACGACAGCTTTAAGAGTCGAGAGTTCATATCCAGTGAGGAGAGCTCATCAGAGACAGACAAAGGCAAGGGACGGAAGCGCAAGGTAACACACTAACACACACTTCACAAATTAGTTTCATTCATTAACATTACTCTGCATTAACATTACATCTTTACTGGTGGGTAATGTATAGGTGGCTGCTCAGAAAAAGATTACGGAGTATTGAGTACATCACATCCTGAGAAGTTAGGCTGTCAAAATTGATCTATTTCCTGAATAACAGATTTTTTTTATGCACTTCTCAGCAGTTCTCATTTTCAGTAGGGGAGGTCCATTTTCATTCATGTGTATGCGAGGGCAGGGGAGCGCAAGCTCAGGCAAACAAGTTTTGCATTTCCCTGCATTCCCAAGTTCAAGTTTGGTGACCTCTAACCTGCAAATTCATATCACGACTGATGCAATGTCCAAATAAATTTTGCATGCTCAAAGTCTCGTGTGTCCACAGTTTAACAAGCAGTCATTTTTTTCCTTGACATGTTGCCTATATCTTACTATATTGAATGTAAAATAAAACATAATGCGAAATTCTGTCCAAATTTAGATACACCTAATGAATTCTTTCATATAATAAAAGGCACACGTTATTATTACTATTTATTTCTCATACATGAACAAACTCTTAAATGTAGGTATTAAACTTTGGTTTATAGTTTGTGCTGTATCGTTTAAAACCTCTTGATACTTCAAATCACATGGCTTGTTAATTAGAGACTTGCGAATTGTGCCTGGCAAATGTTACAAACTGGCAAAAAACATCAATTTAAACACCCAGAATACCCTATCTGTCAGTCCTGTGTTCCTGTGTCTTGTGTTTTTCTCCCCATGTGGCTTCCAGTGACCTAGTTTCTCCCTCGTGTTTGGTTGTTCCTTGGTTTCAGCTGTGATTGATTCATTTCCTCGTTTAGTTCCTAATGCTTAAGCCCTGTGTTTTCCAATGTCCCGCGTCCGGTGTGAAATGTCTTCTCAATGTCTTCCAGTATTCCTAGATTGAATGTCCGCCTTTGTTCCTGAGTTGTATTCTGTTGAGATTGTTTTCATTAAAAACCGTGTGAATTGAGCTACTCCTGCGTGTCCTCGTTCCATCGCTCCTTGAGAATTTGTGACACCATCAATGACATTTGATACTAAAAACCACTTACAACACCTTAATGTTGAGGCAGTAAGCACGCCAACACTTTCACATGAAAATAAAACAATGCAAAATTCTGTCCAAGTTTAGATACACAACTAATGGATTCTTTCAAGATTTACCTCAATAGGGATTTAAAAAGAGCAGTTTAATAAATGTAATTAAAATAAAAACTTGTTTTAATTAGAGTTTTGTTTAATCTAAATTGCATTCATGTAATATAATTAGTTAATTAACACTGATTCAGATCAATACAAATTCACATTTTGGATTCTAGCCTTAATATGAAACAAATATTTGTGTGTAGTTTTTACAATTTATACATCCAGAATTCTTGACTTTTTGACTGTTGATCATTTGATTTTCCTTATTTAGTTTTAATCATATACAAGCATGTATTAGGAAAAATGTATTAATTGTCTCCCGGTCACTCTCTATTCGTGCTGTTTTTATGCAGGGGTCTGATGATGAAGAGGAAGTGGTCAGCACACCGCCTAGCTCTGAAGAGTCCGTCTCAGACTAAAAGACACTAAAGACAGACACATTAAAAGGGGAGTGGAAGAAAAAAAAAATCCCTTTCATCATTATAGTGCACATGACCTGATACAATTCTAATACAGTGCATATTACAGCATAACATCTTTAAGTGTTGTTTTAGTTGTCAAGACTTTCATAAACACTTTTGTATATACCTTTGGTAGTGTTGATATTAATGGAATAGTTCACCCAGAAATGAAAATTCTGTCATTATTTACTTACCATCATGTTGTTCCAAACCCATAGGACTTTTTCTTCTATGGAATGCAAAAGGACAGATTTGGACAAACAAAACTGTTGTTTTTTTCCATGCAATTACAACGAATGAGGACTTTAGCTTTATAAGTCACCATAAAGGTATTATAAAATCAGTCCATACGACTAGTACGCTGTATTCCGCACCTTAGCTCTCCTTGGCGCATTCACGAAAGGAGTAGAAATGTCTGTTCCATCAATAAATCATTTTTTTAAGTGAATCGGTTAATCCAATTCACAAAATAGGTTTGAATGTTTCATTCTTGAATCAGCCAATTTTTATGGTACTAATGGTTGCTTTTTCATTGTTTTCTGAAGGTTTTATGCTTCATTCCCTGTAATTGCATAGAACAGAGTTTTGGAACAAAACATGGGTGATCTATTTCTTTAAAATAATGTGTATTTCATGCTGTCCTGTCCTTGTTCAGATACCTGCTTGTACAGAGATATTTTACAGTGCTGCTTTCCAAACACAACAGAAACCGTATCTTTGACACCGCTATTGAGCTTGCTCTATATGTATTCGCATTTGAATAACAAGTTATGAAAAAAAATACTTAAATGTAAAAACTTTTTTTACATTTGTATTCATCGTGTACTCATACATTTTGAGTTTGATCTGAGCTCACCATTTACTTTATACAGTATTTTTCATACATTACTAATGGTACACGTTGTAATTGTTGTAACATTGTTGTAACACTACATTTTAAAATGTCATTGTTTCTAAGAAATGATTAAACAAATTCAAATGAGTCATTCATTTATGACTCAAGTGAATATTCATCATGTAATGAAAACAGCAACTCGATATTTCACAACCCTAGCTTGTTATCATGCTCATCAGTTCTCTGTAATGTAACGGAAATGTAGTGTGGTTTTGAAGTTAATGTGGTTGCATCAACAGTAAAAGGATTTAAGCATAGTAAAAAGCCAACAAACCCAACAACTGAGAGTCTGTTTAACTAATGGATGTGGAATGTTCTAGAAAGTGTGACGTCATTTAACTTTCAGCTGGTACGCATAAGAAAAACAGATGTGACAAACCATGTTCTATTGCAGTAATTTTACAAATATTGCAAACTCTTTTGCCACATAAATATCTAATTGTGAACAAAGTCAGAGAAGTGATTGATTAATGGCCAGTCCACTACAAAGTTCTCTCAATTTTCTTTGTTCGTTATGGATACAGGAAATAAGAAAGCTCTATTACTTCTCCTAGCCAAATACCATATCCACAAATGTAAATTCAATGCACTTTAAAAAAAGTTACAACAGCTCTCAGTTCTACTAACTTGTTGTGCTTTTTTCAGAATTCCTCTGTCTTTTTATTGTTGACTTAATCAAAATTAGCACTTTATTCAGGTTACTTGATCTACTATTCCTATGTTATTTGATATTGTTCTTGTTGTTATGCTCAGCAATGTGAATATCTCAAGCAGTGTAACCTAATGTTCCACGTTCGATGTTATGAAGGAGGTTGAGGTCAGTCCACTAAAAGGCGCCATTTCGGGCGAAGCGCTCCTCGTGGCTTGTTAAATCATTGCAACTACAGTTATGCCGTGTTGTATTTTCTGTCGTATGTTGACTAGAATCAAAATTAGCGATGCATGTAGTCTCACTCTAAAAAATAATTCTGGTAAGAATGCTGGTGCAAGAAGATTTAATTAAACATCTTAAGTTGCAAAAAAAATATTGTCCTGAATATGTTGACGATATTATATACAAAACAATGCTAACTCAATGAGGAAATCCATAACGTGCACAGTGCAGCTTGTGAACGACTCTGCTGCAGGGAAAGATTTTCTGAACCCGTTCAAAACACTAAACGTAGGGGGTGCGTCTCTCGTCAAGGATTACATTTATATTTACATGACATGTATTGATTTTCGTTAATTTTTTTTGTTGCAAACAATATTTTTTACAGACACCTTCTTCTTCCAAATCAACTGAAAGGTTCAGTGTCCGTATAGTACAGTTTACACACGTGTTGTGAATGACCCTGGCCTTCAAAACACTAAACGGGGGTGCGTCTCTTGTCAAGCCCTGACCTTGGCTCTGCTAATATCAGCTAGCCTAAAGGAACGGTATGAAATCAGAATGAGATTTTTTTTTACATGTTATTATTAATATTATAATATTACACTTTTTAATAACTCATTTGCACTTTTGAGAGAAATGTTACAAGTAGAACCATTCCTTTATGGTGAGGTTACAAAGGAGAAAAATGTTAACCATTGTTATTATCATTGATGTTGTTGTTATCCCATTATTAGGATTTATCCCATTATTATTCCTCATTTAGACCACCATTATTATATATATATATATATATATATGCTGGTCAAATATTCTATCAAATATTCCTTTGGGCTCTACATCCTTCTTAGTGTAAATTTTCCAATCACTTTGTGTCTTCTTATTTTGGTATATGCAACACATCGCTCCCCTCCATTTATGTCTCGCTTGCTCCCATTTCCCTTTAGTCTGCTTTTTTGCATCACTCCCACTGTTCGTATCTTACGTTTCTGTGGATTTTGTCTCTCTCTCAATAATGCCTCTCAGACCACTTTGCTCATTATTGCATTTGGCGCATTGATGACTTTGTTCAGCAACTTGTATTGAGTCCCATCCATTTCCTCAGTCTCTTTCTCTCTACCCTCTTTTCACTCTGTGCCCTCCCTTCATCTCAAGATCCTGTTTCAAGACAATCGAATCATCATGAGACATCTAACACTCAACATTATCCTTGACTGATAGACATCTTCAAATACTCCAGCAGTACTTGAGCTTAGCCTCACTCTGCAGTCTCATTTGATTTGGTCCTCTGTCATGCGTTACTCCTGCTTAGTGTGTTTTTGCGGGGAAGCGAGTCCCAGATGTATTGTACTTCTAGAGTGAGGTAACCACAGGTTAATGGTACCTCTCAGTTGTGGTTAAAGTGTGTGTATCTGTTAGTGCTTGTTGTGGGATGGATCCTAATCGCATTTTTCCATTCGCTTAATTGGAATCAGAGTTAATACCAATTATTAATAACATTAATAATGGATGGGCATAAGGAACTTCTTTGGAAAAACAATTATATATTTTCCCTAAACTTTTGAATGTTAAAAGATAAAAGGGATAATTAAAAATACATAATATCAGTAAAATGAAAACTGATATTATTGCTAATAATTCTAAATATTATTATAAATGAATGCAACTAACATTATTACTGATTATATTATTACTATTGTTTTTACAACATTATGTGCCTCCAAGCATAAAAACCATCAGTCAATCGCATCAGAACATGATGGTTTAGATAACAATCTAATATTGCAAATGACTAAACATGGTCCATCAACTCATAAGAAGGCATAGATGCAATCTAGTTAAAATCTTTAATGCCATGCTAATGGAGCTTCCAGTGTGAAACATGGTGCTATCATGTGGTCATGATATAATGTGCATGTCACTTATTCCACACCTCTCACACACTGCACATCTAGCATATTCATGCGCTCCTAATACCCTGCGTCTGATTCAGTTGTTGGGTTATGGATGCTGTATGTATTATTATGTACATTAGAAGTCGTTAGGAATTTATTTGGGACTAATACTTAACTTTGATTGTGACTTTGGTTTGTTTTGTAAGTTACTTGGTAAGAAAGCATCTGATAAAGTGTAACATGTAAATTGTATTTCCGACCAAAGGATTGAATTACTGACGGAGGAAGAATGAGGAAAGAGGGAGGAACAGGGGAGGGACTGAGAGGAAGAGAGGGGGTCTTCTATGAAAGCATCTTCTCTCAATATGTGGAGACTTTTTATCAGGCAAACAAATAAGGAAGTTTACTGAAGAGCTTTTTTGACTTTTATTGACAATCCATGAGTTTTCGATTATAAAAAAACAGGATCAAGCATTTGGACGGATATATCCGAAGCAGCTACACTATATTCCTAACCAAATATTCACACAAATACGTTGATACACGGAGTGTAATTTTTGTGAATGCAGCAGGGTTCTGGAAAAATGTGGAACTTCATAACAGATTTCTTTACCTATGAGACGACCAAGTCCGTGGTGGTAAAGAGCTGGACTATTGGCATCATAAACCGTGTCGTCCAACTCCTCATCATCACATACTTCGTTGGGTGAGTTGTTTTGAGACTATGTTTTTACAATGTCAGTGGATCAGATGGATTTAAGATTGTGGCCAAACAAATAAAACAATGTGTAAAAACATTGTAAAGTGAAATATATTATAGTCAATTTGATTAATCGTCACTAGACAATTAAATGGCTTGTGTTTAGTCTTTTTGTTTTAATATAATTAAAGCAAAGTACTTAGTAAGAGGCAATTTTATGAGAGTAGGAATCATTTTTTGATCTTGCTAAAAAAGTGTTTGGACAGCATGGGATACTTTTTTGTATTGTGTAATATTTGTGAGTGTTTTACATTAAAGAAAGGAATGAAATCACCCTCTATATCTTTTCCCCCCTCCCTCTCTCTATTTCCTCCCTCAGCTGGGTGTTTTTGTATGAGAAAGCGTATCAAGTGAGAGACACAGCTATCGAATCATCAGTCATGACTAAAGTGAAAGGGTTTGGAAAGTATAACAACCGGATCATGGATGTAGCCGATTATGTCACACCTACTCAAGTAAATCTCAAGCAGTTTTTAAATATTTTGAGGTGTATATACAGTGCTCAGCGTAAATGAGTACACCCCCTTTGAAAAGTAACATTTTAAACAATATATCAATGAACACAAAAACATTTTCCAAAATGTTGACAAGACTAAGTTTTATATAACATCTGTTTAACTTATAACATGAAAGTAAGGTTAATAATATAACTTAGATTACACATTTTTCAGTTTTACTCAAATTAGGGTGATGCAAAAATGAGTACACCCCACAACAAAAACTACTAAATCTAGTACTTTGTATGGCCTCCATGATTTTTAATGACAGCACCAAGTCTTCTAGGCATGGAATGAACAAGTTGGCGACATTTTGCCAGATCTATCTTTTTCCATTCTTCAAGAATGACCTCTTTTAGAGATTGGATGCTGGATGGAGAGTGATGCTCAACTTGTCTCTTCAGAATTCCCCATAGGTGTTCGATTGGGTTCAGATCAGGAGACATACTTGGCCACTGAATCACTTTCACCCTGTTCTTCTTCAGAAATCCAACAGTGGCCTTAGATGTGTGTTTAGGATCATTGTCATGTTGGAAAAGTGCACGACGACCAAGGGCACGGAGTGATGGTAGCATCTTCTCTTTCAGTATAGAGCAGTACATTTGTGAATTCATGATGCCATCAATGAAATGCAGCTCCCCGACACCAGCAGCACTCATGCAGCCCCACATAAGGACACTGCCACCACCATGTTTCACTGTAGGCACCATGCATTTTTCTTTGTATTCCTCACCTTTGCGACGCCATACAGTTTTGAAGCCATCAGTTCCAAAAACATTTATCTTGGTCTCATCACTCCAGAGTATAGAGTCCCAGTAGTCTTCATCTTTGTCAGCATGGGCCCTGGCAAACTCTAGGCGGCTTTTTTGTGCCTGGGCTTTAGGAGAGGCTTCTTTCGTGGACGGCACCCATGCATGCCATTCCTCTGCAGTGTACGCCGTATTGTGTCACGGGAAATAGTCACCCCAGTTTGGCTTTCTACTTCTTTAGATAACTGCAGTGAACTTGCATGTCGATTTTCTTCAACCCTTCTCATCAGAAGACGCTCCTGACGAGGTGTTAACTTCCGTGGACGACCTGGACGTCTCTGTGAGATGGTTGCAGTTCCATCTTTTTTAAATGTTTGTACCACTTTTGCTACAGTATTCTGACTGATAAGTAAAGCTTTGCTGATCTTCTTGTAGCCTTCACCTTTCTTGTGTAAAGAAATTATTTTCTTTCTCAGGTCTTGTGACATTTCTCTTCCATGTGGTGCCATTGCTGACAGCATGAAATGGGAAGGGGTTTTCTTTAAGTAACACCCTTTTATAGTCAACTGTCACCTGTGTAATGAATTATTAGACTCACCTGTGGTTGAATTCTTGTTAAATTAGACATTTGTAGTCTAAAATTTAGCTTTGCTCCAGAGACTTTCAGTGGGGTGTACTCATTTTTGCATCACCCTAATTTGAGTAAAACTGAAAATTTTGTTCTCTAAGTTATATTATTAACCTTACTTTCATGTTATAAGTTAAACAGATGTTATATAAAACTTAGTCTTGTCAACATTTTGGAAAATGTTTTTGTGTTCATTGAGATATTGTTTAAAATGTTACTTTTCAAAGGGGGTGTACTCATTTACGCTGAGCACTGTATATATACTTTTTTAAAGTATATATTTAGTATACTTCAATACAGTACATATACTGTATACTACATATAACTACACGCGTGTGTGTGTGTGTGTGTGTGTGTGTGTGTGGGTATGGTGTGTGTGTGTGTGTGTGGTCATGTGTGTTTAGTGTGTGGTGTTGTGTTTGTACAGTGTGTGTGTGTGTGTGTGTGTGTGTGTGTGTGTGTGTGTGTGTGTGTCAGGGGGCGTCAGTGTTCTGCATCATCACGAAGCTCATCACGACAGAAAATCAAGTTCAAGGACACTGTCCAGAGGTGAGTGAGGACACTGAAATCTGTCAAGATTAATGCACATGAATTTGATTGATTCTAGTCTCTGTGTGTGCTCATGTGTTTGTACATCTAACTCTTCAGAGCGAGTTGAAATACAAATGTGAGAGTGACAGTACTTGTAAGAAGCTGATGTCAAAACCACCTAGCAATGGTAAGATTTTTCTTGTATCTTCTTTGAATTTATTGAAAGACCAACTCATTAGGAATCATCACATTTTTACAAAAAAATAAAATAAATAAAATATAGTTTTTAATTAATTCGAATTTAATCTTACTGTTTCATTGTTTTGTGATCCTGAAATTGTCAAGGGAAACCTATTAAACCTAGTAATGTCATAAAAATATTAATTGATTAAAATTTGACCCCCTTAATGGTCTATTTGTGCAGAGCTCAAAATTATCACAGTAAGGTCTATATCAGCGGGGTCCAAGCCTGATCTTGAAGGCGCAACATCCTGTAGACTTAGTTTAGCTCAGACCAGCTCCAACACACTTGCCTGGAAGTTTCTAGCTGTGTTCCAATTCAGAAGCTGCATCCTTTAAAGCATGCAGACTTAAGCCACGTCTTCAAGGGCCGTGAAGGTCAGACATTGGTCATTGTTAAGGTCATTGTTAAATGGGACGTTCTAGTTTACGGAGGATTGCTCTTTACTTCTACTAACCGTAACAGATGAGGCATTACTGTTAGTACTAGTTCAATTCAACAGTCTGAAAGTCTAAATATGTTCACTGTGGTCCACTTATGTACATAATACAAAGTATTAACTATCTATGTTGTTTTTTAAACCCAATACTTAATTTAACAGTGTAATCCGCTATTTTCTTTATTTTTATCTAATGTTTTAGTTTGCCGTTTTTGCATTTTTTTGATTATGACAGTTGATGGTGCAGTAGAGATATGACATATGGTAACGATTGTGGGAGAGAGCTGCCCAGATTGGGGGGGGGGGGGGACAGGAAAGGGCCACAAGGCAGGATATATATGACTCATATGTCAGCGCGCTGCCCGCAAGGCTGATGAACCCAGCGTTTTCTCCCCAACAAAAAAATCCTATCATCACCAGTGCACAGCGAACCATGAAGGCTTCATCTGTTGTATTTCGGGCAATGAAATCCCTTTCGGCAATGAAGGATGCAACAGATTAATCCTTTGTGCTCCAGACTATCCTTGAGTTCGTTGTGCACTGGTGACGAAAGCAGCCATCAAAGGATGTACCCATTGAATTAGGACATACACTATATTGCCAAAAGTATTGGTTCATCCCCTTCTAATGAAAGGGTTGACTACTTTAGTAATTTCCATGAGTACAAATCTTAATGTTTAAGCATATTATGATATTCTAGGGAATTGTGTGCTTCTAATTTTATAGCAACAGTTTGGACAGGAAACTTTTATATTCTAACATGACAGTGCCTCTGTGTATAAGGCAATGATCAAATATAAATGATGATTCAGTCAGTGTGGAAGAACTTGACTGGTCTGCAGGAAGCCAAGTCCTAATCCCAGCTGAACACCTCTGGTGTGACTTTAAATGTAGACCTTGAGCCAAAAACTCATCACCATGTTCATTTGCATTGGCTGTGTCTCAAGGGTTGCTGACAGGACGATGTCTGAACTTCAATCTTACCCACAAAACCTGTGAGATCAAAGGATGGTGTCCTGCAGAGATTGATAACATCCAGCCGTGAGTCTGCTTGTAAATGAACAAATGAAAGATGTGTAAATGGTTGAATAAAAGAACTGATGAAGTCTTTCCTTACTCAGAAACCCCATGATGGAGGTGGAGAACTTTACCATCTTCATCAAGAACAGCATTCGCTTCCCACGTTTTAACTTCACAAAGTAATGCCAATTAAACACAAATACATTGTTTCATATCTGCATTTCTGATGTTTTTTTATTAAATATTTTTATTTTCCTTTCAGGGGAAACTTTTTGCCCAACATCAATAGTTCCTACATAAAGCAGTGTAATTTTGACTTTGAGAGTAACATGTATTGTCCAATATTCAAAGTGGGGGATGTGATCCGATTTGCACAACAGGACTTTACTACTCTTGCTAAAAAAGTGAGTGTTATTGTTATATTTTGCTTTTTTTTGGGGGGGGGTAATTTCCACCCTTGCTTTCTTACTGTTATTTATTTATTTTTGTGAGTGTTACATTGCTTCTGTACAATAATTCTATAAACAAGTTTGATAAACACAAGTAACTTAGCCAGTTAGTTCATAACACTGACCTCCACCACTGAAAATAGTTTAAAAGACGACAAAGAAATACCTGCTGTATTAAATAATAACTGTTTTATAAAAGTATCTAATAAGTGTTGTATAAAATTCAGATTTTTCTCTCAAAAAATTGCATTATCTTTATTTCTCCTTAAGTGCAAAGTTAAATTGGATTTGTGTAAGGTATCTCTCTCTCTCTCTCTCTCTCTCTCTCTCTCTCAGGGGGGAGTGATAGGGATAAAAATAGCATGGGCTTGTGATTTAGACAAGGCAGATGATGAGTGCAAGCCGGCCTACTCCTTCACTCGCCTGGACGCCATGTCAGAGAAGACCACTGTGTCTCCAGGATACAACTTCAGGTTCTGGAAGCTTTTGTTTCTACCTTAAAGTTGAATGAAGAATGCTGCAGTCTGCAGAGCTCTACAAAGCAAACGCTTTACAAAACTAATTCCTGATGTTCATATTTGTTACTTGCCAAATTTTTACAGTGGCCCCCATTCTATAAAATAAATAAAAAAGGCACCACATCATTCAAAGTTAAACGGTTGGATAATCCTTGTTGAAATCCTTATTTGTCCTTAGGTACGCAAAGTATTTTAAAATGGAGAACGGGACCGAGTATCGCACTCTGCTGAAAGCCTACGCCATCAGATTTGATGTGCTGGTTAATGGTGATGTGAGTTCATATTAACATGTTTTGTGTATTTTCAATGCAAGTGTGAGCATAATAGCTCATTACATCTTCTCTTTAAAGGCAGGACAATTTAACATGATCCCAACTCTTATCAACATGGTTGCTGCCTTCACCTCTGTTGGTGTGGTATGTGTCTTGATTACTAGATTTTGTGCATGAACATTAAACCTTTTTGCAAAATCCAATCCAAATATATATTTTAGTTGAACTTATTCAGTGTATTTACATTTTTGGCATAGACTATTCTTAGAAAAAACTTTAAAGCAAAGCAAATATGGTAGCAGAGTCTAAGAAAAAATGTGTGTGTCAGTCCTGGCCTGTCCTGCCAGGTACTAAGCACAAGACTTTTACCGCAGTTCTGACCAGTGTAAGCATGTAATGAAATAACTCACATAATGAAAATATGTTAAGTCATCTGAAATGTGACCCAAGTGAGAAGTGAGCAAACCGCCTGACTGGCCCCAGGTCTTCAGGAAAGATCGATCCGTATAGACATAATTTACCTGCATAATGGAGACACTTTATGGAAACCAGGGAATGTCTCAGAGAACATGCACATGCCAGTTCTTTGTATAATATACTGCATTTTAATCTTTTTATATAACTATAACTTTACCTCCATCCTCCTCTTGAACATCATTAAAGTACATTTGGAGATGCGCCAATTTTTTATTTTGTTTTGATAATATTTTTAAAGCATTAGCATGCATTTCCAAGAAAGCATGACATTAATGGATGCATTATTCATATTTGTTAACATCTGAATGATAGGAAGATTAAATATCAGAATATAAGGACTCATTTCAGTAGACAAAACTGTCACTTTTTCTTGATGTTTTTTATTTTAGGGTACAGTGCTTTGTGACATCATTCTGCTGAACTTCTTGAAAGGAGCTGACCAATACAAGGCCAAGAAATTTGAAGAGGTTTGCATTTTGCGAGCAAGTCGACAACAGCATTACATCTATCTAGTTAGGATGAAAATGAAAATAATCTTTGCCTGTCTGTCTCTTGCTCTGTTTGTAGGTATCAGATTCACAAATTCAGAGCAGTTATTCATTGTACAAGACCAGAGACCACAGCCAGCATTCAATCAAAACTGATGAGAAGTTATCCAGCGACTCCGGAGCATTTTCCATTGAACGTTATAGTTAATAGTGCTGATCACAGCACTTCGGGAAGAATCATAGTTCTTCATTAATTTCACTTCATATAAGTAATAATTGATATCATTTTTTTTTCGCTAAACCTAGACCCTTCCACATAGAACAGTCTAGACCAATACACTAACATTATAAATAAATATTTAGCTTCCATAAGCTATCAATTTCTGAAGCTGAACTTTTCCCTCTAATTTTACATTTGCCTTAAACATAAGGAATATTTTAACTATAGCCATGGCCAAAATCTTAAACGTCTCAAAATCAATCAGTCAAAATGTATTATTTGCCTTACTGATCTATATTTTTTAAATAAGGGTAAGATGCTCAAATTCTGCTATGTAAGCTTATAGTGTTTGCATGGCCTTAACTAGTGCTTAGATAATCATATTTAATAATTCATGTGATTGTATAGTATACACCCAAATGTAGCTATGCAGCTATATGTGTTTTTTTTATCTTGTGAATATATTGTTTATTGTTCAACTAATTGTTAAAGAATATCAGTCACACCTTTGCCTAAGTATGGATGGTAACATTGCATGATCAATATTTTTTTCTGAACTATTATATGTTGTTAATACTTTTTTTAAATACTACCACTAATTCCATTATATTGCTTGTAAACTTTGATGCAGGTTATGAGGAGGCTCAGGGCAATACAAAATGTACATTTACTTGTCATTTGTAATATAAATAAAATGTTCCCATCTGAATGATTGATTTATGACAGAGAAACAAGACTGATAACATATCTCTATCAATGAAGGAAAATTCTATGTAAGAGTAAAAAGTACATGGTTAACATTAGAAAGTGAACATTACTAAAAGCATTTGGTTTTCAGTGTGAAGACTGCTGAATAAGTATCACAGTTCAAATGCAGTAAGAAAAAGTGAGAAGTAGAAGTAGTAAAATATGAACGCACAAGTATTTTACATAAGGAGAAATATAAATTTGCTAAGCTGAAAGAGAAGATAAGAAGCTCTACAGTCATTCTCAGTCTTTCTTGAAAATATCACATTTTGGAGTCAGATTAACAGTGCAGGCATTCAGCTTGTGATTTCCATTTATCTGTAGTTTCACATGTTAAGAGATCACTAACTTTCTGTAACCACATAGCACAGTGGATAAATGGTCTAGTGTACGGTGGCCGAGAGAGCTCAACGCGCTGCAAATACAAAAAAACACCTGCAAATTAAGAAAACGACTTCCTCAATTTGACAACGCACAAGCTGCAAATGCTCACAACACAACCAAAAAAGAAACGCGCTACAAATAAAATTTATTTGGTTGTTTTGTGAGCATTTGCAGTGTTTCTTTATTTGTTTGTGTTGTGAGCATTTTCACCACCTGCTGTCAAACTGATGAAAATGTTTTCTTGATTTGCTGGTGCTTTTTCTATTTGCATGTGTTTTCTGAAGTTGCAGCGCGTAAAGGAACAAGCTTTCTTAATTATGTTGAACAATTTGCGTGACTATGAGCATAGTGTGTAATAGAGTGTAGATTTCAATTTCTGTACAGTCTAACCATCATACCATTTGAATTTCATATTAAGAAATTATTTTAACCCAAAAAGCAATTATACTCCCTTTGAACTGGTATTTCTTTAGAATACAAATCTTGTGTAATCCGAGGCTATCTGTAATCAGAAGCACATTTAAAACTGGAATATAATTTAACTTCATTCACATGTGTTTCATAAATACATAAGCCTTTCTGGATTACAATCCGCCATCAAAATGACACATTTATAGCTGCTGTGAGAAAAGGCCATAAACGATCACCTGCAGGATCCTCACATGCCATTGCCTAATAGCCGGGACAACTTCTTTATGTTTACAGACGTGATGTAATGATGTAGTGCCATGCTCGAATTTCCCGCGGAAACTTACCTGTACCACTCATATTAGAAATCATTATTATAAGCTAACCGTTGTGAATCGGGCTAAAGTAAGGTGATAGTTTTGAACACTGGCTGGTTATGTACTTTCTCAAATATTGATTTCGGATCATTTTTAACCAAAAGAAGTTACGGATAATGCAGCTTTAAGTCTGGTAGATTCATCTGGACTGATGGTTCCTCCTGGAACTATCAAATGCTGCAACTGCTACAGCAAGCACTCAGTGTTGCCAACTTTTTTTGATGGAAAGTAGCTAAAAGAAGCCAGTTTGAAAAGTCGCTAAATGTCACTAGATGACGCCATACGCATAATTAGCATATTCGTGACGTCATCGCGTCGTATTGACGTTTACATTTGTTTGTCTCTCTGTGCTCATACTGTATTTTAATGCAGCCAAATTCTCAATAAAAGTTTTCCTTTATATATTTTAGTTTTCTGTTGTCAGTCAATGGGATAAATATGAAATAGTGACTGAAACACAGCCCTTTAACCAGCTCTCCCTTCCAAGAAGTTAGTCTCGACAAAAATCCTAATTTATAATTTTATTGAGCCGTCGTCTAATGAAATCCAATAATACACACAAGACAAGTAGGATCTATTTACCCTCTTTAGTAGGATCTGTGTAAATGCGTGTTAATGGATTTAATATAGAGTTTATTGTACTAAATAAAACATTTGGATTATAAGAATACCTATTAATTAAATCTGAAAACCCTTGCGCTTTAGCTGCCTTAACTTCACGTTAATAATTAATCATACGTTCTTTAACAATCTCATAAGATACTTGAAGTTTATCTTTTTTCCATTGCCTCTCGGCTCTCCTCCATTCTCATCTAATAACATGTGTGCTTTGGTTAAGCCATGGCTGTTGTCTGGTTTTAGGTAATACCATTTTTGCAGGTGCACACCAATTTAAAATGTCAGTGCATGTTGTGTTAAACCACAAAATCAATTCTTCAGTAAACATATGACCAAAATATGAAATAGTTGACCTAGAGGTCTCAGCAATATTATATGCCTCTACAAACTGACTGGCAGTGAAGGGACTGATGGCCCTCAACCATTTTCCTACAAGATTACAGCTCTGAAGATCGCCCGACGAAGCATTAAAAGAAGCATTCAAAATGACAGGTTTGTGATCCGATAAAAGGGTGTTAGCAATTTCCACATTATGTATAGGAAAACCAAAAGATAAAATCAATTCCAATGTATGACTATGAGTGGGCTCCAAAACAGACTGCATAAGACCGAATGAGTCCACAAGATCTAAAAATTCTTTAACCAAAGGTTTTTCAGGGCAGCAGATGTGAATATTAAAATTACCCAATATTAAAAGACTGCCAGTACTAGAAATCAGTTGACAAAAAGTCTGAAAACTCATTTATAAAAACCTTATTGTATTTAGGTGGTCTGTAAATAAGTGCAGAGAGGACTGGATTTACCAGATCAATCTTAAACACCTGTACCTCGAAACTACTTGAACAACCAACTGAACACATTCAACATTTAAAACACTTTTTAAAAATCATAGCTACCCCTTCACCCCTGCCCTTTTCCCTGGGAGTACTCAAAAAGTTAAGCGATTCAGGAGCTATCTCTAAAAGAGGATTGATTTCATCCACATTTATCCATGCTTCAGTCACAAATAAAAAGTCCAACCCGCAAGAAAAAATAAAGTCATTAAGAAATCTTATTAACAATAGACCTTGCATTCATCAGTGCCATCGTTAAGATGTTGTCGGAGCACTTTTCTAAAGACGGAGACATGTCTGTCTGTAATTTTAAAGACAGAGCATAGATGAGGGGTCGAAGTTTACCTCGAGCCATGTTTCGAACGCAGATGTACTGCTTCACTCTCCGTGAGATAGGAAAGACAAGGTCTGAGCAAGAGTACCTTGGAGAAGTAGAGTCCAAACTAGTCTTAAATTTACTTCCATGTGATACATTCTGTACATGTTAGAAAACTTTTCAAACAAAAGGAAATTCCAGATATTTTCACGAAAGTATTTGCTAAGAAAACTGATAAATAATAATTTGCCCACTGGGACACTTTTCCATGGATCTTCTCATTTATTGCTTCATTCCAATGAAATGTGAATACATATAATTGAGTTTTACCTCTGATTACATTAGTATTGCGTAAAAGTATTTCAGGCACTAAATGAAAAAAAAATCTGTTTCCTGTTTGATGAAGACACATACACACCCTGAAAGATAAGGATGAGTATGAAAAGAGGAGGAGTTGTGAAAACAGATGGAAAGATATCAAATTAGGATAGATCCTGAGAAGACAGATAGACATTTCATTTCATTTATTTTATAAAGCACAATAAAACAACAATGGTTGACCATTGTGCTGAACAATATAGTTTAAAAGGAATCAAAATACATAAAAATTGTAAAAACAAAAAAAATAATCATCTTAAATAATAAACTCCTGTTGGCTCATACACAGTGATGGCTACAGCATTCCGGGCAGCACTTTTCCTTCTCAACCGGCGTTTTAATGTGGGAGGAAAAAAAGAGGAACATGATCTTGTTTCGATGAGGGAGGGACGGTGGGTTGGTCAGTGCAAGTGGACTCTGGTGGCAAAAGGATTTGCCAAACCTTGCAGTGATGCACATAGTTGGAAAAATTCCAAAATCCTCAGTTGTTCCATTTCCCACTGATGCAGTGGATTGTCCAAACAGAGGTTGAAGATATCCTTAAGGGCTGAATCCTGGTACTCAAGGCCCCTGGACATAGTCCAAAAGATCTGAGCGAAGGCCCTCACCTCCAGCCCCTGCTGACGAACAGCTTCCATTCCTCGCTGGCGGGCCCGTCTCTCCTGAGAATTTCAGGTGGCAGGATCCGGAGACTCATTCTGCTGGGTCCTATGTGGCGGGTTCGTAATGTCAAGGTCAGCAGGAAGGGGCCCAAATGCAGAGTGAGTGAAACAAATATTTATTGAAGCACAAGTTCAGGGGGGGTGTATGCGGGAGAAAAGTCTTGAGACCACTCCAACCAGCGGGAGAGAACTATGCCTTCAGAGGTAGACAGTCTGGAGAACAGTCCCAGTCGGTGACCAAACCAGGCGGAAGAATGGGGAGAAGGCCAGAGCAGAGAACAGTAGGGCTTGCAATCAGAGTGAAGGGGCATGAAGCAGGCTAGTATCAATGAAAGATTATCCGCACCAGGCTTGGTTGTTAGACTGCCTGGGGGAACCAACAGACAGGGATTCTCAGGCTGGTAGAGCAGGACAGAAGAGAACACACAGCACAAACACACAACAAGACAGCATGCAAAACCACACAAAAACACGAGAAACATGTAATAAAAGGGAAAAAATAACAAGAAAATATAGAGCAAAACAAAAACTAAAAGTAAAAGGAAATATCTGAATTTTAAACGAATGAAAAACTAATGAATAAAATCAGAGCAGTTGAAGACAAGAAACAAGACTAATTAACAACTAAAGAAAATATTATAAGAAAACACAAGCAAGATTACTGAGGAACAGAACAAAACCAAACACAATCAGAAAACATAAAATAAAGCGCAAAATGGCAGTAAGGATACACAATGAAAGGGAAAGACTGGAATATAGAGCAGCAAATCAGTAACTGTCTCTATGGCACAAGAGGAAAACAGCACAATATAAAGGGAGGAAAGTACACAATATAAAGGGAGGAAAGTGTGTTCCTGTGGCTCAGTGGTTAGAGCATTGTATTAGCAGCGCAAAGGTTGTGGGTTCGATTCCCAGGGAACACACATACTGACAAAAAATGTATAACCTGATTGCACTGTAAGTCGCTTTGGATAAAAGCGTCTGCTAAATGCATAAATGTAAATGTACACGAGGGCCAGGTGAGCATAGTTAAGAAAACAAGGGCTAAACAAGAGGGCGTGACCAAGGGAAACAAGGAGGCGGGATCACAGGAACACATGGTAGACAAAGACAAAGCATGTATTAAGACACAAGACAACCAAAGAAACATTAAACAAAGACAACATAGACAAGGCTGTCAAAGCAGAGCTCTGACAGGAGGGGTTGTGAAAATGAAAGAAATAAAGTATGGCTGGCTTAAAAATGTAATTAAATTAAAAATGTGTAAAGTAACCAAGTCTATTAAGCAATCAACTTACTTGAGAGCTGCAGCAACTTGGGCAGCACTGACACTGACAACACGCTGTATCTGTAACCACGAGAATTAGTGGTCTCATTGTCTGGTAAAGTAGTCATTTTTTCAGATGTTTGTCATTTACCAGATGCCTCTTTCTGAGCAATTTGCAAACTACTCTCTACAAAAATAGTCCCCAGAGTGACACTTAAACACTCTGTTCCCATAAATGCTGCATGCATCTGAAATGGAAACTCCTACAAATGCATATATGTCAGCCGGAAAAATATTTGTCTTTAGTAAATCTTGACAGTCATTTTTAGTTCCAAAAGCAGGTTTTCGCTGGCACAGGGTAAGTCTGGTAAGTATGGCCCTTAATGATAGACAGCACACCCAAATATTACAAGACAGTTCCCACTTAGATCACATTTTCACAATGTGAATTTTCTTTTCAAAATGTGTGATTTAAATATTACTCATCTCGTTCCAAACCTTCGTTCATCTTTGAAACACAAATTAAGATATTTTTGATGGAATCTGAGAGCTCTCTGACCCTCCATAGACAGCAAGGATATTACCAGGATAAACGCACAGAAACGTGGCAAGGACATCGGTGAAACAGTGCATGTGATGTCAGGGGTTCAACCATAATTTTACGAAGCCAGGCCCGGAGTGGCCATCGGGAGAACCGGGAGAATTCCCGGTGGGCCACTCTGCCCCGCTCATAAATTGGGCCGGCAGACTCGCCTGCTTTTTTCTTTTTTTTACATACACAGAATAACGTATATGTGTTTAAGTTACTGTGTGACTGATAACTAAGCTAATAACACTAGATTTGAATTTAACATTAAAATGTGGCGTTTTCTGTTGTCAGAGCGCACGCGCGCTCTCTCTTCCTCTACATAAGCACGTGTCCCAGGTCATTGCCATGGAGACAAACAGAAACAGTAATGCTGTGGTGTGAGTTAGCGAGAGTGCGCTAATCACAGGAAGAATAAATAAAATAGAATAAAATGGATTGTAAAAAAAGATGCCTGGAGGAGCTGAAAAAGCCAGGTTAAAAAAAGAAAGGCATTGGAGGATGACGCGGCCAAATGTGCCAAACTGACAAATATTTTTTCAAGAAGACAAACGAGCGCACGTGACCTGGCGACTCAAGGTACAGTAACATTTACAGTTATGCATTTGGCAAACGCTTTTATCTAAAGTGACTTATATTGAAGGAATTTTGTTTATTCAGTTTTAGGTTTTTTTGTATTGATTGCCTGTTTCAATTAAATGTAAGTAATATTGTAATTACATTGACATGGATATAAAAAAAAACAATAGTGCAAAAAGTATTTTTCTTACTGCACTAACTGTTACTTCATTGTTTGAATGCAAACCATTTTTTTCATAATGTAACAGTTGGACTTTTGTTGCAGAAAACTCAGTATGTGATTTGTTGTTGATATTTATGGCCATATTTACATTATTCATATTTTTTATTGAAACATGTCAAAAATAAATATAACAGGATAGAAAGAACAGATCTGTCACTTCATTTATCCAGATTCCACCAGGGTGGGAGGGGGTGGGATGGGGATAGGTGGTGGGCTGGTCTTAAACATTACACTCCCGGGCTGAAAATGGATCCCACTCCGGCCCTGTACGAAGCTATGAGAATACTTTTTGTGCGCAAAGAAAACAGTAATAACATAATTTATTCAGCAATTCTTCTCCAAGAGTTACTGTTTTCCACCATTTTGCAGAGTACCTCACGAGAAGAGAATTGCTGAATAAATGCTATCTATGGTGGGTCAGAGAGCACTCAGATTTCATCAAAAATATCTTAATTTGTGTTCCGAAGATGAACGAATGTCTTACGGATTGGAACAACATGACGGTTACTAATTAATGACAGAATTTTCATTTTTTGGTTAACTAACCCTTTAAATACAATTATTGTATTCTACCCAAGCCTCTAAAATACAGTGGATTAAGATGCAAGCACTGTTAATGCAATGCATTTTTTTATCAATTACTGCAATTCAACACACATTTTGTTTCACAAAACTAGTTTGTTTGTTTATTATGTGTATAGCACATTTAAAAGCAACTCATGTTGACCAAAGTGCTTTCCAGTAAAACAACATATAAAATAAAATAAACAAAACTAAAATAGCAATAAGACTGGAGAGGAAAATGGCGTCGTAGAGCGGACACGCATTTGGCGAGCTCCCATGACATTGGTTCAAATATTCGGTTAATTTATATTTTCACTCAGTGAAATCATTCTGCTTGGTTGGAGGGTGTAACGCGGTTCGAGGGTCAGGGAAGGAAGGACGAGTAAGTCAGGGGTGGCGAGCCAGAAAAAGGGTGTTTAATAACACAAAATAAAACAGCAGTATCAAAACGTAAACAAAACTCCGGCGCTCTTCTTCGGTGGTGGTTTTGCTCTTCTTCGGCGGTTGGGCTCTCTCTCTCTCGCTGCTCATTACTGCCTCCCCACTGCAGGCCGGCGGGAGCCTTTTCAAGTCTCCCCGGCAATCACTGGAATCAGATACAGGTGTTAATCATTATTCACTTGCCCACTGATTCCCCGCTCGTCTCCGAACCCGCTCTCCCCTAGCGCGTTCCGCCTTTCCACGCCCCCCTCGCCACATACCCCCACCGCCCGTCTCAGGCCGGTGAGTTCTCCGGCCTGCAGCCCCCCCCCCCCATTCCTGGAGAGGAAGTCGGCTACCGCCATCTGCACCCCCGGCCTGTGGACCACCTTGAACTTAAAGGGCTGTAAAGCTAGATACCAACGGGTGATCCGCGCGTTGGTATCCTTCATGCGGTGGAGCCACTGGAGGGGCGCGTGGTCCGAACAGAGGGTGAATTCCCGACCCAGGAGGTAGTAGCGGAGGGTGAGGACAGCCCATCGGATGGCCAAGCATTCCTTCTCCACGGTGCTGTATCTAGTCTCTCTCTTTGAGAGCTTCCGACTTAGATACAGCACCGGCCGCTCCTCTCCCCCGACCACCTGGGCCAGGACGGCACCCAGCCCCCTGTCCGACGCGTCTGTCTGTAATAAAAAGGGGAGATCAAAGTTAGGAGAGTGCAGGAGCGGGCCGCCGCACAGGGCAGCCTTCACCTTGGTTAGGGCCTGTTGGCACAGCTCCGTCCACTGGACCGGGTCGGGTGCTTCCTTTTTAGTGAGATCAGTCAGCGGGCTGGTGAGGTCCGAAAAATTAGGAACAAACCTCCTATAATAACCCGCCAGCCCCAGGAACTGTCTCACCTCCTTTTTGGTCTTGGGACTCGGGCAGGCCGCAACTGCAGCCGTCTTGTCAATTTGGGGACGCACCTGCCCATGACCCAAGTGGAAGCCCAGATACCGTACCTCCACCCGCCCAATTGCACACTTCCGCGGGTTTGCCGTGAGCCCGGCCACCCTCAGCGCCCTCAGGACCGCGCGGAGATGTTCCATATGCCGCTGCCAATCATTACTATGGATGATTATATCATCCAGATAGGCAGCGGCGTACGCGCTGTGTGGCCGGAGGACTTTATCCATGAGGCGCTGGAAGGTGGCGGGAGCCCCGAATTGGAAGCGTTACGAATTGGTGTAATCCGAACGGCGTGGTGAAGGCTGTCTTTTCTTTGGATAGTGGCGACAAGGGGATCTGCCAATACCCTTTCGTTAAATCCAGTGTCGAATAAAAGCGTGCCGCACCTAACCGATCAAGCAACTCGTCAACTCGGGGCATTGGATAAGCGTCGAACTCGACACAGCATTCACCTTCTGTAGTCCACACAGAAACCGGACCGAGCCGCCCGTCTTAGGAACTAATACTATCGGGCTCGCCCAGTCGCTATGCGATTCTTCTATTACGCCCAAGTTTAGCATGGCCTTTAACTCCTCTCGAACTACATTTTCTTGTGTTCAGGAAGGCGATAGGGGCGGTTGCGCGCCACCTCCCGGGGAGCGTTTCGATATGGTGCTGTACTAGGTCCGTACGACCGGGCAGGGGTGAAAACACATCCGCAAAATCTGCTTGCAACCGGGCCAGGTCGGTGAGCTGCCGCGCGAGAGGTGATCCCCCCCGGAGACCAGAGCAAACGGATGGTTTTTGAGTGCTGCTTCTGGTCCGAGATCATCCTCGTTCGAAACGACCGCGGCTAACCCCACCGACGTCCCTCGTTCCAGCGTTTTAGTAGGTTGAGGTGGTAAATCTGGACATGATCACCCCTATCCGTTCGTTTGACTTCGTAATCGAGCTCCCCTACTCGCCGTGTGACCACAAAGGGCCCTTGCCACTTCGCGAGTAATTTTGAACTAGACGTTGGAAGTAATACAAGTACCTTATCTCCCGGCGTGAATTGACGCAGCCGCGTACCCCTGTTGTACAGCCGCATTTGTTTGTCTTGTGCCTGCAGCAAATTCTCCATAGAGAGCCGCCCCAAAGTGTGGAGTTTTGCTCGGAGGTCCAGGACATACTGAATTTCGTTACGGCTGTTTGATGGCCCCTCCTCCCACGACTCCTTAATGACGTCAAGCACCCCCCGGGGTTGGCGACCATACAGGAGCTCGAATGGGGAAAACCCAGTGGAGGCTTGTGGGACCTCCCGCACCGCGAACAACAGGGGCTCGAGCCATTTATCCCAATTTTTGGCGTCTTCTTTTACAAACTTACGAACCATGTTTTTCAACGTGCGATTAAATCGTTCGACCAAGCCGTCCGTTTGTGGGTGGTAGACGCTGGTGCGAATCGATTTAATGCCCAATAGCTCGTACAGTTCCTTTAACGTGCGGGACATAAACGCCGTGCCCTGATCCGTGAGAATCTCTTTTGGGATTCCCACTCGGGAGATGAGTCGAAACAGTGCCTCGGCTACGCTCTTCGCCGAAATGGAGCGCAGGGGCACTGCCTCTGGATATCGCGTTGCATAATCCACCAGGACCAATGCAAAGCGGTGTCCTCGTGCCGAACGCTCCAATGGCCCGATGAGGTCCATACCAATTCTCTCGAAGGGGACCTCCATCAATGGTAATGGACGCAAGGGCGCTTTGGCGGTGGCCGGTGGATTTACCAACTGGCATTCACGACACGCCGCACACCACCGGCGGACGTTCTCGTGAAGGCCCGGCCAAAAGAATCGGGCCATGAGACGCTCGCGTGTCTTTGCCTCCCCCAAGTGGCCTGCCATGGGAGTACAGTGCGCCGTCTGGAAAAGCATTTCCCGACGGCTCTTGGGGACCAATAACTGGGTTGTTATCTCCTTTGACTGGGCCTCTTGGGTTACCCGATACAACCTCTCTTTTATAAGGGAAAAATAGGGGTAGGAGAGGGGGACGTCCGGCCGGAGAAGCTGCCCGTCAATGGAGCGGACCCGGTCGTACGCGTTTTTAAGCGTCTCGTCCCGCGACTGCTCCAGAGGAAAGTCGTCCAGCTCTGGGGTTCTCACCCCCTCGCTGGCTCTCGTTTCCCCCGAGGCAGGCGGGGCCGGGCCCGCTAGCGCCTCTCCGGTCCGAGCCGCCGCCTCCTCCTGGCCCCGCCCCGTCGGCCAAGAGGCATCCGCACACACTATCCCCAACAATTGAGTGAAAGCCGGCCAATCGGTACCCAAAATCAGCGGATGCTTGAGGTGGGAATTAACCGCCACCTCCATTCTATGTATTTTCCCCCGAAATTTAATTGCTACAGGCACTAAGGGGTAATTCGCCACGTCCCCGTGTACACACCTCACCTTAACCTTGCGGCTCGTATCCAACGCCCTCTGTTGTATCAGGCTTTGATGGATGGAGGTTTGGTTACAGCCCGAATCCACCAAGGCCTGATATGTACCCCCCTTGATACTCACAGGTATCTGGTACTGCCCGGCTTGATCGGGGGCAGCCTCCGGGGAGTCGGGGACCCGGACCAGCAATCCCACCTCCATCATGGGACATTGGTCCTGGAAGTGCCCTGGGTCCCCGCATCTCCAGCAGGCCGGCCCAGGCCTTACCGCCGCCCCCGCGGCAGAAGGGTGGGCAAGGGATTGCCGGAGAGAGTACTGGGGAGAGGTGGTGGGCTCTGGCCCTCCCCCCGCGGGGGGCCGGGGGTACGGTCGCTCTGTCCCTCTCGGAGCTGTCCCTGCCCACTCCGTGGCGGGGCTCGAGGGGCCACCGGTAGCCGCGACCTGGGAGCTGGGACAGGGCGAGAGAGAGAAGGAGATGGGAGGGACGGGGGAAGAGAGAGAGAAAGAGAGAGATTAGGCCGGGGCTCGCCGACCCCGGGGCACGCCGACAGATGGTCCTCCGCCAGCTGGATGGCCTGGGCCAGCGACGTCGGGCGGTGGCACTGGACCCACTCGGCCGTTCGCCGGGGTAGTCGGGCGACGAACTGCTCCAGCACCACCAGGTCGATCACTCCCTCGACGTCACGTGGCTCGGCCAAGAGCCACTTGCGGCATGCGTCCCGGAGCTGCTGAGCCATCACGAACGGTCGGCCGTAGTCCCCTAGCTCCACGGAGCGGAAGCGTTGGCGATGCTGCTCGGGGTTCCGGCCGACGCGTTGAAGGATGGCCCGCTTTAGGTCTTCATAGGCCAGGAGGTTAGCGACAGGCAACTGTTGGGCTGCTACCTGCGCTTCCCCCGTCAGCAGTGGGATCAGGCGCACCGGCCACTGGCTGCGCGCCCAGCCACACGCCTCCGCTGTCTTCTCGAAGAGATCCACGAAGGCCTCCGGGTCATCGTGGGGTCCCATCTTCATCAGCGGGACGTGGGCGATCGATGGAGCTGCGACGGGGGTTTCCTCCCGGCCTAGCAAGCTCCGGATGGCCCGCCGGTCTTCATCCTGCGCCTGGACCAATAGCCGGAAGCGATCCTCCTGCTCCAGCTTCATGTCCATCAGCGCCTGATGTTGCGCCTGATGAAGACCAGCGAGTGACTTGACTAGCTCCGCAAGTGGGGTGGGGCTGGCGGGTTGCATGACGGCGGCGTGTCGGCTTCCTCGTCCCGGGTTTCGGCACCAGTGTAACGCGGTTCGAGGGTCAGGGAAGGAAGGACGAGGAAGTCAGGGGTGGCGAGCCAGAAAAAGGGTGTTTAATAACACAAAATAAAACAGCAGTATCAAAACGTAAACAAAACTCCGGCGCTCTTCTTCGGTGGTGGTTTTGCTCTTCTTCGGCGGTTGGCTCTCTCTCTCTCGCTGCTCATTACTGCCTCCCCACTGCAGGCCGGCGGGAGCCTTTTCAAGTCTCCCCGGCAATCACTGGAATCAGATACAGGTGTTAATCATTATTCACTTGCCCACTGATTCCCCGCTCGTCTCCGAACCCGCTCTCCCCCTAGCGCGTTCCGCCTTTCCACGCCCCCCTCGCCACAGAGGGTTACTGTGCCATGTCTTTAGATCAATGTTTTTTAAAAGGATCTTACAGAATGCCCAAAGCTAAGAAGATTGTGCCGAAAAGTTCTGCGATCAGCGGCGTAGAGCAGGATGTTAATATGGACGCCGCGAGCGTCGTGAGGAGGAAAGCTCCAACTTTACTCAAGCTTTGGACAAATTAACCGAAAACATTACGAAGGTAATAGATGAGAAAGTCAATACTGTCCTATCCGCGATAAACGATCAAACATTTCAGTTCCAGGCCTTGTCGAGCGAGAGTGGGCGAGGCGGAGGAGCGGATCGCCGGTGTGGAGAATTCGGCCGAATGCCTGTCCATCAACGGGAAAATGAAGCGCTTCGCCTCACCAGATGATGTGACTGTGTTCATTGACAGCCTGGGCTAGCTTGACAGACCTTCGCGGGTAGTTATGTGGTAAAGTTGCATGAACAAAATAATTCACTGAGTGAAGAAGTTGCATCATGTTGCTGGGAGCTTGGTGAGGTTTGTGTTTACCCTATGTTCAAGGATGTGGGTGGTGTTTGGGGGGTAGGCAGTTGCCTGCAGAAGAAAAGAGTAAGAATAGTCCTTCCTGCATGTTTGGCGGGTTTGTTCACTTGTATAGTTTTATGTGTTTTATTGTTTTGTTTAAAGCTCAGATTTCTGAAGGGTACACTTACAGGAATGTATTTTGTGATTATCTGTATTATGTAGGCCTATATACTGATTATCTGTACAGTATTTAATGTCTAACGTTAGAGTGCTTATTATTTATACTTGGAATATTCGAGGTATCCATAATCCTGTAAAACGAAGAAAGATACTTACTTTTTTGAAAAAGGAAAATATCGAAATTGCTCTTTTACAAGAGACTAATTTGAGTGACGTAGAACATTTAAAATTACAACAGGGTGTTTTTGGGCAGATATATTTTTCCTCTTTTACATCTAGAAGTAGAGGTGTTGCTATTCTCATTAAACGTAATTTACCATTCAACGTTTTAAACTGTATTAAAGATAGAGACGGTCGCTATGTTATTATTGAAGGTGTGTGGCAAGGTAAAACTATTCTCATACTAAACATGTATTATCCTCCAGCTCATCCATCTGACTTTGTTACTAAAGTGTTTTTAGACATGATTGCCAGGCCAGCAGATTTAACTATTGTTGGGGGAGTTTTTAATTGTGTAATGAATCCTCGTGTAGATAAGCACCCACATAGCTCTGCATCTCTAACTGCTCAGGCGAGATCTCTTCAGAATATTTGTCAAGATCTTGATTTTGTAGATGTCTGGAGAACTCTTCGCCCTGCTGATAAGGAATATACATTTTTTTCAACTTCCTATCATTATCAATCAAGTTAGATTACTTTTTTATGCAAAAACAGATTTGCATTTAGTATTATCTTGTAATATACAAAGTATTTTACTGTCAGATCATGCCAGTGTCACTATGGAGCTTCAATTTAGAAATACTGTGGACTATTCCATACAGTGGAGACTTAATATTGCAACCCTTAGAGACGGTGCATTTTCAGTTAACTTTTCTTCTGAATGTAAATATTTTCTATCTGTTAATTCTTTATCCACAGATAATCCATCTTTATTATGGGAAACCTGTAAAGTTTATGTAAGGGGGCTAATTATTTAATATACTTCCTCCAAAAAATGGCAAATCAAAGGGCCTTGGAAGCTCAATTATTGGTTAAAGCAAAAATGTATAACAGATCTCCTTCAGCAGATTTATTGAAAGAATTACAAGCAGTTAGAGCAGCTCTAGATTGTCTTCTCACTGTGGATGCAGAGAAGAAAATAAAATACTCAAAACAAAGATTTTATGAGCACGGAGACAAGCCTGGGAAATTTCTAGCATATGTTGCCAAACAACGTGCAGCATCTCAGTATATTGCTACAATTGTTGATTCAGATGATAATATTTTCCATGATAATAAGAATATTAATAAATCATTTAGAGATTTTTATATAAATCTATATTCTTCTGAGAAAATAGGTGACCATCTCAAACAAATTGTTTTTTTTTTCTGAGATTAATCTTCCAACAATTTCAGTTGCACAAAAATAATTTCTCAATGGCCCTACTAGACATGAGGTTATTAATGCTATTAATACTCTAAAGAATGCTAAATCACCAGGGCCAGATGGGTTTTGCGGGGAGTTCTTTGAGGAATTTCAAGAGTTGCTTGCAGACCCATTGCTTAATATGTTTAACTATTCGTTTGTGGTTAAAGAATTACCAAAGACCCTTGAAGAGGCTTATATCTCACTTATATTAAAGAATGGTAAAAGTCCTGACAGATGTTCTTCTTGCAGGCCAATTGCATTACTAAATGTTGACCGGAAATCGCTTTCTAAGATTTTAGCAACGCGCCTTGAACAATTTTTGCCTACGATAATTGGGACTGATCAAACAGGATTTATACAGGGTAGCAATTCATCTGATAATATTAGATGCCTTTTAAAAGTTATTTACACCTTTAAAGTGAAATCCATAGATGGGCTAGTACTGTCTTTGGATGCAGAGAAGGCGTTTGATCGGATTGAATGGTCCTATCTTTTGGATAAATTTGGCCTAGGTAAAAATGTTGTGCAGTGGATCAGAGTGCAGTATACAGACCCATGTTCTGCTGTATTGACGAATGGCTTCAGATCTGATTATTTTCCTATGTATAGAGGAACCAGGCAGGGTTGTCCCCTGTTCACACCAAATGCCCGGGCAAGTAAGTGCCCACTTAGAAGTGTTTTATAATGATCTAGTGATGTACAACATCTATTTTCCAGTGGCAGGTAATTCCAGAGGCGAGGTGCCACAACCGAAAAGGCACGGTCTCCTTTGGACTTTAAGCGGGATTAAATACCTTTAATAAAAAAGAATTAAGATGACCTCAATGGCCGTGTTGTAGAATAAAACTGGTTCATGTTCGAAATATATTCAGGTGCTAGACCATGCAAGGTTTTAAAAACATACAGTAACACCTTAAATTGAACTCTAGAACTAACAGGCAGCCAATGCAACGAAGCTAGCACTGGGGAAACACTGACCTATTTCATGGTCCCAGTCAGCAGTCTGGTTGCTGCGTTTTGTAATCGTTGAAGACGATTCAACAGAACAGCTGGAATCCCCAAGTAAAACTAATTAAAGTAATCCAGTCTTGACATAATAAGAGCATGTATAACACACTTCAAATCATCAAACGACAAAATATTTTTGCGATATTTCTTAACTGAAAATATCCCGCCTTTACCACATAGTTCACTTGCTTATTAAATTTAGGCTCAGAATCAAAGACCACTCCCAGGTTTCTTACTTGTTTAGGCATATTTGAGGCAGTAGGAACTAGACCAGTTAGCATATGTGAGGACGGTATAATAGAGCCAAATATTAGGCATTCTGTTTTAGCCTCATTTAATTGTAAACATTTCTGTGCCATCCATAACTCAATCTCATGGTAGCAAGTCATCAGATCACCTAACTCATCACGATCACCTGCATTCAGTGGAAGATAGAGTTGTGCATCATCTGCATAAAAATGGTATGCAACATTGTATTTCCGGCAAATAAAACCAAGCGGAAGCATATATGTAAAGAAGATAAAATTGGCCCCAAAATTGATCCCTGGGGAACCCCACAAAAAGAAGCTGCAGGATCAGAAAAGTAATTACCCAACTGAACTACAGGACTTCTATCCTTTAAATAAGAGCAAAATCATTTGAGAGAATTTCCCTGAATACCTACCCATTGACTTAATCGATTTAAATGATGTCATGATCAATCATGTCAAATGCTGCCGTAAGGTCAAGAAGAATCAGAATGGAACCCTTTCCTGAATCGGCAGCGAGCTTTAAGTCATTGTGTACTTTTAAAAGGGCAGACTCTGTACTATATTTTGATCTAAAACCAGACTGAAATTTATCCAAAACTGAATTTTTATTTAAGAACGAGATGAGCTGATGATAAACAGCCTTCTCTAATATTTTGGATAAAAAAGGGAGCTTAGAAATGGGGCGATAGTTATTTAAAACTAAAGGATCCAGTCTAGTTTAGCTGCCTTAACTTCACGTTAATAATTAATCATACGATCTTTAACAATGTCATAAGATACTTGAAGTTTATCCTTTTTCCATTGCCTCTCGGTCTCCTCCATTCTCATCTAATAACATTGGCTTTGGTTAAGCCATGGCTGTTGTCTGGTTTTAGGTAATACCATTTTTGCAGGTGCACACCAATTTAAAATGTCAGTGCATGTTGTGTTAAACCACGAAATCAATTCTTCAGTAAACATATGACCAAAATATGAAATAGTTGACCTAGAGGTCTCAGCAATATTATAGCCTCTACAAACTGACTGGCAGTGAAGGGACTGATGGCCCTCAACCTTTTCCTACAAGATTTACACTCTGAAGATCGCCCGACGAAGCATTAAAAGAAGCATTCAAAATGACAGGTTTGTGATCGATAAAAGGGTGTTAGCAATTTCCACATTATGTATAGGAAAACCAAAAGATAAATCAATTCCAATGTATGACTATGAGTGGGCTCCAAAACAGACTGCATAAGACCAATGAGTCCACAAGATCTAAAAATTCTTTTTTCAGGGCAGCAGATGTGAATATTAAAATTACCCAATATTAAAAAACTGCCAGTACTAGAAATCAGTTGACAAAAAGTCTGAAAACTAATTTATTAAACCTTATTGTATTTAGGTGTCTGTCTATAAATAAGTGCAGAGAGGACTGAATTTACCAGATCAATCTTAAACACCTGTACTCGAAACTACTTGAACAACAACTGAACACATTCAACATTTAAAACACTTTTTAAAAATCATAGCTACCCCTCCACCCCTGCCCTTTTCCCTGGGGTACTCAAAAAGTTAAGCGATTCAGGAGCTATCTCTAAAAGAGGATTGATTTCATCCACATTTATCCATGCTTCAGTCACAAATAAAAAGTCCAACCCGCAAGAAAAATTAAGTCATTAAGAAATCTTATTAACAATAGACCTTGCATTCATCAGTGCCATCGTTAAGATGTTGTCGGAGCACTTTTCTAAAGACGGAGACATGACTGTCTGTAATTTTAAAGACAGAGCATAGATGAGGGGTCGAAGTTTACCTTGAGCCATGTTTCGAACGCAGATGTACTGCTTCACTCTCTGTGAGATAGGAAAGACAAGGTCTGAGCAAGAGTACCTTGGAGAAGTAGAGTCAAACTAGTCATAATTTTACTTCCATGTTATACATTCTGTACATATTAGGAAACTTTTCAAACAAAAGGAAATTCCAGATATTTTCACGAAAGTATTTGCTAAGAAAACTGATAAATAATAATTTGCCCACTGGGACACTTTTCCATGGATCTTCTCATTTATTGCTTCATTCCAATGAAATGTGAATACATATAATTGAGTTTTACCTCTGATTACATTAGTATTGCGTAAAAGTATTTCAGGCACTAAATAAAAAAAAACTGTTTCCTGTTTGATGAAGACACATACACACCCTGAAAGATAAGGATGAGTATGAAAAGAGGAGGAGTTGTGAAAACAGATGGAAAGATATCAAATTAAGTTAGATAGATCCTGAGAGGACAGATAGACTTTTAATTTAATTTATAAAGCACAATAAAACAACAATAGTTGAACATTGTGCTGAACAATATAGTTTAAAAGGAATCAAAATACATTAAAAAATAAATTATAATAATCTGAAATAATAAACTCCTGTAGGCTCATACATTGAATGCCCTCTCAAAGAGGTAGGCTTTAAGCCTTGTTTTAAAAAGTGATTCTGTTCAATTGTTCTAATAGAGACTGTAATAATGTTCCACAGTTTAGGACCGGCAATGGCAAAAGCATTCATCTTTTTTCTCAAATACACGTTGGACACAATTATTGTCACCTCTAGAAATTCTTATGAGAAAAATATATCTGAAGTATATTCCCATTCATATTCACAATTTTGAGCACTCCAGGGTGATTATGAACATGAAATTATCCAGCCATGGCTTCCTGTTTCATATAAATATAAATAGGAGAGAAAACAAAGCCCAAATTCACTTAATCATCCATCACAATGAGAAAAACCAAAGAATATATTTCTGATGTGCAGCAAAAGATAATTGAGCTTCACAAATTAGTGAAGTGGCTTTAAGAAAAGAGCTAGAGCAGTGAAAATTCCCATTTCCACCATCAGGGCAATAATTAAGAATTTCCAATCAACAGAAAATGTTACGAAACTGCCTGGAAGAGGACATGTTTCTATATCGTCCTATAATGCATGGAGAGAAGGAGAGTTTGAGTGGCTAAAGACTCTCCAAGGACCACAGCAGGAGAATTGCAGAAAATAGTTGAGTCTCGGTGTCAGAAAACCTTAAAAAAATTCTCAAACAGCACCTACATCACCACATGTTGTTTGGGAGGGTTTCAAGAAAAATTATCCTGGCTCATCCAAAAACAAACTCCAGCATATTCAGTTATCAGACATGACTGGAACTTCGAATGGGATTGGCTTCTATGGTCAGATGAAACAAATAAAAAAAGCCTTTTAGCAGCAAACACTCAAGATGGGTTTGGTGAACACAGGGATAAAACGTACCCCATGTGTACAATTAAATATACTGCTGTGTATTTGATGTTGTGGGCCTATATTTCTGCTGGAGGTCCTCGACATCTTTTTTTGACACATGGCATCATGGATTCTATCAAATACCAACATATAAAAATCAATAAGTAACTGACTCTGTTAAAAATCTTATAATGAGCCATGTTTGGATCTTCCAACCGTACCATAATCCAAAAAACAACACAAAAATGAGTCACTGAGCACAAAACCATGCTTCTGCTATGGCCATTCCAGTCCTCTGACCTGAACCCTGTAGAAATGAGTGGAGGTGAACTAAAGAGAAGAAGCACCAACATGGAGCTGTGAATCTAAAGGGTCTGGAGTGATTCTGGATGAAGGAATGGTCTCTGATCTCTTGTCAGGTGTTCTCTAACCTCATCAGGCATTATAGGAGAAAATGTAGAGCTGTTAAACTGGCAAATGGAGGTTTCAAAAAGTATTGAATAAAAGGGTGCCATTAATTGTGGCCAATGTGTATTAGAGAAAAACATTTATTTCATAATGATATTTCCCCCATTTTAAATTACTTTTATCCAATGAAAGTTTAGATTTTTGTGAATTTTTTAAATAAAAGATCAAAAGGATTAACAATGCAGATTAATTTTCAAAGCCTTCTTTGATCATATTTACCAAGGGTGCCGATATTTTTGGCCATGACTGTAGTCCTAGTCGAGGTTGGATGTAGAGGATTCATGGCCCAGTCGGTATGGAGAATGTTCATTAAGAGGGAAGGAGAGGAAGGTAGCAGTCTGCAGGCTAGGGGAGGCAGCAGACAGTGTCTCTTGCTGGTTATGTAATAGGAGAGAGGAGCATTGCTGGAATCAAGGAGGAGAAGAATGGTAGTGGTTTGGCCACCACTGCCAACCCACCAACATGAGGGTGTTACGGTCCAGGGTCGAAACACCAAAGGACGTCTGATGACATCAGCTCCTCCTAGTCAAGGCTACACTCTTGCATGGTGAATGTAAGACAAGAATCTCTTAAGTAATCTTGCCTAAAACAAACAAAACACTATTTTTGACAGTTATGTTCTAGCTATAATGGTGAATAAGAAATTGGCACAACTAATGCTTCATGCAACCTAATGCATTATGTTCTAATACAAGTAGCTTTGTTTTTTCATGAGGCATCATGAGGCCAGCTTGAAGGGTATTTTATCTGTGATGAAGAACTGAGAACGAGATGTGAGAGAAATAGAAGGGGTAGTAAAAATGACAGCGGTACAAAGTGACTGGCACATGAATTTAATTAAAATTAAGTTCATTCAGGTTGACAACTGTCACTGGCAGTGTCAAGTGGGGTTAAGATCACAACTGTTTCTTCAACCACAAGAACTATTGGTTTCATTGTCTTGTAGTAGACTTTTCAGATGCTTGTCATTTACCAGATTACCTCTTTCTGACCAATGCACTGTCTATAAAAAATGTAAATATATAAATAATATAAATATAATTATTAATACTTCATGTGTTATATTGTAGAAGGGTGTGTTGTTTTGTTGTTGTGATTGCTTTGTGTTATATTTTTTGGATTCTTGTGCAATAGGAACCCCTTGAAAACGAGATGATGCATCTCAAGGGGTTTATCCAAAAGAATAAAATTTGTTGCAATTGTAGCCTGTTTTCCAATCACAATACTTAAAGGGTGGAGGGGAAAAATACAAGAGAAGGGTCACGGAAAAGTAGGAAATAAGATGCAGATCTATTTCTTGTTTGGTTTGAACCATTACTTAAAGTTAAAAGTGCATAATGACTCAGGTTGTAATGAGAAGAGTGCAGCGGGAATTAAATCCTTTAATGTCATGATCATATAATAAAAACAAGTAATCATGTTTCAATCCACCAGGACACGGTCTCTCTCTTCTCATTCTTTCCTTCATTTGTTTATTTATTGAAATGTGAATGCATAGGTTGATCTGTGTAAACTTTAACGGTTTACACAAAATATTTTTTTTTTTCTTAATTATATTAAATATATTTATGTTGAAATGCTTCAGTCACTAGATGTGTAAAAACGGTTTCCTGTGTGACAAAAAAACTGTTCTACACCCTTAAGACAGTAAGACTGAGAGAAGAGGAGGAGTTGTGAAATCGAATGGAAAGGTATAAAATAAGGTGAAACAGATGCAAGAATATTGTGAGGACAGATAGACGACAGAAACTGATGAATTACAATGGCAAGTCTTTGTATCCTATAGGCTATTAATATATATATATATATATATTAGATACAATTTGTGGTTATTAATCATATTCCACTTCTTTTTCAGGTCAAATCAGGATCTATAAGTGTTCTGTTGATGACTCTCCTTTTTGGGAGTGGAAACTTCTTAAGAATGGAGAGAGGTAATGTTTAATTCATATGAAAATATATTTATGTTGAATTTTCATAATGTTATCCTTTACTTCACGCACATTTCTTAATGAGCCCCTGATATTAAAGGTAAACCGTGTTGACCATATAGTTTGTGCATATGGTTTATCAAATTATTTGTTGAGATGACTTGCTTACATTGACAGTATTAGTAGATTAACAGTGATACATTAAAAGTTTATCTTTTAAACAGGGAAGAAATACTACCCACATTTCATATTTATACAATTCTTAGAGCTCAAATATGTGATTCTGTCATTTATGGTTTGTTTCAGGCCGTACAAATGCCACTGTGCCGTGTTATATGCCTAAAGCGTGTAATGTGCACGGCTTCACTGACTGGTTCAAATTGGGCAGAGTCTGTGTCAAATACTTCAATGGACCTCTTAACTTTACTGACGCCGAGGTAGGTTTTTTGTCAATGCAATGTGAAAAAAATCTATGTAATGTGTAGTCATTAAATGTTCTTCCTTGTTCATATCCAGTTCAGCTGTAGGACCAAAGCCCCTGGTGCACACCTGGTGTCAGTGCATAATAAAAATGATAATGATAACTTGCTCTGCATTGTGAAAAAATTCAACCCAAATAACCTGCGCATCTGGCTTGGAGCTTTTGAATTATTTAAGGTAAAAAAAGACAGAAATGTGCAGGCATTTATAAATAGAGAGTGCAAAGAGAAATGACTGATTTGATGTTATTTCCTGTTTTTCTATGACATGCACACACTAAAGTTTCTCGCTAACTTATTTTTTTTTGATCTTCTTTTTTAAAATCTCCTTCTCATTCTCTCAGTCTGGTCAATTTTTTATGGCTTGATGGATCCTTCTGGGATTTTCAAATTTGGACATGTGGTGAACCCAACCATATGTACACTAGCATTGAGGAATGTGCAGAGATGAACTGGAAAGGTAAGAACAGAGAAACACTAATGGGTTATAGTATATGTTTTGCTAAATGATTTATTCCAGTGATGCTGTGAGGAATATTTGGTAAGACACACTGGTAGAATAATCTTTTCATTTCACTGTCCCTCATTTTCAGAGATTGGCAGATGGAATGACGACAATTGTTCTGTCAAGAAAAACTACGTATGTGCCTTCAAAGTAAAGGCTAGCTTGAAACCAGGCTCTGAGGAGATGGAGTAGTTTTATCTGGGTATCGTCCCATAAAACTTTCTGAATAAAATGATCTTCTCTGCATCAACAAAAAAAAAGCTTACAATACAAATAAATTAAATAAAAAACAATTCTTCAAATAGCTTTAAAATGCTAATAAAAAATGTTTGCAATCAAAATTATCAGTTGATTTTCTTTTCTTTTTGTTTATCTGATTATGACTGACTACAATGACTACTCTCTTGAAAATAAAGGTCCCAAAATTGTGTTTTTGCAGTGATGCCTAGTAGAACCTTTCAGTGAAAAGTTCCTAATTAAACATTTTTAAGAACGTAAAAATATAAAGGACTGTTTTCGAATATAAATAAACTTTTCTGCATCTGAAAGGTTCCATGGATGTTCATAGAACATTGATGCCAATAAAGAACCTTTATTTTTAAGAGTTTGTAAATATTTAGGAGACCAGGGCTGCGGTCAGCCCTGAAAAAACGATGCAAAACGTTTATTACGGTGATGCATTGAACATCCTGTTCTGATGACGCAAGAGTTGCATATGGCAGCTGAGAAGATCATTCTTTGTGTTCTTTTGATGAATTTTTGGAGCCTGATGAAATCGGTATAAATACGTGTTTAATACTGCAAAATACACTCGATGTTACAGTCACTGCCCTTGCCGTCCAGAATAAAAGAAAACATCCCAATCGAGTGAAGGGATTTGTGGAAACTGTGGTTCCAACATTTGCCTCGCATTTCAGGATGAAAATAATTTCAGGTGAAGGATAATACACTTCTTACCTCCGAGAATGTCTTATGATCTATATGACCTTATTCTTTTTATTGTGAGTATTAGGCTTATCATTATTGCTGATCACTGTTTTTGTGGTATGATATTGTAGTATTTACCATTATATAATCAGAGGAGCATAGAAAAGTTTTTGAAAGTGTCACTCCACAATACAATAGCAAAATATATAAATATGTGTAGTATTTTTATGTTATATGCATTAATCAGTGTCTAGCACACCTTCCTAAGGAAGGGATATGGACCAGAAGACAATGCAATTACTACATGATATTTAGACAGACTTAAAGAAGTTCCAGATCTATAGTTGTGATCTTATTATTTCAGTTATTTTGCCTTTAATAGAATAGAATAGCTGAGAGGTGATCCTCATCAGGTTGAATTCCTTGCGCATTCACTGTATGTCCCAGGAAGCGTAGACTGGTTTTGTTGAATTGGCACTTCGATTGGTTTAACTTCAACCCAGCGTCCTGTAAGCGCTGAACGATGACGTTGAGCATGTGATCATGTTCCGTTTGTGTACTTCCCCACAGAATAATGTCATTCGGAAGTCCTCCCAAAACTGTTACCACCATTTTCTGAAAGGCGGAGGGTGCTGAAGCAAGACCAAACGGTACCCGACAAAATCTGAAAAGTCCTTTGTGAGTAATGAACGCAGTCAGATCGCGGCTCTCCTCGTGTAATGGCAACTGAAAATAAGCACTCTCCAAATCGATAGTGGAAAATACAGTTGCGCCTCGTAACAAAAACAACATCTCTTCAATATGTGGTAGGGGGTAGCTATCCGTAACTACAGTCTTGTTGGCCTCACGCAAGTTCACACACATACGAATAGCACCCGACTTTTTCTGTATTACTACTATCAGGGAGACCCACAGCGAAGCGTCCACTCTCTCTATAATGCCCAACTCGAGAAGGCAATGAATTTCCTCACTGACTGCATCTCTAACAGACAAAGGTAAGAGGCGGAGTTTCTGACGCACAGGAGCCACATCTAACGAAATCGTTACCA